>CM029794.1:16730278-17930278 GCA_017562165.1 Ectropis grisescens | reverse complement strand
GAAGAGTTTGTTTGTTTGTTTGTTTGAACGCTAGGATCTCGAGAAGTACTGGTCCGGATTGAAAGATTATTTTTCTATTGGGTAGTCCATTTATCGAGGAAGGCTATAGGCTATAGAAAATAACGCTACTATTAATAGAAGCGGAGCATGAATCAAGAATGTAACAAAATCGGAAAAAAATATTCCATTTTGAGAGTTTTCGAACGTTTCGTGCTTTGACATGACACATGACAGCATGTGTCTAAGATTGCGTCATTGAATATCACAGATTACATACCTCTTGAATATAAAACCTTTGCTAATCAATTTTTGACGTGACAACGTCTTATAAATTGGTTTGCCGGGTGACACTTCAAGAAACTGCGTTACGCTCCGCTCACGTTATGCGCTCACAACGAGAGCGAGTGAGAGGCACGCGTCCCTTCCACTCGGGCATGGTTAGCCCGCCTAAGAGCGAGAGAGACAGACATAAAAAAGTGAAAGGCACGCGTCCCTTCCATAAAATTATTTTACCACTCAAAGTCGTTGTCACGTAAAACTTTCGCCCGTATACCGAATTTACAGGCAACCAATTTTTTTTTTCTAAATCTGTGTTGGTACAACCAATTTCCGACAGGTGGCGTAGCAGGTAGCTGAAGAGGTGTTTCTAAAAAAAGAGGTGTTTGTAAGCGATATTCTCAGGAATGACTGAAGCGATTTCAGTCATTCTTTCACCGTTGTATATGTACGGGATCCTGATGAGTACTATATAATGTACCACGGGCAACGCCGGGGCGGACATCTAGTATAATATATAATAATTCAAACCTGTACCGGTTATTATTGGGAATTCATACTCGAAGTAGTTTACGCATACGTCTACCTGGGTCAAAAGATCCAATTAGGTATTTAGATTCACCTTCGACAAATAGGTCCAGCGAAGGATTCAACTCGAATGGGCAGCATTCAGGAAATTACGGCACATCCTGGAGTCCAAATTATCCCAATGCCTTAAGACGAAAGTCTTCAATCAGTGCGTGACGCCAGTGATGGCTCATGGAACTGAGACGTGGTCCTTAACTGTAGGCCTCATAACAAAGCTCAAAGTCACATAGCGAGCTACGGAGAGGCTATGCTCGGAGTATCTTTGCGCGCCACAGAATCCGTAATGAGGATATTCGCAAAACAACGAAAGTAGCTGACATAGCTCAAAAAGTAAGCATGTTGAAATGGCGATGGGTAGGCCACATCACTCGCAGAACAGACACCCGATGGGAAAGAAAGGTTCTCAAAAGGCCACCACGAATCGAAAGACGCAGCGCAGTCTTGGATGGCCTCCCACTAGATGGGCAGGATGACCACACAAATGTCGCTCAGAACCGCTGGTTACAGGTAGCGCAGGACCAGTGTAACCTGGAAAAATGCTGGGACATTTTGAGCATATAACTTTTTTGTAACACTCACTTATCTCACGGGTTTTTTGCAAGCAGCGCAGAGATTTGTCGGGTAATATGGCCATTGTGTGACGGGTGAATTGGATTCTAGGTAAGACTTAGATATATCTGATACATAGATTAATAACGCCTATAATAACGCCTAGATCGATAATCTTCAAACAAACGCTTCATCTTAAGTGAGGCGAAGGGGCGAAATGCAAATTGATGTCGTCGTAGACTATATACTGAAGTTTGTCAAACATAACTTTAATGTCAAAGCCAAAATCAAAGCACTTTATTCATAAATATAAAATACACTTCAATCAACAAAAAAAACCAAAAGAGCATACGAATTGCACACATCTTCAAAGTTTGAAATTACTACTTCACTGTATGTATTATAATAATTATCGTACAGAAAACTGTCAACCACGAGTATAATACATAAATATGTTATTTATTAATTATCATGGATTATGTAAGTACACCGAAGGATCATACAAACCACGATAGTGTTTTTGATTATCGGAAAGTTGTTTTCGGATTTGGCTCAGTATGATTTGCGTGACTTTTCTTGCGCGGACCCGGTTTCTAGGCGTTATTATTCTAAGACCTGATATTATAATAATTATGTAAACTGTCAAAGTCCATAACAGCATCCTGCTGAAGCACAAGACGTTGGCGTAATTGTGCTCACCAAACATATCACACTTACATAGCACAACCGGATAGAATCCAGAAATTAATAGACGATGAATCAGATGACACAGTCATAATATGATGCAACCGATTAAAAGCTGAAAATGAAAAAAGAAGAAGAAGACTTTATCAGCTGACTATTATTATCATTGTATAAATTCAGACCAATGGAAACAGTGTTGCCCAACATATTGCATGCATCTAGAAGAAGAGGCCAGTTTGTATGGGTCAACTATTAAAATGTTTTGTATCACCTTATCTTACCTGCAAACAGCAATAAAGATTTTTGTATACCTATGTATTTATTTGTATTAGCATGTATAAGTTAAGTTTACAGCAAGCAACTGCAACGGAAGCGGATAGAGCGCAGAGAGCTGGTAGCGTAGGTATTTGAGGCAAGCTAAAAACTTCACACATGACTCTCTTATTATATCCCTATACGGAAGTACCGACCTGGCTGGTAGCGGGGCAAAATGAATCCCTGAATTTAGATCACTTGGCAGCTAGATAGTACCTCCAAAATAATATCTCATTTCGATAATGCCAATTTTTTTAGTTATAAATAACATAATATTTAAATTGTTGTATTGCTTTTTTTATATTTTTTAAAACTATATTTGCACGCGCTTGGCAATGTTAAAACCCCGGCTAAATCGCTGCCTTTCTATTTTTATATAATACTAAAGTACAACGTATAAAAATTGCATACGGTTGTATGCAATTTTTATATATTTCAAATATGTTCGCTGAATAAAAAATAAAATAAAAATGTATAAATGTTTGGATCTTTTTTGCCCAGCTCGGCACCTCCTTGTAGGGATATATACATTCAAAATGAACAAGTAAAGGTTATCAAGCCTTTTAACACATTTAATGATTAAAAGAGACAGATTTTGTTTGCGGGTCTGGCAGACCCACCCGACATCCCAAGGTATATACGAGCTTATCGAAAATAAAGAGGATAATCAATTTTTAATGCGTATAATTGAACGTAAAACAATAAAAAATCACAAATTTTTATTTGGAGAAGTTCTCAGGATCAGTAGTTATCAATACTGGTCAGATACAAACACGGATACAAACTACGCTAAGTCGTTTTCAATTTGGTGATGAGTAATTAAGTGCTAACACTTTGTCTTTCTCGAAAGTAAAGTGGCAAGCCTCCTTTGACCAGCTGTACGAGAAAGGCACGTGGGTCGCGGACGGGGGTCGGAGAGGACCCTGGTGCCGGTTCCACTGTGAAGCGGGAGAGGACTGCTGCCAGACCTGCCATCGACTGCATCATACCAAGACGCTCACCTGCAGACAAAAGGGTTCATATTAGCATATAAGGGTTATTAACAGAAAAAAAGTAATCCGTTAAACATGGGCAATGTCAAACTACATCTCTAATATTATAATCTAAAATTTATTGATTTGGTTGAGGATTGCCAGCTCACGCCCATGAAGTCTTTCGTATGTTCGCCCATTGCTTTTACGTTAGAATGTCAAAAATATCGTACCAAATATTACCCTAAAGTACATTTCGTCACATGGAATTTTCTGGAGGTTTTTTGCCATTTACTGACTTTTGGACTAACAAAAATGTACGGCACGTATAATTTTTTTATCTTTGCACAAAATGCTTTCGGAATAAATTAATTTTACGTTATATCAAATCACCTCCCTGGATCACTGAAAAGAGGAGGTTGCAGCCCTCGATATTTCCTTCTTGTCGCATTATTTTTGTACGGCATTGCGGAATAATGGGTTAAACGAGCTATTGCGATTGTATGGAACCAATGCCGTACAGTATCATAATTATAACCAAATTTTCCCTGAAAATTGCCGAAAAATCAAACATGTTTCCGATTTGGTGGCGCACTATTTTTGTACGGCACTACGCGTTTTCTCATTATTTTCCATGGATTTATTTGATGGTAAGAATGTCGTACAAAAAGAAATGACCAAAATTTTACACTCTACTTACGCTTTTGAATGTCTACTTGCGCTTTTGAATGTTCGCCTGCATTCAGTTGGACAGCTTACAAGTGACGGCATAGTGCTGAATCTTATTATTTTATACCCACCTATCATCCTACATATCTCATGGTGGTTCATTTGACCCTTAAATTTTGTTCACGGGTCTGCAGTCTATATAGTTATTAAATCTTTCGCGATTTGAACTCACGAACGACACTGACTTAATCACGATCTAAATTATTATTTAATTATTTCAACATTTCGGCAAGAACAAAATTGAGTTGCAATCTGGTTTCTAAAACGGTTCTACGGTAACCGGTTCTAAAATTTGTTACATTAAATACATTCAAACCATGAATATGAATTATAAATTCTCAGAATTATATTACGTATTCATAAAAATAATATCCTAGAATTAAAACTTTAAGGTAACACTTCAGAAACAGGATGGCAACATCAATACTCTTCACCAACTTAGTGGAAATCAAAGGCTACCTCATAGTGTTACAAAGAACTCTTACCGATACAAGCTCGAGGGCCATCTCCAAATGGCAGGAACACGAATTTGTTCTTTCTTTCAGATTCGCTGGGATCAAATCTCTCTGGACGAAATACCTCGGGTTCCGGGAAATATGTAGGATCCATGTGCAAAGCTTGTACTGGGATGAATATCCGGACCCCTTCATCTATGGTCAAGTTCAAGTCTTCGAATGTATATTTGCGAGCGCACTCGCGGAATAGAAAACCAACCGGTGGGAAAATTCTCATACTCTCCTTAAGGGTCCATTCCAGATATGTCATTTCTTTAACGGCGTCATAGCAAAGCTTATTGTCGTACTTTGCTAACACGCGGTCGATTTCATTTTGAACCTTTTTTTGAATTTCTGGATAGTGCGCAAGCTGGTTTAAAGTGTAGCTAGTAGTTGTAGCGGATGTTTCGAATCCAGCCGCAAAGAATAGCAAAACTTGCGCGGCTATTAATTCTCGAGTCAACATTGCCCTGGCTATTTCAGGTGTACCATCTGGTTTTATTTTTTCAAGTGATTCTCCAACCATTTCTCCTTTGCTTTGACACTCCAGCAACAGATCTAGGAAATCATTTCTTGGAGACGGCTTGTAATTTCTTTGACGCAATATCGTTTCAAGAATAGCGTTTATACGTACTTCAAATCTACGCGTCAAATGGATATGCTGCTTGAAAAGTCTGGGCAAGGTTTCTTTCAGAAAGAATAATATAATATCTCTGATTCTTATTTTAGTAAGCATTAAAGCGAGTTTTCGGAACTCGGAGTTATCGTCATTCAGCGAATCTGCATCTACGCCGAAGCCACACGCGCCAATGAAATCTGTAGTGTACCGTGCCATAAGATCTCTAGCATCAATTGGTTTTGCAACCAAGGTGGCAGTACGTATCTGCAACTTCTCAGCTGTCTCCACAATGAGAGGAAACATGGCTTTTAGCTTGCTAGTCGAGAACGCAGGTGTTAAACGCTTTCGGAGTAATTTCCACAAGTCTCCGTTCAAATCAAATAAGTTC
Organism: Ectropis grisescens; assembly: GCA_017562165.1. Classification (NCBI taxonomy): domain Eukaryota; kingdom Metazoa; phylum Arthropoda; class Insecta; order Lepidoptera; family Geometridae; genus Ectropis; species Ectropis grisescens. The sequence continues at coordinate 17,924,665 of CM029794.1, read as the reverse complement.
AAGTTCAAGGGCTCCATATTTTCTTTAGCTGTAAGCCCGCGAAAGTGGAAGTGATTAAAATCTGTCATTAGAATCCGTTTCACTATGTCAGGATCTCTAATGATCAATTCGGGTCGAGTAGATCTAAAGAATCCTATAACTTGTTCATTAGGGTATTTATTGTAGATCTCGTCTCCAATCTGTGACATACTTTTCAAGAAGAAGGTCCCTCGAAAATTGTTTCCAAAGAGCCATATTGGCTTGTCGTGTTTGACTCCTCGTTTTGTCCAGTAGTCGAATGTCCTGGTGTAATACCAATAAACTACTCCAATGAAAAGTACGATAAGTGCTGCTGAGATCATTTTTAATCCGAATCAGATTCTGATCTTCGCTTTTCCAAAACGTCTTCAAATGTCTCTTTCTATCCAGTGAACGTCAACATGTGGTGTATTCGATAATAACTTCTGTAATACAATCACAAAAATAAGCAACCTTATTTATGGGAGCTGGAATGATAAATTATGTTAATAAATCGCTTTATTGCATCATTTGAAGATTAGACAAGAATGTTACGATTAAAGAACATTAACACTCGCATTTCAACATTTATAACAAAGACAACGCTCAGAAACTTATACTCAGTGTGCACTGTGGCTAATTGCACCTGTAGACATCCTTTTGGTATCAATTGCGATCTCTTAGTACAATTTATTTTTGTTTTGGCTATTTTTCATGGATCTCGCAACGGTTCTAAGTATCGGGATGAAATTTGCTTTAATGAAAAGACTCTGCTTTTGGAAAGCTTTTTAATTAACTCCTTTAATTTATTTCATCCATATAACTTCAGTGATTAAAAATCATTCAGCGATTTAGATTCAATTTTAGCTAAATGACGTTTTAAATCCAAAATGGTAGTCTTGTAAACAAATGTCTGGAGTACAGTGATTGGTCAGTCATTAAACAAAATGTCCGTGAGTCATTTTCAGGGTACTGCAAAACTATTTTTTATCAGAAACCCCACAATCGGCATGTTGTATATCTTTTTACATTGCATTAAAAATTGGACAGAAAAAAATCATTGTTAATAATTAATGTAAATTTTGAATTATAATTATAATATGAAAAACATATGTACCAACACAAAAATAATAATTGAATACATAAATACATGAAAGATTAGATCAAGAAGATGATAGATAAAGTAAGACTTAAAAAACCTAATAGGTATCGTCATCGATACGCAGGAGAAGAAGACAAAACTTATTTTAAGCACTGTATTGTTATACAGTACGTTATTTAAAGCCCTGCATTGTTAGACGTATACGGTAAATATTTAACCGTAAAATGGCGCAGAACCAAAAAAAAAAAATTAAACTGAATCTACCCTCAAAAATTTTGAGGTTAGTTTAAACCAAACAATTCATAAGTGAAGGTTTATCAACTACATTTTTTCGAAGCAGCGGAAAAAACTAAAAACTAATGAAATAAATGACAAGTGTGAAATAAACGACAAGCCACCGTACAATGCTTTTCTTGCTCACCCCATAGCTAATTTTAAAAAGGTACAATCATACGGATTTCCGATCGAAGTTAAAACTTATAACATATGGTATTAAACAGGGCTGATATTGCAAATTACGTCACCTATATAGCAACAAATATCCTGCTATCATACATGTAGTCGACATGAACTTAGATAATTCTCCCATCCTGACTGTCACTGTGTTGCCACCCATAAGTTTACGAACACATATTTTTCTACGGAACCAAATTGTAATATTTACCACAGTAAACGTAAAAATATTATTTCTCCTTATCAGATATTATTACATGATTAGTCTGATATATAATTTTATAGACAGATTATAAATCATCTTTAGATAATGTGCTTGTTGTCATTGGTGTTTTCCACGTGTTATCCTATCTATTCGTATAGGTACGTATAAAACTGGTTTAGTCATATGATCGTTATACGTAGTCGGTTTGGACGCATCGTGATTATCGCGTTTAGAGACTTAAGTTTCAAGACATTCGTGGATCTTTTATTCTGAGAGCTGGTAGTAAACTTTGTGTAGGTATCTGAGACAAGCTGAAAACTTGTCAAATACTACTCCTATTATATCTTCTGCATCTCCATCCCCAACACGGAGGTGCACACTCGACTGGTGAGTAGTGATCCATCAATTTAGATCATCTAGGAGTGCCAGATAAGTTTTAATGTTTTAAATTATCCGCGTTTTCCTACTACTTTTTACACGTTTTAAACATACAAATCTTCCCCTCGAAATACTCCATCTATTAAAAATAAAAGTGGTCAAGTGCGAGTCGGGCTCGCCCATGAAGGCTTCCGTAGCAACAAGTAACATAATACAAAAGTTCTTGTAGTTCGTTGTTACTTTAATCAGTGTTTTAACAATCGTCAATTAATGACGTTGATAGTTTACATTGTAACGTATATTATACACATTTTTTATTTTTATCATTCTCTTTATTTTAGAAGTTACAGGCACACTTTTACCACTTTGGATTAAAATAAAACTACTTACTAGATATCATTAAAACCAATTTTCATTGATAGTTTACATGGTAACGTATATTATACACTTTTTTTTATTTTTATCATTCTCTTATTTTAAAAGTTACAGGGGGCCGCACACTTTTTACCACTTTGGAAGAGTCCCTCGCGTAAACTATTCAGCTTAGAAAAAAATTTGTTAAAAACCTCAATATAATTTTGATGACCTATCCATAAAAATTTGAGTTTCAGTTCTATGTGTGGGACACCCCTAAAAAAAATTGTTTTTTTTCTATTTTTAATATCAAAATCTTAATGCGGTTCACAGATTACATCTACTTACCAAGTTTCAATAGTATATAGCTTATATAGTTTCGGCGAAAAGTGGCTGTGACATACAGACAGACATAACGAATCTATAAGGGTTCCGTATTTTGCCATTTGGCTACAGAACCCTAAAAACGCATTAAAATCTTTTCGCTTGAATTAAAGATCTAAACATAGGTACAAAAGTAAGGACAGACAGATTGCGTGAAGTGACTTTGTTTTTAACCCCCGATCAAAAAGGGTGTTACAAGTTTGACTTCGATGTCTGTCTGTGTGTGTGTCTATCTGTGGCACCGTAGAGCTCAAGCGGATGGGTCGATTTCGATGCGGTTGTATGTATGTTTGGTTAATATCGATTCAAGATGGCCGCATCCATAAAATGGCGGACAAAATATTTCTTCACAATTTACCTTAATATGGGTATCAAATGAAAGGGCATAACTAGTAAAATACTATTACACTATAAAAATCTAATCCAAGACGGCCACAAAATGGCGAATTATATTACTTTTTTCACTAGTGCCTCAATATGGGTATCAAACGAAAGGGCTTGACTAGTAGAATACTTTTCACTATGACAAATTTCAAATCCAAGATGACCGCTACCACAAAATGCCGAAATACATTTCTTTTTTCACAACTCCCTTAATATGGGTGTCAAATTGAAGAGCTTGACTAGTACAAGACAAGACAAGAAAAACAAGACGTTGGCGAAATTGTGCTCACCAAACATTTATCTCACACAAATATATATCACAACCAAATAGAAGCCAGAAATTAATCTAAGATGAGGAAGAAGAAGAAGACTTTAATCAGCTGACCATTATTTAATTTTTTTATTTATAAATTAAGACTAACAAATTGTCTTGCCAGACATGTTGCATGCCTCTCGCAGAGGCCAGTTTGTATGGGGCAACTTTTAAAATGTTTTGTATCATCTTATCTTACCTACAAACAGCAATAAAGATTTTTATTTGTATTTGTAGTAGAATGTTGTACAGATAACAAATCCGAGGCAGTCGGGGGTTAATCAAAATTGTTAATGTTGTTAGTGTTTAGTTATCAAATAATACCCAAATAAATTTGCAAATGGCCTCAAATACATTTTGCATAAGTTCATTCATTCATAATTTAAGAGCGACGCACTTGTCGGTGGAGTTCTTTCCATGTACATCTACGCTCCGCCTTCTCCTTGACTTCCTAATACGACACTACATTTATCTTCTCCTTCACTTGGTTCATGTAACTTCTCCTAGGTCTACCTCTCTTCCTCCTCCCTTCTAATTTACCTTCCATTATTGTTCTAATGAAGTTGTCGTATCGTATCAGATGTCCCAAAATCTTCCCTTTTCTGTTTTCTATTGTTTCCATTAATGTTCTTTTCTCCTCTACCATCTTCAAAACTTTTTCATTGCTCTTCATTTCCTTCCAGCTGATTCTCTCCATTCTCCTCCAACACCATATTTCGAATGCCTCTAATCGCCACAAAATGGCGCTACCACAAAATGGCGAATTACATTATTTTTTTTCACAACTCCCTTAATATGAGTATCAAATGAAACGGCTTGACTAGTAGAATGTTGTACAGATAACAAATCTGAGGTAGTCGGGAGTCAGTCAAATTTTTTAATTTTGTTCTTGTATTCCATACAGACCAGACAGAAAAACAGTATTTAATTATATGTGTGAAATACTAAATGAAATACGTGTATTTTTTTTTTTAATTACTGTATTTTTTGCTATACAGACCAAATTTGGAAGAATTGTGCATCATATTTAACTTTACACAACATTTAAAAAAACTGGAAATAGGCATCTCAATCAGACATGTGGGTGATTTGCTTAAAAATTTTAGGGAAATTACCATGACCGACAGACACGACATAATTATCAGGATCGTTTAAGATATATATATATATGTATGTATGTATGACGGGGCAGAGTACCCTTATGATTAGTGTGTATAGATTTAGAGCGAGTAATACTCGAACAGGGTTGTAGGGAACGAAGAACTTACGCATCACCTCATGTTACGGAAAATAGCTGATCCGCCCTCACTGATGTCGGGCGATCCAACTGTCTCCCCGACATCTATATCTGGCTTCCATAGTATAAGCTTTGCTTAGTTTGGGGTCAGATGGTGGTGAGTGTCCATCCATATTTATTAATATATTTATATGAGAAAATACTACTACACAGCAGCTGTGGGAAGATAAAGTGGGCATGCTTATCTTCGACGTCACAACTCGTCAATTAACAATATGTTTCATCACATGACTCTTTCTGAAATCACACATCTGCTATCATTAGTGTTTTATCACCAAATGCTTACCTATACCTACTCACTAAATACCTATTAGTGCAAGATCCCAGAGCCGCCATACGTCACGTATTTTCTGATGGATGAAATGTGGACGATTGAGTAGAGTTAGTAAGTACTATGAACACATGCTTGCCCGCTAACTTGCTTAGACGGCCAATTTTGAGATAGGTATGGGTCCAGAAGGTACATAAAATATTTATGTACGAGATTATGAGTTTAGGGGATGATTGGCCCCTAAGATCTACACTTCTATATTACACTAATATTATAAAAAGTAAATATTTTATTGTTTGTGTGTTTGAGTAGGTTACGAAACTATACATTTTAATTATCGTTTTACCATTCAGATCCCACATACATCTAGTACAGGCTATAACAGTTATTTATTGTACAAGAGTGAAAAGTTGCTTATTCGCGTGCTTATCAAAAAATTCGAATCCTGAGCGTAGCAAAGGAATCAAAAGGGCATAAGGTGAACATTTTGCTTTGTGAAATTTGCACTCGAATGCAACACGTAATTTTTCATCCCACCTTAGCGAGGAAATGACGAAATGCTTTGCCCATTATTAACAGTTTCAGTGAATTCTGTTGGCGTCAAATCAACTTCTTTGTCGCTAGAACCATTTATTTCGGTTTTACACTTGTATTAAATTATCCTGTTTTTAACCTAAGGTTTTATCTTTGAATTTATTTAGCCATGGATTCAACATTAACATATGACGTGAAAATATGGAGAGTTGACCTGCTGAGGTAAAAAGTATCATCGGTGTACATAAAAAAGTGTCCGCCTAAATACATTAAATTATGGTAGTGTAAATCAGGGTAAATTCGAAAAGAAATAAATAAACGTATTATTTAGAATTCATAACATAATATATTCTAGCTACAAGTTCTCAGAATAGTAATTAATTGATGTTATATTTACTAGTTGATTTTCCAAAAACGCGAACGAAGAGATTTGACTCCACATTTGTGATAAGAACGTCTAGGTTGTGGAATGCGTTGCCTGAGTGGGTTTTCCCTGATAGTTACAATCTTGGTGTCTTCAAATCGAGAGTGAATCGATTTTTTTCTAGATAAGCACGCTCCATCGTAGATCTCATCATCGCTTAACATCAGGCGAGATGGTGGTCAAGTGCGAACCTATTATAGTAAAAGAAAAAAAACTACATTATTGTACGCAAGTAGTTAACATTTTCTATTAGTAACTATTTTAGTCGTCAATAATAGTAAATTATTGAACTCGCCATACTTCAATGCGTTTAAGGCTTGTTCGCATTAGGCTAGCATATTAGTCTAGTAGAGAGTAATTTAGTAGCTAAAATACTCGCTACTATTCAAAAATCGTTCGCACCGTGCTTTGGCACAGTTCACAAGTGAGTAGCGTTTCGCAACATGAAGATCCTACAACGCAATAAAATAAATGAATGAATAAGCCAATCTTATCGAATCGTAATGGCTATTTTCGAAGAGGTGAATGAGGAAATTTGTGTGATCAATCAAATAAGTTATTCCACAGACAATTTCGTATTTGGAAAATTGTTTGAAGTTATTTTTCTCTCCAGACTAATTCGACAAGTTCGAACCTGTTTAATCGGCGAGCCAATGAGCGCACCGCTTCCAACGAACGCGTGGCGGTGGGGTGCTACTCGCCCGTTGCAAATAGAACAAAATGGATTGACTCGACTAAATCACTTCCTAAACTACTCGACTAAATTTTCACCGTTCATACACGTTTAGTTGCTAAATTACTAGCCACTAGGCTAAATTACTAGCCTAATGCGAACAAGCCTTTACAAGCGTTTTCAAGAGGCAGAAAAACCTGTCAAAGACAGTTCCCAATTTCGCCGTAGGTGGCGCCGCTGTTTTATTTTGTTAGAGAAGTTTCACAAAACCAACAGTGGTGCCATACTTAGCAATATTTAGAACTATTTTTGACAAGTCTTTTTGCGTCTGCAAAACGCCTCATTGAAGTAGGTATGGATTTGCAAATAAAAAGGTAAGTTTTAAAACACATAAAAAATGTAAGTAGAGTGTCAAGCCATCTAGAAATTCGTCAGCATTTTTGGATGGCCATGCTCATGGCCAGTCCTCCGGTGTCACCCGCGTAGTTTTCAAAGTAAGCTATCAAATTCTGAGTTAGTAAGTTTTCACTTTTATCAACATTTCCTATGACTGCCAATTTTTTTTCTGAAACTACCTAGTCCACGTCTTTGAACGTTCGGTATACGCCAACAATGCAGAGGGTTGTGACAAAAAATACTTATTAGTTGGTTTGATATTCATATCAGCAGCATTTTGGAAACATGCTTATCACTAATAACAATTCTTATTTATTAACAATAATTATAAACAAATTAAAAACAAAACATATGTACTTATATCATAACTCAGCCCCAAACCACGCTCCCAAATTTCTAACATTTTCGTGTTCACAGTTTGGGAGCGCGCTTCTCGCGTCCCCGGTGGCACATTTGGGGCGTGCCACGATTGCCCCCTATAGACGTCTTTGTCGAATAATTGACAGATCTGTCATGTACCGATAACCACGTCCGAGAAAATATGAATAATACAATAATCCATGATGATAAATTTGATAAAAGTTCCCCATTATCGATTTTCTTATGCAAGTCAATTTATATTTGTGCAAACATAATTATTTACAAAAACTGACTCACGTTATGGGACCTGAGGTATATTATAATCTTCTAGATTACCAAAACCGGTGATAACAGCACCCAACTAGAACTGCTTTAATAGTGTTTTAACCAACTTCAAAAGAGGAGGAGGTTGTCTATTCGGCTGTATGCTTTTTTGTATTCGATTTGGCATGATTTTATTGTGGCTATCACTATATAGGTACCCACACTTAGTATAAAACAAACTCACTTCATGCCATCTGTCTGTACTTACATATGTATGCTTAGATCTCTAATTCAAGCGAAAAGACTTTGACGCGTTTTTTTAATAAATGGAGTATTTCAAGGAGAATATTTGTAAGTATAAAACGTCCATAAAGTAGTGGGGAAACACTGATAATTTTGAAGGTTACTGATGTGATGTCAACAATTAACACATATTTTGTGCTTACATTGCAAATGTCTATTTATCTCTTAGGGATTACACACACTAACCATCTTTAGGGGAACCCTAAAGATGGTTAGTGTGTGCAAGCCAAATGGCAAAATACGGGATCCTTATAGATTCGTCATGTCTGTCTGTCTGCCTGTCCGTCCGTATGTCAGAGCCACTTTTCTCCGAAACTATAAAAGCTATATTACTAAAATTTAGTAGGTAGATGTAATCTGTGAACCGCATTAAGATTTTGATTCCAAAAAATAGAAAAATAATTTTTTTAAGGGGTTGTCCCACACATAGAACTGGAACTCAATTTTTTTTTTTGATCAATACCATACATTTGGTGAATCTATTATCTATCATTTGGTGGATAGGTCATAAAAATGATATTGAGGTTTCTAACATAGTTTTTTTCTAAACTGAATAGTTTGCGCGAGGGACTCTTCCAAAGTGGTAAAAAGTGTGTCACAGACCCCCCTCTGTAACTTCTAAAATAAGAGAAGGACTAAAATAAAAAAGTGTATGATGTACGTTACCAGGTAAACTATCAACGAAAATTGGTTTGAATGATATCTAGTAAATAGTTTTATCTTAATACGTCATAAATTTGCTATTGTTAAAACACTGATTGTAACAACGAAGTACAAGAATTTTTGTATTTTATTACTTGCTGCTACGGAAGCCTTCATGGGCGAGCCCGACTCGCACTTGACTACTTTTATTATTTGTATATTTAGTATCAGCATTGCAACCGTGCGAAGCCGGGGCGTGTTAGTGGATGACATACGATCTTGAAATATTATAGGTACGTAACGGTTTCCTCACGATGTTTTCCTTCACCGTTTTTTAAGCTTTAAGTGGCATTATCGCACTTGACTTCGAGAACAGTCAAACTTGATAGTGACGCGCGTGAGATTTGACTCCGGATCGAAAATCGCCGTTCTCCTGTTTCTATCATAGACGAAAAAAAAAAGTTCTTAATGTTATATAAAAAATTACTATTATTAGAAATTTTTATTTATTCATTATTTATTATTATTAAAAGTTATGTTATAAGAATTCAGTTTCATACTGCAGGTCTACTACGAAGTCCGATAAACGATATATCGGCCGAAGTTATGGACGTTTCATACCACGAAACACAATCGGTCGGTTGATGACACAAAAACTGTCAAATCAGTGTCGGTCGGTATGAACAAAACGCCCGATCAGATCAACCGACCGATTGTGTTTCGTGGTATAAAACGCTCATAACTTCGGCCGATATATCGTTTATCGGACTTCGTAGTAGACCTGCAGCATAGAATAGATAATATAGACCTGCCGGCTTTTATTCCGCTAATCTAACGGTTAACGTGGGCTCCAAACAACTACGATCTATTAGCGGCCTCTTCCAACAAACTTAAAAAATCTGTTTCACTATGTTCTCTTTAACTGAAAGAGAACATAGTAAGGAAACTAACATTTTCCTAGTATCTTTCGAGGTCGTATGTCCAACCCATACTGGGCCAGCGTGGTGAATTATGGTCTTAACTCTCTAGGTCTTAACCCTGCGAGAGAAGGTCCCGAAACCAAGTTATAAATACGAGTATCTATTATCCTGTTTGTATAGATGTTAAACGTTTTACTTAAACAACTTAATTTTTTTTATCACAGAAGACTATTCAAAATGAACAAATAGTTGTTATCAGGCCTTTTAAAACATATAATTATTTAAAAAGGCAGATTTTGTTTGCGGGTCTGACAGACCCACCAGACACCCCATGAGTTAAAAACGAGTGTATAGAATATGTATAGAATAGAGAGGATAGTTAATTTTTAATGCGTATAATTAAACATAAAACAAAAAAAAACACAAATTTTCAATTTGGAGAAAGATGTCAGGATCGGTAATCAGTACTTATCAATACTCGTTAGGTGCAAACCATGCTTAAGTAGTTTTCGATTTGGTGATGAGTAATTAAGTGCTAACACTATGTCTTTCTCGAAAGTAAAGTGGCAAGCCTCCTTTGACCAGCTGAACGAGAAAGCCGCGTGGGTCGCGGACGGGGGTCGGAGAGGACCCTGGTGCCGGTTCCACTGTGAAGCGGGAGAGGACTGCTGCCAGACCTGCCATCGACTGCATCATACCAAGACGCTCACCTGCAGACAAAAGGGTGCATTTCAATAAATCGTTATTAACAGAAAAATAAATGTCTAATTTTATAATCTAAAGTTTGTCGTTTTTATTGATGCTTTTCTCACGCCCATGAAGTTTCGTGTGTTCGCCTATCCCGTTGTTTACATTAAAATGTCAATCAAATCACATGTTCCTTCTTGCACTACTTAAATATAATACATGTATTACGGGTTATACTTAATGTCTATTTATTACCAACAAGTGGTACCTGTGTGAATTGTGCGTAAAATGCTGGCTTCATTGCCATGTTGAATGGCAATATTGATCCAATGAGCGAGAGAGCAGCTTTATTTTTATCATGAGTTACATCTCAATGGTCTCTTTGGCCCTTAACTTTGGACTATTAAAACGTGTATCCGCTATGCAGTTTTGAAATCTTTCGCGATTTTGGAACTCGCGAACAACACTGACTTTTATTATAGACTATATTAGGTAGTGTAGACTATATTAGGTATTATAAACTATATTAGGTATTATAGACTATATTAGATTTTATAGACTATATTAGGTATTATTGAATTATCTCAACGTATTAGCAGAAACAAAATTAAGGTGCAATCAGGTTGCTAATACGGCAATTTGTTACATTAAAGAGATTCAAGTCATGAATGTGAATTATACATTTATTTAATTGAATTACGCATTCATAAAAATAATAATATCCTAGAATTTAAACAGAACCTAATCTAGTTTTTTTTTTGTATGGCTCCTCTTTTATATAGTAAGCTGCCAATTGCAATTAAAAAACTTAACTTATCCATGTACAAAAGTACGCAATTGCTATTATACTGTGAAATCATTTTTAAATAAAAGGGAAATTAATTGGAATACTGATGTATACATTTGATTTAACATGGCATTTTGCATTCCATTAAATTCCATCGGTAACATCAATGTCCATTGTCTATATTTTACGAAACTTTATATTCAACGAACGTTAGAGCCACGCATATTCGGGTTAGACCAGATAATATATTAACGGACAGGCTGAATCAGATTACATTGTACAAATTGTGAGTGTTCATTGAGTATATTTCATTTTATACATGTTGACATTCTTTTGTTACTCGTATATACATATCGTATTTTTTTTATTTATAGTATAATAGATAATAATATTATTCATAATGATATTCTTTGCATATATGGTTATTTGGTGGGGTTGCAACCCTCGATAATTTCTCTTATGATTTTTGTACGGCATTTCGAAATAATTTATTAGAAGAGGTGCCTATTGAAATATAGTTAGTGAAAATCAAACTCTACAAATTCATCAGAATCATACAGAAATCATTGTATTACAAATAACTCTTACCGATACAAGCTCGGGGACCCTCTCCAAAAGGCAGGAACACACATTTGTTATTTTCTTCAGACTCTCTGGGATCAAATCTCTCTGGGCGAAATACTTCGGGTTCTGGAAAATTGGCAGGATCCATGTGCAAAGCTTGTACTGGGATAAATATCCGGACCCCTTCATCTATGGTCAAGTTCAAGTCTTCGAATGTATATTTTCGAGTGCACTCGCGGAATAGAAAACCAATCGGTGGGAAAATTCTCATACTCTCCTTAAGGGACCATTCCAGATATGTCATCTCTTTAACAGCGTCATAGCAAAGCTTATTGTCGTACTTTGCTAACACGCGGTCGATTTCATTTTGAACCTTTTTTTGAATTTCTGGATAGTGCGCAAGCTGGTTTAAAGTGTAGCTAGTAGTTGTCGCAGATGTTTCGAATCCAGCCGCAAAGAATAGCAAAACTTGCGCAGCTATTAATTCTCGAGTCAACATTGCCCTGGCTATTTCAGGTGTACCATCTGGTTTTATTTTTTTCAAGCGATTCTCCAACCATTTCTCCTTTGCTTTGACACTCCAGCAACAGATCTAGGAAATCATTTCTTGGAGACGGTTTGTAATTTCTTTGACGCAAGATCGTTTCAAGAATAGCATTCGTGCGTACTTCAATTCTGTGCATCAAATGAACATTCTTGAAAAGTTTGGGCAAGACTTCTTTCAGGAAGAATAGTAAAATATCTCTGAATCTTATTTCTGAAAGCATCAGAGCAAGTTTCCGGAACTCAGAGTTATCGTCATTCAGCGAGTCTGTATCTACGCCGAAGGCACATGCACCAATGAAATCTGTAGTATACCGTGCCATGAGATCTCTAGCATCAATTGGTTTTGCAGCCAAGGTGGCAGTACGGATCTGTAACTTCTCAGCTGTCTCCACGATTAGAGGAAACATGGCCTTTAGTTTGCTGGTCGAAAACGCAGGTGTTAATCGCTTTCTGAGCAATCGCCACAAGTCTCCACTCAAACCAAATAAGTTCTGGTTCAATGGCTCCATATCATCTTTATTCGTAAGTCCGCGAAAGTGGAAGTGATTGAAATCTGTCATTAAAATTCGTTTAACTATTTCAGGATCTCTAATGATCAATTCTGGTCGAGTATTTCTAAAGAATCCAATAACTTGTTCATTAGGGTATTTATTGTAGAACTCTTCTCCAATCTGCGACGCACTTTTCAGGAAGAAGAGCTCTCGTAAGCTGTTTCCCAAAGAGCCATATTGGCTTGTCGTGTTTGACTCCTCGTTTTGTCCAGTAGTCGAATGTCTTGGTGTAATACCAATAAACTACTCCAACTAAGAATACGACCAATGCTACTGTAATCATTTTTAAGCCGAATCAAATTCTGATCTTCGCTTTACCCAAACGTATTCAAATTACTCTTTGTGTCTTCACTATCCAGTAAACTTCAAAATGTGGTGTATACGACAGTAACTTGTGTAATGCAATCTCAAAAAAAAGAGAAACCTTATTTATGGGAGTTGGAATGATAAATTATGTGTAAAGAAATCGTATTATTGCATCATTTTGAGATTAGACAAGAATGTAACGATTAAAGAACATTAACACTAATTTTAGCATTTATAACAATGACAACACAAGGAGACATGTACCCAGTGTGCACTGGCCAGTTGCATCTATAAACATTATAAACATTGGTATCAATTGCATTCTCTTAATACAAGTTTTTTTTGTGTTGTTTATTTTTCGATGGATCTCGCAACGATTTTGAACATTGGGAAGAAATTTGATTTAAAGATAAGGCTAATTTTGAAAGCTTTGTAATAACTTCTTTAATTTGTTTCATCCATATAACTTTAAGTGGCACTAAGCGTAAAAATCATTCAGCGATTTAGATGCAATTTTAGCCAAATGACGTTTTAAATCAAAAATGGCAGTCTTGGATAACCATAAACAATTGTCTGGTATGTGGTGATTAGTCAGTTTTTAAACAAAATGTCCATGACTCATTTTAGGGTTTCGTAAACTATTTTTGTTATCAGAAACCCCATAATCGAAATTTTGTATCTCTTTGCACTGTATTAAAAACTGGGCAGAAAAAATGTTTATTAAAAACTTTTTTGTAAATATTGAATTTAAATTATAGGTCTCTATTATAAAAAAAAATTGATAAAAACACGTAATTAAATAAAAAATGTAAAATTACCTTCAAAACAAAAATACATTAAATAGAAGGTTGGGAGCATAGATTCAGTAAGAAAGGTATAAAAAACTAATAGGTATGTATCGTAATCGACACGAAGAAGAAGACTAAAAACTTATTTTGAAGCACTGTTTTGTTATTCGGTCAGTTATTAAAGAAACGTATTGTTATTCGTATGAAAACTAACGTGGTTATTACACATTTTACATAAATACACGGGTAACTCACGTATAATGTAGTCAGTCCAGTCCGACTCAAGTTTCGATCGCGTCCGGCGATCTTTTTCAAGGAGAGTGCGCGCGCGGGTTCGCAGCTCGTTTAGCACTGCGGGCAGCCGCACGGCGCGCACGCAAGCTCAACGGTTGTTGCGGGGGTGCAGGTGAGGGGGTGCGGGAGGGCTGCGCCGGTGTACTCTGGAACTCGTCGTCGCTGGTGAGCTGCGCGTCGGGAATATTGCAGCACACTGAGCTCACTGTGTCCTCACCACCAGTCTGAACACACTGCTGAGCCTTTTGGAGGCAAGGTTACCAAGCGGGTGCCACATGCCATCCACCATCTCTGTTAAACGTCGGACGCTTACCGATTTCAATGGCCTCCCTGACTTTACGGGGTATAAAGACTTCTCCCTAGCCAGGACCTCCGCCTTATCAAATCGAATGAAGTGTTGAGCGTCCGAACAGAGAGCATGCTCCGCCACCGCAGAGCTGTTGCCATCCAAATTCTTGATCGCGCGTATGTGTTCCGTAAGCCTCGTGGACACATTCCGACGTGTTTCACCCACATAGCTCTTACCGCAATCACAGGGAATCATGTACACCCTAGGCACACCCAAAGGGTCTTTGTCCTTAGGGGAGCGTACCACTTGCCTTAACTGCCTGAGTGGACGAAATATTGTCTTGATGCAATAACTTCGGCGTAACAAGTGTCCAATGTTATCCGTCACTCCTTTAATATACGGCAGGTAAGCGGCCGCCCTCTCCACCGAAGCTGGATGTGTCCTCGACGATGCATTCGCCAACCCGCCATCCCTGTTTCCAGTTATATCCGTTACGTTTGAGCACGCCTTCCAAGTGCTTTAATTCAGTGTCTAAGTGTTCTGGACCACATAGTCTCAACGCTCTATTAATAAGCGTGCGTGGTACTGAGGCTAGATGTGCGGGATGGTGGTGTGAATCGGCCCTTAGATACCTATCTGTGTGTGTCGGCTTACGGTAGACCGTGTGCGATAATCGTCCGGTAGAATCTCGCATCACCAACACATCCAGAAAAGGCAGACTGGCATCTCGTTCACGTTCCAACGTTACCGCAATATTCGGATGAACACTGTTTAAATGTGTCAGTAACGGATCAATCTGGTCTCTGCGTACAATAGCGAACACATCGTCAACATACCGCCACCAATGTCTCGGTTTATATGGCGAACTCAAGATTGCCTCCTCTTCGAACCACTCCATGAAGATATTAGCCACGACCGGGGCAATAGGAGACCCATAGCCACACCTCCAACTTGTATGTAGTGGTCTCCTTCCACACGAAATAGCCTTTGGTGAGCACGAATCGCATCAGCTTTATGTACTCGATAGGTATTTCAATGCACTGAATTAGTTCCGTAATAATTTCAATGGTGTCCTCTATCGGTACATTCGTGAAAAGCGAAACGACATCGAAACTCACAAGCTTTTCGTCCTCACAGAGCTGTATCTCTTCCAATAACTGTACAAAATGCGTTGAGTCTCTGACAAAGCTTGTTGTTTTCCCGACGAATGGAACAAGCATATCCGACAAGAAGCGCGCTGTTTTGTAAGTAGGTGAGTCTATTTGGCTTACAATAGGACGAAGAGGCCACTCAAGTTTGTGTATTTTAGGTAGCCCGTAAATCTTCGGTGCTGTAGGGTTCAACGGGTGCAAGCTCTTATGTAGGTCGTCCGGCAGGGTCTTTAAGATGTTATTGAGACCGTTTGTGACCCGGTTGGTAGGGTCGAATGTAACTTTTTTGTAGGTGTTACTGTCACTCAACAACTCGTTAATTTTATTTTCATAAGCCGCAGTATCAACGATGACAGTAGCGTTACCTTTATCTGCTGGTAACACCAACACGTCGTGGTTGTTCCGAAGGGTGTTTAATGCGTCCAACTCGGATCTCGGAATGTTAGATCTGGGTAATTTGCTCTTTCTCAAAATTAACGACACATCTTGTCTTAAGCACTCGGCATCCCGGCAACTGATCTTATTCCGTAAAATAGTGTCCTCAATACTGGATATGATCGCTTCTACCGGTACTTTTCTCGGTGTAGGTGCAAACTTCAACCCTTTAGCTAGGGCTGTAGTTACCTCGTTTGAAAAACTCTGCGAAGATAAATTAATGACCACCCTGTCTATTTGATCATTTTGCACCGTGACCACATGCTCTGAGTGTTTTGTCAGGCGCGCTAATTTGGTAATTTGCACTTTGTCTGTACCTATTCTAACTGTTTCCGCACGGCTAAACGTCATTCTATCTAGAATTTCCCACAATTCCGAGCTTAGAAACCGAGACAGCTTCAGATGTAAATAGTACACTTCATCCGTTATAATTTTTATTTTTCGGTGGTAGTCACGAATAACCCGCACTAACAACTTGTTGCTCATTGTTTGGAACAATTTTTCGTAACCTTGAATGCATTTAGGTGGCTTTACTGTTAAAAATTTTGGCACAACACTCGACAACCGGCACTTTTTTAGAAACTCTAAACCACATTCAAGTTTATTACGCTTTATTATCAACTTTGCAAACCGTTTCACTTCACTTAGTCCTACCTCCCCGTAGAGGTTGACAATTTTAGTATGAAAACTAACGTGGTTATTACACATTTTACATAAATACACGGGTAACTCACGTATAATGTAGTCAGTCCAGTCCGACTCAAGTTTCGATCGCGTCCGGCGATCTTTTTCAAGGAGAGTGCGCGCGCGGGTTCGCAGCTCGTTTAGCACTGCGGACGCTCAACACTTCATTGGATTTGATAAGGCGGAGGTCCTGGCTAGGGAGAAGTCTTTTATACCCCGTAAAGTCAGGAGGCCATTGAAATCGGTAAGCGTCCGACGTTTAACAGAGATGGTGGATGGCATGTGGCACCCGCTTGGTAACCTTGCCTCCAAAAGGCTCAGCAGTGTGTTCAGACTGGTGGTGAGGACACAGTGAGCTCAGTGTGCTGCAATATTCCCGACGCGCAGCTCACCAGCGACGACGAGTTCCAGAGTACACCGGCGCAGCCCTCCCGCACCCCCTCACCTGCACCCCCGCAACAACCGTTGAGCTTGCGTGCGCGCCGTGCGGCTGCCCGCAGTGCTAAACGAGCTGCGAACCCGCGCGCGCACTCTCCTTGAAAAAGATCGCCGGACGCGATCGAAACTTGAGTCGGACTGGACTGACTACATTATACGTGAGTTACCCGTGTATTTATGTAAAAAGTATTGTTATTCGGTCAGTTATTAAAGAAACGTATTGTTATTCGGTCATTTATTAAAGAAACGTATTGTTATTTGGTCAGTTATTTAAAGCACTGCATTCAAGCAAGACACATGACTTCGAAAGATTCTAGGTACATGTCGGTTTCCTCACGATGTTTTCCTTCACCGTTTTAAGTTAGCGGCATTACGCACATGACTTCGAAAAGACAGTGGGGTGTGTGGGGTTTGAACCCGGGGTCTCCGGATCGGCAGGCGCCGTTCTCCCGACTAGGCCAGCCGTAACTTATACATAGTTATACAGTAAGTTATTGAAAGCAATGCATTGCTAGAGTCTGGCTAATGAAAGTAGATACTAGATTTTTTTGCAAACTTTTTACATGACAACACTTTAAATGTTCCTACCATCGGGTATTTACCCAACGAATTGGGATATTTTAAACAGAAAGTACTAAGGGACACTTGATTCCAAATTTTTTTTTAAACAAAAATTAATTTAATAAAAATTTTTAATAAAAAAGGGATTTTTTAAACAAACCGTTTAAACATTACATGAAATAAGTTTTAAAAATTTGTACGTGTTCTAAAATTGAATTCATCTAAAATAAGTACGACGAATGTACGTGTTAGAGATTATTTCAAGAGCAACACTAAGCCTTTAGTTGGCCTAATAAATAAATAGATTTATTAATTACGCTATTAAATAGAAAAAAGCTTGTACAAATTTATTTTTAAGAAATTAATGTTCGGCGATTATCCGAAAGATTTGGTAGAATCAGAATCAGTGTATGGTATCCCTATCTCTGACGCAACAAAATGACGTGTTTTTGATGTTTCGTAGTAGCTGGTTTGTGTTTATTTTGGCGAGATTTTAAGTTTAGGGATGTCATGCTGATATATTTTAAAGTAAGTTAAGTATTATAGCACTGTATTGTTATATGGCAAGTTACTCGTATTTAAAGCTAGATAAAGGTATCTTATTTATTTTAAGTAATTGCTATCTTTGTATACAACAAGCCACTGTACAATGCTTTTTTTCTTCACCCCATGGCTAACTTTAAAAAATGCTATCATACAGATTCCCGATTCAAGTGAAATCTTACAACATTAAAGGTACAAGTTCGCGCTGAGACCACGACAGGAGACTGCGACCGGAGACCGCGACAGGAGACCGCGACAGGCACTTGACTCTATAGTATTGTATGGGCGCCAGTTCGCACCGAGACCGCGACACCTGTCACGGTCTTCTGTCGCGGTCTCGGCGCGAACTGGCGCCCATACAATTCCATTTTGTCAAGAGCCTGTCGCGGTCTCCGGTCGCGGTCTCGCGTCGCGGTCTCGCTTTAGTTAATATGCATAAGAAAAACATAACATCAATCTACAAAATTAAAACGAACATTAAAAAAAAACCAAATAGGAACCAATGTCTTTCTTTGCTCTGTCCTTAGAAATTTGCATAACTCTATCTCGTTTTGTCCGATCATTGGTGGAAAGTAAAGAACACGTCGCACGGATATTCGGATAATCACAACGCGGCTTTTTACCTCGTCCTGCGCCCCCGCTGGTGACTTGTGAATGTAAGCGACATTCCTTACATCGCCGATCAGCATAGTATTTAATCTGTGCAGGAAAAAAATGTATACGGTCGAATAGAGAAACCTACTTCTTAGAAGTTGGTTAATAACGAGAGCTACGTAGGTAAAATTGAGGGTCGCTGCTGGTAATTATTTTATTTTAAAAAAAGTGTGCAGCAATTGGTGACCTTGTCACTCACTATAAGCCGTCTTTTTCTGTTCCAGAATGGAAAAATAAATTTAAAAAAATGGAAGACGGAAAATTACAACTAAGGAATGGAATATACACCATTTCTTTTTTTAAATAATGTATTTAATTTATTTAATGTATTTGTATTTTGTATTTTGTTAAATAAAGACTCTGCACACTCATATTTAAAAAAAACTATGGTACTATTCAAACTTACCAGAATTGTTATTATATATTGTCTGAATCCACAGACATCAAACCTACAGACTTAGCGTAGAATTGTAGACTTTTACTATTAATAAGTAGTTGGAAATAAAAACACATATTCTGTGGTAACGTTGAATCTTGATTTGTCTGTAGCCATTTGATTCGATTGTTTAAAATGATTACTAACAGCGCCTCACGGTTTTACGCGCGAGTTTCATTTTCCCTATTTAAAAATAGTATGTAATTCTAGACAAAAATATGTGTTCCAAACCACGAAGTATTACAAAAGGTCATTAGTTCCAAATTTTATCCTTATCCGTACAAGATGTTACGATGGGTTTGAGCTAAAAAGTCTAAGTTTTCAAACTTTCATATGATTACTTTCATTCTTTCATATACGACTACAATATTGATAGTATTTATATTCACAATGTTAAGTTAATGTCATTGATAAAAATAAGGAAAGGAAGATGAGGTACGTTCTAATATGAAAGCAACATAATGTGGCGAACATTTCACACAAATACACAACGTGCACACAACTACACTTCCATCGTGAGATACGTTTTAATGAATGACAAAGACGTCATAGCAAATTGGCAGTAAATGGAAATGAGACAGCTATACATACCATAGTTACACCTAGTACACAAACAAAATGGCATTGTAACAGCTCAAATCGAATTTCGTGGAATTATTAGCACACATGCGCTCCATTTGTCGCTCACGTTGCGACTGATCTCAATCAGGAGACGTCACCTGATTTTACATCGCCATCATTGAGGAGCGTGCCGCTTCTTCCATTTTTAATAGTTCAATGAGTAATGTAACTAATTTGATTATACAGGGATAAAATTAAAAGTTAAATACGTCACAACAAACACATTTTTCTACGGAACCAAAATGGAATATTTCACTACTCATCAGGTTAACAGTAAAATTATTAATTACCCTTATTAGATATGATTACATGATGAGTCTGATAGATAATTTTATAGGTAGATTATAAATCATCTTTAGATAAGGGGCTTGTTGTTATTAGTGTCTTCCATGTGATATCCTATCTATTTGTATAGGTATGTATAAAACTGGTTTAGTCATTATGATCGTTATACGTAAAGTCTGCTTGAACGCATCGTGACTAGCGCGTTTAGAGACTGAACTTTCAAAACATTCGTGGATTGCCTCAAACATATTTACTGAACAAAATAATAAAATATTGTTTAATAAATGTACGGATTCATTTCGCCCTGTTATTCACTAGCCAAGTTTTTTAAAGTTTTCAGCATGCTTCAAGTACCTACCCACCCAAAACACCTAAGTATACACTATTTTATGTCAGCTGTTGAAATATATATTTAAACAATGACCACGAAATAAAAATGTAAAAACATGTTTTTCTTTCTTTCGTTAAATAGATTGATTGTGTGTAAACCACTAACGCTACTCACCGACACGCAGTTAATCACCAACTTCAAGGTGCTCAGGGCACATCCATTGGTTTATAGCGATTATAAAAAAATATAAAAGTGTGACATTTAGGATGGAAGCTTTATGCGTATTATGGAAGCGTGCTCGGCACGCTGGCGGCATTACCATGTGGAATAGCAATGGTTATGCGTTGGGCCAAATAAACGCCAGCACTTTGGTCACGCGTCCCGTCGACCAAGCGCTCTCTCGGTAAGGCTTTTGAAAATGAGTTGCGCTGCCGGCCCCCACAGGCCCAGTATCTCAACCTAAAAGGTATGTCGTGTAGCCCTCGTTATTAATAAATAAGTATATAACAGATATAAGAAAAAAAAAACAAGTCCCAATTATGGGAAGGTAAAGTGGGCATGCTTATTTTTGACGTCACAACTGGTCAATTAAAATAAGTTTCGTCACTTAACTGCTTGTGAAATCACACATCTGCTATCATTAGTGCTTTATCAACAAACGCTTACCTATACGTCCTCATTAATCATATACTTATCAGTTCATTACCAGAATTTTTATCAACATAAATAAATATTATCGCCTTAGAAATAATATTCGATTGATTATGTATATCTACACTTTTATATTTCCTACACTAATATTACAAAAAGGAAAGATTTTATTGTTTGTTTGTTTCCATTGAGGGGCTATGAAACTTTTAAATATCGTTTTTATCATTCAGACCCCACATATTTCTTGATAAAGGCTGATGTTTATGTGTCAAAAGCAAACTGGAATTTCTTCTGAGCGTGTAAAAGCCAAGAGTTTGATAAAATGCACCCCTAATTTTACGAAGTTAAAACTTCTTTTGACGCGCCACAGACAGATTTTTCTTCGGCTGTCAATTGAATTCTAGCGTCAAGCTCGGGAATGATAAGAAATATTTCGGTAAACTTGGAACCACAGCCATCTAGAAATA
The DNA here is from genome assembly GCA_017562165.1 of Ectropis grisescens. Classification (NCBI taxonomy): domain Eukaryota; kingdom Metazoa; phylum Arthropoda; class Insecta; order Lepidoptera; family Geometridae; genus Ectropis; species Ectropis grisescens. The sequence continues at coordinate 17,902,942 of CM029794.1, read as the reverse complement.
CTGACGCATTACTAGATGCCCATGTTCACGGCCACATCAGTTTCTCCCGCGTAGTTTCCAAAGTAAGCTATCAAATTCTGAGTTTTCATTTCTATCTGCAGTTCCTATGGCTCCCAATTTTTTTTTTCTAAAAGTACCAGTAGGATGACGCCATTGATTTTCAGTGTATGCCAATAATGCAGAGGGGTCTGACAAATAAAAAATACTTATTTAATCGGATAACGGGACACTCACGTATATACGGTCGGTCAATCCGACTCGAGTTTCGGCCGCGTCCGGCGGCCTTTTTCAAGGCGAGTGCACACGCGCGGTGGCTGCCGTTTGGCACATTCATTCACATTTCAGTGCCAAACGGGCAGCCACCGCGCGTGCACTCGTCTTGAAAAAGCGCCGCCGGACGCGGCCGAAACTCGAGACGGATTGACCGACCGTATATACGTGAGTGTCCCGTTATCCGATTAAATATGTGTAACAACCACGTTAATTTTAATACTAAAAATACTTATTAGTTAGTTTTGAACAATACTGTAAAGTATCAGAACCAAGCATGAACATGCTTATTACTTTTAACAATTACTAATTATTAGCAATAATTATGAACAAAATAAAATTAAAACATATTTCATATCTTAAATGAATATACGGATACCTCACGTGATGTACAGTGAGTGAGTGAGTTTCAAGGACAGTGCAAGAGCAGCGGTTGCGCGCGCGCACTCTTCTTGAAAAAGGCCGCCGGACGCGGTCGAAACTTAAGTCGCACTAGACTGACTGTACATCACGTGAGTTACCCGTATATTCATTTAAAATGTGTAATAACCACGTTAGTTTTCATACTAAAATATTTCATATCATACATCAGCCCTAAGCTACGCTCCCAAATTGCTAACATTTTCGTGTTCACAGTTTGGGAGCGCGTTTCTCGCGTCGCCCGCCCCGCACGTTTGCCCCTTTAGACGTATCTGTCAAACAACTGTATGATTTATTCTCCATGCTTATATCTCGTAATTCCCGTGCAAAGCCAGGACACGCCGTTAGTGCCACATTAATTGACAGATCTGCCACGTACCGATAGCCGTGTCCGAGAAAATTTAATAATATAATTATAATCCTTTAACACTACGATAAATTTGATAAAAGTCTTCCATTATCGATTTTCTTATGCAAGTCAATTTATATTTGTGCAAACATAATTATTTACAAAAACTGACTCACGTTATGGGACTTGAGGTATATAATCTTCTAGATTACCAGAACCGGTGATAACGGCACCCAACTAGAACCGCTTTAATAGTTTTTTTTAGTTTTTTTACTTTTATAGGTGTACACTTGACCGCCATATCGCCTGATGTTAAACGACAATGCGGTCTACGATGGTGCGTGTTTATCTAAAAAAAAACCGATTCACTCTCGATTTGAAGACACAAAGATGGTAATCATCGGGGAAAACCCACTCGGGCAACGTATTCCACAGCCCAGACGTTCTCATCACAAAAGAGAGTCAAATGTCTTCGTTCGTGTCTTTGGAACATCAACCATGAAACGATGTCGCTTTTTTTTTAGCTGCGAGCATTCCGATAGAAAAAAGGTCAAGGTGGTACTGGTATCTACTTAAATAAACTGTCTGTACTTACATATATTATGTAGGTATGCTTAGATCTTTAGTTCTATGAGGTTTTAATATATAGAGTAGTTCAAGATGAAATGATGACTTGTATGTAGTACATATAATACGTGCATAAAGTAGTAAGGAAACAATAATAATAATTTTAAAGTTTGCTGATGTGATGCCATAAATAAACACATTTTTTGTGCTTATATTGCCAATGGCTATCTCTTATATAGTTGTAAATACATACTTATTATACCTAGAAACACCCAGACACAGTACAATTATTTGAATTCATCACACAAATATTTGCACAGGGTGGGAATCGAACCTACGACCCTCGGCTTCTCAGGCACAGTTACTACCCACTAAGCCATGAGGCCAGTCGATAACACACAATAACTATTTTTATTTGTATATATAATTTTTAATTTTATTTAATTTGTATCAGCGTTGCAACCGTGCGAAGCCGGGGCGTGTTAGTGGATGACATACGACCTTGAAATATTATAGGTACGTAACGGTTTCCTCACGATGTTTCCCTTCACCGTTTTTTAAGTTTTGAGCGGCATTACGCTCTTGACTTCGAAAACAGTGAAACTTGACAGTGACGCGCGTGGGATTTGGCTCCGGATCAAAAGTCGCCGTTCTCCAGTTTCTATCTTTGACAAAAAAAAAAGTTATTATAATATAAAACAAAAAATAAAAAATATTTTAGTTATATTATTGTATGATATTTTATTTTGTAAAGAATTTTATTTTTTAGTATGAAAACTAGCGCGGTTATAACACATTTTAAATAAATAAATCAGTGCTTAACAAGATGAGAACACGCGCGCGCATTCTCCTTGAAAAAGATCGCCGGACGCGGTCGAAACTTGAGTCGGACTGGACTGACTATATCAAACGTGAGTTACCTGTGTATTTATTTATTTTAACTTTGTATCTAATAAAAAATGTTTCGTTCCAAGCGAATCATAGTTTAGAATCATACATATTCTTAGAAAAATAAAATACAACCTAATTCGAGAACTTCCTCCTCTTTTAATTCGGTTAAAAATAGAAGAGTGTAACATTTTCTTTTCTGTCCAATGTCCACAATATAACGCGCACTTGGCCGGGTCAAAAAACGTTTCGCTTTTATTTTCCAAAGCTTTGAGCCGATACGAAACCAAAGGAGCTTGAACAAAGAGCTTAGCACACAAAAGCTCAGAAGCCGTTGAAGCAGTAATTGTTTTCAAAAAGCGCAAAAAGAATGCAGCGTACATTAACTGTATAAAAGGAAAAAGCTAAAAGATGGTCACAGTGCAACAAATGAAGAGGAATAATTTGCCAGTTTGTCTACCGCCAAGCAGTAATGTGCAAACATTACTGTGTTCCGGAACACTGCCTTGTAGTGTTTCCAGTGAAATTACAAGGCATATAGATAAAACATCTTACAGCTCTGGCTGATGAGCGCAGTGCAGTGCTAGGTAATGATTTGGAGTCTTCATGTTCAAATAGCTGCGTGTCACTGTGCTGGTATGTGGCAGGTATGTTGCTCACCATCTTAGGCACATGCCCTGCTCGTCTCGCCACTTTATATACTTTATAAAACAAAAATTAGCAATCTGATCTAATCCTAAATTGGTTTGGAAGTTAACAAATACCTTCCTTCCACTCGACACCACCAAAACGACACCATCGGTGGTGTCGTATGGAATCACTAGTCCATACGACACCACCGACTAATAGTGAGGTTACCTACGTACAAAGTTGTTGATATGAAAACTCCAATTAAGTTCAAGCAGTTTCATTAATGAGGTACCTATGTCATTTGATAAAGTTTATATTTATCTGTCACTCAAATGGTCATCTTGACATTGATCATTGCAATTTGCATATTATTGTCTTTCCGTCCGAATGTTTTAATTTTTCACAATGGACATGGATACTTATACTGACGACATAAAATACATAAAAACTAATGGCGGAACAGCACATCACTAGGGTGGTGTCGTGTGGACTAGAGATTCCGTACGACACCACGGATGGTGTCGTTTTGGTGGTGTCGAGTGGAAGGAAGGAACAAATATTTATATAGCTGTTTATTTAATTATTCGAAACTATATTTATCTCTTTACTTTATCGACAAGCTATTTCATAAAAACACTAATCGTTTGGTTTGGTAATTAGTTGGGTGATACATTACTATTATTATTTATGACAGGAGTTACTTAAAATGATTTTATCTAAAATACATGTTAAAATAATTATGTTTTATAGGGGTCCTAACAGAGGAGGGGAGGGGTTGTTAGGGGGTGTATCACCTAAGTGGTGATTGATAATTTTAAGATGTCTAAAATGACTTTTTAAAACTAAACTTTGAATAGATTATATTACCGTGGCGGTAAGTATGTATAACATTTATGAATACATGTTGTCTGTATGCTGCGGACGTAACCAACATTGATCAATTTGTTATTGTAATAGTATATTTTTTAACCCCCGACCAAAAAAAGGGGTGTTATAAGTTTGACGTCGATGTCTATCTGTCTGTCTGTCTGTCTGTCTGTGTGTGTGTATTTCTGTGGCACCGTAGAGCTCAAACGGATGGGCCGATTTCGATGCGGTTTTTTTATTTGAAAGTTAATATCCGTGCGGATGTTCTTAGCTATGTTTGGTTAGTATCGATTCAAGATGGCCGCCTCCACAAAATGGCGGACAAAATATTTCTTCAGAACCTACCTCAATATGGGTATAAAATGAAAGGGTTTGACTAGTAGAATACTATGCCCTATAAAAAAATCTAGTCCAAGATGGCCGCCACCACAAAATGTCGAATTTTTTTCACTTCTACCTCAATATGGGTATCAAACGAAAGGGCTTAACTAGTAGAATACTTTGCGCTATGACAAATTGACAAATTTTAAATCCAAGATGGCCACTTTGATGATGGCTACTACAAGATGGCGAAATACATTTCTTTTTTCAAAACTTCCTTAATATGGGTATCAAATGGAAGGGCTTGACTAGTAGAATGTTGTACAGATAACAGTAGATAAGATCCGAGGTAGTCGGGGGTTAGTCAAAATTTTTAATTTTGTACTTGTTATTTTAAATGATGAAGTTATTTTTGAACTCCCGTCCCGACTTTGTACCTTGAGTACAGTCAAAACTTTGCCTATTTCAGATTCAACTATAAGTAACAAGTACGTAAGTAAGTAAGTATAAGTAAGTAATCTGTCTGTATCTTTTTGAAAAATTACAACTTTCAAACGATTAATTAACATCGATGTAATTAATCACCTTACACGTTTTAAAATAACTAGCAAAATTGCCTTTCATAATATTAGTTTAGTCAAAGATACTTTAATATTAGTTGACCGATCTGAACAAAGTCGGGCGGGTCGTTAGTTTGTAACACTGCTGTGATTTCAAAGTTTTACTCTGCATTTCCGTAATTTCTACGAGTGATTGATTGAGTTGTAAAAGCCCCGAGCTTATACGGCTGATGGCCGGGGCATACCTATATATCGGATAAACCAAATCTCTTCCAGTGATACTTCAACCACCAGTCATGTTAGCCATACTCATACTGACGTCATTAGTTTGTGGAGGAATCTGCCGAACACTTCAGCCCGCAGGAAATTTGGCCGATAATTATCAACAGATGTCGTGTGTGGCAAATATAACACAACAATACTTCAGAGATGGCAGAAGCATAGTTTATATCAATCCTAATGAAGAGAATATCGAACTGCTGAGAATGCTACATTCTATGGTAACCGTCACTTTTAAGCAGAATAGATCAAAATATGTGTCTTCTGGCCATGTGTACGTACTAGTCTTTAAAGACCTTTATGATTATTTGGGGACAAAATTGTTATCACATTTCGTTCATGAATCAAACTGGAATCCTTACGCTCGAATTCTTTTTGTATTTCAAAGGATCGAAATGGAGGAATTACAACATGTATTTGATGATTGCTTACGTTGTCGTATCACCAATGCGATAATACTTAATGGAACATTTACTTCAGAGCTCTTCACCTACAATCCCTATGAGAACTTTGCCTGCGGACGATATTACTCAAGAATTATTCCATTCGGGAAATGCGCTGAAGTAACTTCAGACATTTATTATCCGAAAATAGAAACAGGTGTAAAAAAACTGCTTCTTCAACGTTTTTATCTCTCATTGGCCTCCATGGAGTCTAGATCCTACGAAATTCAAATCAAAAAGTATAATGGGAACAGAACAATACGTTTTTCACTTGATGAGCGAAGTAATCCAATTTAAGTATAAGTTCCACGTAAATTATGATCCCGAATCGTTTTCTACGGTGTCGCAAAATTTGTCAGTATCAGGACCTATGGTTAATTTGTTGCAAAATAAAACTGATATTATGCTAGGGGGGCTTTATGTTGACACCTTCACGAGCTGAAGCTTTCGGATACATTAGTGGACATCTTGACTTCATGGATGATACAAGAATATTAGTAGCGAGAGCGAAGCTACTACCAACTTGGAAGACCTTATATTTTGAATTTTCACCTTCGGTTTGGTATTTACTGATAGTGGTTTCACTCGTATATGCTGCGTTGGTGGCTGTTCTGTCGAAGACGAATGATAAAGGCCGCATCGTATTAGTACTGCTGAATAGCCTTCTATCTCATGGAGACAAGTTTCGTTGCCGTCGGTCGGTACAAGTTATCATCATCATTTGGGTCTGGTTTTCGTACATAATAACTACATTTTACCAAACCAAATTAATGAGCTTCACTACTCGTCCTCCTTTCGACTACCAAGTTCAAGATGAGTTGACTGTAATGCAAAAGGGCCTGAAACCTTGCATCAGCTTACTTATGGGCCAATTTCTGAACTCAGAGCAAAATCATGGTCAAATTTTAAAGAACATGACTGTAGGAACAAAAGACTGCGAAACCCTTAGAGAGAGCGTCATAACAGTGGGTAAATCATCAAGCCGATTCGCAATTGTCATTAATATGATAAGTGGTTTCAATAACGTGGACGTAAAATCTTACGTATATCCATTCAAAACATTGTACACCAAAATTATTTATGCTATATATTTTAACAAAGGGATGGTTTTTGGGAAGAAATTTAATGAGTTAGCGATCCGGATCCGGGAGAGTGGTCTAGTCGATTGGCATTTAAAATACCTTAAATTTAATCAAACATTGTATCGTAACAGGAAATATCGAAATGATGATAACAACTCGGTTTCACGTTTTGCAATACCGTGGTGTGTTTATTTCGTGGGAATGTTCATGTCTACTTTTGTTTTTTTCGTGGAGCTCGCTTCTCAATATAATAAAAATCCGGTGGTGACTTTAAACCAATAAATTACCAACAAGTAAACATTACTAAGAATTCATTCCTTGGTACAAATTACCAGGTAGTCATGGCGTTGAGTATTTATTGGTTATTTTGCAAAAAGTACATCGTGATTTTCATAATCTTGGGATGTTTGATGTGTGTGTTAATTTACCGGAGTTACCACCACGGTTTTGTGCTACGTGACGATTCTGGCGGTTCTAATCCCTTAGTATCTCTCCGTGTGAATTTTTTTCGCTCAAATTTTATTGTGTGACGCGCAAAATCTCAGCATCCCAATGCAGTGGCCACGCTAGTTAGCGTACTACCCCAAGACAAGGTCCCTTTTCACGGCGGTAAGATGTAAGTTTTAATAATTCTCCATCGTCGTGACAGACGTGGTCTCCCAGTCGCTCTCAGCTATCTATTCTCAGGAATAAAACCTGTTCGGACAAAGTGACAACTGCCTCTTTCGATTTCTCATTTTGACTTTTTAATTTATAAACGAAATCATTTACCATAACTGCACTCGACTCATCCCCGGATTTGCAGTGGGGGCATATCGTTGGTTCTCTTGCAACTATACCCCATAAGTACTTACTAAAATATTTGTGACCGGCAAGTACTTGTATAAGCCGAAAAGTAAGCGACCCATATGCTCAGTTCAACCAGTTTTCGAAGGATGTCTGGACAATCTCAAAGTTTTACAACTTCAGGGTAAGCCAATCGTAATTTGAATCATACTTGCATGAACCGACAAGCGTGACATTTCTATAGTTTAACCTCCATAAATAACGCACTGTTCCAACGTCCCCCACTGGGGCCGGTTTTAGTGGTGGACGTTGGGAGTATACCGTCGTTAACGGTGGTATCTGGTTCCGAACCTCCTTGTGCCATGCTTGCAAGTTTCCTTGGATCCATTGATGCTTTAGTATCACTCCAAGGCTTTTCCCACAGTAGCTTTGGGTGGGAAAGAAACGGACTCTTAAATACGCATTTGAACTTAAATATTACGTTAAAATGCAAACTATGGAACTATTAACTCCTTATATTTAAATTACAGAATAGATATGAGGGAATACTGATAAAGAGAAACTAAACAGGTGCAACCACGGAACGTTATTGTTACTAATTTCGTGTTTTAAATGGAGACCTATTGATTTCAAGCAAGTAAAATGTGTCTGAATGTTTTTAGTCAAATAAATCCTATAGGACTAGTTTCAGTTTTATATTATTTTATATCGTGCTTCGAATATTTATAACTGTTTGGTAATATGTTTAATGTTTGAATTATAATTATATGAGTGTGCTGAATTTTAGAGATGTGATGAAAATAAATAAATAATAACTCAAAATTTCGTCTTTTTAATAAGCAATAGTCGTAAGGTGGCTAGTTTTTCGGTTACCAATTGAATGCATTTCGGCACACGGGGACCTTCACATACTACGCTGACGACACGGACGACGCCATCGGTCGGTTCGTGCGGCGAGCGTGGGCTGCATCACTGAAGACCATCCGAGATTTCAACCTACAGATGGCCATCGGGGACAGAAATGCGGCCGTTGTGGGGGCTCTGGGCCGGGAGGAGGCAGCTTAGGGAAATGGCAAATGCCAAAAGGCAATTAGGCAAACACTCGATGTCGAGTCGATTACGAGCGGAATCCCAACCGGTAGTGATCGGCTCTACAGACGAGCACTAGAATTAGATTTTAAATGTACCCAACTCCCCTCCTATTTTCCTCTTCTTCTCCTTATCCAAGAAATGTGTAAAAAAATAAATATATAATTATAATGACAAAGATCACTGACCCCAGAGTTTGTGGAGTGGCTAATTTAAATAATAAAAAATGCATTTCGGAGGATTTTTTAACGTTTGCACAATCTGTTATTGCCTGCTTTTTTCTTGCAGGTTCAACAATACAGGTACATGGGAGATATTCCCAATTGAAAATTCTCGTGTTCATCACACGCCCTGGAAATCTGTAATCTGGAACAGTCTGTGCAAGTCTATTACTCTTGATTTATAGACCTTAGCAGTTTCCAAATCTAAAGTAAATAGTTTCCATCTAGAGATAATTATTTAAGATTTATCTCTCTCGGCTTTAGAAAAAAAATTACTTCTTTTTCTAAATTGGTTAGATTGGTAAATTAATATAATTATTTTTAGTAATTGAATTTAAAAAAGGTAATAATTGAATTGTTAAACCTTTTTGTTTGTTTCGCTATCTACCTACTACTAGATAAAGTAATATACAAACGAATGGACGTTTATTTCATTGTGTTGATGCTAATATTTTAACCTTAATATATTAGTAAGATAAATACAGAGAGATAGCCTCGAATCTATAACCGTCGATATAAATTAACAGATGTGCCCTGAGTCCCTTAAAATTGGTAATAAACTGCGTCTCAGTGTGTAGCGTAAGTGATTTACACACAATCAATTTACGCGAACCTTAGAATTGCTAGCGGCGAGATATGCTGTGGTTCTACTAATTTTGGTTGTTGACAACGAATAGTGATAGGTAAAAACGTCCAGCGTTCACTGCTTCCGGCAACCGACTAGAACGAAGAGAGTGAGCTCATTCTTTCCAACGATGACATAACTCCGTCCGTCCTGAAGCTTGGGCGGGCACATCTAGTGGTGTATATCTATGTTTAGAACACAAATGCACTTTCCATATATCTAGGTTTCCTAGATGTTTGTACTTCACTCAGAATTTCCTCTCAAGCAATGTTTGGTTACTTTGCTAACAAACTCAGCGTCTTCGAATCAGCAAGATTGCCTCACATTTCATATTCTTTAAATAATACTCGAGACCATTTCAGTTTAAGTGAAGTAGCCTGTACCTACTATCTGTTTGTCTTTCCAAAACTAACGGTTTTGATTAAATACATGTGAACATACGCGTAGGTATATGTACTACTGACATAAACAAGAACAAAATTAAAAATTTTGATCAACCCCCGACTACCTTAAATTTGTTATCTGTACAACATTCTACTAGTCAAGCCCTTTCATTTGATACCCATATTATGGGAGTTGTGAAAAGACATGTATTTCGCCATTTTGTGGAAGCGGTCATCTTGGATTTGAAATTTGTTATAGTGCAATGTATGCTACTAGTCAAACCCTTTTATTTAATACCCATGTTGAGGTAGTAGTGAAAAAAATAATATAATTCGCCATCTTGTGGTGGCAGCCATCTTGGATTGATATTAACCAAACATAGCTAAGAACATCCGCACGGATATTAACTTTCAAATAAAAAACCGTATCGAAATCAGCCCAACCGTTTGAGCTCTACGGTGCCAAACATAGACAGACATCGATGTCAAACTAATAACACAAGGGGTGTTTTTAGTCGGGGGCTAAAAAGTAATTTTTAAAATGTGTTAATGATTAGTGAATCATTAACACATTCAGTCAGTGGACTACTCTTATTTTGTAATAAAAAAGAGACTCAATAATTTAAGGGAGCCACGAGGCACACAGCGGGGCGCAGCTGGTATAACAGTATAAAAAAAAATTGCTGTCAAAATTTTACGTTATTTTTATGCCCCTTTGACGAAACATAGATAGGCGTCAGCTCCAGCGAAATTGAGAACTATAGTCTATAGAACTTACTCGTATTACACCTGGCTATATTTTGTCACTATTGAATTCAGTAAGCTAGAAAAGGCTCTAGATTATATTTTATAACATTACGAGTACTACATATACTTTTTTTTTAAATAAAGTGTGACGAGACGATCAGTGCATGTGCCTGATGGTAAGCAACATGCCTGACACATAACAGTACAGTGACACGCAGCTATTGGAACATGAAGAGTCCAAATCATTACCTAGCACTGCACTGCGCTCGTCACCCAGAGATCTAAGATCTTATATCTCTAAGGCCTGTAATTTCTCTCGAAACATTGCCCTTCAAACCGGAACACAGTAATGTTTGCACATTACTGCTTGGCGGTAGAATAACTGGCAAAGGTGTGGTACTTCCCCAGGCGGACTCTGCCAAGAGTCCTACCACTACAAAATACTATCAATAGGAGCGGAACATGAATGGAGGACGTAACAAAAACTGGAAAAATATTCCTTTTTAACCCCCGACCAAAAAAAGGGGTGTTATAAGTTTGACGTCGATGTCTGTCTGTCTGTCTGTCTGTCTGTGTGTGTCTCTGTCTGTGGCGCTGTAGAGCTCAAACGGAACGGCCGATTTCAATGCGGTTTTTTTATATTTGAAAGTTAATATCCGTGCGGGTGTTCTTGGCTATGTTTGGTTAATATCGATTCAAGATGGCCGCCGCCACAAAATGGCGGACAAAATATTTCTTCATAACCTACCTCAATATGGGTATCAAATGAAAGGTCTTGACTATTAGAACACAGTACACTATAAAAAATTCAAATCCAAGATGGCCGCTACCACAAAATGGCGAATTATATTATTTTTTTCACTACTACCTCAATATGGGTATCAAACGAAAGGGCTTGACTAATGGAATACTTTGCATTCTGACAAATTTCAAATCCAACATGGCCGCTACCAAAAAATAGCGAAATACATTTATTTTTTCACAACTCCCTTAATATGGGTATCAAATGAAAGGGCTTTACTAGTAGTATGTTGTACAGATTACACAACCGAGGTAGTCGGGGGTTAATCAAAATTTTTAATTTTGTTCTTGTTGAGAGCTTTCGTTGCGTGCGTTCACATGCGCTAAAGTCCGTGACAGCATGTCTATATTTTAAGGGTGCGTCATTATTATCATTTTTTATGCTAATAAAATTGCGGACAAACAATATGTAGCATAATTTATACAAGTATATTTTAATATATCCCAGCGAAGCCAGAACGGGTCGGTAGTGATCAATAAAATCAATCAACATTGGTAAACAGTTTATTGTTTATTATAAAGTATTTAGATCATTAATCGAAATAAACCCTATACCATCTACTAGACTTATTACGTTATTGGACGTTGGACTATACATGAATATACTATACAGGAATACACTATACATCTACGACGGAATAAATGTATGTAATTGTGAATATCGGACTTATTGGGACTTCCAATCAACTTAGCGAAAGGTACACTGTAAACAAATATCATGGCACTAGATTTTTTTATATTTATACTAGCGATCCGCCCCGGCTTCTCCTGTGGTACAAAATATACATACAGCCTATAGCACTCGGGGAACACAAACATACATGACATTAGCGTGTTCAAACAAAAAACCTCTTCAGCTTTAAAAGTGTTTTTAAGTAATGAGTGACGAGACGAGCTGGACATATGCCTGATGGTAAGCAACATGCCTGCCAAATAAGAGCGCAGTGACGCGAAGCTATTGAAACATAAAGAGTCCAATCACTACTTAGCACTGCACTGCGCTCGTCACCCAGAGATCTAAGATGTTACATCTCTAAGCCCTGTAATTTCTCTGGAAACATTGCCCTTCAAACCGGAACACAGTAATGTTTGGACATTACTGCTTGGTGGTAGAATAACTGGCAAAGGTGTGATACTTCCCCAGACGGACTCTGCCAAGAGTCCTACCACTACAAAAATATGTTAAGTATGTTATGTTAGTTTATTATTAGTAAAGATATTAAGTGAGTGATATGTTAAATCTCATTATTCTGTTCTTCCTTAAACATAAATCCTCTGGACAAAACGAAGCGGGTCACCAAAAGACGGCTCAATGCAATTTATGATCGAAGATACCCGTAAAAATCCCTGAAAGGGGTGTAAAAACAACGCCAGCCACCGTTTAGGGGCGGTTTAGGGGGCGCCAGGTTTAAGTGATTACCCCTAAGGTTGAGGTAAAAGCTATTACTACGGTAACAGATCTGTTTATCCCTTAAAGGTATTTCTGAATATTTACGAGGTTCTTATTTATGGGTTCCTTTGTTGACAGTTTGGTCGCTCTTTTAGGGTTCCTTACTGTTTACCCGACTGAAAGAAGGGTTATATTTCTATGTGTTGTCACCTGTATCGTTCGTAGCATATTTCAGGTATAGTATTGTATTCAATACCTACAGGGATTTGAGTCTAAATATGTGTTATATAAAATAATAAGCATCTGATTAATTATCGAAATCGATATGACTGGTAAAGTTAGTTAAAGTTGCTAGAAAAGACAATGACAATTTAGAAAAATTAGTAGTCACAGGCAAAATCGAAGGAAAGAGACCAAGAGGAAGAAGTCCGACGTGTTGGACGGACCAGATACGCACCACACTCGAATCCACTGTCCACAGCGCAGTCCACACCGCTGCAGATCGTCACCAATGGCGGTCGATAATCGGAGAGAAGGTGCTCAAGTGAGATCACGACCCTCAGTAATTGGGGTATCGACGCAAGGAGGAGGAGGTAAAGTTAAGTATAGAGGGCGCCGGTGCAGAACCATCTATATCTACCCGCCATCTCAAAGAGTTTTGCGAGGGGGTTGGGGCTTTAAATAGTTGGAGCTATACCGGTGACTGGCATTCCTTTTGAAAATTTGTACCAGAAAGGTCCAACAGTTGTCAATCTCAATTCTTAGATTAATTTAATTTGTTTACTTTTACTCTCGAAACATAACATTTGTACCTCGGGTCGGACATCTGGTGGATATAATATGAGTGTCTTCAAATGTATTTCTTTTCATTTGGGACAGTGCACTCTAACATGGACTGTATCGTCATCTAGAAATAACTGTTTTATCGATTTGTGTAGAACCAGCAGGTCTACTACGAAGTCCGATAAACGATATATCGGCCGAAGTTATGGACGTTTTATACCACGAAACACAATCGGTCGGTTGATCTGATCGGGCGTTTCGTTCATCCCGACCGACACTGATTTGACAGTTTTTGTGTCATCAACCGACCGACTGTGTTTCGTGGTATAAAACGTCCATAACTTTGACCGATATATCGTTTATCGGACTTCGTAGTAGACCTGCAGATTCTATCCAATCAAGGAACACCCACCCAGATAACACATTCCACAGTTAGAATATCTCAACATTTTATTATAGCACACAACGGCATGTACAGAATAAATACACTTCACAGAGCTAGCCCGCTCCCGGGATCTACTGCCTAAATAAAGCTGTCTTAGCTTTTATTGCTCTCTCTTTCCTTTTCGCTTGAAATGATAGAGACAGCAAGAGAAAAGTCAAGGTAGAGGGGCCGCTCGCGGGTGTCAACTAAGGCCGATTGTCCACGTGGCCGCACGTTATACGCACGCTTTCGTCAATTGACAACATTTCAAATATTTTACATATTTGTTTTAATTTTTTTTCTGCAAGAATATGGAAAATTAAGAAACACGTATTTTTTTTTTCGATATGCCTCATATTTTCCGCAAAATTAATTTTTGAAAATGAGCTTATTCCAAAAGGTCGTAAGTGCATAATTCTGGATCCATAAAGAGTAATGCTGTAGCCACTTTCTAAAAAAAAAAAGGCGCATGCTTTGCTGTCACTGTCAGTAGTGTGACAATCAAAACATTCATGAATTCACAACTAAATAACATTCCACGTAACAAAACGTAACCGAAAGTCAGTGTCAACTGTAATTTTATATTGCTAGTGTTTTTTTTATCAAAGGCAACTGAACATGAATTATGAATCCGTAAACGGCTTGGCGGATGGTTTTTATTTAATAACTTTGTAGTAACTGCACTAATAATTTTGGAAAAATAAGCATAATCATCAGCATCGCAATATCTCGAAATGGTTTTGGAATTTCATAGCCTTGTGAAATATGAAAACTTGTCAATTGACAGTTGCGAGACGAATGCATGACAAATGCCTGCATCTTGCGTACAAACAATGAAATCTGTGGCCACGAAGCGGCATCCGCTCGTCAACGAACGTATGACGTATGACGGCTGCCGCTGTGACGTTGTGAACGTGTGACGTTGCCGCTTTGTGGACACAGATTTCATTGTTTGTATGCAAGATGCAAGCATTCGTTATGCATTCGTCTTGCAACCGTCAATTGACAAAAGCGTGCGAATTACGCGTGGCTACGTGGGCAATCAGCCTTAGTTCACAAACACACAGAGTATAGTTAGTTTAGTTTTGGAACGCCATTTGAAATGGCGTCGATTTTTAACCGACTTCAAAAAAGGAGGTTCCTTAATTCGGTTGTATGTTTTTTTGTGTGTATGTTATGTGATAGCGCCGCCAATCGTGAATCGATTATGATGGTTCTTTTTTTGTTAGTGTAGGTAATATATAGTTCAGAGATGGTCCCATATAAAATGCATCGAAATCTGTGTGGCGATTTATGAAACATGAACAAAATACAAAAATTTACTTTCATGTATTTAACCGACGCAGGGATA
Organism: Ectropis grisescens; assembly: GCA_017562165.1. NCBI lineage: Eukaryota > Metazoa > Arthropoda > Insecta > Lepidoptera > Geometridae > Ectropis > Ectropis grisescens. The sequence continues at coordinate 17,887,666 of CM029794.1, read as the reverse complement.
GATTCTTATGAAATTCGCTCGGGTGTCTGAATTTTATTTTAAACTACAGATGTGGGTTTTTGTTTGTCTACGAATGTAGCCAAGTGCACACAGCCGACAGCGGGGGCGGGCACACACCGAGAGGGGGACCAATGCAGGCAATGCAGGCATGTCGGTGACCGCGGCACTCGCTGCGCGCCGCGATCTAATGGGCCCCAGCTACTCATACGAGTTATGATAGATCTATTTTATCCTTATTTTAAAATCGAGGTGTCTTCAAATCGTGAGTGAATCGGTTTCTTCTAGGCAAGCACGCTCCATCGTAGATCTCATCATCGCTTAACATCAGGCAAGATGGTGGTCAAGTGCGAACCTACTATAGTTTTAAAAAAATCCAAATTGTGTTTGGCGTTAAGAACTCGAACATTGTATTTTCGGAGAAACAAAATTATCGCTACCTTAAAAACTGACGCAAAATCAGTTTGGGGCAAACTACAATATATCTAAAGTAGCATAGTTTATCTTCACTTCCGTGGGTTCTCACAGCGCTGTTTAAACAGAAACTATAAATCCGGTTCGCGGCGGAAACTAACTGGTTTCAACCGGATCCAACTCGCTTTGTTCTTCTTTTTAGCGGTTTCCTCACAGTTTATGCGTTTTCATTCGCGTAAAGTGTGGGCATTGGGTTATAGTTTTCGAAGTTGTAAAGGCGTGTCCGGGTTTGTACGTTATTTTGTTTTATTGTAGGTACCTAATCTTTATAGAGATAAATATGTAGTTTTGAAGCTTACCATAGTTTTATAGATTGTATTATGTGTTTGATATTATTACAATTGAAATGACATGAAAACACATAATGTAAGTAGAATGTACAGGACTTAATCACGATTTAATTAATTATTTAAATACCTCGGCGTTTCGGCAGCGTTACGAGTACAACCGCCGTGATCACGAGAAGACAACGTGGTCATTACGTGTTTAAATCGTGAAAGTTTAAAAACAATACATGAAAACATTTACATGATATGAAATTAAATTTATTGTACCTTTAAAAACTTTATCAGAATGAAATCTTTATCTTTATTTATTGTAACTCTATCTGAAATGCATCCGAAATATGACTGAAGGGCAAGCAAACTATTACGTCTAAACCTATTAATTATATAACGGAATTTAGACTTAAACTTCATTTTTTTTCATCACCACTCTAAAAATCTAATAAACACAGAATACACACAAAATTTTATTCAAACGTCAATTTTAAACTATTACTCTAAACAATTTTATATAAGTAAAGTCGAAGAAGCATCACACCATAAAACGTAAAAGTAGAAAATAAAATCAATCCGGGTTTGTTACAAATTCAAAGTATTTACTTGACCACAGTTTATAAGGGAGTTGAAAGAGTTACTGATCGGTAATTTTTACACAACATGGTCCGTCCACCTTCACACTAAGCAAAGTTACTCTAGAAGCCAGATAGTTATTATAATACATCTTACTAAAATCACAAGCGCGAATGTTTACGTAATAATACCTGAAAAGATCGGCTTGAATGTTGAAACACAGATAGGTTTTTTGTAGTGGTAGGACTCTTGCCAGAGTCCGCCTGGGGAAGTACCACACCTTTGCCAGTTATTCTACCGCCAAGCAGTAATGTGCAAACATTACTGTGTTCCGGTTTGAAGGGCAATGTTTCCAGAGAAATTACAGGGCTTAGAGATATAAGATCTTAGATCTCTGGGTGACGAGCGCAGTGCAGTGCTAGGTAATGATTTGGACTGTTCGTGTTCCAATAGCTGCGTGTCACTGTGCTGTTATGTGTCAAGCATGTTGCTTACCATCAGGCACATGTCCTGATCGTCTCGTCACTCTTTGTTTAAAAAAAAACTACTCTAGAAGCCAGATAGTTATTATAATACATCTTACTAAAATCACAAGCGCGAATGATTACGTAATAATACCTGAAAAGATCGGCTTGAATGTTGAAACACAGATAGGTAGGTTATGGTAGACCACATAAGCTATTTTCTGCATCATATCCGTAAAATAATCAACAACCATGAGCCACCACTGTAGTGCTCAGCATGGCCGAGCAAGCATCTACTACTCCCTGAAGCAGTATGAAATAATCAACCGCTTCCATTCACGAGTTTCTCACATGCGATTGATTGCTAAAAGCTGTTTTACGGATGTGGCAGTACAATATCCGAGCAAGATCGATACATCATGTCTGCGTCTACAATGTTCTGATTGTCGAAAGCGTTTTATCATGATCTCAACCCTCCCTTACGAAAAGTGGCCTAGAGAAGCTTTACTCCGGGTGGTTCAGTAAACGATGGATATAGCTCTTGAGACTTGAGATCCACAGTACACAGTATTTGTTTCACTTCACACGAGGAAAGAAAGATAGAAACCATGTAGATTCCTAAACACGTTCAGCTCATAGAGAAACAATGGCTTATGAAACACCTAAAGGTTTCCATAAAATTTTGAGGATAAGAACAGCTCCGTTCTTTTTTTGGAAATTAATTTAAATGTAACCAACAAATTGGCTATACTTGGATAGGCTTGGTTTGTCTATTTATTCGTTTACAACCTCGGACGGACTTTTATTATATTGAGAAGCGAGCTCGACGAAAAAAACAAAAGTAGAAATGAACAACCCCACGGCATAAAGATACCACGGTATTGCAAAATGTGAAGTCAATTCTTTGGGATCATGATTCTGTTTATTTTTACGATATAATGTTTGATTAAATATAAGGTGTTTGAGATGCCTCTGGACAAGACCACTCTCGCTTATCCGAATTGCTAACTTATTAACTTTCTCCCCAAAAGGCATTCCTTTGTTAAAATATATTGCGTATATAATTTTGGTATAAGATTCCTTAAACGGATACACGTAATATATGTCATCCACGTTGTTGAAACGACTTATCATAGTGATGACAAATGTGAACATCCTGCGTGAGCTACCCACAGTTTTGACGCTCTCTGTAAGGTTTTCGCAGCCTTTTGTCCCAACTTTGATGTTCTTAAAAATTTCACCGTGGTTTTGCTCCGAGTCCAGATATTGGCCCATGACTAAACTGATGCAAGGTTCCAGGCCCTTTTGCATTACAGTCAACTCATCGTGGATTTGATAGTCGTGAGGAGGTCGAGTGGTTAAGCTCATTAATTGAGTTTGGTAATATGTTGTTATGATATATGAAAACCAGACCCAGATAATGGCTACAACTTTTACCGACCAACGACAACAAAATTTGTTTCCATGAGATAGGAGACTATTCAGTAGCTGTAATACAACGTAACCTTTATCATTAATCTTCAGCAAGATAGCTATCAACGCAGTATATAGAAGTAAAACCAGTATCAGTATACACCAAACAGGAGGAGAGAATTCATAATAAAAGTACTTCCAAGTTGGTAATGTATTCGCTTTTCGTACTAATATTCTTGTATCATCTATGAAGTCAAGATGTCCACTAACGTATGAGAAGACTTTCGCTCGTGAAGGTATCAACATCAAGCCTCCAAGCATAATATCAGTTTTATTTTCCAGCAAATTAATCATAGGCCCTGATACTGATAAATTTTGCGACACCGTAGAAAACGATTCTGGGTCATAGTTTACGTGGAACTTATACTTAAATTGGTTTACTTCACTTATCAAGTCAAAAAACGTATTGCTCTGCTCCCATCAAACTTTTTGATTTTAATTTTGCAGGGTTTAGACTCCATGGAGGCCAATCTGGGACGGAAACGTTGAAAAAGCAGTTCTTAAGTCCTGTTTCTGTTTTAAAATAATAAATATCAGTAGTTACTTCAGCGCATTTACCGAACGGGATAATTCTTGAGTAGTACCGTCCACAGGCGAAGTTCTCGTAAGGATTATAAGTGTAAAGCTCCGAAGTGTATGTTCCATTTAGTATTATCACATTAAATGTACGATAACGTAAGCAATCATCAAATACATGTTGTAATTCCTCCATTTCGATCCTTTGGAATACAAAAAGAATTCGACCGTAAGGATTCCAGTTTGTTTCATGAATGAAATGTGATATCAATTGTGTCCCTAAATAGTCATTTAGGTCTTTAAAAACTAGTATGTACGCATGGAAAGGAGACACGTATTTTGAACTTTTCTGCTTAAAAGTCATGATTTCCATAGAATGCAGCATTCTGAGCAATTCGATATTTTCTTCATTCGGATTGACATAAACAACGCTTTTTTTGCCTCGGAAGTATTCCCGCGTTATATTTGCCACGCATGACATCTGTTGATAATTATCGGCCAGATTTACTACGGGCTGAAGTGTTCGGCAGATTCCTCCACAAACTAATGACGTTAGTATCAGTATGGCTAGCATGACTGGCGGTCGAAGTATAACTGGCAGATATATGGTTTAATCCATTAATATATATAGATATGTCCCGACCATCAGCCGTATAAATTCTGTGCTTTTACAACTCAATCAATCACTCACAGACATTACATAAATGCTGAATAAAACACTAAAATCATTATTATAAACAAGCGACCGCCCCAGCTTCGTTTACCTGTTCAACCAGTTGAACAACTGATGTAAATATTTTTGTAGCCTTACTTATTTTACAGAGATATACAATTTTTCCAGTGTTTTTTTAATGTGTGGCGTAATCTTTGGCACATCAAAAGACAATTAATTTTACAGCGTTTGAATGATAAGCTATACTTCTTCAGATGGGCAAATGATATTAACTGACGACATTTATTACTATTGACGACGACATTTTTTTAGTATTATCTAACACAAATGAAGTAAAGTTACAGAGTTAAGATGACTGTGTTTGGAGTAGGGAGCTTTGGAACCTCCACGTGGTACACCCTAGGCATCACACAACAACTTGCCTCTCTAGAATCTTGTTGTGTGATGCTAATCCCGCCTGGGGAAACACGAACTTTTATACATTTATGAGAAGCTCGCTTTTCGAGAAGCACGCATCGAAATTCGTTGGGAAAAGACTGGAATTTGAAACATTACTCGACCTATAGTTCTATCTGGCCGAGTAAAAGCCTATAGTCATTCCAGAAAGAAAGGCGTTCGTTGAAAGAAGGTTCGGGTCCGCGATCTTGTGAGTGGACCTTTCACAGCCGACCATCTTTGTATTCAAGGAGTAGTGTAACGTGGAAGAGTTGGATTAAGCCTCTCACTTATACGTGGAGGCAGAAGCGGACACGAGGGTGAAACCGCGGGAGATACTCTGGTACGCAACCCGTATCAACTTGGAAGGTCAGCGTAGTTGGGCGTTTATCATCCTATCCAGGGATAGGCTGTCCCGAAGAAGTGACGTCAGGTTATCGGCACGTCACTGGCACTAAATTCTGGCGGCATTACCACGCTGAATGGCAATGCTTATGCGTTGGGCCAAATAAACGCCAGCATTTTTAAGCGCTTTGATCTAAATTGTTTTCTGACCGTTGATACGCGAAGAAAGACATTGTGTGCCTTTTTTTAACCGACTTCAAAACAGGAAGATTTTCTCAATGGATTTGTTTTTTTCTGTATGAATGTTGTTACGCGATAGCGTTTAATAAAGAGTGACGAGCCGAGCAAGACATGTGTCTGATGGTAAGCAACATGCCTGCCACATAACACCACAGTGACATGCCGCTATTGGAACATAAAGAGTCAAAATCATTACCTAGCACTGCACTGCGCTCGTCACCCAGAGATCTAAGATGTTATATCTCTAAGCCCTGTAATTTCTCTAGAAACATTGCCCTTCGAGTCGGAACACAGTAATGTTTGCACATTACTGCTTGGCGGCAGAATAACTGGCAAAGATGTGGTACTTCCCCAGGCGGACTCTGCCAAGAGTCTGAAACTCCACCAACCACCAAAATAAGCTCCACCAACTGTGAATAGATTTTTTGTAGATGGTATACCTACATAGGTCAGAGGTGGTCTCATATTAATTACGTTGAAATTGGTGTGGTGGTTTTTGAAACATGAACTGAAAACTAAAATTTACTTTCATTTATCTGGATGACTTGTACACTCCGCGAGGTATAAGCTGAGCTTTGCATTAGTGTGAGTGATCACCAATCAGGCAGGAGCTTGAAATTTTGTCCGCGAGGTATAGGCTGAGCTTTGCATTAGTGTGAGTGATCATCAATCAGGCAGGAGCGCGGCGAGACAGAATGGCGCCGCGCCTAAGGCCGGTTGTCACACCTACACTATCCATGTACACTCACACAAATGCAAAGCTCAGCTTATGCCTCGCGGAGTGTACTTTCTTATGAAATTAGTCGAGTGTTTGAATTTAATTTTGAATAGAAGTAGATTTTGGTTTTTAGGAGAAAATAAATTATAGAATTCCGTTTTCGTATACGCATACTCGTACAACTATCAAGCTTCACTTAGCTCTCCTTGTAAACGTTCAATTTAGATGTTAGATAAAACTGTTCTAGGCAAGTTGCTGATTGAACTACATAAATATTGTAATTAATAGTAATTTATCACCCAACGAATGAACAAACGATTCTTATTTTTACGAAATAATTTGTTGATAAAGTAAAGAGATAAAAATATTGTTTGGGTAATTAGAATAAATACAGGTTTATTTGTATTTACAAACTCTCAAACCAATTTAACAATAGCTGAGATTTTTGATTGAAGGACAATGGGTCCCGTTAACTGGTTTTGGCTTTCTTGATAAACATTAAGATCTTCTATTCACATTAAATCACAATAGTTTTAATGTACCGCAGCCCCACAATGTAATAATGTGTAGCCACAATATCCGTGTGTATACATATAATTAATTCTGGAATTGAAATGTTTGTATGCAAAGATAGAATTAATTTAAACAAATGATCTGAGAGCATTGCTGCCTACAAGCTGCCGTGCAGTTTGGCAGAGATGTATTTAGGTAAATGTTATTGTATATTTTGTGGGTTAAATAAATAAATAAAATCGCACTCTTCGCTTTTCTAGCAGTGCGTATACAGGTTTATTGGCAATAAGCGTGCATCTTTTTAGGGTCATGTTAAGTACTTAAAGTCAACTCTTGCACTACAGTTTTTAAAAAATTGTTTTTTTTCCCATCCTATACACACAATTAAATAAAATTGGAGTGGCTGAATGTAATATCAAAGTAACATCGTTTTACTAAGTTCAAATGAAAGTATACAGGTTGCCTATTTCTAAAACACCATTTATAATTTTTTGTTTGGCTGTCTGTATGTCTGTTCTGGCTAATCTCCACAACGGCTGCAGTGATTTTGACGGGACTTTCACTAACAGATAGCTGATCTTCTAAGACATAACATAGGCTACTCTTAATTGAAGAAAATAATTAGAGCTTCGTGAAACAAGAACAAAATTAAAAATTTTGATTAACCCCCGACTACCTGAGATTTGTTATCTGTACAACATGCTACTAGTCAAGCCCTTTCATTTGATACCCATATTAAGGAAGTTGTGTCAAAAGAAATGTATTTCGCCATTTTGTGGAAGCGGCCATCTTGAATTTGAAATTTGTCATAGTACAATGTATTTTACTAGTCAAGCACTTTCGTTTGATACCCATATTGAGGTAGTAGTGAAAAAAATAAAATAATTCGCCATTTTGTGGTGGCGGCCATCTTGAATTTGATTTTTTTATAGTGTATAGTATTCTACTAGTCAAGCCCTTTCATTTGATACCCATATTGAGGTAGGTTGTGAAGAAATATTTTGTCCGCCATTTTGTGGCGGCGACCATCTTGAATCGGTATTAACCAAGCATAGCTAAGAACATCCGCACGGATATTAACTTTCAAATAAAAAACCGCATCGAAATCGGCCCATCCGTTTGAGCTCTACGGTGCCACAGACAGACACACAGACAGACAGACAGACAGACAGACATCGACGTCAAACTTATAACACCCCTTTTTTTGGTCGGGGGTTAAAAAATAATAGATCCTAACTATACAATATTTTCTTACAGCAATAAACAGGTATATTCATTTTATCGGCCTGAACTAGGAAAATGCATATTTGAAATTTATTGCATATTTTACTTTTTTATTATTTATTATTTTTTATTTTACTAAGAATTTTTTGTTATTATTTAGGACATTTTTATTATATAGGACACCCGGTAGGAACGAAGTTCCTTCAACAAAGTGGAAGCAACAAAATATGGGAAAAAATGTATGTATTTATGGTATGAATGTTTGAAAAATAAAGTTGGCAGCACTAGTCACAGGCAATTTACTAAATGATTTGTAAAAGATTTTAAATGTTATATTTGTCTTATCGTTTTATGTGTTGTTACGTCACTGCACAAATCAATATGGCTTATTACGTCACTAACTGCAAAATAAGCTGTCGAAGACAGACTAAACTGTTTACTTCTCTGCATTTTTATTGTAGTTTGTGATCTAAGCGACGACGATTTTGATTGTTTGTATTCAAATAAAAATAAAAAACACACAAACTGACAGTCATGAATCGCGATCAATGTTTTGCAGTTCGTGACATCATTTTAGTTGTAAATGTTTTAGGGAAAATTCAAAATTACTTTATTATTGTGTATTTACTCATCGCAAATACTAGAGTCTGGCCAACGAAAGTAGATACTGGATTTTTTCGCAAACTTTTTACATGACAACACTTCAGTGTTCCTACCATCGGGTATTTACCCTACGAATTGGGATATTTTAAACAGAAAGTACTTAGGGACACTTGATTCCAAAAAGGCATTTTCAAAACAAACTGATTTAAACATTATATGAAATAAGTTTTAAAAATTCGTATGTGATCTAAAATTGTTTTCATCAAAAATAAGTACGACGCATGTACGTGTTGGCGATTATTTCAAGAGCAACACTAAGCATTAAGTTGGCCTAATAAATAGATTCATTAATTACGCTATTTAATAGAGAATAGCTAATGCAATTTCATGTTAATTTTAGGCGATAATCCGAAAGATTTGGTAGAATCAGTATCAGTGTATGGTACCCCCATCTCTGACGCAACAAAATGGCGTATTTTTTATGTTTCGTAGTAGCTGGCTTGTGTTTATTTTCAGTTTAGGGATGCCATGCTGATATATTTTAAATTTGCCGCGCTTTCTCAGTATCAACTTTCGTTAGGCGGACTCTAATATTTTTGATCAAAATAAAAGCATTTCCAAAAAATTGTTAGCATCCCTATTATCTAATCACCATCAAGCTACAATGTGGTCTACGATAGAGCGTACTAAGAAGAAACCGATTCACTCTAAATTTGACGACACCGAGACTGTAACCCCACTCAGGTAACGCATTCCACAGCCTAGATGTTTATTTTTCCATAATACTTTCACAATACAGCTTATTGTTCAGCCGGATAAAAATCTAAAAAATAAAATAGCTTATCGTCCATTGTCTCACGATAGAGCTATACGAAGATAACAGTGAGCGATAACGAGCTACTTCGAAAGATGCTTCCGGAAACTCCTGTGATCCACCAAACGGCTGAATTAGAGTGATAGCTAAGCGTGGAGACAGATTAGAGTGAATATTTTTGAAACGAAGTCCTTTACGCCAGGCTTAGAGGAGATTGAGATTTAGTTGCAATATTAAACCCGTAAGAAAAATAAAACGGAAGTGGCGCGTAAAACTTGCCTGTGACTAGTGTTTTCAACTTTATTTTTCAAATATTCATAACATAAATCATTTTTTTTGTTTATTGTGTTGCTTCCATGTCATTCGAAGGAATTTCGTTCCTACCGGGTGTCATAATAAACAAATAATAAATTATAAAAAAGTAATAAATTTCTAATATGCATTTTTCTCGCTTGAAACACAGGTTCTACCTAGTTCAGGCTGATAAAAATGCATATACCTATTTATAGCTGTAAGAAAATATTGTATTGTTAAGATTTTTTTTCGCCGTAATCCTCGCCATCGAATATGGCTGTAATTTTAGTCACATAGGTCGACCATATCAAATGTGGGTCAGTCGTAATCAGTAAAACTGTGGCAGTCATAGGGACTACCAATAGAAGTGAGGCACTAATAGTTTAGAACTTTAGTATTAAACAGTAATAATGTTGAACAATAATTGTCTCCTACATAGCTCAGGCGCAGTGCGAACGTCACAGGGGATATGACCTCCTCCCACAAAATTATGCGTTAAATTAAAAATCTAAAAATTCACAAAATTTATACTAATATTATAAAGCTGAAGAGTTTGTTTGTTTAAACGCTAGGATCTCGAGAAGTACTGGTCCGAATTGAAAGGTTATTTTTCTATTGGGTAGTCCATTTATCGAGGAAGGCTATAGAACATAACGCTACTATTAACAGAAGCGGAGTATGAATCAAGAATGTAACAAAATCGGGAAAAAAAAAACTTTAGAGATTTCGTACGTTTCGTGCTTTGACATGACACATGACAGCATGTGTCTAAGATTGCGTCATTGAATATCACAGATTACATACCTCTTGAATATAAACCTTTGCTAATCAAATTTGTTTCTAAATTTGAGATGGTACGACCAATTTCCGACAGGCGGCGTAGCAGGTAGCTGAAGAGGTTTTTTGTTTAAAAGCTATTCAGATATTCTCAGGAATGACTGAACCGATGTCAGTCATTCTTTCACCGTTGTACATGTACGGGATCCCGATGAGTGCTATATAATGTACCACGGGCAAAGCCGGGGCGGACATCTAGTATGGAATATATGTATAGGCTAATTTGTATTGTGCGAAAACAACTGAAACGGCAGCTAAGAGAGTAAAATCATGAGGCGCTACTAGTAAACTCTTTTTACTGGTCATCGGTTGTATTATTATTTAAGACTACGACAGCGTCTAGCATAGCTACCGATGTAAGATGTTGCCATTGTTTTGCTGATTATGTCAGTAATGCGGACTCACAGGAATGCACCCACCCAAAAAAAAAAATTGGTTGCCTGTAAAGTCGGTATACGGGCGAAAGTTTTACGTGACAACGACTTTGAGTGGTAAAATAATTTTACGGAAGGGACGCGTGCCTTTCACTTTTTATGTCTGTCTCTCTCGCTCTTAGGCGGGCTAACCATGCCCGAGTGGAAGGGACGCGTGCCTCTCACTCGCTCTCGTTGTGAGCGCATAACGTGAGCGGAGCGTAACGCAGTTTCTTGAAGTGTCACCCGGCAAACCAATTTATAAGTCGTTGTCACGTCAAAAAAATAACGCGCACGACCCACTTCGCAGCTCCACTGTTGATCCAACACTACGTTACTATGCCGCCACCACCACCACCGTTCACCACTGTTACCGACATAACGTGAATCGATACGATTTTTCCCCAACAAAAAAGTGCACAATGCAGCTTGAGATTTGTTCCCTGTTCCTATATATTTCAAAGATTTTCCCGCGCTTCTGAAGTCTCTTTCCATACTCTGTAACCATTTATTTTCATTCAAAAAAGGAACAAGGTTTGTTCAGTGTTGAACCGTGAAATATTTAAATTGGGGCGCCGATACCAGACTCAATTTAAAAAGGTAATACGGTTTATGCTTCTGGGGTTGCGTTCGAAAAACATGGAACGTAGTATTTTGTATGCATTCTTAATGTAAGTAGTTTATTTTTAAGTGTAGTTATTAGTTACTTGCTGTTATAATTTGTTGTCTTTTTTATATTAATTTACAAACATATTAAGGGCCGCGTTGTTGTTTAAAATCCTATCCATGCACGGTTGCCTGGAAGAGATTGCTCTGAGCAATAAGGCCGCCAATTAAAATGTCATGCTTGTGTAATAGTTCTAAGTCTCCTATGTAATTTTTTCTTTTCTGTTGTGGCTTTTAATAAAGAGTTTTCTTATCTTATCTTATCTTAACGTCAGCTTCTTGTTGTTATAAATCCTTAAATATCAAACAGGTGCGTAATACCGCTAACTTAAAATAGTTAAGGAAAACATCGTGAGGAAACCAACATGAGTCTAGAATCTTTCAAGGTCATGTGTCGTCCATCAATTCGCACTGGGCCATCGTGGTGGATGGCCTTGACTCTCTCCTTGCAAGAGAACGGCCCGAGTCCCAGAAGTAGTAAAATTTAGTTGACTGCTTATGATATAGAGAAATAAAAGTGGTCAAGTGCGAGTCGGGCTCGCCCATGAAGGCTTCTGTAGCAGCAAGTAACATCATACAAAAGTTCTCGTACTTCGTTGTTACTTTAATCAGTGTTTTAACAATAGTCAATTTATGACGTATTAAAATGAAACTACTTACCAGATATCATTCAAACCAATTTTCTTTGATAGTTTACATGGTAATGTACATCATACATCTACTTACCAAGTTTCAATTAACTTTTATAGTTTCGGAGAAAAGTGGCTGTGACATACGGACAGACAGGCATAACGAATCTATAAGGGTTCCGTATTTTGCCATTTGGCTACGGAACCCTAAAAACACTTATTGCGTGCGTACATCTATACTAATATTATAAAGAGGAAAGGTTTGTTTGTTTGTTTATGTGTAATGAATAGGCTCCGAAACTACTGGACCGATTTCAAAAATTCTTTCACCTTTGGAAAGCTACATTATCCCCGAGTAACATAGGCTATATTATATTTAAAAAAAATTAGGAATCTTTACTAAAACTCCAATAATGTAACATAAGGTGTAAAAAAAAGACCTGAAAAATTCCTTACGTCGCGTGCGCTGCGAAAACTATTGATGATAGAACAAAATCATTTACCACGACTTTGCAGAACTCATCATTATCTACAAAAAGTGTCGCGAGTCAATGTAATAAAATAAAGTGCCGCGCGGCTCACTCGCGCGATCGGCTCCCTACGCAGCGGTCGTGTGCGTGATCGTATGATTTTAGCTTGAAAATTTTTGAATTCGCTTTAAATTCGTTTCGTAGGTAAATAAGTATATGATAATAAATATTATACTTGTGTACAATGTAACTTTTCAAACTGCTTATAGTAGTATTTTATGGGTATTCATGCCTGTTCAAAATTTAAGCAAAAAATTTAGTAAAAGGTAGTTTTCTACGCCCATATTTTTAATTTTCTTTCAATAAGTACCTACTACTTACCTGATAATAAATATTATATTTTAATTATTCAAACAGCTTAGTACTTCATATAGTTCAATAAGCAAAAATTTAGTAAAAGCCTGTTTAATTATTTATTTCCTTCTATTTTTCATTTTATAATGCCCTAAAATGCCAAAAGATATCAACTTTCTAAACATAGTTCCCAGGCGAGGGCAATAAAAATACGGCGTAATGAGGAATCTTCATCAGAAACTGAAAATCGCCTTGCAAGTCGGAGAGAATACGCGTCGCAATCGCGTGCTAGAGAGTCAAGTATCGAGCGTTCGCAGCGGCTTGCTGAACAAAATTTTATCACTGGCCCAGCAGCTGGTCAACTAGCTCATATACCGAGGATACCGATGATTCCAACTGATCTGCCAATCCCTTTTAAACGACTTCAGTTTCCGGTGAAATCATCTTTCGCGTTAACTATTAACGAGTCCCAGGGCCAAACGAAAACGAAACTTCGAATTATTAGGGATCGACCTACGAAAAGAATGTTTCACTCATGGCCAACTGTATGTTGGCCCACGTGTCGGAGCTCCTGAAAATCAATTTTTTTTTCGCTGCCACAAAATAAAACTACTTCAAATATCGTTTACAGGGAAGCTCTGACTCACTAAAACTAATGGCTTTTTTTGTAAATAATATTATATATCTATAAAATTTTAAAATTAAAAATACAAAAAAACATTAATAAAAAAAATTATAAAAAAATTCAAACTCCCTTTATAATTTTACTTTTTTTTTAAACCCGATACAAAAAAAAGGGTGTGTGTGTGTATGTACCCGTGCGAAGCCGGGGCGGGCCACTAGTAATAATTATAATCAATATGGGTATAATTTATTTAACATGTCAAATCAAAATAAAAGTACACAAATAATTATACTTATAATTTAACATTTTAAAATACGGAACCAACCTCACAGAAGGTCCAACATCCATTAACGAAGCGTAAAATTGGTTATTCTCTTTTCACCCGTTCACGAGTTCACGTCTAGTTGCTATAAAAAGTTAAAAACGACGCGGCAACTGGCAACTTTTTACCAAGATTGGAGTAAGTTGAGGTATTTAGAAGCCACCACTTAAGTGTCTTGACGAAAATAATGAACTTCCCTTTTATAACGAAGACCTAACGAGTATGATACTTGAATGCGATAGTAACGCCGAACGGTGATGGATCTGAATGATGGCAAGGACTAGTTCTTGAAAGTTTTACTGGGGAAAAAGTGTTGCCAGCCGTAAAGTACACTTTGTGGTATCTGGGTAGTTTTCAAGTACAATGTAAGGTGCTAAACTGCAGTTTATTGCCAGTATTAGGTACGTAAGCTTTCAAACTAAATTTGTAGGTGTTTGTGATGAAAGTTGTTAGCATTTTTCATCACGTGATGGAACCTATCCATATGTTTATGTACCCATAACAGGGGTAGTTACATTGTAGTGGCAGGACTCTTTGTAGAGTCAGCCTGGGGTATTACTACACCTTTGTTAGTTCTCCTACCGCTAAGCAGTAATGTAACCACAGTAAGAATAACATAAGTACAATTAAGACCATTTACTGACTAACTAACAACTTATGTAAGACTAACAAATTATGTAATAAGTATAAGATTTGTATAAATGTTAATGAAGTAAAAGCCCCTGACCCATACTCCTTAGGGATAATCTCGCGGGCCGGGCCCTTGCGCCTAAACAGGAAAAAAGCAGTAATGTGCAAAACATCACTGTGTTTGAAGGGTAATATTTCCAGAGTAATCATAGGTCACAGAGATTAATCGTCTTGTATATCTGGGTGACGAGCGCAGTGCGGATATTGATTTGGACTCTGTATGTTTCAATAGCTGCGTAACACTGTGCTGCTATGGGCAGGCGTGTAGCTTACCATCATGTACGTGTTCTGCTCGTCTTTAGTTCACAGCGTTCACAGCATTCTGCCAAACACTGCACTGCGCTCGTCAGATAGATAATTTATGCATCATCCATATGTGATACCTAATTTATTTCTAGGTCCTGCAATCGTCCTGCAGTTGCAGAAGTCACATAACTTAAGGTAGCGGTTCGCCCGGAGACCGCGACGCGAGACCGCGACCGGAGACCGCGACAAGCACTTGACACTATGGAATTGTATGGGCGCCAGTTCGCGCCGAGTCCGCGACAGGAAACCGAGACACGTGTCACGAGACATGTGTCGCGGTGCGAACTGGCGCCCATACAATTCTATAGTGTCAAGTGCCTGTCGCGGTCTCCGGTCGCGGTCTCCTGTCGCGGTCTCGTGCCGCGGTCTCAGCGCGAATAATATATTTTCGCCTTTTATAAGTATCATCCTACTAATATAACAAATGGAGGTTTATATATTTTGCTCAATCACGTCGTAACGGCTGGATGAATCAGACTAATACTTGGAGCACAGGTAAGTTGTAGTCTGGAATAGCACATACGCTACTTTTTATCTCGTAAAACTTACAAAAACGGGAACTAAGCGGGTAAAACCGCAGTGCGTTGCTGGTTTTTAATATAATATATATGTATAAATAGATCAGGAGCTTAATCGGTAAATTCGTGTAAGGCCGGAAACCTTTCCAAGGGTATTCAGTGAAGGTGTCAGAAGTGACGGGTTCCTTGCCCAGCCTAGCGCCGCGCCGCCCCCACACTGTCAGTCAGTGAGCTTTAGGACGGCAAACTACTTACAGACAGAACTACAAACTTATTTTTCATCTCATAGATTTAGCTCTAAATCGTTGTTTCAGCCCATCTATTCGAAAACTATTGGTTCGCCGTGTGCACCGTCGGGTGATGTTTTCTATAAGAAACTTTTAGAGGGTACCTAGTAATATTTTCTTAGTCCTCTTTATACATAAGTACGCAATTATTTTTTGAATTTGGTACATCTTAGTGTTCTGCCCCAAAGAAGTCGAACGAAAAATGTCTCAAATGTAAGTTTTTAGTTTTTTCATTATTATTTAATTTTAATTTCTTTGTTACTCTATGTTTTTTAAAAAACAATATTCCAATGAAATATGAGTCGCCTTTTATTTGCTCATAGTCGTCATGGTGAGAAAAGTAGAGTGTATCACTCTGGTGCAAATTATATTTTGGCTAGGGCGGCTCTAGATCTCAACACATCGATCAGGATTCCAAAGAGCGTCCTCGCCGTAAAAGTATTATTTTATTCCCTTACGACACTATCTATTATTGAACTATGTTAAATCTACAAAGCGAATGCTATTGTAGTTTTGTGAAGAGTAATGAGACGAGCAGGACATGTACCTGATGTAAAACAACATGCTTGCCCATAACAGCACAGTGACACGCAGCTATTGGAACATGAGGAGTCCAAGTTATAACCTAGCACTGCACTGTGCTCCGTCCAAAAATATATAAATATATAATAAAAGATGTTTTATCTCTATACCCTGTAATTTCATTGGAAACATTGCCCTTGAAACCAGAAAACTGTGATGATTTCACGTTAGCTACTGCTTGCCGGTAGAATAAATGGTATGGTACTTCCTAAGGCGGACTCTGCAAAGAGTACGTACTATAAACAACAAGATTACCAACACTGTCCAACACTACGTCTTCCGATGCGTGGTTGCCACTCGACAACCTTTCTTCTCCCTTCGGACTGCTCGTAGCTCTAAACAGCGAACCCAAAACTCGAAAGGTATGACTCTACTTTTTTGATGAGGTCGTATAGGCTGTGGAGTGCGTTGTCTGGATTGTATTCTTCTGATGATAACAATATTGATGTCTTCAAATCAAATTCAGAGTAGTTGTGCTATCACAATTTTAAAACATCGCCTTAAAATACGTCATTAATGATAGATTCTTGTGTGGCCTTAAAAAAGTAGAGCTATCTTAGTTTAGTGGGCAATAGCCCTAAATAAAGCTGAAATGTACAACTCCTCTCCCAGATCCCGAGACCCGTTGATAAGCAATGAAAAATCGTTGGAGATGGTGACAACACTTTGTATACATATTTTATTTATTTTCGCCTGTCTAACCGTATCTAAACCAAAATTTAAACTCTCTTTTCTACCTTTATTTTATTCATATGAGTTTTTATAACCCTAAAACTCACAATTTGATGTTAAATAATGTCTCTTTTTAACCCCCGACCAAAAAAGGGGTGTTATAAGTTTGACGTCGATATCTGTCTGTCTGTCTGTCTGTCTGTGTGTGTGTCTGTCTGTGGCACCGTAGAGCTCAAACGGATGGGCCGATTTCGATGCGGTTTTTTTTATTTGAAAGTTAATATCCATGCGGGTGTTCTTAGCTATGTTTGGTTAATATAAATTCAAGATGGCCGCCGCAACAAAATGGCGGATAAAATATTTCTTCACGACCTACCTCAATATGGATATCAAATGAAAAGGCTTGACTAGTAGAATACTATAAACTATAAAAAAATCAAACCCAAGATGGCCGTCACCACAAAATGGTGAATTATATTTTTTTTTTACTACTACCTCAATATGGGTATCAAACGAAAGGCCTTGACTAGTAGAATGCTTTGCACTATGACAAATTTCAAATCCAAGATGGCCGCTACCACAAAATGGCGAAATACATTAATTTTTTCACAAGTCCCTTAATATGGGTATCAAATGAAAGGGCTTGACTACTAGAATGTTGTACGGATAACAAATCCGAGGTAGTCGGGGGTTAATCAAAATTTTTAATTTTGTTCTTGTGCCTATTTTGTTTGCGACTTCAAAAAGAAAGAGATACGCAATTCGCTTGTACGTTTTTTTTGTCTGTTACTCGATAGGGCAGTCATTTGTACATTGATTTGATGATTATTTTTTAGTTTGGTAGACAATAGTTCAGAAATAGTCCCACAAATCTTAATTTATTGAGGCGTTTGCCAGACGACAGACTTGTCAAAGATAGTTCTAAATATTGCCAAGAGTGACACCAATGTTGGTTTTTGTGAAATTTCTGTAACAAAATAAAACAGTGGCGCCACCTGTGAAATTGGGAACTGTATTTGACAGGTTGTTTTACGTCATGAAAACGCCCCATTGAATTTATTGTGTCTATTTTTTAATATAAACAAAATACTTTTTTTTTACATATTCAGACGATAAATTCTAATGAAATTTGATCAAATGTCTGAATTTAATTTTAAATTTGAGCTCGTTTTGTTTTCGGAGAAAATAAATTATATTAAGACAAATGGCCACCCTAAATATTTCCAAGTGTTTCGCGTTTATCGTAAAGTGGGCATTTCTCGAAATAAAACTTGTCCAAAGTTCTGCTCAACAATAATTCCTGCTGAAAACTCGCGCACTAATGGATTAAAGTTACGGTTGTCTCAAGTTCGTTATTAATTTTTGATGCTTGTCCTTTGCGTATAAATTTAGAAAACATTAGAATAAATTTGTGAGACCAAATCTATGTTAACATTTTTGGTGAATTTAACTATAGTACTAACATTTTGGGCGAATACAAATCTCACATTATTCATAATATTTTTCATATTTTATGTTAGTTTATTATGTTTATAAATTAGGATGTACAGTTATTATTATGTGGGAACATCAATGTGATATTTATTTGTTTTGTAGTTTATTTTCAATACTTTCTTTGTACTTCCCATTTTTGAATTTTCGGTGGCTCGGTCATTTAGTGATAATGGAAATGTAAGCTAACATAACGAGTGCTAAGCATACCTACGTATTAAGAGTCGCAATGGTTGCTAGCTAGTGCAGAGTAACAACATTAGCAGCCCACTAAATGATCACACAGCTGGGATTCGGGACTTCTTCTCGCAGAGAGAACGTCAAGGCCATCTATGTCATAAACCGTATATGTTATAGACCGTCTACGTCATAGACGACTTTATTGATTTTTAACCCACCACGCTGGCTCAGTGCGGGTTGAGTGATAAAGCATGACCTCAAAGGTGTTTGGAACATGCCGGTTACCTCACAATGTTTTCCTTCGCCGTTTTTAAGTTAGCGGCATTGCGCATATAACTTCGAAAAGAAAGCGGTGTGCGCGGGATTCGAACTAGGGGATAGGCAGTCGCCATTCTCACGATTAGACCAGTCGAAACTTTAGCTGGTGGGGGCGTCACAGGTTCCAATAGAAAGACCAAGTAGAACGATACATATACGGACTTTCAAGCCTCTGTTCCACGGCCTTGATCCTCGGAGGTCTTAATTGCATCGGGTATTGTTGACTGGCTTTCACCAATGGGAAGTTACTGCCTACATGGTATTTTCCTATTTACTTTGGTAACAGCCATAAGCTTCTCGACTTTGACAGAGTTTCTACGAGCGACATGTCAAAATTCTGAAGAATCTTCTGGGCCCAAATAGCGAATAATAATGTGATTTTTGGAGCACCTTCAGAATGGACAAGTTTGTCTGGCATGCCTGATGTAATGGATGAAACAATACGCCAGCCCATGACAGCATAATAACAGATATCGGAACACGAAGAGTCCAAATAATCGTTACTTAACACTACACTGCGCTCGTCATCCAGATATATAAGATGATATTTATCTCTGTGCCGTAATTCTTTCCTTGGAATACCCAAACTGGAACTCAGTGATGTTTACATATTACTGCTTAGTGAGAGTATCTATGCCAAAGGTGTGATGTTATAATATGTGTATATGTACTAAATTTTATCTGAACCCTTCAAGAGTAATTGAAGGCGTCTCAAAACAAGTCTATAATATAAGTAATATAAGTACTCTAAATGTGTAAATTAACATATTTGACGCTTGAGCAGAAGTGTTATCTTATACCTTTAAACGAGCTAATCTTGTAGGTATATATATATATATCATTTGAATCTCGGAAACGGCTCGAACGATTTTCATGAAAAGTATGTATACAGGGGTTGTCGGAGAAGATAAATCGATCTAGCTAGATTTTATTTTTTTTAAAACATCATTTTATGCGCTATTTTAGACAATGAAAAACTCCTACAATGCCAATAGAATATGATAACTTATTTCGCCACTGTTCTTAAAGTCTAAATGGCTCAGATGGAATATGCTCGCCCTCGGAGTCAACAGGCCCCGGTTCGAATCCTGATGGTTACGCTCAGGTCTTTTTTTTTGTTCTTTTTTTTCTGAGAAAATCTTTTACTTAGACACACACACACTTTATGGATATTTTTTTTTACACTTTATAAACGCATTTAAACCGAGCAAAGCTCGGTCAACCAGGTACTTGGTACGTTAAGTGGTATAGGAATCAATACATCATAAATAAATTTAAGATTAAAACATGGTCCATTCATCATACTACAGACGTTCTTAATTACTATATAACTACAAAATTTAATTAACAACAACATAACATAAACTAAGTAAGAACCCCCCTTATCTGGGCTAAGTTTCCATCTAGATCTCACCGCGACACGATATACTGCAGGGCTGTTAAAAAGAGTTACTACCCTGTTAAAGTGGTTATTTAGACGTTAGAGATGCTTACATGGCTACGAAAGAGTAGTAAGTTTTAAGGACCATAATTATTACACTAATTTTATTAAGGTGAGAGTTTGTGAGTTAACAAGTGTGAACGAATGTTCGTATCTAAGTAAAGGTTCAACAGATTCGAATATAATATAAGTAGTAAGTACATTAACTGGTACTTAATCTATTTTTGCACACTCCTCAAACAAGAGAGACGATCTTCTTAGCATTCCATGGATTCACCGTGCGGGTGCCGGGTCCATCGTGTGGCAGAGAGAGAAAACTCGAGTAGACCCCGAGATTTAACGTTTCGTGACGTGACTTTCGTGTTGCTTACCATCAGGCACATGTCCTGCTCGTCTCGTCACTTCTTATTTTAAAAAAACTAATGTGGCACAAAACGACATCCATTTTGCCACAAAATGGATGTCGTTTCGTGCAATTATACTGCGGTTATATGATGTCGGTGACATGACCCCATAAATTTACCCCACAAAACGTTAATACGGCTAAAAGACTCGTCACTTCAATAAAGAATTGAATAATACTTGAAGAACGTCCGTACTACAGTATAACTATACAAGCCATGGCTTATAGAATCAGCCATTTATCGTACTTTATATATTTGTTCTACTTATTGTTTCTTTTACAAAACCAAAGTTGGATGTAAGCCATTCTAGCGTTTCTCGCACATTTGCTGACTGCAGAAATACTGACAAATGTTAACCCTTTGCTATATAGAGGAAATTGTAGAATTCGATCAAGGTAGAAGTGAAAAACTATTTATAGGACGAAGAGGTTTGACTCTACTTTTGTGATAACAACGTTTAGGCTGTGGAATGAGTTGCCTGAGTGGGGTTTCCCGATAGTTATAATCTTCGTGTTCTCAATTCTTTTTTATAATTTAGAGTGACGAGACGAGCTGGACATGTGCCTGATGGTAAGCAAAATGCCAGCCACATAGCAGCACAGTGACACGCAGCTATTGGAACATGAAGAATCCAAATAATTACATAGCACTGCATTGCGCTCGTCACCTAGAGATCTAAGACATTAAATCTCTAAACCCTGTAATTTCTCTCGTAACATTGCCCTTCAAACCGGAACACAGTAATGCTTGCACATTACTGCTTGGCGGTAGAATAACTGGCAAAGGCGTGGTACTTCCCCAGGCGGACTCTGCTAAGAGTCCTACCACTACCAAATAGTTACCCGTTAGTTATAATCTTCGTGTTCTCAAATCGAGAGTGAATTCGTTTCTTCTAGTTAAACACGCTCCAACATAGACCGCTTCGCTTAACATCAGGCGAGATGGCGGTCAGAGTCAACCTATTAAAGTTAAAAAAAGTCCTTATAGGGGGGTTGACTTCGGAAAATCAAGACACCCAGTATATTATCGCGTAAAATCTACTGTTTTGGTATCCTAGAACTTGTCTCACAACTCACATAATATATAATTGGATGGCTGCAAGTTTTAAGGTCAGGGGATGTAAGCCATTCTAGCATTTTTCGCACATTTGCTGACTGCAGAAATACTGACAAATGTTAACCCTTTGCTATATAGAGGAAATTGTAGAATTCGATCAAGGTAGAACAATATAATGAAGTGTAAATTGCCCGCCATCTCACCTGATGTTAAACGACGATGTGGTCTACGATGGAACGTGTTTACCTAGAAGAAACCGATTCACTCTCGATTTGTAGACACAAAGATTGTAACCATCAGGAAAAACCCACTCAGGCAATTCATTCCACAGCCTAAACGTTCTCATCACAAAAGTAGAATCAAACCTGTTCGTCATATAAATAATTTTTTACTTTATTATATTGTTCTACCTTGAATCGAATTCTACAATTTCCTCTATATAGCAAAGAATTAACATTTGTCAGTATTTCTGCAGTCAGTAAATGTGCGAGAAACGCTAGAATGGCTTACATCCCTTGACCTTTATTAAAAACAACGAAATGAGAATTTGTTGATGTTTTTGACGTGACAACGTCTTATAAATTGGTTTGCCGGGTGACACTTCAAGAAACTGCGTTACGCTCCGCTCACGTTGTAGGGACCTCATCACGGACTATAAACCTCCCGCCAAAAACATTCCCGTGCGAACCCCGCGCACGCGCTCCACCGCGCGGCGGAAAACGGAACTATGAACACTGTTCAAAAAATATGGCTACGTACGCCGGCTCTTGCGCAAATAAATTACATTTAAAACTAAAATACATATTATATTGATAGAACTAAGTGTCGTGGAATTTTGTTTTATACGTGTGCATCCAAATAATAAAGAGTTAAACCCAAACAAAGGAACGATCATCAACATATCGACGAGGCGGTGAGTCCAACTTCATTTTTGGGGGGAAACTTTTTTTTGAATATTATTTGTTGTCTGTAATACAGTAAGTCGCGAACGCAACATTTTGGTCCATCGGCCACGGATTACCCTGTTAGAACCAGTAATCTATACACTTGTTCACTAATTTACGTTATTTTAGCAACTTTCATAAGCGCCAAGTTGGCTGCCATATTTACCTATTTACCACAAATCAAGCATCAATTACTTACTTTCACGTACTATTGTCACGTATCGGAACTTTGGGTTTTAGGTGAAGATATATGCCAAACATAATAGTTATTAAGCATTATTTGAATTTATTTTGGTACCTACCTACATATCGTTTTTAATTGAGTTCTCAACGATTTGTTTCGATAAAGTTATTTAGTGACCTTTCACTATGGCAGAACGTGCAAAAAAACTTATGTTGGCTGGTGCATCAAATGACTCTCCGCCTTCGGAAGTCGACAAGATGCTGCAGATTCACCTGACTTCAAAAGAGATGTGTTTCTTACGTTTACAAAAGTTGTACGATATGTCAAAACAATTACCAACAACACCCGCTTTAGAACCTGTTTTTAAGGCTAGATTACAAGACCTACCAAGTTTACGTAAAGAATACAATCAAAGTTTGAAGGAAGTAAATTCTATAAGTAGATTACATATACCTAACTACATTCCTGCGTACAATGAAATCGATGCATTTGATGAATTATATTATGCTATCTGCACGGCTGCCTCCAGCCTGACGCCAGAATCTTCGTCCACCGAACGCAGCATACATATAGACAGTGGTAACAATAGACGATCAGTTAAACTACCCGAGTTACATTTGCCAAAATTTGATTCAAAACTTGAAAACTGGATCACTTTCCGCGATACATACTTGAGTTTAATTTGAGAATGCGAGTATTAGTAACATCGAGAAGTTTTACTACCTAATTGCTTCTGTTACCAGCGGCCCGGCTTTAGTTATAGTTAAATCAATGCCGGTCACAGCCGATAACTATCTTATAGTGTGGAATGCATTAGCATCTCGGTTCGACAATCGTCGCGCGCTCGCCGCGTCCTACGTCGATAAGATGTTCACATGCAAGGCTGTTACTCAAGAATCAGCGGTAAATCTTAACAATTTTCTTCAAACTTTTAAGGAAAATATTACCGCGTTAGAACAACTAAAATTACCGGATTTATCCTCTTTCTTATTGTTTCAAATGGCTATTCGTAACCTCGATCCAGTGACACGCCGTGAGTTCGAACAAACAAAGCTGCCCGGTGACATACCTACTGTCCGGGAACTACTCGACTTTGTAGAAAAACAATCGCGCGTTCTGGAATTATCGACTACGACGACGACTAAGCAGTTTAATAATAAAAATAATGAAATGACCAAGTCATCTAAGCAAAAACCGAGTTTCGCGTCAGCCGCTGTGGCCAACCGGGGTAACGCCGTTGTCGAATCGCCGAAATCCAACGCTTGTCCTTGTTGTGGAAAGCCACACGCTATTTACCGATGTTTCACATATAAACAGCTCACTCCTCACCTACGCGCCGAAAAGGTCAAACGGTTAGGGCTGTGTGAAAATTGTTTGCGCGACACTCACACCACTGCTGACTGTTCGTCTAACTTTACATGCACCGTGTGCAATGAGCGTCACCACAGTAGCCTTCATATGAACCAGTCTTCGGAGCAGGCGAATGTGGTCACTCTCACATGTTCTACTGAGCAAACTGTTCTTCTCGGAACAGCTATTATTCACGTTCGAGACTCATGGGGTCGATTCCATCCCGTACGATGCCTAATCGATAGTGGAGCTATGACAAGCTACATTTCACAAGACTGTGCTAAAATATTGGGCTTATCGCGCCGTAAGTGCAATTTCAAACCTATAGGCTTAGGGGGGAGTCACGTCCAACACTACGGCTTAACAACATGTGCGATAAAACCGCGCACCGATACATTGCCGGTTTTGTTCACGGACGCTGTCATTGTCGCTAACATTGCTGGTAATCTTCCTACTGTGTCGTTACCTATCGAAGTGCTGAATCAATATCGACATCTTGATCTCGCGGATCCAGTATTTCATCACTGCGCCCCTGTGCAAATGTTAATAGGAGGAGATTTATTTCCTTATATCTACTGCGGTGAAAAAATTATTCCCGAGCGGTCCGGAATGCCCGTGGCATTAAAATCAATTTTCGGATACGTCATAGCCGGCCAAGTCAACTTGGATCAACCTAGCGAAGAGGTCAACGCCCCCTGCGGTACGACCTTTTCCGGGTTTTCAAGTGCTAATTTAGACCGCGTTATGCACTCTTTCTGGGAAATTGAGAACATACCGTCAGCGCCACAGCTAAAGCCTGACGATGTTCTGGCTGAGCAAATGTTTGATCGCGATCACAGCCGTGACCCTGAAACCGGTAGGTATATAGTGAAGTACCCGATGCGCCCGGACCATAGTCTCGGAGATTCCCGACATATGGCCCTGCGCAGACTTAATAATTTAGAGACTTAAGCGTGATCCTCATTTAAAATCTGAATACAACAAATTTATGTCTGAGTACGAATCTCTGGGGCACATGACTTGCTTGGGTGAAATGCAAGATGTCGATTCAAAATATTTGATTCCGCACTTTGTATTATTAAATCTTCGAGTACTAGCACGAAATATAGGTGCGTTTTGACGCTTCAACTTGTACTACGAACCAGAAATCACTTAACGACGTTTGCTTAGCGGGTCCGAAACTACAAGCGGATATAAATGTAATTCTTATTAATTTTCGGCTTCACGCTGTGTGTATGTCGGCTGACATTTGCAAATGTTACCGTCAAACTTTAATACACAAAGACCAACGGCCTTTTCAGCATATCTTATGGCGTAGCTCAACTGATCAGCCAGTCAAAGTGTACGAGCTTAATACAATAACGTACGGTGTCGCAAGCAGTCCCTACTTGGCGATTAAGGTGCTTCATACTTTGGCAGATAGCGAAGCACACGTGTACCCGTTTGCGTCTAAAGTGCTGAAAACAGGTTTTTTTATGGATGACCTTCTCTGGTCTGAGCCCAGCGTTGACGCAGCTCTTCAACTACAAAAAGAATTACGAGCTCTACTCGAAAGTGCAGGTTTTGACCTACGCAAGTGGTCTTCCAATTGCCCTCAAATTTTAGAGGCAGTGCCCGAAGACTACCGAGAAACACCAATAGACTTTGATGACGATTTGTCGCTTAAAGTTCTAGGTCTTCAATGGTTGCCTGCCAATGACTACTTTACATTTAAATGTATACCCGTTGGACAAGACGTGACTAAGCGAACCGTGCTTTCGCTCATCGGGCGTTTATTCGATCCGCTTGGTTTTGTCGCGCCTTGCATATTTTCTGTAAACACTTTATGCAAAGACTCTGGACTATTCCAGAACTTAGCTGGGACACGCGCTTGCCTAACAATCTGGAATTAGAATGGCTCAACTTCGTAGAAGAGCTTCCTTTACTGTCCCAGTTTCGACTCGAGCGACATGTCACGGTACCAAATAGTACCTACTGTCGTGTTTTGGGTTTCTGCGACGCGTCCACTCTCGGATACGCTGCAGTGGTGTACCTCTACACTAGAAATGATTCCGGCGACAGCAAGATAAGCCTTCTGATTGCGAAATCTAAGGTGGCTCCTTTGAAGACCATTTCTGTTCCTCGTCTCGAGCTCATGGCGGCTCATTTACTATCTAAACTAATAAAATATGTAGTACCTCTACTACGAGAGCGGTCTATTACAGTCAATGAACAATTTCTGTTCACTGATTCGTCTGTGGTTTTAGCGTGGCTCAATACGCCAAGCTACAGACTCAAAACCTTTGTGGCCACCCGCGTGACTAAAATACTGGACACTATTCCCAGCGAGAATTTTGTGCACGTTAGCGGTGAGCACAATGTTTGTGCTGACATTCTCTCACGCGGGGCTTCTCCATCGACGCTGCTCGGCATGCCTGAATGGCTCCACGGCCCAAGCTGGCTGTCCAGCGAGTCATGGCCTGTTCGATCTATAACCGAATTTAGAGATGAGAAAGTTCCAGAACTCAAATCTTCAAATGAGTCAAAGGTGATGATAACTACTACAGAACCATCTAATCTAATATACGACCTCTCTGAGAAATATTCGAATTATGACAAATTGGTGAATGTTGTAGCCTGGATACAGAAATTCATTCACAATTGTCGTATGCCTAAACAGGAGCGTATAGCGCTTTCTCTCAGAGATTTAAAACAAGCACGTTTGACTATAATCAAGTCGGTTCAACTTCACCACTTTAATGAAGACATCTCTGCTCTTTCGAAAGGACAAAAGCCCCAGCAATCGTTGTTAAAACTTAACCCTTTGTTGATTCAAACAGTTTCCTGAGGGTGGGGGTAGGCTCGCCCTAGCTGACCTACCCTATGACAAGAAACATCCTTGTTACTACCAAAAAATGTAATTTCACCAATCGTCTAATCGATTACTATCACGCCCTTTACTTGCATGTCGGTCCCCGTACGCTGCAAAGTATACTGAGTCAAAAATTCTGGATAGTATCAGCACGTAACGTTATTCGGCTGCGTACTAGAAAATGTATCGCCTGTTTCAAGGTCAAACCTACATCGATACAACCTCCTATGGGACAATTACCTAGGTTCAGGACTCAGGACTGTCACAGCTTTCACACAGTGGCGATCGATATTGAGGGCCATTTCAAACAAAGGAATCAGTTCGCAGAAATGCTCGCACATACAAATCCTATTTGATTGCATACGTCTGCTGCTCCACTCGAGCCTTATTCCTTGACACCTTAACTTCGCTGAGTACCGAATGCTTCTTAGCATCATTTGACCGTTTTACTGCTAGAAGAGGCCTTTGTCACACCATCGTCTCTGATAATGCTACTAACTTTGTATCAGCTGGTAAGCATTTGGCTGAAGTTTCTCAGTTTCTTCGAACCAACGCAGAGGAACTGTCTAGTGCATTTATGAAGCGTCAAATCCAATTTCTCCGAAATCCTCCCACTGGGAGCCATTTTGGCGGGTTGGTCGAAGCAGCAATCCGGTCCAGCAAAGATATATTAAAGCGAACCACCGCTAATCGAACCTTGACATTCGAAGAATTAACCACTTTACTAGCACGCGCTGAAGCGGTTTTAAATTCGAGACCTCTTTGTGCTTTGTCCACGGATCCTAGTGAGTTCGAAGTTTTAACTCCAGCTCATTTTCTGATCGGCCGCGAACTATTGGAAGTCCCAGAATATGATTTAACTAGTATTCCTTCTAATAGACTCGGGCGATGGCAAGCCGTGCAACAGATGGCTCAACAATTTTGGCGTCAGTGGCGCAAAAACTTCCTCCACACACTTCAAGAACGTCAGAAGTGGTTCAGTGGGTGTCGAAATCTGAAGGTCGGGGATTTGGTTTTGATACATTCTGATGCACCTCCCCCTTCAGTGGCCGTTAGGAAGAGTCACTAAATTGCATACCGGTCCTGACAATATAACACGCGTTGTGACCTTACGCACTAAAACAGGCGAGTTTATTCGTCCTGTGGTAAAATTAAGCCCTCTGCCTATAGGCGAGGAGCCAACAAACAATTAAACTTTGCACGGTAATATTACTTCAACCACCGTTTTAAGTTATATTATTGCACAATTATTTATATTCATTTTCTTTTCTAGATATATTTATAATCGAATAACATACAGTCCACTCTAATAACAATTACGCTCTCAACACAACTGAACTATTAACTCTTAACATTAATTCACTACCTTACACAATCTACTTTCTTTTGCACATCTACGATACACAACAGATTGCTGGATTGTAACAGGGAAATCCATGCCTGGATTTCGGTGGGGGGAAAATGTAGGGACCTCATCACGGACTATAAACCTCCCGCCAAAAACATTCCCGTGCGAACCCCGCGCACGCGCTCCACCGCGCGGCGGAAAACGGAACTATGAACACTGTTCAAAAAATATGGCTACGTACGCCGGCTCTTGCGCAAATAAATTACATTTAAAACTAAAATACATATTAAATTGATAGAACTAAGTGTCGTGGAATTTTGTTTTATACGTGTGCATCCAAATAATAAAGAGTTAAACCCAAACAAAGGAACGATCATCAACATATCGACGAGGCGGTGAGTCCAACTTCATTTTTGGGGGAAACTTTTTTTGAATATTATTTGTTGTCTGTAATACAGTAAGTCGCGAACGCAACACACGTTATGCGCTCACAACGAGAGCGAGTGAGAGGCACGCGTCCCTTCCACTCGGGCATGGTTAGCCCGCCTAAGAGCGAGAGAGACAGACATAAAAAGTGAAAGGCACGCGTCCCTTCCGTAAAATTATTTTACCACTCAAAGTCGTTGTCACGTATAACTTTCGCCCGTATACCGACTTTACAGGCAACCAATTTTTCTTTGCATCCTGCTCTGGTCCTTAGAAGTTTGCATAACTCGATCATTGGTGGAAAGTAGTGCACGTCACACGGATATTCGACTAATCACAGCGCGGCTTTTTACCTCGTCCTGCGCCCCCGCTGGTGAGTTGTGAATGTAGGTGAGATTCATTTCATCGCCGATCAACAAGGTATTTGTTATGTTTTAGTATCGTAGGGTAGCGTCGTGACGGTGGCGAAGCGATACGTGGTTTTAGACACTTTTGGGTGTGTGAAATCTCGTGAGCTAGCGCCATTGACATGCGTAATATAACTAAACAGTTAATGTATGCTAAAGCTGATTATTGTTTAATACTAAAATTCTAAGTTATATGCTTTCACTTCTAGCGACTATCCTTATGACTGGCATTGTTTTTTGTTATTTAATGTAAATTAAAACACCCGTATTTGCCGTACCGCCGTTGCCGCTATTTTGGCGGGTAAATTCACTATTAACAATCATTCCTTGTTATTTGTTTTTCTCTTTTATAGTTGTTTTTGACTAATAGTTTATATTTTGTTGCTCAATCATGTCGGAACGTTTGAACGAATCGGGTAGAAATTTAAAACACAGGTAGGTATGTACTTGAGTTTTGTTTGGAATTGTAACTACCTTTAATCACAACAAATAACGGGAACATGCTTAAAACTAGGGGATGCTGCTATTTTTGAACCACAAAAAATACCTAGACAAAAAGCAAATATTTTTATTCGTCACACAAATATTTTACCTGGAAATCGCACCCACTACCTACGACTTTCCAGGCAGACTTACTTACCACCAACTCAGGCACTACGCCAGTTTTCATTCTTCGTAAAGTTTTCCAATAAATAAAAAGCAGTTCTATCACCATCAATATCTCTGCTTCACTAAACAATGAAGTCTATTTAGCGTTAGAATTTATAGTTCCAATACAAGTTTATTTCCTTTTGTTGGTGTAACGATTGAGTAGCAAATCTGCAGAGAAACAACTCTTTGCCTTAATACGAGATGACAGAATTGCTCAAAAAAGATGAAGTACAAATTTCGCTGACCAGGAGTTTTTGTTACGTATCTCTCTCTCTCTCTTGCTATTGAAGCAAGAAATGCCAATCTTCTTAATTTTAGAAATTCTAGAGTTTTACTTAACAAGATATATATGTACAGTCAAATTGACAAACCTCTTTTTTTGAATTCTCATAAGGAACCTCTTTCTTCTTTGAATTATTTTGTTTAAAAGTTTTCTCGCGAATCTGCTGGAATTACTCACACCGTTCCACATTTCTTTTGTGCGACTTTATTCTACATAATTTCCTCGCATATCTGGTAGACGTTATGCTTGATTCGGAATTAAACATATCTTTCTGAATGTTTGTTTACTCTGTGCTATGCAGCCAGCTTATTTCTTTGCAAAAAGATCAACCGTTACGGTGCATTCAATTTTCTGTTCTAAATTTAAAATACACTTCGCTGAGCTTATACTATAATATCGGCATGTGACGATGCACAGCATCTATAGTGAGATTGCGCTGTTTTTCTTTCTGGCAACACACAGGAAATACGTCACTATTCTGGTAACTCTAGTCTATGAAAATGGCAAGATACAACCTGATTTCCGGTTCTGGTCACCCGAGCTTGAGCTAAGGCGATCTACCCTCATAGCGTCGTATTCTTTCGTTGAAGCAACAACTCAAGCCGAAACTCTCACCGATTTTGAGAAAATTTCGGTAATTTGAATATTTTAATCCGATAAGGTCAGTTATTTGTCTAGTGAGTCGCGCTGGTGCTATATTAAAATGAAAATAACTGATCAAGTGCAATGAGTGATTGCAAATCTAGTGATCGCGACGGGTATCTAGTGGTACCGATAAGAAATGGATTACCTTCGCCCGCCTTGGAAGTGGGCCTCGAGGTTGAGCGAGTGTCACACACTCCCAAACAACAGACTTCGTCCGAGGACGAGACTGGGCCGTGCAGCTAGCGGCAGGGTTCAGCGTAAAATGAACCACCGCCGCGATGTCACAAGCGGCTGGCTTCACCAGACTACCATGAATGAGCAGAGGTAAAGAAGAGGAAGCAGGTAAGTGAGATGCACAGTGGTTTTAGTAAATTTCTTGATGAAATACGAGTGATTCCGGAGTTTTGCAATTAAGTAATGAACGGATGGTGTCTGCTATCTTTTCTGAACGCAGCACGTTACAGCAACTTTTTTTACTACAAAATCTGAAATCGTTTATGCTTTTGAACAGACCAGACAACTGCATCAACGGGGACATTCTTTCGAAACTCGATCTAGGTTTTATTTAAAACATCAGTCAAAGAAACATCGAATTTAACTACCGTTTTTGTCAACTTTTATAGGCAAGAGATTGTCTGGATACTAAGTAAAAGGCGTTGGCTCCTGCTAACTACAATGTTTTTCTAACACTATTTACCCTTACTTCAAAATTTCACAAAACTAGTGAGGAAGTCGTACATGTCGTTTGTGGAAATAGAGCTGAATGCACTAAAAACCCGACGGGAGCGAATCCTGATGGAAATCACCAACAAAAGCTTCGGGTAGGTTTGCGTAAAATCTCCCCTGAGTCACTCGGAATCTTTTCATTTCACAATTTCAGCAATATTTCTGTGTTCTGTGTTAAGTGTCTTTCTGTTTTGACTGTGTTCACAACTGCTAAACTTCACATCAATTTTTTTCATAAATTGTGAGTAGGTAGTGCACACTGTTTGCGGAAACTGTCGGGAGCATATCGGGATAGAAATTACGACAAAAACTCTTTGTAAAGATCTGCGTAAAATTCCTCCGATCCCGTTCTTTATGCATCTCGTCAATGACAGACTTACTTGAAAACAGGTAATATCGACGAGTGGAGATGGCTGTAATTTTGCCGAAAGGAGGTCCGGTCAGGGCCAAAGACCTAAATTTACTGCTTCTCGTAACACATGTGAACAGTTTTTCTACTTCAGTTTTCAGTTTTTCTAGGTTTTCGACACAGCGCGCCCCATAGATGCTAAGCGTGATTTGTAACTACCCTGCAAAGGACCTGCCTGCGCTCCGGCCAGTGGGTCTCCAACATGACTGCGCTCCGGCCAGTGGGTCTCCAACCTGCCTGCGCTCCGGCCAGTGGGTCTCCAACCTGCCTGCGCTCCGGCCAGTGGGTCTCCAACCTGCCTGCGCTCCGGCCAGTGGGTCTCCAAACCGCCTGCGCTCCGGCCAGTGGGTCTCCAAACTGCCTGCGCTCCGGCCAGTGGGTCTCTAACCTGCCTGCGCTCCGGCCAGTGGGTCTCTAACCTGTCTGCGCTCAGGCCAGTAGGCCTCTAACCTGCCTGCGCTCCAGCCAGTGGGGGTCTCCAACCTGCCTGTGCTCCGGCCAGTGGGTCTCCAACCTGCCTGCTCTACGGCCAGTGGGTTTCCAACCTGCTTTCCCTAAGGGCAGTGTATCTCTAACTCGTCTGCACTCGACCGGTAAGTCTTCTCCATATTGTGTACACTCCGCTTAGTTGATATCCAGTCAGTGGATTTCTTACCTACGCTATGGTTAGCGCATATTCTAAACCTCTCTGGCTGCTCATCTCGAATTTTGCCACTGGATTACTCTTACTCATGGCAGAGGCCCACCGCAAGTTGCTCCAGCTCATACACAAGCACCAGGTTCTGCAAATGACCAGCTTCCCATTCGGACTGTCATGTGCACCAAATAATTTCGCCGCTCTCTCGAACTGGACGGCGCTGTTTCTTCAGAACAGAGGTATGCGGGTATTGTATGGAGTGAGTCTATAAACTACGAAAAGTCGGTCCTGCGACCATCTCAATCCCTGGATACCGAATACCTCGGTCTGATTTGGGACGCGTGCCAAACCGCTCCCTGTCAACAAGATACTACACTACAACAACTACAGACTATCGTACAAAGACCGAATTGAGTGCTCCAAAGAGACACATCATCTCTGAAAGAAAGGCCAGATTCTGCCGAGCTTTTAAAACTTCACAACCTTCGAAACACCCTGAGGTTGGCTGCACTGTCATCACATGCAGCGATTGGCGAGATTTCCTAAGCACCAATCTGCTCTACAGCGAGTGCAAATTCCACTAGCAGTAAGAACGGAAGATATAGTGGTGAATTATTGTAGCCGAACAATTGCTTACAACAGATTCTGTATCAATCTCGAATTCAGCACTTTTGACAACCGAGACCGCAGACAATGGTTGAAGAGCTCAAATGAAAGACTCTGATATACGGCAGGTGAGACCAGACTCCACTGGCGTTGCATAGAGAAAGAAATGTACATAGCGGCAATATCCTCTTCATACACGAATAGAATGTAAGGTAAGGTAAGGATGTCATGTAATTTTACAGACTCGCAACCGAACGATTCGCTCTACAAGACCTAACCTACCAACTGATGCATCTTCTGCAGAGATTGTATGTAACTCTTAGCCACCTGGAGTGTAACCTACTCGTATCAGGCAGACTAAACTAAGTTGTCGACGAGTTGTCCCGAGGACGAGTGTATTAGAATGACAATTACGAGTACTAAGGCCAGCTCTAGTTTCATCGTCTCGGAAGTTCAATGTACACCAACCAAGATTGAGAGGATCGTGTCAACATCACTCGGGCAAAACAGTATTTCACAATGCGCGGGTTTTCCGCAACCGTATCGGTTCTTCATTTTCGAGAATACTTTTGAACTCTCCGAGAAATACGCGCCCAAGCGCGGCCGCAGCCTCAAATTTCAGGGGCCCAATAATAGTATAAGATGTGGAGTACAAAGATTTCATTAATAGCGCCACACAGCTTTGCCTGTGTGATCGCCGTTCCAGTTGTTTTCCGCGGTAAAAGTGGCCTGTGTATTATTCGTTATTTTGTTTGTGATTTTGCAATTTAAAGCTTTTGATGGGGTCCGTAACCCCTGTAACCCCTCTATTCGGACCGTACCTGCACGCACCGCCGCTGGGTTCTCACAGACTAATCGGGCCGAACCTTTATTGGTCTGCCCTATTTTAGGTCCTAGTAGACGTGGATACGGACTTGCCTCTTCCACATATACTTATAGTACGGAATGTGGCGATGGACTAACATAGTAGAGTTGAGGTCTGGCGTGGAAAGCAATCTACTTAAGAGCGAATTACTTAGCTAAGATCGAATAAGCGAGACTCTACTCGTAAAACTTATAAACCAGCTTGGGATCATTGTACACAGTAGTGTGCAGCCAATAATTTCAATTATAGCCTCGCGGATCTAAACTCGCTGGGAAGGTATCTAGCACATTTGCTTAGCCAGTCACAACACTCTGGTCTTGGTGCTCATATGCTAATCATGTTTGATGAGGGAAAGTTTTGAAACCTATTTTCTTAATAGCTAGAGGGATATATATACTCTTAGCTACCCTAGCTAGCTTGACAGAAGCCTTATGCTACACAACGTTAGTTTGGGACCCAAATGAGATGTTTACGTAGGGAAACAATGATCTATCGCGTATCATTCTGTTTGAAGTATCACATGCCTAGTTGTATACTCTTGTCAGCATTAGGCACCAGGTCATACACGCGTGAGACCTTATTTGTTATTTGTGCATGACGTTACTCTTTCTAGAATATCTTCAGAACATCTTGTAGGTGAGGCCGTAACATTACACATACACAATCAGGTTGGGAAACTTTTGGAACATCCCAATAAAGATGTTTGTCCTGTTTTGGAATAAGAAAATTTGTCGAATTGCGTCTACGCACAGCTGATGGCAATAATTCCCTTTTTGTGTTAATTTACTGGTAAACGGATAATGCCAATTTATTAAGACGCCAATTTGAAGGCTTTGCTTGAAAATTTTAGTTCAAAGGTAGCGTCTCCTATTTCATCTGAGTGAATACCTAATCATTTGATTTCAGAAATGTCTGGTTTCTACTATATACATGATTTTCAATTATTCATAGCTATAATGCAAAGTTTATTTACTGTTTGTAAAATGATTTATCATAATTATCCAACTAATTTATTTTTACTCTTTTCTACACATAGCGTCGTCGTGGTCACCAGGAGCTAATAAACACATCTCTCACTATAGATGCTGTGCATCGTCACATGCCGATATAATAGTCAAGTTTTACATTAAATAAAACTTGTATTATTGAGCAGAGACGATGCACAGCATCCCTTTCAGGCCTCCTGGCGAGTGAGAGACTTCTATGAGGGTAGATCGCCTTAGCTCAAGCTCGGGTGACCAGAACCGGAAATCAGGTTGTATCTTGCCATTTTCATAGACTAGAGTTACCAGAATAGTGACGTATTTCCTGTGTGTTGCCAGAAAGAAAAACAGCGCAATCTCACTATAGATGCTGTGCATCTCTCTATAGATGCTGTGCATCGTCTCTGCTCAATAATACAAGTTTTATTTAATGTAAAACTTGACTATTAGATAAAAATAAAAGAAGAAGCTGTTTTTGTTGATATTTCCCAAACCGCTACACCGATTTCATCAAAATGTATGTGGGACCACCTCTGAACTATGATCTACCAAAGACAAAAAGATGCATCAAAATCGATTCATGATTGGCGGTGCTATCTCGTAACATACATACAAAAAAAACTTACAGCCGAATTGATAGCCTTACTCCTCTTTTGAAGTCGGTCAAAAAATATAAAAATCATAGGTTTGTATCCCGCCTGAACCTCTGAGTACTTTTATCCAAGTGTAGTAGTACAAAGTTATCGTCATCACTGGCTTGGACGTTGAAGAAAAACATTGTGAGGAAACATGTTGCAAGAATCTTTCGAAAGTCATGTGTCATCTACCGACACGTACTGGAGCAAACCGCGAAGCCGTGGCGCTGCTAGTCTTGCTAATATTATAAAAACGAAAGTTTGTAAGAATGTATGTATTCTTTCTCTTTTAACTACGAAAGGGAGTTGAATGAAATATCATATTACCATACAATGCAATACAGCAACTCTGTATTAAAAGCCACAAAATAGAAAACATAATATATAAAACATACATTAACTTAGCATTTTAATTGGCAGCCTTATCGCTTATTAATCTCTACCAGGTTGCACGAACAGGAAACAGCATGCCAAAACTAGGCCTTAATTTATTGACAAAATTAAAAATAACAATTAAGAAAAGAAAACAAAACAAGTCTTAATAAAGAGTAAAAGTAAACACACTACAAAAAGTAACATTTTACAAAAAAAAAATTAAGCAAATGGTACGTAAGTAGATAATCATCTGAAATAACTTAAATACTTTTTTTTTTAAACTAGAATAGGTTCGCACTTGACCACCATCTCGCCTGATGTTAAGCGATGATGAGATCTACGATGGAGCGTGCTTACTTAGAAGAAACCGATTCACTCTCGACTGTAAACATCTACTATTTTGATTCAGGGAAATTAAGGGTTCAGAAACTATGCGAGTGAAAACTAGTAAAATATATGACTGTCCTTAGACTTTTCTACTTACCGAAGTATCCCGTAATGTTTGGCGAATCAAGGTCAAACGTGACTTCATGGTTAAGTGCTCGATCGATGTCGTTTCCGAGACGTAAGCCCTAATTCCGAGAAAATCCCTCAGTTCAGCTCATCTGGTAACCTTAAAGGGCTCTTTTAAGGCTTGTTTTCGGCGGAGATATGCTATACTACGACGCTATGATGATAATATACTGTATTTAGTAGATATCTACTACGATAACATGGCCCGCCCCTCCAAATTACTGTTTTAATGTGTGTAGTCACATCCTTACGAAAGAGTTTGTATGTAGTTGTAATTATTCGTCTTCAGTAGCAGTACGCACACATGCGTGGTGGTGCGTTGTATATACTTTCACAAATACTTTCAAACGTTTTGAATTCTGGAGGGGCGGGTCATGTTATCGTAGTAAATCTCTACCTAATATATTTCCACAAATTACGAAAACCAACAAATTTTACTTGCGATCGGGTTTTTAGCGAGATTTTTTTTTCGTATTTTGATTTGGGTAGGAATACCCATATATTTATGTTTAATAGCATCTACTTTCCTCGGTTTTTATTTTGACATAAGCCATACTTAAATTAAAGTTAATTAAAATTTAAAAATGGTAAAATTAAAAAGTTAAAAGTAAAAGAAGTTAGGAGTAAAAAAGTTTCAAAGTGTAGAAAATTGCAAAAAAAAACATGCAATTTATGCTATCAAATGCTATTTTTCTGTTTGTTATATATTATACAATGAATTTAAAACATAAAATCACTATGTCTTCCTTTTATTTATGATGGAGGTCCTAGATCATTTGAGAACTTGGAAAAACTTGAACTCAAGTATAAAATGTGTTTGTTTATATTTCAAGTACAATAATTATAAACAAACGATACTTTTACGAAACAAACCATGCCTTGAACCGGTCTTGGGAGTACTGGGTTAAAATGAGCACAAGTAAGGCAACACTTCGTAAGCCGAAGCAGAAGCACGGCTGAAGTACTAGTATCCATGGCAAAGAATAAATTATAAAAAAAAATCGAAGCAGAAGCAACGGACTCTCGTAAAAGACACCCATTTTCCCGCCAATTTTGAATTGGCGGGAATCGGCGGGAACCTGCCAGTGAACAGTGATAGATGTGCCCAGCGGATAAATGTGTTTGTAACCCACCAATCATATTCAATAGTTCACATAGCATAGCACTAGTGTAAACATTTGTGTATGGTCTCTCGATTTTACGGATTTAACGGTAATATTTGATCAAAATTTTAAACTAAATACTACTAATTATTATTAGTAATTACCATTATCCATTTTTAATTACTGTCGATTATCCTTCTTTCTAAGAATTTATATTGACTGAATAGAACTGGTATAATTTAGTTTTACCTATTTTTTCTTTTTTATTTACTAAGTAGGAGGATTAAGTATGTATATAAATTTGTATATGTGTGATTTTATTACAGTTAGATTCAGAGGCGGTCCCATACAAATTTTAACGAAATCATTTTTTTTTAAATATGTACAAAATCTAAAATTTACTTTCATATATCTGGATGACTTAATGATGGCTACTTTATATTTAATTTTAAATTGAAGTCCGTTTTGTTTTTTCTTCGAAAATAAATTATTTTCCTTATGTTTTTTTTAGCTTATCGCTTAGCTTTCTCGCATACCCCGAGAATACCTAAAACCTTACTCGTTCCTCATTATACTTAACTACTTAGGGAAAAGAGCAAATAAAAGTTGTACCTATTTTACGGGACGTAAAACCGACTTAGTAATCTAAGCTTGATCTAAAAGTCTGAGCAAAGTGATTCTACACAAAGTAGAAGAGATAAGCTTTTGTAGCGTGTTTAGAATACACCAGTGCTTCAAGGAGAAAATGTAGTGGTAAATACCACCTGTGGAAGTACCACGTTCGCCAGTTATTCTGCCGCCAAGCAATGTATATATACAAACAAAAACTTATTTTTTGAAGTTATACTTCTTTAGGCGCGTTATGAAAAAATGATGAGAGTGAAATTTTAAGATGCGCGCGCACCTGTGACACAAAATTAACAGTATGAAGTTGTCTGCTTAACCGCTCATTAACAGCGCCATCTATTGTTAAGTAGCTTTAGTGTTGCTGTGTCATGTGTGTACATCAGTTTGTATAGAACCATCGCCAATAGATTTTTTTGTATTTTTAGATGTATTTTTAGATTTTATTAAATTAAATGTGATGGTAAAGGGCTCCCAGTAAAAGGATTTCTAAGGAAATGAGGAATTTGAAAATAAAAGTAAATGACCAGGGTTCGAACCGGCACTTTCAAATTTTGAAACTGTCCAATTTCTCGACTGTGCAATGATACGAAATTTGCTTTCATGTTTTTTTGAATGATATTGTAGCAACTTTTCATTTTTAATGCCAGGAAATGCCCTTAAAATGCCGTATTTTAAAATGAAAGTTAGCTAGATCGATTATTCGCCCCGAAACCCCCTGCATACTGAATTTCATCAAAATCTTTGAAGCCGTTTTCGAGTTTCAGATTCTATATACTTACGGCCTCTATATATTTATAATTCTTGTATGTATCCAAGCCAAACCAAACATTAATTCACAGACTATATTGAGAGTGCACTCAATGGCTTATGGTAGCTATACACGTTACGGTTCACCGGAAAGATCTACCTGCGCAGTTACACCCACGCCACGCAGGTAAACCGAACCGCCTCTGAGAATGAACGTGTGTAGTTTTCTGTGCCTGTGTATGCGACCGTCGCAAGATCAAAAATCAATTTTCCTGAGTGACACCGTAAAAGTAATAGACGAAAAATCTTTGAGGTCTGGAGCATCTGACTGATGATGTATACTGAACTAAATTGTGACACTACAATTGAATCTTCAACAATCTGCATCAATAGATAGTGATGAAGAAAATAGTTTTATCATATATCGGCTGCATCGTCCATTTACGCGACCTTTAGTTCACCTGCGCAGGCAAACTTATACAGGTAACCTTTCCGGTACACCGCAGCGTGTATAGCTTACTTTAGTCTTGCTTACCAGCGCCATCTATTGTTAAGTAGCTCTAATGTTGCTGTGTTTACATTCTCTTTGGTTGCTGTGTCGGTACATCAGTTGCTTCTATACAAACTATTGTACATGATAGTTATATGTATAGAGACATCGCCAATAGATTACATTTTCCCCCTTTTTTTAGATTTTGTGCGTTGATAAAGAAATTATCATTATCATTGCTTTTATCAGAAAAGAAAAAACAAAAAAAAAAGATGAACGACAAAAAGACGAGATCAGGGTTCAAACCGAGGTGTCTGAATCTCCTCCTTTTTTAAATCGGTTAAAAAATATGCCATTTAATAAGCGAATAATTGATAATCATTTTTGGTCTTGTCTCAAAGCAAAGTTGTGCAGCGCCATCTATAGCTGTTGTGTAACAGTTGTTTGTTTGTGCAGATGCATCGTCAATAGGTTTTTTATGTTTTTGTTAGAATATGTACCTACTTAGATACGAATTAAATGCGTTTATAAATATATTATAAAAGGCTCTAACTATAAGATTTTCTAAGAAAAAAAAGAGCAAAAAGAAGAACTCCGATCAGGATTTGAACCGGGGCCTGTTGACTCCGAGGGCGAGCATATACCGACTGAGCCACTTAGACTTAAAAAACGAGTGGCGAAATAAGTTATCGTATTCTAATGACATTGTAAGAGTTTTTCATTGTCTAAAAACGCGCATAAAATGATGTTTTTAAAAAATAAAACCTAGCTAGATCGATTTATCGTCCCCGAAAACCCCTGTATACATAATTTCATGAAAATCGTTCGAGCCGTTTCCGAGATTCAGATTCTATTTATATATACAAGAATTGCTCGTTTAAAGGTATAAGATGAAAACTTTTTGATAAAAATGAAAAGTGAATATTAAATTAAGAAATCAATAAAAATATTTAAAAAATGACCAACCTTAAATTCGATTTTTGAATTTATTATTAAATTTATTTTTAAAATATTAAATAATCAATAATAAACATTTAAAATTAAGAATCTTATAATATTTAGTACAAATTTTGTCTTATATATTTATTATTCTCTAAATTTTGTTTTTAATAATTATATATATCTATATATAATTAAAGAAGTATAACTTCTCACGCGCGTACATATAAGTACACGCACCCATTATTTTTTTTTGTAGTTAACACACTGGCTGCATATCACGTCAATATTACGGATAAGGGTTTCCTTATCCGTAAACCAGCGAGTACCCTAAAATCATAAAGTAAAACAGCGAGGTGCTCTTAATCTTACAAAAAACATAAATGTGAAAGTTGTGATGTTTGTTGCTCAGTCGCATCGGAACATCTCAATGGATCGGGTTGAAATTGGAACACAGATAATTGTCTGGACTAGCACATTGACTACTTTTTATGGTGAAAAAATAATAGGCACGGGAACTATGTGGCTAAAACCGCGGGGCGCTGTTAGTTTACAATGTTAAGGCCGTACCCCGAGCAAATGAACTTGAGTATTTCTTACCTCATCGCACACCGCAAGAAAGAGCAAGAGAGAAACAGTAGGATTTGTCGCTGTTTCACGCTCAAATTTTAGAATAAAATCTTTATAAAATCAGATATTGGTCATGAAAAAAATATTTCCACCAAAATGTTCGTAATAGAATTGCCGAAATAATTGCGGTTTTACGAGTTGTAATTATCATGCATCTGCATGATAATTACAATTATTTCTATTTGTTATGGTTGCGTTGTGAGAAGATTATTTAAACAATGAATACATTAACAAAAAAAACTACCATTTTAAAGCCAAGAAATTGTAGATATTTGATATATTTTTATCAGTTGATATTTGTTTTGACTAATGAGTAGATAGCTCTGAAATATGGACAAAAACTTGTTTTGCTAAAAAAAAGTTGAACATTTCACACACTACACCATCTGATCTCAAACTAAGCAAACCTTGTACTATGGAAGCCAGATAGCTGATATATGTTAGTGTCTTCTATAAGTGGGATTTCTGTCTGGTGTCAGCGTTCGTTCCAGTAACTGGAACGATGTGAACCAACTAAGCTAGTAGTACACTTCCACAACACTATAAACGCGAAGGTAAGCCTTAACTGGAAAATAAAGCTCACGGTAGTTGCTAATGAAGCCTGAGAACGTCTGTTTTGTAATAAAACATTTACTTTTTACTATCTGCTATTTCATTTGATGACTACCTGATGCTGCCATCTTTTTTTTTCAGAGAGCATTTTGTTTGTGTTTAACGCAAGAAAAAAGACAATCTTCGATGTCTTGAACAGCGCTGCAAAGTTACAAAGTTTATAGGTTATTTAAGCCGACTTCGAAAAAGGTGGAGGTTGCATACTATATAAAAAATCTTTATTAGCCACAAAAATAAAAAACATATTACAAAAAATATTTCTCGAAACGAAGTTC
This sequence comes from Ectropis grisescens, assembly GCA_017562165.1. NCBI lineage: Eukaryota > Metazoa > Arthropoda > Insecta > Lepidoptera > Geometridae > Ectropis > Ectropis grisescens. The sequence continues at coordinate 17,845,507 of CM029794.1, read as the reverse complement.
TCAATTCGGTTGTATGTTTTTTTGTTGTATGTATGTAGGAATGTTTTATATATAGTATACTAACGGCCCATTCCGGCTTCGCTCGGGTAATAACCTAGATACCAACTGCAGCGTCATCTGCCGGGGTGATTTGTGAATCTAAACCATCCACAAAAAACCCATTATACAAAAAAAAAACATTCAAATCGGTCGAGCCGTTTAGGAAGAGTTTACTTACAACGAAAAGTGGCGTAGATTTTTATATATATATAGACCTAGATAATGTGGGATTATAACAGTGAAATAATTTTGGGATCGGTCCATTAGTTTTGGAGCCTATTCGATGCAGACAAACAATCCAATCTTTCCTCTTTATTGTATTGGTGTAGATTCTGTAGATGTAGATTATTTGATATTATACAATTTAAATAAAATAAAATATATACTAAATTTAATTTTGATATTTTTTGTGTAACTTACTTTATAATCATTCAAAGATGGATGGGCAAGACCATTTTATACGAAATGATTAGACAATGTATTTACCATTGGATAACCCATGCAATTTCAAGTGACTTTTGTTATGAAACCAGTTTTCTAAACGCAATTTAATGTAGGTAGCTAACATACAAACTTTACGCGCGACGCATAGAAAATACGACACAGTGACGTCACGCTTATGTAGTGTTTATATATGAAGCGTTTTTGGAAGAGTCTAAAATTGTTTTTATAAAATCGTGATATCCCGGGAAGTTTTTAAGATAAGAAAGCAATTCTTTCACCTATGTTTCAGTTGTTGAGAAGTCTATTGATGGCAGATTAAATCAAGAATGAGTTGTCATGCCTATTATGATACCCGAGCGTGACGAGACTAGTTTTTCAAGTTAGGATAGCAAGCTAACAAGAGCGTCCACACACAACTCCTAAAATCACAGGAAATGACGTAACAGTAGCGGGGCAGAGCCTACATCGAACCATAAATCACCAATCATATCCTACATCGCACCAAATTATTGGTGATTTATGGTTCGATGTAGGCTTCGCTCCACTACTTTTACGTTATTTCTCTCTTATTCTCGTGTGTGGATGCTTTTAGCTTCGTGTAGCCAACGATACACAACGCCAGTTCTGTCTACACAAAGCTAGACTAGCTTACAAACACTAGCTTGCAATCCTATGCTATAATATAATATAATAATAATAATTAGTAGAATTCTCTTTGATATGTTTTGATATCCCAATATCCATACTAATGTTATAAAGCTGAAGAGTTTGTTTAGTGTGAACGTGTTAATCCCAGAAACTACCGTACCCATTTCAAAAAACGTAATGCCTGTTATATGCATCGATATAAACCATTACATGTGCCCTCCCAAACTTCAGGCGCACAGAATTATGTCATCGTTGGAAAGAGTGACTCACTCTTTCCGTTCTAGTCGGTTGCAGGAAGCGGTGGATGTCGGACGTTTTTACCTACCACTAATCGTTGTCAACAACCAACATACAGTAGAACAACAGCATACCTCGCCGCTAGCGATACTAGAGGTCAAGTAGATTAGTGGTGTGTAAATCACTTACAGCGTCCACACACAGAGGAAATGACGTAAAAGTAGTGGGGCGGAGCCTACATCGAACCATAAATCACCAATCATATCCTACATCGCACCATATGATTGGTGATTTATGTTGCGATGTAGGTTCTGCCTCACTACTTTTACGTAATTTCCGCTGATTTTAGGACTCGTATGTGGACGCTTTTACGCTACACACATAGACGCAGTTTATTACCAATTTCAAGGTGCTCAGGGCAAATCCATTGGTTTATCTCGATGGCTATATGTACCACGGGCAAAGCCGGGGTGAACAGCTAGTATATTTATAAGTACAGCGCCGTATAGTGAAATACCTCGACATGGCCTGACATGCCAGAGCTCCAATCAACGGTGGAGCTTTCAATTTAAATTCCTCCTTTGTGTGTGAATTGGTGTTAATTTCCTATATTCGAGATATTTGGAGCTTCGTACCATTTGTATGCAAGGGAAGAGATCATCATTTTACATATGTGTTTATTTGTAAATACCAAAAACGTTTTACTAATATAATAAACGCGAAAGTTTGTGAGTATGGATGGATGTTTGTTACTCTTTCACGCAAAAACTACTGAAGGGATTTTGATGAAATTTGGCACATAGATAGATAATAGTCTGGAATAATACATATGCTATATTTTATTTCCGGAAAAATCACGGGAAGGAACTACGTGGGTAAATCCGCGGGGTGCTTCTAGTTGATTATAATTCTATTGTATAGATAAGATCTGTGTTATCGAAATATATATGTCATAATTGAATCATAATCGAGTCGCAATCGAATCTCAATAGAGTTGCAATCTAGTAGTGTCTGGAACGCAAGTGCCACCTGGTGGCGCTCGATGGAGTTAGTGGCGCGCGCGCTGTCGAATGGACGGATCGTTTGAGTCAGTTCCAGGGGTGGTCGACTCTTCTAGGGCCAGGTGGGATAAAAGTACATACACGTGGGGGGTCCCAAACGAAGAGTGGCAACATATATTTGCGTCTCTTTCTAACGCTCCATTTTAGAGATAAGTAACCTGTGAAAAATAAAGATTTTATTTATTACGATATACGATTTTTTAGTAACTAATAGTATCGATTTTGAGTCAATGATTAATTTAGTAGCTCTTTTTATGCCCTGGGTGGTGTATTCGCAACGCAACCCAAACGATTCGGGCACGGGATGACAATCCTTGTCTCTGTGATTCCAAACGGATAAGCCAAAGACAGAGAGGTTTGATTCCGTGTCGAGATCAATCAGATTGCGTTGTGAATCTTGGTCCTGAATTTAAACTAAACTTGTAAATCAGATTAGGTAAAGTAGCAACCTGTATCCTGTTTGAACACGTAGGTATATTTTTAATAACAGTTTGCTACACAGGTAGTTTCTGGCTGATCTACAACTTATTACTTTGTCCGTTCCTAATTAGTAGATCATTTGGATCCAACTGAAAAAATGTGTAATAACAATTACATTATTAATTATTATCACGTGTATAAATCTCAAGATAAATCGAATAGTAGAATAACAATAAACAGAACTATCGATTATTTTATCATTACTTAAATACTCATCTCTAAAATCGTAACAAAAAATGGCTTCTTGGTTTTGTGTTGTAAAAGTTTGCATCTTTCTTTGTTTTGTTCTAAACGAAGTATTCCTGATGTTTTTTATTATGAAAGAGAAAAGAAAATGTGGCAGATCGCCTCCTAGACTTGGAAATAGGAATTCTCTACGGTAAGCATGTGGTACCTCAGTACCTATTAATAAAAGTTCTATGTAGTGCCAAATTGCGATTTTTTTTATAATCACATAGTAAGAGCGCCTGGTGTAAACTAAAACATATGGGTTCATTTTTAATTATGTTTTCAGTTGCGAGTTGAGGGGCGATGTATTGCTATCTTAAGAAGAATGGTTTTCAAACCCATTTCAAGAACAGCTGTACAAAAAGCATCTTGATGTTGTTTATGATAGAAACTATACAACTCATGAGATCTGCTGGACTAGATGAAAACTGTGATAATGTAAATATTTGAATCATAAGATAAAATAAATATATTAATCATATTCAAAGGATAACATGATATAATATATGTATATAGTCCTTATTATGCTTGGTAAAATAGTTTATAATCTGTTTCATTTTAGATGCTAAACAGCACTGAACCTGAAGCAAGGCCATCTACAAAGCAGACAGCCGCTGCTAGTAGAAAACGCATCATTTTGAATACTGGCAGTGGTTACTACAACTGAAAATGATGCAGGTCCATCCGCAAAACAAATGACAATGCGACCGCTGACATAAAGCAAGTGACTACTAGAATGCATCAAAAAAATATGAGGTTGGTATACTCAAGCAATTTAAAAATAAAACACTAATCAGGAAAAATAGCAATGTAATTGTGTTAGAATTTAGTGTAGGTTTCATTATCTCAACATTTAACTATTGTGCTTATTCAATAACACTATAAATATCTCATTACATGCTATCCATGGTTTTTTATTTATAATAGTTTAGAGTGATGGGATGAGCGGGGCTTGTGCCTGATAGTGATATAGTGAGCAATATGCTTGTCCATAACAGAAGCGATACATATCTCTGCCATGTAATATTTATCTGGATACATTGACCCTTAAAGCCTTGCATTGCAATAACAACAATTAAATGTATTACTTTCAACTAAGTGATGATGAAATCTATAATGCTGATGTTAATTAACTTTCAGATGCTGAGCCTTTTCAAACAAGAAAGAGGACCATCGAAGAAGGCAGAGTTTGAAGAAAATAATATAAAAGCGACTGCGACTCGGGCTGATAAGTCTCATAAACATCACATTTTAATGTCAGAATTAAATTTTTTTTGCTCTTTTTTGCCCAGTAAGATGTGCAACTATTTTATGGGCTTATGGAACATTTTGATTGTTCTTTACATTATCATATCATTTATTTTTTTGTTTATGAATGTGATACAAAAGATTTTTATTTTATATAAGAAAGTCATGCCGTTTACATACTTAGAAACTAGAGATTCTTTGAGGGAACTTTTTTAAAATTATTTATATTGTGCTAATGGCTATATTGTCCAAATACCTTTATAAATTGTAAAAATAAATGAATTGAAATAAATTTACTAAAACTTAACGCATGTTTTTGTTCAGGTTCACATGGAGCTACGGGCCATAAATATAAACAAGACAAGTTTCGTTTATAGTTGGGCTGTAGTTCCTTGTGGTACGTAAACTACCTATAATATTCCAACGAAATTTGAAATTTTTCCGCCTACGCAAACAATACATTTCGAAATTTCCCGCCTACGCAAATTTTTGATTTTAAAATTTCCCGCCTTGAGCCTGGAAAAAGTTTTAAGGGGGCAAACGATAGATGGCGCTACTTTTTCATGAAGTATGGAGTTGGCATTCTTCTCCGTGAGTATATGTTCTGTGGTCAGTTCTCTCTTGGCTTTCGACGCGTGCGGTCGGCGCTGAACCATCGCGCGTTCTACGATACGTACTTCGCTATAAAACCAACTTACCTGTGCTTCATAAATTCGATTGTGTTAGCAAGTTTTCATCCAACACTACCCGCCGCTATGCCCACAGCCGAAGGATGCGAAGAATAATGATTATGGCGAGACTATGTCCGCCGGCATATACATTTTTTAATATTTATTTTATTGATCTATTTATATAATTTGTCGTTGTTGCAAACCTACAAAGTTTCACCATCCAAACAGCATCTAACTAAAGAGTTTACATATACTACGTATAGGTGAGATTTTCCGCACGGTTCCTTTGTGTCAATTGTAAGCAGATGACGTGCATACTTTCTATGGCAACAGAATGATGTACCGCGACAAAAGTGTGACACTTCCACAAGGCCGACAAGGCAAGAAAGATGCTACCCGTGCTTTCAAAGCGTTTGTGCCAACTTTATACGTAATATATGTAAAATCTTTGCATGCATCTCACTGCCATTAAAACAATAAGAACCCATAGTCATTATAGTGCACTAAACTGACCTTGTCACCCAGATATAAAAGACTATTCATTTCTGTGTCCAGTAATTTCTCTCTAAATTGCCCTTCAAACTGGAACACAAATGTTTTCACGTTACTGCAGTAGAATAGCTGGCAAAAATGTAGTACTTCTCAAGGCGGATTCTGCTACGAGTCTACCATTACATTAAACGTATACTTCTCAATTAGATTTGGAAGAAAAACCAACAAGGTACACAAATATAGACTCAATCTCATTAGAATTTAGATTTAAATCAAAAGGAAGAGATGAACCCACCGGAGAGCTTTCGCCTCGTGAGGAGATTATGCAGACAAAATCGTTGCCCTCACTATTGCGAAATGACCTTGAAGCTAGACCACCGCTTCTCCACACGGTCACCCACAATCATCATTAAAACAAACAAAAGACAAAGTTTAAGAATTAAATTCAAAAAGAGATCCTCAAAATAACTTTTTTTGTTTCGCGAAAGAACATCGAAGAACCAAAACGAATAACCATAACATAGATTCTCATGTTATAGTAATGTGCAAACGAAAGGCTCTAGGGCAGGCATACTCAACCTTTTTTTATGGGGGCCACAAACTTATTTCAGTCATGATGTCGAGGGCCGCAAATGAAAATACGATTATTTATTAAAACGTTATTCCAAGTTAACGATGAAGTTACATAATTAATAAATAATTTATTTTATCCGACAAATCAAAAACCGTTTCCAATTTTAAATTAAAAACAGACACTCGACCAAATTTCATAAGAAACTATCACTAAGTCACCGAGATCAATACATTAAATTAAATAAATGAATATTGGTGGACAATTCACACACAACACCATATGACCCCAAACTAAGCAAAGCTTTTAATATGGCAGCGAGATAGCTGATATAACACTTACATAGTTGTAAATACATACTTATTATACATAGAAACACCCAGACACAGTACTAATTATTTAATACATCACACAAAGATTTGTACTGGGTGGGAATCGAACCCACGACCCTCGGCTTTGCAGGCAGAGTTACTACCCACTAAGCCACGAGTTCAGTCAAAAAGTAAGTTTTAGGTTTTTGTTCATGTATTTTAAAAACCATTTCACCGGTTTCGATCTAATTAACATGGTACCACCTCTGAACCTCTGAACTACGAGTATCATCTCAATGTCATGATCATCATCGGCCGCAAGACGTCCACTGCTGAACATAGGCCTCGAAGATTTCCACAACGTACGGTCCTGCGCAACCTGCAACCAGCGGTTTCCAGCGACCTTTGTGAGGTCATCTGTCCATCTAGTGGGAGGTTGTCCAACACTGCGCCTTCCGGTTTGTGGTTCGAGTATCATCTACCAAAATAAAACATCAAAATTCATACACAATGTTCGGAGCTATCGCGTAACCTAACACAATAAAAACACAGACCACCGAATTGATACCTTCCTCCTATTTTGAAGTCGGTTAAAAAAAGGAAGTTTTAATAAAGATGTATATCTCTAATATACCATTGTCTCGATTTTTTTAAATGTTTTACAATACATTTTTAATATGGGCCTATAACAAAAGCTTTGCGGGCCGTAGGTTGAGTATAGACGATCCAGAGTCCCGCAGAGAATTTCACTCCCTTAGTACTGTTTGCATAATAAATACGAAAACGAAACTCTGCGTACAGTAGGCACTTATTTGAAAATGGAAAGACATTTAGTTCTTTGCGTTTCGTTACTACTTGAATAACAACAGTAAGATACAGTTTTAACGGAAGTTTATTTAAGTTAAGATGATATTTATAATTTAGGAGTAAAAAATTAAAGAATATTTTTGGTTGCAACAAAACATTCATAAAATAAAAACACAAGAACTACATGTTAAAGAAATTTGCCTGAAAGAGATCACTTTCAACGTTGATATAAGGTCGTCATTTGCTTCACTAACTTATCTTAATATGTATAAATCTCGTGTCACAATGTTTGTCCTCAATGGACTCCTAAACCACTTAACCGATTATAATAAAATTCGCACACCATGTGCAGTTCGATCCAACTTGAGAGATAGGATAGTTTTTTATTTCGATTAATGGGCTTTATGTGACGATATCCGAGCGAAGCCGGAACGGGCCGCTAGTATAAATATAAATATTGGTGGACACCTTACACACAACACTATCTGACCTCAAACTAAGCAAAGCTTCTAAGATGGCAGCCAGATAGCCGATATAATACTTATGTAGTTCTAAATACATACTTATTATACATAGAACTACCCAGACACAGTACAAATATTTGAATTCATCACACAAATATTTGCACTGGGTGGGGAATCGAACCCACGACCCACGACTTCGCAGGCAGAGTTAGTACCCACTAAGCCACGACGCCAGTCAAACTAAAGAATTTATCTTTCTGTACTTATTAGTTCTGTATAATATATCTTTGTTTAGCACCGCGGTAAGTTATAAAAGCTCCCACAGGGCCCTATTTACGGCTCTTATGTTTACTCATTATAAAGCATGCTCGAACCTAAGCAGCCTATTAAATGCTCCCACAGCTGGGACTAGAACCTTCTCTCGCAAGGTAAGAGTCAGTGCATGCGCGGTCAGAAGGGGGAAGGTCACAGGGGACATTGCCTCCCACCAAAATCGTTTATGTTAAATTAAAAATCTAAAAAAAACATTTTATCTAATAGTACATATACTATTTTTTAACGCGGGAAAACAACTTACGCGGGTAAAGTCATGAGGCGCTACTAGTAAAGTATTTTTACTCGATTTACTGTGTTTCTACTGATGACCGCCCCCAAAATCTGAGGCTGCGTACTGGTGACCCCCTCCAAAATTCGAGGCTGGGACCACGCCTGAGTCAATGCCATAATCCACCTCTACTGCGGCGCCGGCGCCAATGCCGTAATGCCGCGCCGCGCCGGCCCAGTGCGGATTGGTGGATGATGGACATACAAGGATTCTAGAAACGTGTCGGTTTTCTCACGATGGTTGCCTTCACCGGTTTTAAGTTAGCGGCATTGGACACATGACAGTTTCCCGATTTCCACTAGTTTTGTTAGTTTGACGTACAAAACATTTACACATATGACGTTTTTTTAGGATTCCGAAGCCAAATGGCAAAATACGGGATCCTTATAGATTCGTCACGTCTGTCTGTCTGTCCGTCCTTATGTCTCAGCCACTTTTCTCCGAAACTATAAGAACTATTTACTATATTTACTATTTAATTACTATTGAAACTTGTATTCTGTGAACCGCATTAAGATTTTCATAAAAAAAATAGAAAAGAACAAGAAATTTTAGGGATGTACCAAACGTGTATTTATGGATAGGTCTTCAAAAATTATATTGAGGTTCCAAACATATTTTTTTTTCTAAAAACTGATAGTTTGCGCGAGAGACTCTTACAAAGTGGTAAAATGTCCCCCAGTAACTTCAAAAAAAAAAAAAGGTTTGAATGAGATTTAGTAAGTAGTTTTAATTTAATACGTCATAAATTCACTATTGTTAAAACACTAATTAAAGTAACAACGAGCTACAAGAACTTTAATGTGATGTTACTTGCTGCTACGGAAGTCTTTATGGGCGAGTCCGACTCGCACTTGACCACTTTTATTTTTTCTTGCTTCCACTTCACAACCATTTCGCCTAAGGCTAAACGACTTGCAATATTTCAAGTTATTTGTAATTATTTGTGTGGGCTAGAGGGCGATGCGGTCCAAAATAAAACTTGCTAAATTTCGTCTCTTTACTTTCACAAAACGGTCAAAAAGAAAAACGAATCACCCAAAACTAGACAAAAGAATTAAATCGAATTTAGAGACAGAGAATTCTTTGTATCGCATAAACGTCTGAAACTCTTTACAATAAAAACATTCCAAAATGGCGGATCCCGAAGCAAATCGTCCTCGTTTACATTCCATTACAGGCACAAGTACTTTTTAATTTAAATACGTTCTCACGATACTTGGCGACAATTTCGATTTCGGGGAAAATATACGGAATAACTGGCAACACTCGAGTAATGAATGAAGTAACGGGAGGAGTTGTAAAGTTGTTTACGGGTAACTTACGTGTGCTACTGTCAGTCTTTTTCTTTTAGTAATAATAAGTGACGAGACGAGCAAGACATGTGCCTGATGGTAAGCAACATGCCTGCCACATAACAGCACAGTGACTGAACCGATTTCAGTCATTCTTTCACCGTTGTATATGTACGGGATCCTGATGAGTACTATATAATGTACCACGGGCGAAGCCGGGGCGGACATCTAGTAATTTATAATATAGGTGGGTTGTTCGATCATTAAAATTGAGGACGCGGTTAAAAAACAACTTTGCACTCTTCGATAACAAACAACTAGTACCTCTACGTCGTAGTAGTAAGTCCTTATAAATAATAAAAAAATTAAGTACTATGTGTCAATAAATACTAAAATTGTCAAAGTTTGGATGTTTGTTGCTCAATCACGTTGTAATATCTGATCCTGTTAAAATTTGGAATACATAGGCTGCTTTTTATTCCGGGGATATAACGGGAATGCAAACTACGCGGGTAAAACCGCGGGGCGTTGCTATGAGATAGATAAATACAACGGTTTCGAAAAAGTAAGTGACACAATTTATAACTATGTAAGTATTATTATATCAGCTATCTGGCTTCCAGCTTGTACAGCTTTGCTTAGTTTGGGCTCAGATGGTGTTGTGTGTGAATTGGCCACCAATATTTATTATTGTGTTTCCCCATCTCAAAAAATAAAAGTGGTCAAGTGCAAGTGGAACTAGCCCATGAAGGATTCCGTAGCAGCAAGTAACATAACATGAAAGTTCTTGTAGTTCATTGCTCACTTTAATCAGTGTTTTAAATAATAGTCAATTACTGACGTATTAAAATAACTACTTACTAAATATCATTCAAACCAATTTTTGTTGAAAGTTTACATGGTAATGTACATTACATATAGGTATTATACATTTTTTTTTAGTTTTGTCATTATCTTATTTAAGAAGTAACAGGCGGGGCACATTTTACCACTTTGGAAGAGTCTCTCGCGCAAACTATTCAGTTTAGAAAATAATTATGCTAGAAACCTCAATATCATTTTTGAAGACCTATCCATAGATAGCCACACGTATGGTTTTAAAGGAAAAAAACTAGTTTCAGTTCTAAGTATGGAACTCCACAAAAATGTACTGTTTTCTTTTGTATGAAAATCTTAATGCGGTTCACAGAATACATCTACTTCCTAAGTTTCAATGGTACAATTTTTATAGTTTCGGAGAAAAGTGGCTGTGACATACGGACGGACAGACAGACAGATATGACGCATCTACAAGGATCCCGTATTTTGCCATTTGTCTACGGAACCCTAAAAATGTCCACGAGCCTTTTTAATTTCAAAATGTCGGTATAATATACCTAGTTTTACCCAAAACTGTTCCTGTCTAGAAAACCAGTGGTTTTCAAACCCAACACATGTACAGTCTATAAAATACAGCCGTATCTTGTATTCCGAGTTTTTCTACTTCTGAGAAATAACATCTGGATCTAACTTTTTATACCAAAGCTCATATTTACAGACAAACAGGCAAGTTCTAAACTAAGAATAGTAGAAGATATATATCGAATGGAGAAGTCTGCGTGACGTGTTAACTTCTGCTTTATGTATGAGCATTGATTGTCCAATAAATGCTCATACATGCTGTGCTGTTATGTCGCTGGCATGTTGCTCGGCATCAGGCACATGTCCTGCTCGTCTCATCACTCTTTATTTAAAAAAATGCTCATACATGAAGTAGTTGATACTAAGTCTGCCTTCGGAATCGAAGGTCAGAAATCAGGGCAGATACTTTATTTGTGAAATAAATACAAATATTAGTTCTCTGTGGTTCCTATGTATCACAGTATAGATAGCAGTATTCCGCGGTTTTACTCGTGTAAATCCCGGTACCGTAATTTTCTCGGGATGAAAAATAGGCGTTGTATCTAACGGATTTTAAAATTTCAGCCCGATACTTTCGGACGTTCCGATGTGATTGAGCAACAAACATATAATCTTCAAAACTTTTGCATTTATAATATATCCGCCGATTGTAACTGTTTTTTTAATATTCTCCTGTATGAGTGTTTTTGTTTTTGGTTTGTATAAAAGTCTCTAGAGGTAAATATATAGAAAACCCACTAGACTTTCCACACGGTTCCTATGGGTCAATCGTAAGCAGATGACGTGTATACTTTCTATGGCAACAGAGTGATGTGTCACTTCCACAAGAGCGACAAGGCAAAAAAGGTGCTACCCGTGCTTTCGTCGTAAAGCGTTTGTGCCAACTCTATACGTACCTACTTTTAGTAAACTCTTTGATGGAAACATAATTACATGTACCTAAAAATTTATAACTAGGTAAATTCTAATACGAATATACTTATATATAATTATGTACCAATAATAAAATAAAAAATAAAATTGGTGGACAATTCACACACAACACCATCTTGACCCCAAACTAAGCAAAGCTTGTGTGATGGCAGCCAGATAGCTGATATAATACTCATATAGTTTTAAATACATACTTATTATAAATAGAAACACCCAGACACAGTGCAAACATTTGCAATGTAAACATACCATGTTTTACTCATGGAGATTTGTGAAAAAATATTTTTTATACTCAAAAATCGATTTAAAGAATTCAACTAAATAATTCCTTAGACAAATAGGTTTGATTCCCCCTTTTGTTTGAAAGCGGAAAGTGATGGAACTTATCTAGTGCTAAAATATAAAGGTCGAGGCACGTATAGAAAATCGTACACAGATTAAAATATTTAGCTGGCACTTCCATCGTTCGTGGCACTCCTCGATAGAACCGTACAAAAGGCTGTTGGGTTCGAATATCCAGAAAAGAAAGCCACTATAAGTTTTGGTATTAAACCCCTTTTTATTGGTTTCTGTAGACAAGAAGGTCATCTGAGTCCTCTTCGATGTGGGGCGTAAGCTACAGGCGATGTGTAGTTAGTTCAGTGTGGAAAATCAGCCAGTTAGTTAAAATACTCAGTAAAGTAAGTACCTACGTACTTTTGAATGTAAAAACAAAGTCATGATAATTTATTTACCCCGTTAACAGCACGGTGACACGTAGCTATTGGAACATGAAGAGTCCAAAAAGAGGATCTAGTACTGCACTGCGCTCGTCACCCAGAGATCTAAGATGTAATCTCTGGTAAATCAAACCGAAACACAATAATGTTTACACATTACTGCTTGACGGTGGAATAACTGGCAAAGGTGTAGTACTTCTCTAGGCGGACTCTGCTAGGAGTCCTACCACTACAATATGTGGAAAACAATTGAAACTGGTTTCAAACTAATAATTTCACGAGGGTTTCGTTTCACTCGCGTTGCGCCGTCTGTTCTGGGCCTAAGGCGTCCAGATAAATTAAAGTACTTACGTAAATTTTAATTTTTTGTTCATATTTCAAAACCCATACCTATTTTCAAGAGCTTGCCGCTAATTTCAAAACGGTGAACTAAAACATCCTGAAACCGACATGTTCCTGGAATCTTTCGAAGTCATGTGTTCTACCTACCCGCACTGAGCCAGCGTCGTGGATTGTGGACTTAACTCTCTCTTTGCGAGCGAAAGCCCCGAGTCCCAGCAGTGGGACCATTTAGTGGGCTACTAAGGTGACAAAAAACAAGAAACTTTAACATAATTACCTTAATATTTTTTTTTTTTGTAACTTGTGCCACAGAATAAGGGCCAGCGCAGACGACGCTCGTAAAACACAAGGCGATGTCGGTAGTAAAGCGCAGATTCACAGCGGCCGCCGGTTTTATTCGACCGCTAGTGACACTTGTATCGAGTACCTTCGGATTTAGGTGTTTTTTCACGATTCATATCGAAACTGCAAATAAATTGTGGACGGGACGACGTAGTGGGAGGTGGTTTGACTCCACTTTTGAGAAAAATACGTCTAGGTCACAATGTAATATACGACGAAGGCACACCCCGGACACTCCACTAAAACTCCATACAACGGCCGCTGTGGAGTTGCCTACTCTTCACACATCTACGCAGATGTCGTTTGTACATACGCGTGAATGTGTGCGTTAGCGCTAGGGTTACTGAATTGTTTTATTGAATAGTTGTGCCCCTTGAGTTCACCTGGTGACGTAGTCTATAAACTTGCTATAATGTTGAGTTACATAAATAGAATGGATCCAAAATACACTATTCTAATTAAAAGGGTGTTTGCACAGATTTCTAAATTGTTTCAGAAATCTGTGGGTGTTTGTATTGCGGCGTAAAATTAAACGAAACGGATGATAGATTAGAACAGGTACCTAGATATCTATTTCGGTTAGTAGGTACACATTCGCATTTTATTTTACACTTACCCATGAAGGAAACTTTATTCTGTCACTACAATTATTCCTCCAGGCATTATCAATCCGTGCTTGGGCACATAAGTTACTGCTGTGTGAGTTACGAACTTTGAGTTAAAAACGACTTCGTTATTATAAATAAATAAATATTGGTAGACAATTCACACACAACATCATATGACCCCAAACTAAGCAAAGCTTGTAATATTATAAAGCAACGTTATTGAAAAGTTTCTAATCTTACGTTATTTTATCATTAGGAAATTAAATAAAGCTTTTAATCTTGTGCCGTTTAGTTGACGGACAGCCGTAAACAGCAAAACAACCCACCATGATGATATTTCGTTAGGAATTAGATGTTCGATACCAGCCCTTCGTTGAGTGCTCCTAGAGTATCCGAAACGGCCTGAGGGGTGAGGAAGCTTGAAATTGGCGGGGGTTGGGGAGTGTCCGTTCTATCTGTATTATCTATTCTATGACGAAGGCGTCTAGACGAGGCGGGCAATCGGGCGTGCGGGACGCGACGCGTACGTGCTCCCAAGTTGCTAACACGAAAATGTTAACAGTTTGGGAGCGAGGTTCGGGGCTGACGTTTGACGCTTGTTTTGATTTTACTAAGTTCATAATTAGGAATTATTTGTGGCAGTAAAAATGTTTTCAATAATAATTTAAAATAATAACATTAACTTAACAATGTTGATAAAAAATATTAAAAGAAAAGTTTAGTATACATAATAAGCATTTTTCTATTTGTCTAAGCCCTCAGCATCGTTCGGCATTTACCACTAGTTCAAAGGACCGTGTCTCGTCCTACTAGTAGTGTTTATACTGTAGGTTTCATGTTCTTCTTTTATTTGTATACTGTGGAATGCGTTGCCCGAGTGGGTTAACCTTGCCTTCAATTCAAGAGTGAATCTGTTTAAGCTTTCTTTGTGACAGACCGCATCATCGCCTAACATCACAAAACTCTTGCTCAAAACAGCACAGTGTCACCCAGCTATTGCAACATGACGAGCCCAAATCATTTCTTGTCACTGCGCCGCGCTCGTACCCCAGAGATAAAATATGTTTTTGTGTATACCCTTTTTTTTAACAGAGCCTTTATTAACAAAACTGAAATACAATGAAAACTACACTACGCTACATACCTAACTAACCACTTACACTAAGCACACCTGAATTATCCATAGATCAATGAAGGTCTACAGATAATCAAGATGTTCAAGCCCACTACCAATCGGAAGCGTACCCAGCAAGCTGGCGGCATTACCACGCTGAATGGTTATGCGTTGGACCAAATAAACGCCAGCATTTTAGTCACGTCGTCCAAGCACTCGGAAAGGCTTATATACCCTGTTATTTCTCTAGAAACATTGCCTTTTAAACCGGAACACAACGATGCACAACACTGAATAGCGGTAGAATAACTAGCAAAGATGTGGCACTTTACCAGGCGTATGCCTTCAAATATAATATCTACCAGTCTGCCAGTACAAAATCGCGCAATCGACTTCAATGAAATTGGAAGAAATTGAGTCTTATATAAAGCTTTAACAGTGTCCAACTTAATTCTTCAAAATCTTTACAGCTTTACATTAAACAACCAAATTAATTAACAGTAATCACAGAATTTAACTGTCGTTTATAACAGTTGAAAACAATCTATTTAACGTTATAAAATAACGTTTTATTGGTACATTTTCGTAAATAACGGCTTTTACTGTCGTTATGCCAGTCTGGCGATAAATTGTACTTTGGCAGGTGCCTATTCTTGTTTATTATGGGAGTAAGAGGGGACGGATTTAGAAGAGGGGGGTGGATCAGGGGGCAATATTTTCAAGTGCAGTTCTTGGTAATGATTTGATCTCTTCACGTTCCAACAGCTGTGGGTCACTGTATTATTTTGGGCAGGCGTGTTGCTTACCATCAGGTTCATGTCCTGCTTGTCTTCACTCTAAACTATTTAAAAAACTGTTTTTTAGATGGATAGGATGACGAGCAAGTGTTGCACCTGATAGTAAAAAAGGTTTGTCCATAACAACACCGTAATGCGCTCGTCATCTAAAGAATTCAGATGATTCATGTCTTTGACCTCATTATCCAAAAACTGTCCTTTAAATTGTTTATACATTATGTGTCTGTAGAATAGTATTTATTCTGTTATTTTATGCCGACGATCATCTTTCATCGATTTTCCCAACTAAATTAACTTTCAAATAGAAAAGAAAATGAAATTAAAATAAGTTCTTTCGTTCGAGAGCTACGATGCTACAGACAAACAAACATACATACACAGACAGACACATCAGACTGCAAGATCTAATTCCACCTTGTCTTTTTTTTGTACCACTCGTAGTCAGAAAAAGCGTCATTGCCATTGAGGATTTCGCGACGTTTCATGGTTATCATACCAAAAACTAAAGCTATTGTGATAGGAACGTCTTGGCTGTGGGATACGTTGCCTGAGTTGGTTTCTCCCGATAATTACAATTTGCTTCAATCACACTCTAGAAATCGAGAGTGAATCAGTTTCTTCTAACTAAGCACGCTCTATCATAGACCGCATCGTCGCTTAACATCAGGCGAGATGGCGGTCAAGTATAAACCTACAAAACTTAAAAAACAACAATACCCCAGTATCGTGGATTAAAAATAAACTCTAATCTCCAACTTCAGAATATACTCTGGATACTATAGCTTTCAAAGCAGGGGCAAATGCCCCTTTGACCTTTTCCCTTAATACGTCCACGTACTTTTGAGGCAAATAAAGAGAGTATTACTCGAATTACACGGAGTTTTATTATCATGGTATTACTTTGTCGGTGCTTTTACGTGTTTTTAGATGTTATTTCTACTACCTTTTGTAACTGAGTCATTGGGAGGAACGGACCGACCATTCAAAAGAGGTCAGTAAAACAAGTATACATTAAATTTAAAATTGAATTTTGTCTGAAAAAACAAAACCGACTTCAATTAAGAATTAAATTTAGAGACTGGCATTACACATGGCTGAATTTAGTGACTAAATTTAGAAGCAAGTTTGAAGCAAACAATACTTGCTTGTAAAACTTGTTCGTTGTGGTAATCCAGGGTCCCCCCTATGTTTCGCTGCGGACGTCTTGCGGCTGATGATGATGATTATGAATACTGCTTCGGAATCCATTATGTATGCTAGCTATAATTCACTGAATTCAGTGGTGACTATATTCAGTCGACTAAATTTATCCAAGTGTTAAGCCATTTAGCTAATTAGCCAACTTTTTTTTGTGAAATCTATGTTTCCGTCGTCCAGATAAAGATAAGCAAATTTAAGTTTTTACATAATTTATTGCAAAAACAACCACACCGATTTCGACAAAATTAATATACATAGATACTTAGTATATAAGCTTATTATGTACTTGTAAAAAAGACATACAATCGAATTGAAAATATCCTCCTTTTTGAAATCCGTAAAAATCTAAAACCCCCAAACGCCATTGTTTAAAATTTTAGGTTGTTGTTTTTTCGTGCTGGTGTGGACGCACACCAAACTTCTAACACCCTGTCTTTTTGTGTCGGAGGTTACGTAAACATAGCATATTAATAAACATAGCAGCCTACTAAATGTTCCCACTGCTGGGACTCGGAGCCATCTCTTGTAATGAGAGCGTCAATGCCATAATCCACCACGCTAAACCAACAGCATGATGGTGGATAACACTTAACACATGGACTCGAAAGATACTAGGAACATGTCGATTTCTTCATGATGTTTTCGTTTACCGTTTTAAGTTAGCGGTATTATTACGCATGACTTCGAAAAGACAGCGCCAGCGGTGCGAGTACTTACTATAACGCAAAAAAATACTCGTACTAATTGTATTAATTGTATGAAAATATTTTAGAAAATTGAATTGTTTTTCCTTACAAACTCTATTGATCAGATTTGGCTAATATGCGTTAGCGTTACGAGACTTGTCTTTAGCTTCGACTGAGTACATCAAAGACGTCGAAACAAATTGAAATCTATTGAGTAGGTACATAATAAAGTGAGATGACGATCCGTGAGTGGTCAGGCGTATTAATTGTCTATTAATCAATCTTGTAAGTAGTCAAAAAGTTACAACAAGACGTCATCTATCGTACCTATAGAGTACTATAATAAGAATAAAATTCTTGAGAAATAAATAATGTGTTTCACTGCCATCTGTGTAAAACTTGCAGAACTAATTTAAATGTCAGGACCTCATTCGTCATAAAACCAGCCCATCCTATATTTTAAAAACAAACTTACTTTTTACGCCAGTTTTTTTTATCAAGATTTATTATAATCAACGCAACAACATAAAAACATAACAAAATACCAATTACAGTGAAATCTATAGTTGATGTGTGAAAGTACTTACCAAATAAAATGTCTATCACCGTGGCAGAAAACACAAACGCTTTCCACAAATTAGTACAAACAATAACCGCTAGATGGCGTAGTATTAAACAATTATTAACTGGAAACAAAATCTTAGTTTTTCCACGCATAATTCCCTTTCCCGCCATTCTTCTGGGGTAAAAGTAGCCTGTGTGTTATTCCACACTATAATCTAACAGTGCTTGAGCAACGAACATCAAAACTTTGATACTTTTGATAGAAAGGTAGTGACCGCCGTATCAGCCGTATGAATGATACACGGGCCGCGGGCTCCAAAGGCCCTCTTGATAACTGTGTGTTAGTAAAAATTTGTTAATGTTATCTATAATCTTTACCGTTCAAATGAACGAATGAATGAGGAACTAATTTCGATACAAGGCAAGGCATGTTACGCCACTGACTAGGATTGATCAGATCCTGATCAGTATGGACTTATCTAGTCTTCAGAACGGCGGACATGGTATAGTCGGGAGCTCGGGAGAACGGCGACTACCGATACGGAGCCCCCGGGTTCAAATCCACGCGCACCACTTTCTTTTCGAAGTCATGTGCGTAATGCCGCTAACTTAACAATATCGTGCAGAAACTGATATTTCTCTAGAATCAAAGTCATGTGTCATCGAGCAATCCACGCTGAGTCGTATTGGTTATTAGTCCTGACTCTTTCCTTGCGAGAGAAGGGCCCCCCCGAGTCCCATCAGAAATTTTGTAGTGGTAGGACTCTTGGCAGAGTCCGCCTGGGGAAGTACCACACCTTTGCCAGTTATTCTACCGCCTAGCAGTAATGTACATTACTGTGTTCCGTGTCCAGAGAAATTATAGCGCTTAGAGGTATAACATCTTAGATTGGGTGACGAGCGCAGTGCAGTGTTAGGTAACGATTTGAACTCGTCATGTTCCAATAGCTGCGTGTCACTGTGCTGTTATGTGGCAGGCATGTTGCTTTCCATCAGGCACATGTCTTACTCGTCTCATCACTACTTATTTTAAAAAAAATGTGGCCTGCTTATGCTGTGGATTCATTTTGCCCCGCTACTCACCAGCCCGGTCTGCACCTCCGAGTTGGGATATCATCATCATCATCAACAGCCCACTAAATGTTCCCACTGCTGGGACTCGGGGCCTTCTCTCGCAAGGAGAGAGCTAACCCCATAATCCACCACGCTGGCCCAGTGCGGGTTGGTGGATGACACATGACTTCGAAAGATTCTAGGTACATGTCGGTTTCCCCACGATGTTTTCCTTCACCGTTTTTAAGTTAGCGGCATTACGCACATGACTTCGAAAAGACAGTGGTGCGCGTGGGGTTTGAACCCGAGGTTTGAAAGGTCTCCGGATCGGCAGGTGCCGTTTTCCCGACTAGTCAAATGAAATATTTTACTTATCTAATAATATTAAAATAATAATAATAATTTCAATTTTATTTATCATATTAATACAAATTTATTCATTTATATTTGAAAATCTAAATTGAATAAATTTAAGAAATGACCAGCCGTATCTTCCTTGTTGTCCTTATTGGGGATATAGTAGGAGAGCTTTGAGACAAATTTTCAGCTTCCCACAAATACCTACAGAAAATTGAATGCTACAATTGTACCTCTCGGTATAATGTAGACAGGTGAGTATCATAAAGGCATCCGTCGGTATAATAACGACGTACGGTAAAGCGGATTGAGAAGCAATGGTCAATATCACGGGAGATGCATTGTATACCACAAATTGTGATCATTATCGGCTGTACTGGGTTGCCAGTATTGACCATTACTAGCTAGCTACTTACGTAGAAACTTTTATAGTAATCCGAACATTAGCAAAGAACTTCTACAAGCCAAAAGTGCTGCGACTTTTTGGATTAAGGCCCGTTGCGATTGAGCAAGAAACGCTACCACAAAATTGCGAAATACATTTCTTTGTTCACAACTCCCTTAATATGGTTATCAAATGAAAGGGCTTGACTAGTAAAACGTTATACAGATAATCCGAGATCCGAGGTAGTCGGGGGTTAATCAAAATTTTTAATTTTGTTATTGTTTTTATGTAGTTTAGGTTTACACTTGACCACCATCTCTCCTAATGTTAAGCTATGATAGGGTCTACGATGGAGTCTGCTTATCTACAAGAATGCATGCTTACCTATTCACTTTGGATTTGAAGACACCAAAATTGTAACCTTCAATATTCCAAATTCCAAACCTACCCGTTCAGAAATTCCAGTGTGATTGAGCAACAAACATTCCAACACCCAAACCTCAACATTTATACTATTAGTAGGATAGTAGGAAGTAAGATAGGTAAATTCTGATGCTATGAATGAATCAGCAAACATGCTGAACTAGTCAAATCTTCTCAAATATGGCAACTCTGACAATAGGGAAGTCAGTTATGGGTCCAACCAGTACTATATGATGAGAACTCGACGCAATTCCAGAAGACTAACAGGACTGAAATTGGTGGAATTACCTACTGTGAAATAATATTGGAATGAACTACAGACAAACATAGCGCTTCATGTTTGTCTCATACATATTATGTACTTTGTTTTTTGTAATCCGAATTCAAAAGCGATGGGATATTTGTTGTCTGTTTTCTTTTTAAAATTATGTAGGTATGTTACTCGATAGCTCAGCCAATTGTAAATCGATTTTGGTAATTCTTTTTGTTTAATATATCCATAGTTCAGAGGCGGTTCCACATAAATTTTATCGAAATTGATGCGGTGGTTTTTGAAATATCAATAAAATACTAAAATTTAAATTCGATGAGTGATAGCTTCTTAGAAATTTGATCGAGTGTTGGAATTAAATTTTAAACTGAAGTCAGTTTTTCTTTTTTTCTGAGAAAATAAATGAGTTATTTGTTTTTATAGCTGATTAATGTATCAAACGAGTTGGCGCTGAGACCGCGACAGGACACCGAGACACACACGTGTCGCGGTCTCGGCGTGAACTCTGGCGCTCAATCAATTCCATAATGTCAAGTGCCGGTCGCGTTCTCCTGTCGCGGTCTCGTGTCGCGGTCTCCTGTCGCGGTCTCCGCACTAACTTGTACCTTAGGCTGTGTTTCCACCAGAGAAATCAGAGGATGCGTAGCGAGGTATGTGTTTGTAAAGATCCCAATAATATCGCTTTATTTACCTCGCCTCGGTCAGCACAACTCTGGTGGAAACGGCTCAGCGGAGCTAGATTTTTTGCGCATACAAAACAAGCGAGGGATGTGTACGAGGAGTGTATTGCGAGGTTTGCGACATACTGTACCAGCTAGTCCATAGACGCATCCCCGAACCACACATTCACAGCCCCTACACATCCTCGTACGACTCATTTTCCTCGCACAGCTTTGGTGGAAGTCTCCACACATTTTCACAGCACAGCTAGACATCCTCGCACGACACATTTCCCTCAAACATCTCTGTTAGACACGCAGCCTCAAAGATGAAGTTTTTTTTGGAGGATAGGGATAATCAACAAGAACCATTTTTATTCCTAATTTTAAAGACATAATATCTCTAGTATCAGCATTGAATCCACGCACAGGCGGAGCGGATCCCAGTGGATAATATGTTGAACTTACAGCCGCATATGCACTTCGTTCCTATCGGGCCAGGGGTCTATAAAAATCTCACGCCTTTTCTTGTCCAATTTTATTTTTTATTTTTCTGTCCGTCCTGGGAACTAATAATTTTGGGAACACCTTCGCTTAAGCCTCTTATTTCATTTTGCTACAAAAGCCGTATAATACGTAGAATTTTTCATTTTGTTCCTTTATCCATACGGATAACGATACTACAGATTAGTGCCTGCTGACGAAAATAAATTGTCATCGTCAAGCGTTTGCGAATAAGTTTTTTTAACCCCCGACCAAAAAAAAGGGATGTTATAAGTTTGACGTCGATGTCTGTCTGTCTGTCTGTCTGTCTGTCTGTCTGTCTATCTGTCTCTCTGTCTGTCTGTCTGTCTGTCTGTCTGTCTGTCTGTCTGTCTGTCTGTCTGTCTGTCTGTCTGTCTGTCTGTCTGTCTGTCTGTCTGTCTGTCTGTCTGTGTGTCTGTCTGTGGCACCGTAGAGCTCAAACGGTTGGGCCGATTTCGATGCGGTTTTTTTTATTTGAAAGTTAATATCCGTGCGGATGTTCTTAGCTATGTTTGGTTAATATCGATTCAAAATGGCCGCCTCCACAAAATGACACAAACAATTGACAATGGACAAAATATTTCTTCACAACCTACCTCAATATGGGGATCAAATGAAAGGGCTTGACTAGCAGAGTACTATACGCTGTAACAAATTTCAAATCCAAGATGGCCTCGCCACCACAAAATGACTGCGGTTGGCGTCGCTAATTATATAATTTTTTCACTACTACCGCAATACAAAATTTCGAAAGGGAAATCACTCATCTGGCTCCTCGACTAGTAGAATACTTTTGCACTATGACAAATTTCAAATCCAAGATGCGCACATGGCCGGATCTACAATAGTCGCTGTTCGTTCACAAAATGGCGAATTACATTTCTTTTTGTTTAACACAACTTCTGCACTACAATTAATATGGTGTATCAAATACCAAATGAAAGGGCTTGACTAGTAGAACATGTTGTACAGATAACAAATCTAAGGTAGTCGGGGGTTAATCAAATCTCCTGCAACCATTTTAATTTTGTTCTTGTTTATTTACCGTCAATGACATTTATACTTTGACGTCAATTAATTTCGCCTGAGTCGATATAATGTGTGAGTCATATACTCTCCTCCTATACAATGCCAGCCACCCACCAACTAGTTGACCTTTTCTTCCGTCGTCACCCCCTGGTATCTTCAGGAGCGTTTTAATTTTCTTTATCAATGTCTTCTCCTAGGTCATTGAGAAGTGCGTGAGACTAGCAGAGTACTATACGCTGTAACAAATTTCAAATCCAAGGCCACACACAAAATGGCGAATTATATAATTTTTCACTACTACCGCAATATGGGTATCAAACGAAAGGGCTTGACTAGTAGAATACTTTGCACTATGACAAATTTCAAATCCAAGATGGCCGCTACCACAAAATGGCGAATTACATTTCTTTTTTCACAACTTCCTTAATATGGGTATCAAATGAAAGGGCTTGACTAGTAGAATGTTGTACAGATAACAAATCTAAGGTAGTCGGGGGTTAATCAAAATTTTTAATTTTGTTCTTGTTTATTTTACAATGACATTTATACTTTGGAATTAATTGCCTGAGTCGATATAATGTGTGAGTCATATACTCTCCCTCCTATACAATGTCCTTTTTCTTCCGTCGTCACCCCGGTATCTTCAGGAGCGTTTTAATTTTCTTCAATGTCTTCTCCCTAGGTCATTGAGAAGTGCGGACAACCTCACACTTGATATCCCTCGACACAGTACAACTTTTTACTCCTCTTCCTTTACTGTAAGGGCTGTCAAATTGTGGAATGAGCTGCCGTTGGAAATAAAGCGCGCCCAGTCGCTAGATATTTTCAAGGTTCGGATTAAAGAATTATATTTAGATGCCATCTATCTATCCTTAAGTTATCATCTGGTTTGTGTAGGTTTTGGTACTTGTTTATTTTTATAAGCTTATGTAGGTTTATTTTTTCTTCTAATATTATAAATATTATATATATTCATATGTGTATATATATATAATATATATATACATGTATATATTATGTAAATTAGTATGTGTATTTTAAATGTATTCCTTATTGTAAGTAGTTTATTATTTTAATTTTATGCTTAGGTTGTACGATAATTTAGCTATTTCGATTTGTTGTTTAATATGTTGAATATATTATTAAGGCCGCCTTACTGTTTTATATCCTATCCGTTCACGGTTGCCTGGAAAAGTTCGCTCTAAGCGATAAGGCCGCCAATTAAAATGTCTAGCATAAGTTATTATACTTAATCTTCTTTTGTGATTTTGTTTTATTTATGTGGCTTTTAATAAAGAGTTTTCTTATCTTATCTTATCTTAATGTGGTTCTCTTCAAGCCTATATTACCTACTGAAAATGAAACGGTTCCATAACTGTATCATTTTAATACATACATATTTAAATGCATCAAGATATTCATGACTTTAAGTCTGTATTTACCCATTTTTTTGACCTATTAATGCCTGTTCTATCTCTTCTATTATAATTTATCTCCGTTTAGAACCGATAAAAGCTAAAGTCATGTTACAAAGCAATAGTTAAGCAGGATTTGGTCTCGTTGAATTATTTTGACGTCACAGAAGATAATTTTTTTTGTATAGTCCTTGATCTCCGGAGAACGCCAAGATTGATTTTGATAATACTTTTTTTAAATAGATTCCGAATGATGTCATAATTTATAATTTTTATCGAAATCTGTGAAGTGGTTTTTGTGATAATATAGATAGATACTCTTTATTGTACACACCAAAACAAAACAATAGAGTAAAAGAAAAACATTAAAACTAGTGTTACAATCGGCGGCCTCATCGCTAAAGGCGATCTCTTGTAGGCAACCTTGGGATGGAAATGTTTTTAGAAGTAACAAAAAGCGGGGTGCGCTAAATAAAATAATAAGACGATCAAATGTGTTTACATACTGTAAAAAGTTAATAAATAAATATTTAGGCATACTAATAGGGCTTACATACTATTACAATTACATAATATCACCAAGAATAAACAAAATATTATGTGTATCCGAATAGTAAATTGTGTGAGTTTAGTTTTTAAATTGAAGTTGTTTTGTTTTTCTCTAAAAATTTATTTCATATTATAAAGTGACGGGGTGAACAGAATATGAGCCTGATAGTTAGCTACGTGGCCACCCATAACAGAACAATGTCATACAGCTTATTGGAACATGAAAAGTCCTTTTCTTTGTGTTTTTTTATAATAATTTTGTTAGTATTTGTATTGATATAATTTTTAAATTTTCTTTTTTTATGTCATTAAAATGATAAACAACTTAACAATGTTCGAAATATGCCAATTATATAAGGATATGATAAAATGGATTTGAGTGGTCCATTGAAAGTGGAGTTTATCTTAGGAGAGTTGAGTTGTATGTGTTTAGTGATTCTCCATAATGGACACGATTTTATAAGTTTATTATATTTTGTGACGTGGAAAATCGTGTTAAAAGATCAATTTAACAGATGATAATTTATTTTATCCAAAATAAAAAAAACCCGCATTCAATTTCAATTCAATTTAAAATTATTTGCAGACACTGCAAATATTTGTGTGATGAATTCAAATGATTGTACTGTGTCTGGGTGTTTCTATGTATCATAAGTATGTGTTTACAACTATATAAGTATTACGTCAGCTATCTGGCCGCCATATTACAAGCTTTGCTTAGTTTGGGGTCTGATGGTGCTGTGTGTGAATTGTCCACCACCAATATTACTGAACTAAATTTCTTAACAAGCTATGATGACTAAATTGTCCAGATAAATCTAAATAATGCTGCACGATTTCCATAAAATCACCCTTCACCTTTAAAATATGTTTTACCAAACAAAACAATAATTATCAAAATTTGTCAAAATAGAAAGAAACAAAAGCATGAAACCTAATCGAGAACCTCGTCCTTTTTTTAATTTGATTAAAAAGAGACTTAGTAGATAAGAAATAGAATTTTGCACAGAATCACATGTCCGTGTTTGTTTTACCTTTTCGCTTTGAGTGATTGTTCTGTGGATATCATTTTTCGTAGCTTTAACCTCATTGTTATGGTAACCTTGTTTTAACAAAGAATTTTAGAAACAAACTTTTTTATTCCGAAGTATATTTACGTAAAATTTTGCAGGTAAAAAACTGGGCTTGTTCATACATTATAACATTGGCAGAGTTTATGAAACGCTTATGTAAATTCTACGAAATTTTATCCTCATAGAAATAACCTTTTATCATAAAAGCCAATTACAGGTTTTTTGTAGTGTAAGTAGAGTGACTAGACGAGCAGGACATGTGCCTGATGCTAAGCAACATGCCTGCCTATAACAGTACAGTGACACGCCTGGAAACATGAAGAGTCGAAATAATTACCTAGCACTGCACTGCGCTCGTCACCCAGAGTTATAAGTTGTTTTATCTCTATGTCCTGTAATTTAACTGAAAACATTGCCCTTTAAACCGGAACACAGCCATGATTTCACATTACTGTTTGGCGGCAGAACAATTGGCAAAGGTGTGCTACTTCTCTGAAAAGAGTGTTACCACAAATAAAATGTTTTAAACGACAACTAGAAAATTTTCAAAGCAGATGCATTTTTATTTAATTACCCGTAGTAGTTTTTAGTAAAACATCACACAAAAGGCGTTACATCAAAAACCCCATTTACTCACCCAATCTTCTTCTATATATAAAAATGTTATGTTGGTTTGTGTACGCTTCAAAAACTCCAAAAGTTCTGCACCGATCGAGCTGAAATTTTACAATGATATATAATCCGCATCAAGGATTGTTTTTATCTAATTTTTGCATCACAATGTGCCACAGTGTAGCGTGGCAGGGTACAGCTAGTTTAGTATAAAATTAGCAATTTTGTAAAATGTCAAAGTTGAACAGAAGCTAATGAATGCCGGAGTAACACAAAGAAATAAACCGTACGTCTAAGTAATTACCTTTAATGAGAAGACACCAGAACTTAGCGTGAATAGGCGAGGAGCGGCAGGGGAAACAATAGAGGTACGCTCTTTTTAATTTGAGTTCCATGTAAAGTTGCTAGTCAACTAAATTTTTAACTCCAGTTGGTAAGACCTAACACTCAATATCAGAAAAGTGCCTTGAATTTCTCCGGGGGTAGCAGTGCGAGCCGAAGCCGTGCCGTCAAGGCGCTCTCGCCTCAGTCGACGTAATACGTACATTCCGATAACACTCGACAGAGTGCATGTGTGCTCGGTAAGTACTAACTATGTCTAGGTCAGATAGATCGTTAGCTCAATGAAATTTCTCTTTCAGGTATCATATTTGTCAGTGCCTTTCTAATACTATTCCTGTCGTTGAAGCGATACGCTGTTTGAGGAATATTTATGTATGTCATTAAACGTTAGTTTTAATCCCCGACCAAAAAAGGGGTGTTATAAGTTTGACGTCGATGTCTGTATGTCTGTCTGTCTGTGTGTGTCTGTCTGTGGCACCGTAGAGCTCAAACGGATGAGCCGATTTCAATGCGGTTTTTTTATTTAAAGGTTAATATCTGTAGGGATGTTTTTAGCTATGTTTGGTTAATATCGATTCAAGATGGCCGCCTTCACAAAATGGCGGACAAAATGTTTCTTCACAACCTATCTCAATATGGGTATCAAACGAAAGGGCTTGGCTCGTAAAATACTATACGCTATAACAAATTACAAATCCAATATGGCCGCCACCACAAAATGGCGAATTATATAATTTTTTTCACTACTACCTCAATATGGGTCAACAACTTTCCTCTTCATCATCATCATCATCATCAGCCACAAGACGTCCACTGCTGAACATAGGCCTCCCCCCTAGATTTCCATAACGAACGGTCCTGCGCAACCTGCAACCAGCGGTTTCCAGCGACCTTTGTGAGGTCATCTGTCCATCTAGTGGGAGGCCGTCCAACACTGCGTCTCCCGGTTCGTGGTCGCCACTCAAGAACCTTTTTTCCCCATCGGTTGTCAGTTCTGCGAGCGATGTGGCCTGCCCATTGCCACTTCAGCTTGCTTACTCTTTGAGCTATGTCGGCCACTTTCGTTCTTTTGCGAATATCCTCATTACGGATTCTGTCGCGCAAAGAGACTCCGATCATAGCTCTCTCCATAGCTCGCTGTGTGACTTTGAGCTTCGTTATGAGACCAACTTAAAACTTTCCTCTTACCTAATTAAAAATAACCTTCTAAATTCTTTTCAATTGGGTTTTCGTGCTGGGCATAGTACTGTTACTGCTCTTACGGAAATTACCGATGACATTCGAGATGGTATTGGTCATCGTAAGCTGACTGTGCTGACGCTACTAGACTTTAGCAACGCTTTCAACAATGTCGATTTTGACATTTTGTTGGAGATTCTTCGCTCTCTTAACATATCTCCATCGGCAATTGATTGGTTTCGCAGTTACCTGTTTGGACGCCGACAGCGAATTCGTATTGATGACTCTTATTCCTCATGGTGTAGTGTCTCTGCCGGCGTTCCACAGGGCGGCGTTTTATCTCCACTTCTTTTCGCAATATTTATAAATTCAATCACAAAACATTTAACTTCATCCTACCATCTGTATGCAGACGACTTACAAATTTATACACAAGCCCCTTTGAGCAACTACATGAGGCTATCCAAGCTACTAACACCGATCTGAATAGCTTGTTAAACTGGAGCAGATCATTTGGCCTCACGGTGAACCCCATGAAAACACAAACCATCATAATTGGGAGTTCCCGAATGATCTCGAAGGTTGATTGGTTCCATCTTCCCCAGGTGATGTTTGACAGCATTGCCATCGCTATTAGTGAAGTCGTCAAAAATCTAGGCATCCTTATGGACAGACAACTATCGTGGGGTCCTCAACTGGCGGAAGTAAGCCGGAAGATATTTAGTTCTGCGGCTTCTCTTAGGAGGCTACGTAATTTCCTTCCTATCACTACTAAAACTGCGCTTGTAAAATCTCTTCTTTTCCCGATATTGGACTACGCTGACGTTTGTTATCTGGATTTGACTGAAGAGCAATTAGACAAACTTGAACGTTTACAAATTTTTTTCATTCGGTTCATATTTGGTCTTCGCAAATATGACCATATTTCTCAATTTCGCCTAAAGCTCAAATGGTTACCTATCCGTCTTCGCCGTAATTCACATATACTCTACCTGCTTTACAAGATCTTGTTTAACCCTACGACTCCCCTTATACTTAAAGAAGCGTTTCAACTTTATTGAGCCAAAATCTTGTCCTCTTCGCTCCACCCGCACCCTTAATAAAATAACCGCACTCAAATTTCCTACATCTACACATCCTAACCTCTCATTTAACAACTTTTAGTTATTAAGAAGGGCAGAAGGCCCCGTGTCGTAGTAAGGGGAACATTTAGTGGGCTGCGTATATTGAAGCCAGTATATAGAATGTGGATGTAGTTACTGGTGAACCTGGAAATCATACTGATCTCTTTTTTTCTGTAGAGGAAATGCATTACCCATACCCACCGTCCCCCTGTGTAGTTTCATCTTTGCCGCAAACAGTATTTTAGAAACTCTTTCTACCAGGAAAAGTTTTCTTAGACCCCACAAGAACTATCAACTGCTCGAAATGTGACGAATGTCCAGTATTCGAGTTATTATCCTTAGTTTTCTTGATTTTATTTTATTTTGAAACTACGAAAATTAGTTAATTAAACTATGAATAAAGCTAATACCGACCCAAAAAGTAAATTTATAACATACATCAATATATTAAATTTGATAAAAAAAATACGTAAGCGTAAGTAAATTAGATCAGTTGATACTAAATTAATGCATCTTGTGCGTCTTGCAATCGCGAGCTAAGCGGCGCGGCGCCACAAAGATAGTCCTACACCATAGAATAGATAATATAGATCTGCACCCAGCAGTGGCATCAGGCAAGCCGCTAATGAATGAACGAACATGACTACTGATACCATACTTCGCAGCAACCTTTCTCAAAGTAACGTCAACCTCCCGAACCATAATTTACAACCACAAAGTGATCGCGTGCAAACCCAGGGGGTGGCAGATGGCATGGCCAATGTCACGGCGAAAATAATAAGCTTGAAATACCGCCCCGAACGCCAAGTTATGTGGAAAATTCCGGGATTCTTTTGAGGTTAGGAACTTACGAACATAGACTTATTTGTAACTATTTACAAGAAATGTATAGAATTTACGAAACGTTCGTGATTTAGGTGTGTGTACTTAGTAAGGCACAAGCATAGATTTCGATTTTTTTTTTGCTTTGGGTACAAGTCACAAAATGGGACAAGTGCTGAATCAATCAAAGACAGTGTTTTACAAAGTGTGGCTCGTTAAATCATAGCTCAAAAAGACAAAATTGAGGTTAAGTATTGTTTTGGAGTGATTACATACAGCTGCAGACAGTAGCTGGATAAGAAAAGCTGAGGATAGCGTCGAATGGCATGTCATTAGATAGGCCTATGATCAACAGTAAAATAGGATAGAAATATGGTAATGATGGTGCTTGTTTTTGAATATGCAAAAATTTTAAATCAGGGAATAGTGGTATAAAGAAAACTGAAAACAAACAGTAAGCCATGACGAGGAAAAGCATAAAAATATGAAATACATGTTTATTAGCTTTAGCGCTTTTAACGCTCAATTGTTTTTCATCCAAATCTCAATCTTAATTTGACAAATTGACATTATTACGAGTATATTTGACTAACTCCCTAACAAAGTATCCCTAAAACCCTCTACACACGAACCCTAAAATCAGAGGAAATGACGTAAAAGTAATGGGGCGGAGCCTTATATCACCAATCATAATATGATGCGATGTAGGATATGATTGGTGATTTATGTCTCCGCCCCACTACTTTTACGTCATTTCCACTGATTTTTTAGGACTCGTGTGTGGAGGGTTTAAACCTAACTGGTGCTTGCTTAGGTTTGGTTAGCTTTGTTTTTGATGTCGCCACTGTTTTTTGTTGTATCGCTATTATTCTATCACTAAGAGAATAAACTAATTTGATGACTTGAGGTATCTCAAGTATATTGTTTTTTTTTTTTGTTTATCGAAATTGGTTAATCATCTTTCTAACGATATCAATAAACCGTGGTAGTAGGTTCTTAGCCTAGTTAATAAAGAATTAGTAATAAAAAAGTGATACCAAATTATGTAAATGCTTGTTAGTAAATAATTTCAGATCCTTGCTCTAAGCTCAGATCCCGATAAAAATCAACTGTCCAACATAAAGAAAGAATGAAACAGGTAATTTTATTTTCGCTAGAGGTCAAACTGCTTGTACAAGTTACTTTGTTGTTTTAATTCTGTTGTATTTTAAACTTATCTTTCTGAATTTTTATCGTAAATTTGCCCTCCAAAGGCACAGGTAAGTAGTACCTATCCACTACCTGTTAGTCTTGGCTGGCACCGACTTCAAATAGATGAGTGAGTAGTGCTTATAATAATGATTTGAATTTTTTTCGCTTTTGAGTGCCTGTTTGTGGTTTTGAAGTCGGTTGAATTTTTTGTACGAAAATTGTTTTCTACTTTCCATTTAACATTTACTCTCTATAACGTCAAACTATGCGCAGTCCCTAAAGCAGCGGTCAGCAACAGGCGGACCGCGGTCCGTTGGCGGACCGTGAGAGGTCGAACCTCGGACCGGAATATATTTGATTTGAAACGACAATAATAGTAAGACAGCACTTAATTAAGATCATTTGCTATTTTCTGGACCTCGTTAAAAATTCCCGCGGGATCAGGACCCTACTTAAAACTAGTTGCCGACCCCTGCTCTAGAGTGTCGTCATATAGAGTTTGCACTGTACTTGAACATCCATGATATTTGTAGACTCGTCACCAAGGCAACCGGAATTTACGTATACCTAGCAGCATCCTGCTTTGTTACCCGTGTAGTTCCCGTTCCCGTTATTTTCCGGGATAAAAGTAGCCTATGTGTTATTCCAGACCAGAATCTATCTGTGTTCCAAATTTCTTTTTTTTTTGCTGTTTGCAGGTAAGATAAGATGATACAAAACATTGAAATAATTGACTCATTCAAACTGGCCTCTTCTTCTAGAGGCTTGCAATATATCTGGCAACGCAGTTTCCATTGGTCTGAATTTATACAATGATAATAATAGTCAGCTGATAAAAGTCTTCTTCTTTTTAACTTTATCATATATTTCATCTGATTCATCGTCTATTAATTTCTGGCTTCTTTGCAACCCATCCAGGCGTTCCGGCGTGATTGACAAACAAATATACACAAATGTATAATGTTAGTATGAAAGTATACGCCGCTAGTCCAGCGGCGTATTCCAGCTTCGCTCGGATAATGTCATTTAATATATAAATTGGCAATAAATACGCCGCTAAATACGCGAAATACGCGAATACGCCGCTAGTCCAGCGGCGTATTCCAGCTTCGCTCGGATAATGTCATTTAATATATAAATTGGCAATAAAAAATATAGCGTCTATAAATTTAGCTACAAACTATCCTATCACTCAAGTTGGCCCAAATAGTAGGATTGTAGTGGTAGGACTCTTGGCAGAGTCCGCCTGCGGAAATACCACACCTTTGCCAGTTATTCTACAGCCAAGCAGTAATTTGCAAACAATACTATATTCCGGCTTGAAAGGCAATGTTTCCAGAGAAATTGCAGGGCTTAGAGATATGACATCTTAGATCTCTGGGTGACGAGCGCAGTGCAGTGCTAGGTAATGATTTGGACTCTTCATGTTCCAATAGCTGCATGTCACTGTACTGTTATGTGGCAAGCATGTTGCTTACCATCAGGCACATGCCAGGCTCGTCTCGACACTC
The DNA here is from genome assembly GCA_017562165.1 of Ectropis grisescens. Classification (NCBI taxonomy): domain Eukaryota; kingdom Metazoa; phylum Arthropoda; class Insecta; order Lepidoptera; family Geometridae; genus Ectropis; species Ectropis grisescens. The sequence continues at coordinate 17,812,681 of CM029794.1, read as the reverse complement.
TTTACTAAAAAAAAATTGGTTGATATTTTAAACGTAAAAGTTTGTAAGAATGTATGATTGGATGGATGTTTGTTACTCCTTCCCGCAAAAACTATTGAAGAAACTTGCATGAAATTTTATACATACGAGTAGATAGACAATGGTAAAGAATACTTGCAACTTTTTTTTTATAATGACTTAGTGTGACGAGACGAGCTGGACATGTGCCTGATGGTAAGCAACATGCCTGCCACATAACAACACAGCGACACGTAGCTATTGAAACATGAAGAGTCCAAATCATTACCTAGCACTGCACTGCGCTCGTCACCCAGAGATCAAAGATATTAATTACATCTAAAGCCCTGTAATTTCTCTGGCAACATTGCCCTTCAAACCGGAACACAATAATGTTTACGCATTACTGCTTGGCGGTAGAATAACTGGCAAAGGTGTGGTAGTTCCCCAGGCGGACTCTGATAAGAGTCCTACCACTACCAAAAATGTATCCCGAGAAAATAAAGGAAACGGTAACTAAGCAGGTAAAACCATGAGGCGCTGCTAGTGTTTACTTATATATGTTGTTGTTGAAATCACGCCCTTTTCAAATTAGTACTGACTTTGTGTGTAACCCCAAATTGCAGTGAACAGGGAACGTATATCCAACGGACGAACTAATGATTGTCTTGTTAGATACTGTTAGGAGGTCTCAGGTTCAAATCCCACGGCACGCACCTCTGACTCCGCGAATTTATGTGAACATAAAATTGTTAATTATCCCGCTTTAAACATAAATAAAAAGTTTATGAAGCTACCAGCGTTAAGTTAAAGTTTTTTATGTTTTGTGTAGCAGGAAATGTGAACAGCACGAGACTTCGCGTTGTGGCTAAAATTATCATATTTCTTTGAAGCTAAAACTGTAAGGAGGTTTCAGACTGCGGAAAGGCGGTGCCAATGTTTCTATTTTAACTTTTATCCCGCACGCAAAAATGACTGGTTATTTTAAGTTTGACGTAGAAAGGCGTGTGCGTGTGTATTTGTGGGGTATTGGTGAACATTGATAAAAGATGGCCATCACCACTAAATGGCGTATCATAACATTTTTTCACAAGTCCTTTACTACAGATATCAAATAAAAGGACTTGAATAGTAGAATGCTATGATGACAAATTTCAAATTCAAGATGGTCACCGTAACGAAATGTCGGGGCTTTTCATCCGACTGAAAGAAGGGTTATGTTTTTCGCACGTATCTTGTATGTCAGATGAGATGATGAAGATTCATCTCCTAGTACCGCGGATTGTGCTCGTATCCTTGCTGTGTCTGTGCGGGAATCGGGCCTTTGGTTACAAGCTTTGCCATCTTTCAATACCGGTAGCCTATTAGATCCAAATGCATTTCGTCTAGCTGTTAGCTTGCGCTTGGGTGCGAGGTGCTATGAAGCCCATCGCTGCCATTGTGGTACTGCCGTCGACCAACTCGGTCACCACGGTCTCTCTTGCTCGAAAAGCGCGGATCGTATTGGCCGCCACACCATCCTGAACGACATCACACGTCGGGCTTTTTCCACTGCCAATGTCCCAGCCTTACTCGAACCGAGTAGTCTTGCGCGTGACGATGGCAAAAGGCATGACTTTGTGCCGTGGAAGTTGGGTCGGCCCCTAATGTGGGACGCAACTTGCGTCGATACTCTGGCACCATCACATCTTCCAGAGACACATAGGAAGGCCGGTGCAGCGGCTAATTCCGCTGAGCGACTCAAACGGCGAAAATATGCATATTAACCCTCGGAAGTGGTTACATATTTGAGCCCTTTGGGGTTGAGACATTGGGCCCGTGGGGGGCCGGGAGCTCACCTCATCTTCAAAAGCCTTTCCGAGCGCTTGATCAATATTACACAATACAATATTATTGTACCTATTACATAATATTTTTATGTAATTATTTTTAGGGATTATTTACAGTCGGGTTTTTTTAAATTAAAGTTAATGAATATTTAGTTAAATTTGGTTGTGTAAGAGAAATTCATTAAAATGAAACAGGCTCGGATTTATAAGACCATTATCAAAGTTTTCGTATCTCATTGACAAAATATAGTGAAATTTGATTTGTACAAATTAGAGGAATTTGACGTATTTTTAAAAATTAAGAATTTATTAGGCTTATTTATGGCTAAATTTATTAGGCTTATTTATTACACTTGGCTAAATTTATTAGGCTTATTTATTACACTTGGCTAAATTTAGTCGCTACTGAATTAAGTGACGTGCAATAGCATTCAGTATACAACAAAATATGTTTACGGTGATAGTATATGTATATAGTGCTAGGTGTATACGGTCGAATTTTGAAACCTTTGGGATGGATCGGCCAAGTATCAGCTGGAGGCCCTGGAATCGATCGAAAGACGTGCTAAAAGGCTCATAGGCAATGACACTCTTGTGCGAGAAAGACTTCAAAGTCTTGAACATCGCCGAAAAATCGCTAGCCTATCGGTTTTTTTTTGGATACACTTCGGAGAGTGTGCAACTGATCTGCATGATCTAATACCACCTTGCCCTTTTTTCTATCGGAATGCTCGTAGCTCAAAAAAGCGACATCGTTTCATGGTTGATGTTGAAGACACGAACGAAGAGATTTGATTCTACGTTTGTGATAAGAACGTCTAGGCTGTGGAATACGTTGCCTGAGTCGGTTTTCCCCGATGGTTACAATCTTTGTGTCTTCAAATCGAGAGTGAATCGGTTTCATCTAAGTAAACACGCTCCATCGTGGACCGCATCGTCGCTTAACATCAGGCGAGATGGCGGTCAAGTGTGAGCCTATAAAAGGTAAAAAAACTCCTTTTCTGAAGTCAGTTAAACACTAGAAGTAAAAATTGTTTGCTTTTACCTTACTCCTGAATATTCTTCTGAATTCAGCCGACTAAATTTAGCCAATTTAGCTTTTAAAAACAACAGGCAAAATCCGCATTTCCTCTGTATCATAGTAGTTTAAGTAGATATAAGACCTCAAACAAAATTCCTGACCTTTTAGTTATTCATTGTCATTGTTACGGCGATGTCTCGAGTTTCAAAGAAAACTGAAGGACGCTAATAAACCCTTTTCAAACCGTACACAAAGGACTTCCCAGTCCACAAGGATAACCAAACTCAATACAAACAAAATAAAGCTTTATGTTCACTATATTATTACCTAATTTAGGTCAATGCAAATTACTATCCTAGCATCGATATAAAAAATTGGTTGTGCCCGGAGCACCTTGAAGTTGGTACAAACTGCGTTTGTGTGTGTAGTGTAAGTGGTTTACACATACCAATCTACTTGACCCCTAAAATCGGTAGCGGCGAGGTATGCTGTGGATTTACTTATTTTGGTCGTTGTACTAGACGTCAACCACTTCCTGAACCCATCTAGAATGGACAGAGTGAGCTCACTCTTCCCAACGATGACATAATTCTGTGCGCCCGAAGTTAGGGAGGGCACATCCAATGGTTTATATCGATGGATCCTACACCTACTTTTTAGGTACTAAATACATGCGAATGTGTGGATGTTTAGGAAATAATTCAAGGATAGCGAAAAATATAATACTTAATCTGAAAATTTCCACAAGCCGAAGTACTCAACAAAAAATTTATCAACCAAGCTAGTTTTAAATATTTGAAACTCTGTAGCCACTCCACTCCAATGAAAAAGTAACATGACTAAACATTTTTCTCTTCTTATCGCATCTAAGCACATGTTTTGATATAAATTAAAAGATGTGCCCTGAGCACCTTGACATTGTGAACAAAACTGCGTCTCTGTGTGTAGCGTGTGTGGCTTACAACTACCAATTTACTTGACCCCTAGAATCGCTAGCGGCGAGGAATGTTGCAGTTTCATTTATTTTGGTTGTTGACAACGAATACCGATACTTGTAAACGTCCTGCGTTCACTGCTTCCTAAAATCGACGAAAACGGAAAGATGGTAGCTCACTCTTCCCAACAATAACAGAATTCCGTGCGCCTGAAGTTTGGAAAGGCACATCCATTGATTTATTTCGATGATTTTGAAGTATTTTTCGAACAATGGTGTCGTAGCCTATGGTCGTTGCACCTATGAGTAAAAGTACAAAACTTTATATCTAATTATTCTGTACTGAAAATTTGCACTTAGTTTGAAAAACAACTTCGATAATGAAGCAAAGTTTTTGAATAATTTTTTGATGGTAATTAGTGAATGTCGTGACACGCCGCCATTAGGCAGCTAATGTTTGTTAACGATGGATTTTGTATAAACTATATTTAGATTCAGTTCTAAAAGTTGGTGCCCTAAATTTGGAACAAATTGAAGCCTATTTAGAACCGACATGTGTAGTGAAAGGACTATTTATAGAGTGTAGAAAATACCAAACCATCAAGCAATAGAGAGCGTAATTTTATCGTGTTCCGGATTGATGGCAAGTCACCTGAGAAATTGAAGAGCAAGGAAACAAGTCATCTTTTGAGAATTAACGAGCGTAGTGTTGTGATAGGGTGGGCACACTTTGCTATTTTTTTTTAGAGCTTGGAGTGACGAGACGAGCAGGACATGTCCCTGATGGTAAGCAACATACTTGTCACATAACAACACAGTGACTCGCAGCTATTGGAACATGAAAAGCCCAAATCATTACCTACATATCACTGCACTGCGCTCGTCACCCAGAGATCTAAGATATAAGCTCTTTAAGCCCAGTAATTTCTCTAGAAACATTGCCCTTCAAACTGGAACACAGTCATGTTTTCACATTACAGGTATAATAAAGGTAATAATAAAGTACTTAAATAAAGGCTGGCATAGGTGTGGTACTTCCCCAGACGGACTCGGCCAAGAGTCCTACTACTAAATAATCTACTTTGAATTGGGGACATTAAATCATATTTGATTATGTCAGTCCCATAGTTAACACGGAAATTGACTTTGTGATTGACAGATGATAAATTGAATTCATCATACAAATAAATATCCTAGGTGGGAATCGAACCGACGACCTACAGTTCTGCAGGCAGACTACACCAACTGAACCACAAGACCCGCCACTATCGTTTTCCGACACAGAGGTAATAGAGGTATACCTGTTATGATGCTAAACAGTAAACACATTGTCGCTTTTCGCGTCGCGTAGTTGGTTCAAAATAGAATAACAGCACGGCCAATCTATCTGCAGAATGTAACGATGACGCCACAATCGAAAAATGTTGCTACCTATTGCAAAATTAGACATCTTCTGTGTTCTTCAGTACTTGTAACTCAACAATTCCGCTTTTGGCCGTTCTACGGATAATTTGATGGCACTGTACAAAGCCTTGAGCTGTCAAGAAACCATCAATAAAAACCCAGACGGATGAACCATCAATACAAGAATGAATAGTCGAGAATAGACAATGATATTGATCAGGAAACCCAACCGAAAACCAACCATATCGTCATAAATTTCCCACTTAATATCTGGAACACCTTCACCATTCATGAGATTTGATATCTCTTAACTGAACCACAAAACTGAACCTTATCATCCTTGCAAATTTCTTACAAGCACACCATTTTGCTCGATGGATCTTGAAATTTTAGATGCTTATAACTAGAAAAGTAATGAGTTGATTTTAATTTAATTTAAACGAAACGAAAGATAATTTAGTGAACTTTATATTGATGTCAAAATTATTTATTTTAAATAAAATTTTAGCAAACTTGTAGTGGTTTCAGTAAATATCGGTTTTGTAAAATGGGTACAAGTGTTTAGAGTTGAAAATTGTACTTCAATTTCAGTCCTTGACAGAACCTTGTATACGTGAAAACTACAAATAGACACGAACGAAAATTGATTTAGTGACTATGAATGTGTTTGTATGTTTACCAAAGTTAGGCAAATTATTGGCAAGTTCAGCCATCGTCTGGGAATACATTGGAAAGCTAGAGACCAATATACCACGAGTTAGAGCCTGCCTAGATTTAGATAAGCTAGCAGAATGTGCTGAAATATCAACTAACAGTCTTTCAATCGTCTAAAAATATGTTTCGAAAGGTCTCGTCTACTCAATAAATATCTATCATCATTACATATTTGTATTTTTATTCATTGGATATAGCTGAATATCTGAAAAAGTGTAGGTGCCTATTTAGTACATAGTATAATACGTTTTATTTCCCTTATAGCTCAACGAAGTGGTGATAACTCGACGAAGCGGTGATCGTTCCGAGAAGCGGTGATAGTTCAGCGAAGTGGTGATGGCTCAGCGAAGTGGTGATAGCTCAACGATGCGGTAATGGCTTAACGGCACGGTGATAGTTCAGCGAAACAATAGTAGCTCAACGAAAAAGTGACAGATAGCTCATCGAAGTGGTGACAGCTCAACGAAGCAGTGACAACTCAACGAAGCGGTGACAGCTCTGCGAAGCGGTGACAGCTCTGGGAAGCAGTGACAGCTCTGCGAAGCGGTGACAGCTCTGCGAAGCGGTGACAGCTCTGTGAAGCGGTGATAGTTCAGAAAGCAGTGGTAGCTCAGCGAAGCGGTGATAGCTCAATGAAGCGGTGATAGCTCAGCTCAGCGTCGACAAACAACAAGCAATGATATAAATAGCTGTGACATTTTTTGAAATGAATGATTTTGTTTACTTATTGAGCCGCTATTCTTATGGAAATAAATAAATGACTAATTAATAAATTACTTCAATAAATGACTTATGATCGAAATTATAAGAGATCATCAATGACCGAAATTAAAAAAAAATAGTGAGCAGACATTAGTTTTAGATCGAATCGCCTACACCATATTTAAAATAACTAGGTAAATTGAAAAAAGATGTACAAAAACCAAATTTCCCCAGCGAAGTTCAATGGTGTCGCAGGGTTTACTTTGAAGGTTTGTGCGAGCCCAGTGCAAACAAGTGAAGGTCGCGGGTAATGTGTTGACAGCACGCGACAAATGTCGCACCCCGCCGCGCCTCGTGACGTCATGGGGTGCGCCCTGCTGTGGTGACCTCACTCGATTCTTTGTTTTGGCAATCTGCATGTCCAGTAGTATCTATCTTTCACAGTAAAGACTGACAGAATAAGCCAAACATGTTTGTACACGAACGAAGAGATTTGACTCTACTTTTGTGATAAGAATGTCTAGGCTGTGGAATACGTTGCCTGAGAGGAGTTTATCCGATAGTTACAATCTTTGTGTCTTCAAATCGAGAGTGAATCGGTTTCTTCTAGGTAGACACGCTTCATCGTAGACTGCATCATCGTTTAACATTAGGCGAGATGGCGGTCAAGTGTAAACCTATAAAAGTTAAAAAATATATATTTATTGCACAGTAAGAAAATAATGTACAAACGGAAAGCTTAATGCTAGGGCGCATTTTCTACCAACTAACCGCTGAGTAGGACATTTATTATTTAGGCAAATATAAACGGTTGAAACTAAAATAATTTTGAAACAAAATGATGTGGGAAAAGTTTTCGTGTTCAGATTCCTGATGATGAAGTAACACAGTGCCCATAACATCAACACAGTGTCACGTAGCTATTGAAACAGGAAGAGTCTAAAATTACCTAGAACTGCACAGCGCTCATCACTCAAATATCTCTATGCCTTGTAATTTTTCTACAAACATTACCTTCAAACCGGAACACAGTGAAATGCATTGCTGCTTGGCGGTAGAATAACTGGCAAAGGTGTGCGTTTACTAGACGGACTTATGCAAAGAGACTCCACCTCGACAAAAATACTTCATTCGTCTTTCGCGTATTTTTTTTAAGCGACAAAGACCCGTAGCTTTTCACCTTTTACAATAATAAGAGTCTTCTTTGAGTAGCTTCATTTTGATGAGACGCCCAACAATTCCCTGTATGAAACGCTCGATTGTGGTAGCATAGAATAGATAATATAGATAGAACGGACACTCCCAACCCCCCGCCAATTTCAACCTTCCTCGCCCCTCAGGCCGTTTTGGATACGCTAGGAGCACTCAACGAAGGGCTGGTATCGAACATCTAATTCCTAACGAAATATCATCATGGTGGGTTGTTGTGCTGTTTACGGCTGTCCGTCAACTAAACGGGACAAGATTAAAAGCTTTATTTAATTTCCTAATGATAAAATAACGTAAGATTAGAAACTTTTCAATAACGTTGCTTTTTAATATTACAAGCTTTGCTTAGTTTGGGGTCAGATGGTGTTGTGTGTGAATTTTCTACCAATATTTTTTTTATTTATAATAACAAAGTAATTTTTAACTCAAAGTTCGTAACTTACACAGCCAGTAACTTACGTGCCCAAGCACGGATTGATAACGCCTGTAGGAATAATTATAGTGACAGAGTAAAGTTTCCTTCATGGGTAAGTGTAAAATAAAGTGCGAATGTGTACCTACTAACAGAAATAGATATCTAGGTACCTGATCTAATCTATCATCGGTTTCGTTTCATTTATGCGGTAATACAAACACCCACAGATTTCTGAAACAATTTAGAAATCTGTGCAAACACCTTTTTAATTAGAATAGTATAATTTGGCTCCATTCTATTTATGTAACTCAACATTATAGCAAGTTTATAGACTACGTCACCAGGTGAACTCAAGGGGCACAACTATTCAATAAAACAATTCAGTAGCCCTAGCGCTAACGCACACATTCACGCGTGTGTACATCTGCGTAGTTGTGTGAAGAGTAGGCAACTCCACAGCGGCGGTTGTATGGAGTTTTAGTGGAGTGTCCGGGGTGTGGTGGTAGCTAACAGAGATAGCTAGGATAACATATTCCTGAGCGTAGAACCGGGAAAACGCATTTGTAGGACAATATGACTGTTAAATTATATTGATATTAACATAGTAAAACAATTGTCGTAGTTTGGCACTAAATTGTAAGTGTAAACGTGATTATTGTAATTATTACTTTTTAATTTGTCGTTTTTTACAAATAAATATCTATATTTATGTAATTTGTATGTATAGTGTAAATTTTACTCGTAAACGTTTTGGCAATAGCTGAAAGTTTTTGAGTAACTGTAAAATAAATAAATAGCAGCTTGTTAATAATAATTTTGTTTTAATAAAAAGTGACGAGACGAGCAAGACGTGTGCCTGATGGTAAGCAACATGCCTGACACATAACAGCACAGTGACACGCAGCTATTGGAACATGAAGAGTCCTAATCATTACCTAGCACTGCACTGCGCTCGTCACCCAGAGGTCTAAGATGTTATATCTCTAGGCCCTGTAATTCTCTGGAAACATTGCCCTTCAAACCGGAGCACAGTAATATTTGCACATTACTGCTTGGCGGTAGAATAACTGGCAAAAGTGTGGTACTCCGTCAGACGGACTCTGCCAAGAATTTACCCTCATATTATCATTATTAGACGAAGTAAAAAAAAAATAGTCGGTCAGTTAGTTTGCTAAAAATATTGTACTTACTCTTATTTTTTCTTTCGTTTCACAAACAAAAGACGACGAAGATACAGCGTTTAGAAGTTTCGCGTCACGTCACGATATGGTTCCATTTTTACCATAGTGTGACGTCACAACACCCTACACCGGAAGTTTCATGATCTATATCTGTGTAAAATTTTGATAATTTGTTAAAACAAAAAATACGCGTACCATAATTTTCCATAATTTACCTGGCGTACTTAGTATGTTCTGTAATATTCAAAAAAATGTTTTCTTTTTCATAAATCACGTTTAAGTAATTAATTAATTAACTATTTTCCTCTTCTTCTCCTTATCCAAGATATGTGTAAAAACGATAATTGTAATGACAAAGATCACGGACCCCGGAGTCTGTGGAGTGGCTAATTTAAATAAAAAAAAAATAATAAAAAAAAGTAATTAAGAATATTTTATTTGACATAGTTGTAGTTGTTGTATTGTAATGGGGCGTTTTCAAGACGTAAAAAGACTTGTCAAATACAGTTCCCAATTTCACCGTAGGTGGCGCAACTGATTTATTTTGTTAGAGAAATTTCACAAAAACCAACAGTGGTGCCACACTTAACAATATTTAGAACTATCTTTGACAAGTCTTTTTGCGTCTGGAAAACGTTTCATTTATATGGAATGGCATGAAATTATGAAATAACTTTGATTAGGATGGTGTATTTTTGACCACGTCGTCAACAGTGTGAATCGAAATCAAAAAAAAAAATGTTGATGGTTATTTTTATGTCTGTCTGTTCAGAGGTAATTTCTGGTTCGGTATTAATTTTATAGAAAACGATTAAGTAGTTTTTGAAATATAGACAAAAAACACTATTTTTTATTATTTTTAACTAACGTCATTATATAATTATGTTATAACATAATTATGAAATTTTGTCAATGTCCGAATTTAATATAAATTTGAAAAACCATAATTAAACATACCCCAAAACTATTATGCTTACTTATGTAATAATACTTTTGTTTACTTACTACGTAATTTTTACGAATAACTTGAGAATTAGTCAGACTGTTTTCGATAAATTCAAGGCCAGAGATATGATTTGGCATATCAATATGTAAGTTTTTGTTATCTAATTTCATAGAAATGGGGTTTCTTATGACACTTGAAAAGGGAAAATCCGGTAGTGTTATATTATCGCAACGATTTTATAGTTTGACGGATATCGTGGATCTTCCGATGCAACATCCAGGATATTGGAAAAACACTTTCCACGATCTCTTTTGAACATGTTTTTGTTTCAAAATCGGTTACTGCACAACCTCCGGCGACGTGGCCTTTGTCTATGGGTTCTTCTTGAGTGAAAACTGCTTTTGGCGCGCCACAGACATATTGTTCGTGGGCTGTGAATTGAATTCTAGCGTCACGCTTGGAAATGCTACGAAATCTTCGGGTAAACTTAGGACCATGGCCATTGGCCATTAGAAATGTGACATCATTTCGCATTACCAATGCCCCAAATTACATTTTCATTGCTTACGCATTTCTAGATGGCCATGCCCATTGTCACGCCTTCCGGTTTCAACCGCGTAGTTTCCAAAGTAAACAAATTCTGAGTTATAAGTTTTCACTTCTATCCGCAGTTCCTATGTTTGTCAATTTTTTTTGTTTAAAAATCAGTCATTTCACAGACTCCGGGGCCCTTTGTCATTTTTTTTTTTAAGTATAATATCTTGGATTGGGAGATTAAAAAGAATATAGGGTGGGAGTAGGTAACATTTTCAACTAAATTATAGTGTTAGTCTGATTTCGTTTTAGTGTTAGTTTAATAGTTAACGCGAAAGATGATTTCACCGGAAACTGAAGTCGTTTAAAAGGGATTGGCAGATCAGTTGGAATCATCGGTATCCTCGGTATATGAGCTAGTTGACCAGCTGCTGGGCCAGTTTTCAGCAAGCCGCTGCGAACGCTCGATACTTGACTCTCTAGCACGCGATTGCGACGCGTATTCTCTCCGACTTGCAAGGCGAATTTCAGTTTCTGATGAAGATTCCACATACGCCGTATTTTTATTGCCCTTGCCTGGGAACTATGTTTAGAAAGTTGAGATCTTGATCTTTTTGGCATTTTTGGGCATTATAAAATGAAAAATAGAAGGAAATAAATAATTAAACAAGCTTTAACTAAATTTTTGCTTATTGAACTATATGAAGTACTAAGCTGTTTAAATAATTAAAATATAATATTTATTATCAGGTAAGTAGTAGGTACTTATTGAAAGAAAATTAAAAATATGGGCTTAGAAAACTACCTTTTACTAAATTTTTGGTGAAATTTTGTACAGAAATACCCATAAAATACTACTATAAGCAGTTTGAATAGTTACATTAAAATATAATATTTATTATCATATACTTATTGACCTACGAAACGAATTCAAAATTTTTTCAAGCTAAAATCATACGATCACGCACACGACCGCTGCGTAGGGAGCCGATCGCGCGAGTGAGCCCTGAGCCGCGCGGCACTTTATTTTATTACATTGACTCCCCACCCGGGGCCCCCCGTCTTGAATATAAAGCCGTCTTGAATATAAAGTAATTTATTTTGATAAGGATTAATACCAAGGTACAAATGAAGAGCCTTTTCAAGAAGCGGCATATATAAATTAATATTTTAGAATAAAAATCTGCTTACTGTGACATAATAACTATAATATTTAGACATATGCTGTCACGACACTTTTTGTAGATAATGATGAGTTCTGCAAAGTCGTAGTAAATGATTTTGTTCTATCATCAATAGTTTTCGCAGCGCACACGACGTAAGCAATTTTTCAGGTCTTTTTTTTACACCTTATGTTACATTATTGGAGTTTTAGTAAGGATTCCTAATTTTTTAAAAATATAATATAGCCTATGTTACTCGGGGATAATGTAGCTTTCAAAGGTGAAAGAATTTTTGAAATCGGTCCAGTAGTTTCGGAGCCTATTCATTACAAATAAACAAACAAACAAATCTTTCCTCTTTATAATATTATAATATATATAATATTATAATAATATAATAATAATAATATTATATTATACATTATATATATAGTATAGATAAAAACAATTGGAATTCTTCGCTTTGTAACACTACTAAATAGCGTGACATATACGTAATGGCTGGTCTAGTCGGAAGAACGCCGACGAACCGGAGGCCCGGGTTCAAATCCCACGCGCACCAGTATTTTCGTGCGTAATACCGCTTTCTTACAAACGGTGAACGAAAACATTGGGAGGAAACCAACATACTCCTAAACTTTTTAGAGTTCATGCGTCATCCACCAATCAGTACCGGGCCAGCGTGATGAACCATACTGGCCTTAACTTTCTCATCGAGAGGAAATGCCCTGAGTCCCAGCAGTGGGAACATTTAGTAGGATGCCTATGCTACAAAGGGAGGTGCTATTCTACTGATAATAAACGAGTTTTTACTTTTACCGTCACAAAACAGATTAAATAACGGTATTAGTTTGTAAATCCATTTACTTATCCAATTAGTCCAATTTAGACTTAATTTAGGAAGCCAACGAAAATAAGTTCAAGGTGAGGGAAGAACACTAACGTCACTTACAACTATCGATAGTTACGACGTACTTCTGTTAACTCGAAGAAGCGGCACCGTTTCATGGTGGATATTCCAAAGACACGAACGAAGAGGTTTGACTCTACGTTTTTGATAAGGACGCTTAGGCTGTGGAATGAGTTGCCTAAGTAGGTTTTTCCGATAGTTTTAATCTTGGTGCCTTCAAATCGAGAGTGAATCGGTTTCTTCTAGGTAAACACGCTCCATCGTAGACCGCATCGTCGCTTAACATCAAACGAGATGGCGGTCAAGTGTAAATCTATAAAAGTTAAAAAAGAATGTTAGTTAGCTTGACGGGGCCTTTTCCACACTTAGCCTCTGAAATGGACCATTGTGCGCGGCTCATACTTCCCTTCTACTCCAGTCATCCCAGGCTATCCCAGAAGCCCAGCAACCTATTCAGGTTGTTGAAGGCATTCTCCTGGACATATGCTAGAAAATGGAAGAATTCTACCCGAACAATTGTCGATATTGCAGACCTATTATTACCCGGGACTTCGTCCGCGTAAAATTTTTATATAGTTTGTGTATAAATTCACTGCTTTAAAAAAAATTACAAAGTGTAGAGTTGTTGTCATGACATGTAATGTTATGTTATGTAAGTAGGATAAAAAGATTCCAGCCTAAAAATGATCTGTATTCCAAATTGCAACAAACTCTAGTTAGGCGTTGCGTTTCGATGTTACATACATATATATATATACTTGATCCCCATGGAACTCTGCATGTTTTCGGGATAAAACGTAGTCTTCGTGATACTCCAGACCATAACCTACCTGTGTTCTAAATTTCAGCTCGATCAGCCCTTTCGACGTGATTGAGCTACAAATATCCAAACATTGACATTTATAATATTATTATAGTAGGAAGGAGTATATAGAGTCTAGAGTCAAACCATTTTTATCCTTTACTTTTTACGAGAAATAATGGTACATTACAAATCGATTTTATTGTAAGTTTCAAAATTATATATTGTGTTAATCATTATCTAAGCAGGTACCTTAAATACGAGGTCGGCGATATCAATATGGTTTACAGCATGTAATTTAAATGAGTATTTTCGAAGACATAGCATTGCACACGCGCGAAGCCGGACAGGTCGCTAGTAGAATAATATGTCACAAAATGATTTACATGATCTGATACCACCTTGCCCTTTTTTCTATCGGAATTCTAGTAACTCGAATAAGCGACATCGTTTCAAGGTTGATGTTCCAAAGACACGAACGAAGAGATTTGACTATACTTTTGTGATAAGAACGTCTAGGATGTGTAAAACGTTGCCTGAGTGGGTTTTCCCCGATGGTTACAATCTTTGTGTCTTCAAATCGAGAGTGAATCGGTTTCTTCTAGGTAAACACGCTCCATCGTAGACCGCATCGTCGCTTAACATCAGATAAGATGGCGGTCAAGTGTAAACCTATAAAAGTTAAAAAAACATATAAAAACCAGCCTTAATCGATTCTCTGATCTAGCTCTCCGAGTTCCTTCACCCACGAAACCTTTAAAAGTGCAAATTTATTCAAATTAAAGAAAAAAGACTACAAGGGCTTGCATCCTTTTCACGATCATTGAGCGAAAGAGACAGGTGAATGACAGGTGATAGCCAGCCGCAAGAGTGATAGAGATAAATGTAGAGGTGTTGGTTGCGCTTAGAATGTGACAATTTCTAGTATTGTGGTTGTTTTGTTATTATTACATGACTTTGATAATAACTGCAGAATTATTTAAAAGTTCACAGAGTTATTAACTTATTAAATAAACGAATTTATTTTGTTATTTTTTTAATATACCGTGAAAGCACGAGCAAGACACAGGTCTGATGGTAAGCAACCTGCTCATAACAGCATATTTTATCAAAGCTACTTGAAGAAGAAGCTTCTAAAACTCTGCCAAGCATCATACTGTACTCGTCACCCAGATATATAAACACTTAATAACTTACACCGAGCACATCTGAATTATCTATTGTGAGATGAAGGTTTATTTAAAAAAATCTCCTGAGCTCAAATATCTCTGAAAACATTACCCTTCAAAACGGAACACAATAATGTTAGGCACCACGTTACTGCTTTGCGGTGAAATAACTGATAAATCCACTTTCTTTGTTTTATTCTTTCTTTAAAATGGCGGTAAGACATTTGAGAACCAATATTTAAAACTCTCAGTAGTATAAATCAACCTGTCTGTAAAGTAAAATATCTACACCCATCTCAGAATCAACCGCCAATTAAAACAGAATTATTTCAAGCACAAATGATTCTCGGGATGTATGTAGTAAATTGGTGTTTGATATATCGCATAACAATTTTTGTACTAATTTAAGTAGGCATAACGTTAAAGAAACTAGAACTAATGATAACTTTCCCATAACAACTAAACGCATAACTTTTTTCGCATATTTTGACGTGACAACGTCTTATAAATTGGTTTGCCGGGTGACACTTCAAGAAACTGCGTTACGCTCCGCTCACGTTATGCGCTCACAACGAGAGCGAGTGAGAGGCACGCGCCCCTTCCACTCGGGCATGGTTAGCCCGCCTAAGAGCGAGAGAGACAGACATAAAAAAAAGTGAAAGGCACGCGTCCCTTCCGTAAAATTATTTTACCACTCAAAGTCGTTGTCACGTAAAACTTTCGCCCGTATACCGACTTTACAGGCAACCAATTTTTATTTTACTAGCATAACCAAATATGGCATAAAGATAATTTAGCATAATGTTTAAAGGCACACATTCAGAAAAGCAGACGGTACGCCTAAGAAATATGGTGCACTTTTTGAGTCTAGGTGGGCTTCCGCCAGCAACTCAAAGGAGGTCAGGACATTCGAGTCGGATCTGGATCCTATGTAACCTGGGTCTACATTTAATACCACAACAAATAAATTAAAAATACCTAAAGACTAGTAGGCATCTTGTCCATAGTCGAATAGTAAGTAGTGCAATGGATTGTTGTACTTAAAATACATCACGCTGAAAAATAATTATGCAAAAGTTACATTATGACACAATATATTATTATGCTTCATTCATTATGGCAAAGTTGATTAGGAAAAAAATTATGCGTTTTAAATGGCACCTAAAAATCACACTTATATACCGTGCATGTTCTTTACCTCGTATCTTTGTAAAGGTGAACGAATATTGCTAGACATTTCATACATCTGCTGACTCCAAACTAAACAAAACTTGTACTATAGAAGCCAAATAGTTGAAATAATACTTACTTACCACTACTAATACTAACTGTAACTATATACTTATTATACATATAAATACCCGACACAGAGAAAATATTTGAATACATCACACAAATGTATGCACGGGTGGAAATTGAACCCACGACCCTCGTCTTCGCAGGCAGATTTACTATCGACTAAGCCACGAGAAGTGACCATAATAAAATTAAAAAAGTGATAAATACATTACCTGTAATATAAAAACAGGCTACTGTTTATCCCGTTAAAGTTAGCAGTTCCCTTAGCATATTGAATGAAATAATTAATTGAAACATTTATTTCAATAACAAATCTTTAAACTTAAGAATAAAACAGTAATTACATAACACAAAACGAATAACCGTATCCAAACAGGTCCTTACCTTCCAATAAAAAAAAAACATGATAAATTGCTCCTAATTCTGCACCCGACGGAATTAAATCTGAAAACGATTAAATTCGAATAAATCGTTTAAATAAAATATTAATTACACATCTCGAAATAAAATAAAACATATGAAAAACAAGTTCTGTGTTTCAAACCTTTTATAAAATAAAAAAACAAAAACTCTTTGGACACGTAATCTCGTATGTTATTTCCTGTTGGTTTTCTTTCTTTCATAATGAACAAAGTTAGGGTTGCACAGTTTAGCTTTAGTCGAAAGGATTCTGCACATTATTATAAAATATATATAACTAGATGTCCGCCCCGGCTTCGCCCGTGGTACATTATATAGAACTCATCGGAATCCTGTACATATCCAACGATGAAATATAATGACTGAAATCGGTTCAGTCATTCCTGGTAATATCACTTTCAAACAAAAATCCTCTTGAGCTACCTGCTACGCCACCTGTCAGAAATTGGTTGTACCAACTCAGATTTAGAAACAAATTTGATTAGCAAAGGTTAATATTCAATGACGCCATCTTAGACACATGCTGTCATGTGTCATGTCAGAGCACGAAACGTACGAAAACTCTCGAAAAGGAATATTTTTTCCCGATTTTGTTACATTCTTGATTCATGCTCCGCTTCTATTGATAGTAGCGTTATGTTCTATAGCCTTCCTCGATAAATGGACTATCCAATAGAAAAATATTCTTTCTATTCGGACCAGTACTTCCCGAGATCCTAGCGTTCAAACAAACAAACAAACTCTTCAGCTTTGTAATATTAGTATTGATATGTAAATATAAAAAGCTACCTAAAGGACAAAGCATAGTTTTAGGTATACTGTAGATCCTACTAACATGGTAAATGCGAAAGTATGGATGGTTGTTGCTCAATCACGTCGAAACGAATCCTATCTAACCGTGCTAATCCTACCTAATCGAACTATCCGTGCATGGTTGTCTGGAAGAGATCGCTCTAAGCGATAAGGCCCCCAATTAAAATGTCTAGCATAAGTTGTAAATTTTTGTTGTGTTTTTATTGTATGTGGCATTTAATAAAGAGTTTTCTTATCTTATCTTAACGAGCAGATCGGGTTGAAACTCGGAATACAGGTAAATTATATTCTGGATATCATAGGCTACTTTTAGCAAGTGAAAGTAACGATATCCGTTATTTTTATCAGTCTAAGGTTTGCACATGACCGCCATTTTGCCACATGTTAAGATTAAGACCAACCGTATATACGTGAGTGTCCCGTTATCCAATTAAATATGTGTAACAACCACGTTAACTTTAATACTAAAAATGTTAAGATTCATTCGCGACTTGAATTCACAGCAAGAAATCCCTCTCATGTAACGCATCCCAAAGTTTAGGTGTTCTAATTACGAAAAGGCACTTAACCCTCTTCCTATAAAGTGTATAAAGTATTAAGTATCTGTTTAAGTACCTATAAATATTATAATGTTAATATTTATAGGTTCACACTCTATATACACTCATTTAATCTTTTTCTTAATTTTCAAGTTTTTTACAGTCTATATAAAAAATACAAACATAAAAAACATAAAAACTAGGGTGCCGCCAGCAGCGGGGCAGGGCCCAAGCTACCGGTGGTTAGGGCTGCAGACTGAGGAGCCTCCTGACGATGCGCGCTGTGTCAAGAATGACTGCCTTCTGCATCTGGCCCCTAACCCAAACGCCTAGCGAAAGTCTCTTGAGATGTTGGTCGAGACTTTTCGCTACAAGGCCATTTGCCGACACGACTATTGGGACTATGATCGTGGAATCAACATCCCACATGGCGGTAACCTCATGAGCCAAGTCAAGGTACTTGCTAAGCTTGTCCTTCTCAGCTTTCACGAGGTTCTCGTCATGTGGTATAATATAATATTATTATTTTCTTTAATTAATTCAATGTTGCGTGTTTATCCTAACCTAACCTAACCTAACCTAACCCAAACGCCTAGCGAAAGTCTCTTGAGATGTTGGTCGAGACTTTTCGCTACAAGGCCATTTGCCGACACGACTATTGGGACTATGATCGTGGAATCAACATCCCACATGGCGGTAACCTCATGAGCCAAGTCAAGGTACTTGCTAAGCTTGTCCTCAGCTTTCACGAGGTTCTCGTCATGTGGTATAATATAATATTATTATTTTCTTTAATTAATTCAATGTTGCGTGTTTATCTTATCATGTAAGTTATGTAGGTATGCGATTGTTTGTTTATTTTTGTTGCGTAGTTGTAGAATTTATGAGTAATTTTATTAGAATGTTTTGTTTATAGCGTGATGATGATATATCAACAGTATTTCTTTCCTCCACTCCACCTACATATTATAAGTGTAATATGAGTTTTCCTAACATACGGCGTGCATAACCCATTATTCCGCAATGCCGTACACAAGAACAAAATTAAAAATTTTGACTAACCCCCGACTACCTAAGATTTGTTATCTATACAACATTCTACTAGTCAACCCCTTTCATTGGATACCCATATTAAGGGAGTTATGAAAAAAGAAATGTAATTCGCCATTTTGTGGTATTGGCCATCTTGGATTTGAAATTTGTCATAGTGCAAAGTATTCTACTAATCAAGCCCTTTCGTTTGATACCCATATTGAAGTAGAAGGGAAAAAAATTATATAAAGCGCCACATTGTGGTGGCGGCCATCTTGGATTTAAAATTTGTTATAGCGTATAGTACTCTACTAGTTAAGCCCTTTTATTTGATACCCATATTGAGGTAGGTTGTGAAGAAATATTTTATCCGCCATTTTGTGAAGGCGGCCATTTTGAATCGATATTAATCAAACATAGCTAAGAACACCCGCACGGTAATTAACTTTCAAATAAAAAAAACCGCATCGAAATCGGGCCATCCGTTTGAGCTCTACGGTGCCACAGGCAGACACACACACAGACAGACAGACAGACAGACAGACAGATAGACAGACATCGACGTCAAACTTATAACACCCCTTTTTTTGGTCGGGGGTTAAAAAATCATGCGACAAGAAGGAAAGAGCGAGGGTTGGAACCCCCCTCTTCAATTTGCACTCAGTTGGACAGCTTTCAAATGCATAGTGCTGAATAATATTATTTTATACCCTTCTATCATTCTACATAGGTCTCCTGCTGTATCATATGACCCATAAATTTTGTTCACGGGCCTGTAGTCTATACTGCCTTTCGTCCGATCGAACATTGTTTGACGTTTAAATGCTCTAAGTCTTCTCTAATTAACTATTTAATTAGAACATTTAAACGGACGAAATGACGGATCGAAGTAGAACCAGAGTTTTGAGAAATTATTACTACGTACATAGTAATATTATCTCAATGAACCGGAGTAGGAAACTCGCAGTTTTTTTTTGGAGTGACGATTTTCGTAGAAAGAGAATTAACGTCCTGGCGAGATGGTGATCAAGAGAAAACCTATAAAAGTTACAACCAATTAACCTCTGTTTATCAGGGACCATATTTGAATTCAGTACATATAGCATAACAATAATATTAACGTTTCTTGTTTAACTGAAACCTGATAAGGAGTCAGAAGCTTGAAATAATAAATAACTATTAAATAATTGATCGTATAAAATGTATTACATTATCTTGAAATTCACTATGTTATGATAAAGTCATTGAAACTTCCTGTGTAATCAGCCTAAGCGCAAAATCAATTGTTATAAATTCTACCCACGGGGTGCCCAAAATACAGGCGTAGCCTAGTTTGGGACCCATCATATAAACTGCAGAGCCAGATGTGACACTATTGAAATATATACTTTTGTTTACCTATGTGCTGCTATTCTTATGGAAATAAAAAAAAAATTGGTTGCCTGTAATGTCGGTATACGGGCGAAAGTTTTACGTGACAACGACTTTGAGTGGTAAAATAATTTTACGGAAGGGACGCGTGCCTTTCACTTTTAATGTCTGTCTCTCTCGCTCTTAGGCGGGCTAACGATGCCCGAGTGGAAGGGACGCGTGCCTCTCACTCGCTCTCGTTGTGAGCGCATAACGTGAGCGGAGCGTAACGCAGTTTCTTGAAGTGTCACCCGGCAAACCAATTTATAAGACGTTGTCACGTCAATAAATGACTTATGAAAACAAAATGACTTATGAACTAAAATAGTTCAAGGCTTGACCGCCATCTCCTTGATGTTAAGCAATGATGCAACGAATGACTACGACGAAGCGTCCTTACTTAATAAACTATTTTTTACAAAAAATTAAACCGACTTCAACACCACAAATAGGCACTCAAAAGCGAAAAATAATTTAATATAGGTAATTATTATAACCGCTACTCACTCATCTATATGAAGTCGGTGCCAGGCTAGTTAAAAAGTTAGTAGATATACTATGTACGAGGTAGTAAGTAAGTAGGCATAGGTAAGTAGTATCTATCTACTACCTGTTAGATTTGGCTGGCACCGACTTCATATAGATGAGTGAGTAGCGGTTATAATAATTACCAATGTTAAATTATTTTTTGCTTTTGAGTGCCTGTTTGTGGTGTTGAAGTCGGTTTAATTTTTTGTAAAAAATAGTTTATTTTACCCTTTTTAGTGCTAAACAAGTTTTCACTAATGCACACATTTACACGATTTCGTGTTGAGATCTCAATACATGAATTAAACCCAAACACTGGGTAGTTCCTGTAAGCCGTTAAGAAATTCCCTTGACTGTCCTTTATCTTCATCATCAGACCACTAATGACAGTCACAACCCATCTATGTAAAAAGTTCTCATCAATACAAATTCATCGAGCCCAAACACAAGGTAACTACTGTGTACCGTACCCGAGGAGTTCCCTCGGCCGTCTTCCCGCTCCCTCATCAGATCGACTCCAGACCATCTTTAAACTATACTGCTTTAAAATGCTCAAGCAAAAACTTAAGTAACGCACTAGTCATCTTTACAATTTTCGAAAGTTATCCTCGATTTCTCTAGGATACCATCATCAGATCCTGGTTTCCTTATCATGGTACCACCCTTGGAATATCTCCTTTACAACAAAAAAAGAATCATCAAAATCGGTTCATAAACGACGAAGTTATCCGCGAACACACATAAAAAAAAAAAAAGGAACATACATACGGTCGAATTGAGAAACCTCCTTTTTTGAAGTCGGTTAAAAATAGTTTTGAGTTTTGTATTTCAAATGCTAAATGCAAAATAGGTATTTTCAAAATATCTTTTCAAAATATAATACCTTTTGACCAAATCTCAGATATTTATTTTTATTTTAGGTATTTATCGTATTAAAATAAAACTACTTATGTACTAGATCTCATTCAAACCAATTTTTGTTGATAGTTTACAAGGTAATGTACATTATGCCCTTTTTTATTTTCATTTCTTCCTTTGTCATTCTCTTATTTCCTTTGTCATTCTCTTATTTTTAACCCCCAACCAAAAAAAGGGGTGTTATAAGTTTGACGTCGATATCTGTCTGTCTGTCTGTGTGTGTGTCTGTCTGTGGCACCGTAGAGCTCAAACGGATGGGCCGATTTCGATGCCGTTTTTTTTATTTGAAGGTTAATATCTGTGCAGATGTTCTTAGCTATGTTTGGTTAATGTCGATTCAACATGGCCGCCTCCACAAAATGGCGGACAAAATATTTCTTCACAACCTACACCCCCAAAATTTATTGTTGTTTTCTATTTTTGTATGAAAATCTTAATGCGGTTCACAGAATACTTTTACTTACTAAGTTTTAATAGTATAGCTTTTATAGTTTCGGAGAAAAGTGGCTGTGACATACGGACGGACAGACAGACAGACATGACGAATCTATAAGAGTCCCGTATTTTGCCATTTGGCTACGGAACCCTAAAAATTTACTAAATTTAAAATTTTGATTAACTTTACTGTACAACATTCTACTAGTCAAGCCCTTTAATTTGCTACCCATATTGAGGGAGTAGTGAAAAATAAATGTGTTTCGCCATTTTGTGGTGGCGGCCATCTTGGATTTGAAATCCGTCATAGTGTATAGTATTCTACTAGTCAAGCCCTTTGAGCATTATTGACCATTTGGTAACCATATTGAGGAAGGTTGTGAAGAAATATTTTGTCCGCTATTTTGTGGAGGCGGCCTTCTTGAATCGATATCAACCAAGCATAGCTAAAAATCACCGCACAAAAATTAACCTTCAAATAAAAAAAAACTGCATCGAAATCAGCCCATCCGTTTGAGCTCTACTGTGCCACGGACAGACAGACATCGACGTCAAACTTATACCATCTCTATTTTTGGTCAGTTTTTGTTTAGTTTTATATTAGCAGGCGCCTCTATCGGATAAATTTGGTGATATCCGTTATCGTTATCCGTTCGTTTCATATTTTTTTGGCTAAACTTAAATAACAAAGTATTTTGTATTTTGAAATGAATATTAAAATGCAAAATACTTCTCAAAAGGTATTTCCAAATCCAATCCAATTATCCAAATAAAATACAAAATGCTTTTTCCTAAAAGGTATTTAAATGCAAAATACAAAATAGGTATTTTGCATTTTGTATTTGCATTTTAAATAGAAGTATTTCAAATAAATCGCATCTCTGGAAATGATGTCGTTGTTTCGAGTTACAAGTAGTTTGATAGAAAAAAGTAGAGACGAAACGGATAGTGAATTGGCCGGATACCGGATAATCGTCAAGTTACGAGGCCGGAGCGCCGAATATCCGGCTACCGGATATTCGCTACCCACCATGCTGCCACGCTGGCAAAGCCACGGATTATGGACGACAGATTTTTTCGAAATAAGACAAAATTTCGAAAAATCTTGAAATACAGACGTATAGGTAGTTTTCACACGATATTTTTCTTCACCGTTTAAAGCCTGGTGATAAAACTTCACCGATTAAAAGATAACACAAATATAAATGAAGTGTTTGTAGTGATTTGGAAACTTCATGTTCAACTGGCTGCATAGCAATGGTAGTTACGTAGATATGGCGGTCAAGTGTAACCCTATAAAGGTTAAAAATGTCTAAGTTTAGATTTTTATGTACTAGCCAGCGACCGATCACAATTTCGCTCGGTTTTTTTTTAATAAATATGAAAAGTTCTTTAGCAACCTAGAATGGATACTTTTCGGTAGCGGAGAATGTTATGAGTTGGCGTTACTGAAATGCTACTGTAGCGTTGGAGTGGCGGCGGAGCAGCGGAGCGCGAAATACACGTTAGACGCTTATGGATGAGTGATTAGATAGATTTTGTGAATTTGGGTTACCAATAAGCCTAATAGTAGTGTTCCTGGTGCTAAAAAGTTATGGTTAGTCTATTCAGAAGAACGGCGGGCGCCTGCCGATTCGGAAGCCCCGTGTTCAAATCCCAGGAGTACCACTGTCATTTCGAAGTCATGTGCGTAATACCGTTAACTGAAAACGGTGAAGGAAAACATCCTTCGAGGGCATGTGTCACCCACCATCCTGCACTGGGCCAGCGTGGTGGATTATGGCTTTGAATCTCGCCTCGCGAAAGAAGGCCCCTAGTCCATTTATTAATAGAGGGAACATTTAGTCTCCAGAGCCATCGATATAAACCAACAGATGTGCCTTGAGCACTTTGAAATTGATAATAAACTGAGTCTCTGTGTGTATCGTAAGAATCGCTAGCGGCGAAATCAAACAATTATACTATGGTTCTACTTATTTTGGTTGTTAACAACGAATAGTGATAGGTAAAAACGTCCAGCGTTTACCACTAGACTGCAACCGACTTGAACAGAAAGAGTGAGCTCACTCTTTCTAACGATTACATAATTCCGTGCGCCTGAAGTTTTGGAATGCACACCTAGTCACCTAGTGGTTTTATCGATGGGCAGAGTGGTTTGTTAATGCTTATGCTGTAGCTATGCACCATTATTATACTTTACATTATTTTACTTTACGTCCATATTATTTTTACTTTGGTTAAAAAGTCGCCTGAGTTATTTTTCATTCATTTTCATGTCATTTTTTTTTTTTAATTTAAAACAAAAACTTGTTTTTAGCTTTTCCCTGAAAGTCTAGGTAGTAACCAACATCCATGCATACCTACAAACTTTTGCATTTATATTACTAGTAAAAAGTAGGATTAGGTGCAATATTTCAGAATTACAATTGCAGTATTAACACCAAACAAAAGGTCCTCCTCAAAGCTCACAAAGTCCCAAATGCAACGGAGCCAAGAAGTCACGAACCACAGAATAATAACGAGTTACTTGCGCGACTTGAAAAAAAAACAACAACTTTTGCCCAAAGCAACCGGTCCGCAAGCGACCAACTTCACTCCATCGCATTTCATTATGAAGGTCAGAATTACCAAGCTCAGTTGAAGTTAGTGCTGGCAACTCTGGTGATTTCTGCCGTTTAGGCTGGTTTTTAACCCCCGACAAAAAAAAAGGGGTGTTATAAGTTTGACGTCGATGTCTGTCTGTCTGTCTGTCTGTCTGTCTGTCTGTCGGTCTGTCTGTCTGTCTGTCTGTCTGTCTGTCTGTCTGTCTGTCTGTCTGTCTGTGTGTGTGTCTGTCTGTGGCACCGTAGAGCTCAAACGGATGGGCCGATTTCGATGCAGTTTTTTTTTTAAGTTAATATCCGTGCGGGTGTTCTTAGCTATGTTTGGTTAATATCGATTCAAAATGGCCGCCTCCACAAAATGGCGGACAAAATATTTCTTCACAACCTACCTCAATATGGGTATCAAATGAAAGGGCTTGACTAGCAGAGTACTAAACGCTATAACAAATTTCAAATTCAAGATGGCCGCCACCACAAAATGGCGAATTATATAATATTTTTCACTACTACCTCAATATGGGTATCAAATGAAAGGGCTTGATTAGTAGAATACTTTGCACTATGACAAATTTCAAATTCAAGATGGCCGCTACCACAAAATGGCGAATTACATTTCCTTTTTAACCCCCGACAAAAAAAAGGGGTGTTATAAGTTTGACGTCGATGTCTGTCTGTCTGTCTGTCTGTCTGTCGGTCTGTCTGTCTGTCTGTCTGTCTGTGTGTGTGTCTGTCTGTGGCACCGTAGAGCTCAAACGGATGGGCCGATTTCGATGCGGTTTTTTTTATTTGAAAGTTAATATCCGTGCGGATGTTTTTAGCTATGTTTGGTTAATATCGATTCAAAATGGCCGCCTCCACAAAATGGCGGACAAAATATTTCTTCACAACCTACCTCAATATGGGTATCAAATGAAAGGGCTTGACTAGTAGAGTACCAAACGCTATAACAAATTTCAAATCCAAGATGGCCGCCACCACAAAATGGCGAATTATATAATATTTTCACTACTACCTCAATATGGGTATCAAATGAAAGGGCTTGATTAGTAGAATACTTTGCACTATGACAAATTTCAAATCCAAGATGGCCGCTAACACAAAATGGCGAATTACATTTCCTTTTTCACAATTCCCTTAATATGGGTATCAAATGAAAGGGCTTGACTAGTAGAATGTTGTACAGATAACAAATCTAAGGTAGTCGAGGGTTAATCAAAATTTTTAATTTTGTTCTTGTTCACAATTCCCTTAATATGGGTATCAAATGAAAGGGCTTGACTAGTAGAATGTTGTACAGATAACAAATCTAAGGTAGTCGGGGGTTAATCAAAATTTTTAATTTTGTTCTTGTTTCCACCAATTTTTATATTTGTGCCACATAAAATGGCAACTGCTCTGAAATTAATAATCTGATTTATTTAAATGAAGTATAACATAAATAAAGAAATAGTTGTTAAACTATGTTTTTTAATTTCAAGTTTTAGTAGCATACATACGTTTTATCAGATAGTGTCTTTAAAATTTTTGATTATATAATGTACATCCATCCATTCCTAGAGTAGATAAAAAAAATTGATTTACAAGTAGGAATAATTTGGTATTTTAGATACATCTAGAACGAAGAGAGTTCTATCATCAGCATCAGCATTTATATCATCTTCGATTTTAAATTTTATAAGATTTGTCAAAATACATAACCGCTTGTAAAATAAACTTATTTTCTTTGGCACAATTTAAACTTAAAAAACATGTTCATAATAATATACGACAAGTTATTATTTTTCTGAAATGTATTTTGATATACAATTTTATTTCAAGGAAGAGCAAACAAATTTTGCTCACGATAATTTTTATGATATTTTAAAATGTTTATTATTTTCAATTTCAATCAAATGACTCGTGTGAATTTGCCTCATTCACAAAATAATAAAAAAATTACATAAATAACAAATAAATTTGTTTATCTTAGAGTAAGTAAAAATATATAACAACATAATTTGTTTTAAGACAAAAAAAATTGTTGAGCACAAAATCAATGAGTTATATTTTTACAATGTAACTTGGCAAACCGGCTTTCTAATATTAGCGATCTAAGTCCACCAACACTTGGCAACACTGGCCAAAGTAAAGACAAGTCAGATGCTGCTAAACTGACGCGTGGAGCGCACGCCGTTTGCCGTTCCGATTGAAAAAACTTTTACGTGACTAAAAACGAGACACAAGTTCTTTTTTACGGGTAAATAATGTAAAGAAATACTTATTGTGCTGTTTAACGAATTAGTTATGTAATTAAAAGTGTTATTTCGAATTGTTTCAAGACGTGCAAGTTCTGATAGAAAGTTGATTCTAGACAATAATTCTGTGTTCTGTGTTTTAGTGATTGTGAGTGAATTTTTGTTTTCTGCCGAACTAGATTTTGAATGGGGTAAGTGTACAATGTTTTGTGTTTTCTAAATGTCGTGCAACTTGAGTTGAATAATAATAGCGAGGCAATGGTTGTGAGGTAACTGGATCTGTGTATTTTCACTTGTCCAACAGCCTTGGGCCGTATGCAATTCTGGTTTGACGCTCTAGGTGACAAGTTCAGCTGAGTATTATTACGTTTGTGAGTTCGGTATCACGAAACTAAAACTTTGAATTGGCGCAAAACTTAGTAATGGTACCGCCACTATCGCATATCCTACTAATATTAGAAATGCGAAATTTCGAAATAGATATTTGTACCTAACTCTTTCAAGCAAACATACTGGAAGGATCATATTGTCTGGGTAATATTGAAATATAGTTTTAGTTTGAAATAACAAAGGCTATTTTTAAACCGTTAAAAACGGGAAAACCGCGGGGCGATACAACCTAGCACTTTTAGAACTCTACAAAAATTTATAAAAATATTTACAAAAAATATTTTAGTTAAATAGATACCTACCTAGTTGGAAAAGGATATGATCATGTAGAGGTTCACATCTAGTTCTCTAACAGTAAAAAGATACTACCTACCTATTTGTAGTTTTATAAAATAGTGAAAATTAAATAGTAATGTACTGTATGTACATTTACTTTAGGTGAAAATACAACAGGACTTATGTAGAGTTACAAGTACCTAACTTCAAAACTTTGGATCTAGGGGCACAAGTATGAGTAGGTTAAAAGAATATAGGTAGGTATATTTGTTTTCCAGCAATGTTTATGACTTAAAAGCCTTTGTCAAACAAGAATTCGTTACCATGTTACCAAGGAGGTCTGTTGATCGATTCCAGAGCCTCCAGCTAGTAACTTCGCCGATCCATCCTAAAGGTGCGAACAGTACAGTAGATTTTTTTTTAATAAAGTGTGACGAGACGAGCTGGACATGTGCCTGATGGTAAGCAACATGCCCGCCACATAACAGCACAGCAACACGCAGCTATTGGAACATGAAGAGTCCAAATCATTACCTAGCACTGCACTGCGCTCGTCACCCAGAGATCTAAGATGTTTTATCTCTAAGCCCTGTGTAATTTCTTTGGAAACATTGCCCTTCAAACCGGAACACAGAAATGTTAGCACATTACTGCTTGGCGGTAGAATAACTGGCAAATTAAAAAAAAAACTTGCTATATATAGCAGTATAGATACTGCTAACAAGATAAACAGTTCTAGCATAGAGTGATTTTAAATTACAGTGGAACCTCAGTAAGTCCAAGGGAAACAAAATATATTTTAAGTTATAGAGGTAGGTTTTATGTTATCAAGGGTTTTGGGTTTAAGCTCTGATGGGAAGGGAACATATTATTTTTTGAAGTTATAGAGGTTTTTAAGTTACCGAGGTTTGAGTTATCGATGTATATTTTTTGAATTATTATCCTAAGTTTATACAATAACCTCTGTCTTGTATGGCCTTTCGAAGTGAGGGCTGGTCTAGTGGGGAGAACGGTGATTGCGGATCCGGAGCCCCTCGTTCGAATCCCACGCGCACCACTGTCTTTTCCAAGTCATGTGGGTAATACCGGTAACTTAACAAGAACAAAATTAAACATTTTGATTAACCCCCGACTACCTCAGATTTGTTATCTGTACAATATTCTACTAGTCAAGCCCTTTCATAAAAAAAATATAATAATTCGCCATTTTGTGGTGGCGGCCATCTTGGATTTGAATATTTTTATAGTGTATAGTATTCTACTAGTCAAACCCTTTCATTTCATACCCATATTGAGGTAGCTTGTTAAGAAACATTTTGTCCGCCATTTTGTGGCGGCGGCCATCTTGAATCGGTATTAACCAAACATAGCTAAGAACATCCGCACGGATATTAACTTTCAAATAAAAAAAAACCGCATCGAAATCGGCCCATTACTTTGAGCTCTACGGTGCCACAGACAGACACACACACAGACAGACAGACAGACATCGACGTCAAACTTATAACACCCCATTTTTTGGTCGGGGGTTAAAAATGGCAAAGGATAACAGCGTGAGGAAAGCGACATATTTCAAGAATCTTTAGAGGTCATGAGTCGGCAATCCGCACTGGGCCAGTGTGGTGGATGGACTTGACTCTCCTTGCAAAAGTAAGCCCCGAGTTACAGTAGTGGGAACATTTAGTGGGCTAATGCTATTGTGTATCCTTTGGTCAATATTTGTATTCGATTTGAAGATTTTAAAGTTCAAAATACTGTAAAAGTGTTCCGAGATTCGTACGGTATTTCCGTATCGCAGTTGCGTGACTTCAAGCCAAAATATTCTTAATATAACCTACCTCACAAGTTGGCAACAGTCCGAACAAAGAAGGCACGATATAAAGGTCACAATTACAAAAATTGCATTACTTTGCTTTTGTAACGTCGCGGGAAAATGATATAATTGTCTTGAATGGACAGAAAACTAAAACTTTAAACCCTTTTTAACAGTTCTGTTTTGTTAGTTTTGTTTTAGCGAGATTTCGATTCCGACTTTTTTGTTTTAGTCTATGAGTGCAACCCATGAATTAAAAAAAAACAAAGGTTTCCTATATTGTAACTCCCTTTTCAACCTAGTTTTGAAGAGACCCTACGTTCTCAGGGAATACCTTCACTGGTAGAGCATTCTACTCCTTTATGGTCTGGTCAAAAAACGGTATTCCGAAGGGTCTTATTTTGTATATTGCAGCCGACGTAATCTTAAAATAATTCTGAAACCCTACAAAACGGTAATTGCAAGCAAAAACCACATGAAAATCTAAACTCAAGTATAATCAATCCACGGGGAAAACATCTATTTTTTTACAGGTTAAGTTAATTTTCAGCTGACTTAGTTGATATTGTAAAATAGTTTACAAAGCTTATACATTTCAAATGAAAATAAACCGAACTTGATTTATCTTTTTTTATCTGGGCAGAGCCTTTATTAACAAAACTAAAATACAATGAGAACTACATACACTACACTACAAACCTAACTAACTACTTACACTAAGCACACCTGAATTATCTATAGACCACTGTAGGTCTATAGATAATCAAGATGTTCAAGCCCACTTTATCTTTAAATCTATATTTATTTAGTTCTTTATTGAAAGGCAGTGACAAATTTTTCGTAATTTTTGCTTTTTCATGGGATAATCATTACTGTAGCCTGAAAAATAGAGCTTATTTTCTAAAGCAGACATGTCATTTTAATTAAATAATGTGTATTGAATCGTCGTAAATCAGTTGAGACAAGAGTCGATCTAGTTTCGCAATCTAGTAGGTGGGTTTATAAAGCCGTCTGTTCACTGCAGGACAAAAATGTCTGCGACAACGGACTTGACCTAATTGGTCATCCCTAAAACGACCAAGAAGGGTTAAAAAATGCATTAAAAAGTGTAGATATTATGATAATATGTTGTATCTGTAGTGAAAGGTTTTATCACGTTTCGAAGTTCTGTTTTCAAGTGGACAGCTTACGATTAAGTATTTAGATAACTTAAAGTATTAAATTCGAGTTGGATTACAGAGTAACAAAAAAACACCCGAACGTTTTTTATCACAATAAAGTCAATAAACATTATTATCGTTTTGCCTTTAGTAACTTATAATATAGTGTTATTTTTGTCTTCTGTTTATTTACTTTTTTCAGAGGTTCTTTATAAGAACAAAAGCGTGTTTTTTTAATTAAATTCTGAAAGCTTTTCAGTTTATATTTCAAAAATCTTGGTGTTGCGGTGTTTTTGTGTGAGACAAAAAATGTGTTCATACATTTTTGATAGATAGTATTTATCTGACGCCCAATTTTATTATAATACTAGTATTTTAATATGACCTGAATATATTTTATTCACGTCTAAGGATAACGTTACTTTTCAAAGATTATGGCCGTATAACTAATATTTTTGTTTTAGCGCGACCAGCTATGTTTTTAAACCGACTTCAAAAAAGGAGGTTTCTCAATTCGACCGTATGTATGTTTTTTTTTTATGTGTGTTCGCGGATAACTTCGTAGTTTATGAACCGATTTTGATGATTCTTTTTTTGTTGTAAAGGAGATATTTCCAGAGTACCATGATAAGGAAACCAGGATCTGATGACGGCATCCTAGAGAAATCGAGGATAACTTTCGAAAATTGTAAAGATGACTAGTGCGTTACTTAAGTTTTTGCTTAAGCATTTTAAAGCAGTATAATGTAAAGTTGGTTTGAAGTCGATTTGATGAGGGAGCGGGAAGACGGTCGAGGGAACTCCTCGACGGTACATAGTAGTTACCTTGTGTTTGTGCTCGATGAATTTGTATTGATGAGAACTTTTTACATAGATGGGTTGTGACTGTCATTAGTGGTCTGATGATGAAGACAAAGGACAGTCAAGGGAATTTCTTAACGGCTTACAGGAACTACCCAGTGTTTGGGTTTAATTCATGTATAGGTAGATCCTTTAGCCGTGGGAAAGGTCTATGTCCAGCAGTGGACTAAGATAGGCTGATGATTATGATGATAAAAACTTTGCACCCATATGGGTTTTGAGCGCCATTACAGGTCTGTGTACACTGACCATCGTCGATTTAAATACGATTTTAAATCGATACACAGAAACACAGAGACAAGAAGACAGAGTAACTGAGGCTCGGACCGAGACCGAGACACGGTGATACACTTACACGTCAAGTTCGAAGTGTCTGTGCCTTTAATTGCCCGCCGTTTTTGCATCAAAATTCAAAAATAATACCAAAGTAACATTAAAACTTACATAGGACAACCACGTTATGACGATGCGTCAATTTGAGACTGCGTTAAAGTAACCTAATTCTCAGATATTCTCAGGAATGACTGAACCGATTTCAGTCATTCTTTCAGTCGTTGGATATGTACGGGATCCCGCTGAGTGCTACCACGTAGTACCACGGGCAAAGCCGGGGTGGGCATATAGTATGAACATAAAACTAAATTTTGTCTGGATGACATATTTGTCGATTTCACAAAGTTATGAAATTCGACCCTGTAACACGAAATCGTGTAAATGAATTAATGAAATCTTGTTTAGCACTAAAAAGGGTAACTTAAACTATTTTTAACAAAAAATTAAACCGACTTCAACACCACAAATAGGCGCTCAAAAGCGAAAAATAGTTTAATATAGGTAATTATTATAACCGCTACTCACTCATCTATATGAAGTCGGTGCCAGCCAAGTCTAATAGGTAGTAGATAGATACTACTTACATATGCCTACTTACTATCTCGTACATAGTATATCTACTAGCTTTTTAACTAGACTGGCACCGACTTCATATAGATGAGTGAGTAGCGGTTATAATAATTACCTAATATTAAATTATTTTTCGCTTTTGAGCGCCTATTTGTGGTGTTGAAGTCGGTTTAATTTTTTGTTAAAAATAGTTTATTCCATTTGCTCTCATCAATACATTAATACTAAAGTGAAATTTATTTTATTTATTTAACAAAAAATTAAGAAAGTGAAACAGTAGTTCAGGGTTGAAGTAGTGAAAAAACTACCGATATATTCTATGTAGTATACATAGTTTGACACTGTTTAAGAAGTGAATTTGTGAAGTGTTATTTAGGTGCGTTGGATAATTTTTGAAATGGAGAAAAAACAATTAAACTCACGTCACTGTTACTGAAGCCTCTGACTATAAAATAAATAAAAATAACAATTTAATTTGGGTTAGGCAGTTTCGTAAAAAAGCAATACTATGTACAGTGAACTCTAGATTTCACAGTTTACACTAGGCGAAGTCCTGTGTCATTATATCTAATAAAAGTAATATTAAGTACATATGTTACATAATATTGTGTTTCCACTGCTGACGACATGTGAGGAGTGCCACTGTTATTTATTTTAAAAACAGCTTATCGGAAAAGTTTAATATAAATATGTCGGTTAACAGAGGCGAACATTTGCTCTCCAGTGAATGCACGGCTTTATACTAACCGTAGGTATTTTACTGCAAGCATAAGTGAATGCATGCGTTGCAACATATTGAGTTTTTATCACTACACTGCATTTTAAATTTTAATCTTAGCCTAGTTGTATGTTAGTCCAATCTCAGGTGTGTACAGTTCGATCAGTTTAAGGACAGCACAAGTAACTCCTGTATCATGTTCCCAATGATGTTTTTTTTAGATGGAATCGAATTAGCTGCCTTCACGTGTCTACTATACGTAACGGGGTTAGTGTAGACGGAGCCGGACACGAGCGAGGGACTACGTTGACTCGAGCCTCCTCTTACAAAGAGATTAAAGGCTACTCTGGCCAAGGGCGGGTTGGCAAACCCATGGCTTCAAAAGAGGTTTTTGTTGGAACATGGGAGTTTCGTTGTTTTCCTTCACTATCAAAGTCAATGGTTGATATCAATTTTGTACATACATATAACCTGTGCTTGAATTTTTTTTACCTATATTGTATTAATAGTGGTCACCAAGTACTTGCAAAATGACAAAAGCTGAGGTCATATTATTCTATTCCCGATTTGAACATATACTTTAACAATTAATAAGCAAAAAAACTGAATCCGTTTGTGTTACGTGGGTGTATGCAAAGTTTTTTTATTGGTTTACTGTATTTAAGTATATGCATAATCAGCAAAAAAAAATGCATTCTACACTCTACTATTTAATGTCTAAGTGGTATAAGGGTGGGAAAATACATACTCTGTCATCATTCCTACCCTTATCCCACATTAGGTGGGGTTGGTACAACTTGTACGTTTCCTCATCAGCTCACTCCTTTCCTACTCATATCGTCTTTTACATACTCTGTAATTTCCCAAAACTTGACTTTAAAATTAAACCCAACTTGTAAAGCGTAAAGTTTTTGCTTTACGTATTAATTAATGATTTCAATTTGGTTTCTCTAAACAATTAATTCAATTCTATTATATTACGAGTACAGATATCTCACAAAACTAATTAATAATGTGGTAGTTATGTTAACATTTTTTCTCGTATGGTCATCCGCTGATGACTCAGTCTTTCCAATGAGGTCGACCGAAGCTTTTTATCCCTAACTTATTTATATAAATAAAGAGGAAAATGCACGAATGTAATTTCTATAAAACAATTCCGTAACAAATCCTTGCCTTGCTTCAGTACACGCTTGAGTTGCATTTCTGGGTAATAACAGTATTCAGACAGGATTTTAATCAAAACTTTGGCTACGTTTATATAGAGAATTGGTTTAGGTACTGTAAATATATTTTTGAATTCTTTTGGCACATCACGCACAGGTTTTTTCGTAGGCTGTGAATGAGACTGATTATCACACTCGGAAGTGAAAGATTCGTCGATGAAAACTCGGGACAGTCGAGTGTATCCGAGCGAGAAAGACTGCTGTCTGTCTGCGGTCACTGTCGTGATACTGTGTTTCTCTTTTTAACCCCCGACAAAAAAGGGGTGTTATAAGTTTGACGTCGATGTCTGTCTGTCTGTCTGTCTGTCTGTCGGTCTGTCTGTCTGTCTGTCTGTCTGTCTGTCTGTCTGTGTGTGTGTCTGTCTGTGGCACCGTAGAGCTCAAACGGATGGGCCGATTTCGATGCGGTTTCTTTTATTTGAAAGTTAATATCCGTGCGGGTGTTCTTAGCTATGTTTGGTTAATATCGATTCAAAATGGCCGCCTCCACAAAATGGCGGACAATATATTTCTTCACAACCTACCTCAATATGGGTATCAAATGAAAGGGCTTGACTAGTAGAGTACTAAACGCTATAAAAATATTCAAATCCAAGATGGCCGCCACCACAAAATGGCGAATTATATAATATTTTTCACTACTACCTCAATATGGGTATCAAATGAAAGGGCTTGACTAGTAGAATGTTCTACAGATAACAAATCTAAGGTAGTCGGGGGTTAATCAAAATTTTTAATTTTGTTCTTGTCAATTTATTTGTACTCGTATGTATACTTTTATTATTAATATTAAGTATTATCATTGTCTCAAATTAGTTTTTAATAATTATTTCTCATTTTTGTTTTCACTTCTGCCGTGCCGTAGGAAGCACACTCATTTGTTTTATAGTTTCACAAGTTTAAGGCTGCAAAGTTGGTTTTTGTGAAATAAAATCTTCTTATGATCAATTGTAACTAGGAATTTTAAGAACTAATATCGGTAACCGAAATTATTCAAACTAACGGACAATCCGAAATAATAAATAGTTAATAATATATATCCTTAACTATATCTGAAACCGATATAATTTTATTTCTATATCCGTATCCAGATCCGAAATCTATATCTATACTCTATACTAATATTATAAAGCTGAAGAGTTTGTTTGTTTGTTTGAACGCTAGGATCTCGGGAAGTACTGGTCCGAATTAAAAGATTATTTTTCTATTGGATAGTCCATTTGTCGAGGAAGGCTATAGGCTATAGAACATAACGCTACTATTAATAGAAGCGGAGCATAAATCAAGAATGTAACAAAATCGGGAAAAAATATTCCTTTTTGGGAGTTTTCTTACGTTTCGTGTTTTCAATTGACACATGACAGCATGTGTCTAAGGTTGCAGCATGTGACTAAGGATCCTGATGAGTGCTATATAATGTACCACGGGCGAAGCCGGGGCGGACATCTAGTATCATATATGCATAGCATCCTGTCCTCATCGGCACTTGGAAAATTGCACAGAGGTGCAGGCAGGATTCGGACCTACTACCACGATTGTGAGTCAGGCTTTCTCGCCACCACGCCACCACGGCTTCTTGTACTCATAAGCTTCTAAATAGTAGGTCTGTGGGCGTGGAATAGAATGTGGCCAGATTAGAAAAGATGTCAGATGCACAACTTAAACGGGTCTGCAAATATATCTTAATAACTGACTGATTCCAATTCGTTCTAGTAATACTACAAGTTTAGTAGTTTGTGTGGGCAGAGTGAAATCCTGCGCCTAAAGTTTATACAGCAAAAAGTAGGTACCTAGTTTGTGTTTCCCAATTTTTTTGAAGGTAGTTCCTTATGTAGGCTTGAAGAAGGTAGGGATTTTGCTACGATAAAAGGAAAAAATGCGGGACTAAAACCGTAAGTAAATTGATATAGGTAACGGAAGTGACGCATAAAAACTGCCCGTGACCTGTGATGCCAACTTTACTTTTCAGACGATCGTACCATATGCATCGTGTAAACCATTAGATGTGCCCTGAGCATCTCGAAATTGGTAATAAACTGCGTCTCTGCGTGTAGTGTAATTGGTTTACACATCAACAATCTACTTGATCCCTAGAATCGCGGCAAGGTATGCTGTGGTTCTACTTATTTTGATTGTCGAAAAAAATGGGGATAGGTAAAAACGTCCGGCGTTCACCGCTTCCTACAACCGACTAAAACGGAAAAGCAAGCTCGCTCTTCCTAACGATAACGAGATTTCGTGCGCCATGAAGTTTGGGAGGGCACATCTTTGGATTGAAATCGATCGATTGTTGATAGGTACTAAATATAAACAATTTTTTTTTAATACAAATGATGGCATGGGACACCAGGTCGGTAGGAGCTTCGTTGCTACCTGATCCTCCCATGACACCACATCTTTTTTAATAAGACTGTGTTTTGTTTTCTAATAAGTGACATAAAGAATGAATATATCTATCTAATATTTGCACACCACAGATTGACGGTAGAATAACTGGCATAGATGTGTTATTTCCCTCTGCAAATAATCCTACCAGTTTGGATATGGGTAGAGTTAAGCATCTGTATTATTCAGCAACCAACCACTTTCTCTCTATTGTGCTGTCTGGGGCTACCTCCGCGTTTATTGATTAAGTTTGTTGATTAGCTTGATGCATTGTCGGTATGTAAATGAGATCACAATATTTAGCACATGATGGCACAGTGGCTAAAGGACAGATTTCACAAGCGTGGGGCGTAGGTTTGAACCAGTCTGCAAATTATTTTTTCAAGTGCAAAAATTGTTATGGCTTGTTTTAACTGTGAAGGAAAACATCGTAAGAAAACGCCTCCTAAAAATTATTTCTTATTTAAGGAAAAAAACAAGTTTTATAAAACTTTGAGGCATTAAATTAAAACTAAATAGGTACTTAATGTAATTTTGACTCAAAGTTTCGTAAAACATTTTTTTTCACTTACCCAGTAGGATGATGAGGGGGTCAAATATATGAACAAACGGATTAGTTCGAACCATCCACTCGCCGGCGGCAGCTGCGGAGGAAGCAGCCTGTAAAAAGCACCAAAAGTACGCGACGATGGAACCGCAGTACAGCTCAGTAGCTGTACAAAATAATACTGCGGTTCCATAATAATAAGCCTTGGGCAGTTGGGGAGCCGAGGCTAAAACCCTGGTGAAAGACATTGGTCGCCGAATTCGCGGTAAAGGTGGTGACTCCCGGTTTGGTTCGTTTCTGGTGCAAAGGATTTCTATCGCAATTCAGCGTGGTAATGCTGCCAGCATTTTGGGCTCCTTTGCGCCAGGAGCAGTGCAGGGCGGGTTATGTGATAGCTTGTAATACAGAATTTAAATGTCATCATTACTTTATTTTTGTGAGTTTATGATTCTTCTAACTACAATAATTGAAATAGATTAGTTATTTCATAATGACCATAGATATTTTTTTCTGAATAAAGAGATTTTAAGTTTAGTTTAAGGCCAGGTAGTTCTGTCAAATTAGGCATTTAACGCTGCCTTGTTCTCGCGACCGTCACCGACCGCGGAATCGGTGCCACAGTGCAGAAATAACATTAAAATATTGGACTATGTAATTTAAACTCTTTTTTTGGTCAAGATTTGTTTATACTAGTGATAACAATTTTGTGAATTGTGAAGTGATAAGAGTTTTTGATATATAAACGAAGAAATATTAAATTTATCTATACTCGTAGATTTACAAAACTCAAATTTTTTTTGGTCACACTATAAGTTGAGAACGTCTTTTCCAATTTCATGCATCTTTTGATATATATCTTGTTTTTTTGATATATAAACGAAGAAATATTAAATTTATCTATACTCGTAGATATACAAAACTCAACATTTTTTTTGGTCACACTATAAGTTGAGAACGGCTTTTCCAATTTCATGCATCTTTTAAAATGTTTCCTAATAATTCACAAGTTCGTCAAAATTAAAAAAATGTGCTGAAACATAATGAAAGGCCAGTAAAAATAGAAGGTTTTTGGCCAACTTTGCACTAAATTTCTAATCCAATTTTTTCTATGAGGTAAAGATCACTTACTGAGCATAAAATTACAAAATGCTCACAGGTGAGAGCTTCAAACGCCAATTGAAAACTGTTTTAGCCGATATTTTGGAAACTATATATTTTGACAATAATTGTAGAAAATAAAATTTTGCATCTTTTGTTGCTAGTAAACTTTTTTTGTAAAACTTACCGTTTACGATTTATAACCCATTTAATGATACGATTGCGATGATGCCGATAATAGTGGATGAAAATGATGTGGTCTACGATGGAATTTGTTTCTCTAATAGAAACAAGCATAGTGTACCTCGTAACCCCAAGGTTCGAACCTTCGACAAAAACCCACTCTGGCAATGCGTTTCACAGCTAAGTTGTTCTTATTACAAAGTGGAGACCAAACTCTTCGTTCAACTCTTCAATCATGATGATGAACGGTGCTGTTTATTCGAGCAACGAGCAATATGATAGAATAACTTTAATTTAAAAACCCCGACTACAGAAAAATCTACACGTAAAAAAATACTACCTACTATCTAAGGACACTTTGGCGAGTCAGACTAGTCTTAGAATATCTTAGTTACTAAAATCCATCCAGCCGTTTGGAAGATATGTGGAAATAAAAGTTTTACAAACGTAAAAGATACGCGCGAAAACATAACCCTTCTTCCATTCCGGTAAAAAGGCTTATATAAAAAATACGAATCGGAAATTTAGGGCAGAGTTCAATTCTACGTGTAATTTTACTGCCTAAAAGGCTTCTTATCAAATTTGGTCGAGTGTCTAAATTTCTATGAACAATATTAACATTGTCATACAAAAAAAAGAAAAAACAATAAATTTTGGTGGTGTCACAAACTTGGAAAAGAACGAAAAAAATAAAAATTCTAACAAAACAATACTTGTATCTATGGAAAGGTGTTCAAACTTGTATTGAAGTTCCTAACATTTTTTTTCTAAACTGAATAGTTTGCGCGAAAGTCTCTTCCAAAGTAGTAAAATCTGTATGTGAGGACTTTTCTTCCAAGTACTAAGTACCTTACTACCAAAGAATTTACCTAGTTAGGGGATTTACGCAGAGGATTTCTCCCCTCTCATTATTTCCTTATCCCGATCTCTGATTTAACGGACAAATATTTTACCGATACTTAGCTATTTTCCATTGCATCCGCATTGAATTTTTTACTGATGTGTTTTGTCGACGATCGACATCAGTGTTTTGAGACTCTCCTTTTGATCTACAACATAAAGTAAACAGCGTACTAATTAGTATCAGCGTCTATTTGCAATTCCAATGAAAACGGTATAAAGATCAAGATCATAGCGTGCTTCACTAGTAATACCTACTGATATTGTTATACTGTGGCACTATGATCGTAATATTTAAAATTTATCGGTTGTCAAAATTGCAAAATCAAGCACAGGCCCGTCGTCCGTGAGCGCCGAAACGCGACTGATCAGGCCTGCCGAACGGCGCGCTATATATATGGTAGATATTAAAACATAGTGAATAACTGATACTTTTTATCAAGTCAAACTCTGCGAATGCATCTATAACTTTTAGTGGCTTTCGTTGTGTACAAAAATTTAGTAAAAAATTCATTAGTTTAGTCATAAACTTGTTAAAACTTTTGAAAAGGGTAACTTTGGGATTTTTTTTATCAAGTAAAATTAATTAAATCGTGTTACTGACTGCGAATTGCACTAGATTAGATCCTTAACTATTACATATATTTTTTTCAAAGTTTAATACACTATTTTAAAGGTCTTAAAGTTGTTTTATAAAATCAAAATTACGGCCCACACGCCCTTAAATTGATAACATTGTTTCAATTGAATTGAACGAGTTTATCAAACCAAGTGGTAACGATTACAGATAAAAAGTGTTTTTTTTTTGATAAAGGACCTATCGAGATTGCAATAGTTTTTGGCATTTCTACGAACTCAACTGGAAAATATCTATCAAAAATAATGTTTACTGATATTTTAGCGCAGGGCACTGTTATTAAATATCATATCCTACTAACATTATAAATGCGAATATTTGGATGTTTGTTGCTCAACCACGTCGGAACGGCTGAACGGATCGGGCTGAAATTTGGAATAGCGTTAATATACAAACTGGAATAGCACAAATGCTATTTTTATTGCTGGAAAATAACGGAATGGGCACTATGCGGATAAACCGCGTGACACTGCTAGTATATTAAACATAGTGGTAGGACTCCTAGCAGAGTCCGCCTGGGGAAGTACCACACCTTTGTCAGTTATTCTACCGCCAAGCAGTGATGTGCAAACATTACTGTGTTCCGGTTCGAAGAGCAATGTTTCCAGAGAAATCACAGGGCTTAGAGATATAACATATCTGGGTGAAGAGCGCAGTACAGTGCTAGGTAATGATTTGAACTCTTTATGTTCCAATAGCTGACATGTTGCTTACCATCAAGCACATGTCTTGCTCGTCTAGTCACTCATTATTAAAAAAAAACATCCCAATATCAAAACGTTAAAGCTTTTGCATTTAATATTAATAGTATTTTATACTAACCCGTAACTGCCTTTTCGGCTGCGCTTTGGTAATGTAATATAAAATATAGACCATACATCGAAATGAAAACTATCCTATATCTCTCAAACTATCTAGTTATACTAAATAACACATAAAGTTACGACTGGTCTAGTCGGGAGAACGGTAACTGGTGATCTAGAGACCCCGGGTTACAAAATTATCACTG
Source organism: Ectropis grisescens (assembly GCA_017562165.1). NCBI lineage: Eukaryota > Metazoa > Arthropoda > Insecta > Lepidoptera > Geometridae > Ectropis > Ectropis grisescens. The sequence goes on along the minus strand of CM029794.1, from coordinate 17,771,414 downwards.
TCTTTTCGAAGTCATGTGCCGCTAACTTAAAACCGATATGTAGGTACCTAGAATCTTTCGAAGTCATGTTTTTTTAACTTTTATATGTTTACACTTGACTTGATGTTAAGCGACGATGCGGTCTACGATGGAGCGTGTTTACCTAGAAGAAACCGATTCACTCTCGATTTGAAGACACAAAGATTGTAACCATCGGGGAAAACCCACTCAGGCAACGTATTCCACAGCCTAGACGTTCTTATCACAAAAGTAGAGTCAAATCTCTTCGTTCGTGTCTTTGGAACATCAACCATGAAACGATATCGGTTTTTCGAGCTACGAGCATTATACGATACAAAAAAGTCATGTGTCATACACCAACCCGCACTTGGCCAGCGCGGTGGGTTATGGTCTAGACTCTCTCCTTGCGAGAGAAGACTCCGAGTCCCAGCTGTGGGAATATTTCGTGAAAGTATAGACTTTAAATTTTTACGTATGTGCATACATAGAGCATACCTGAATCTATAGACATATAAACAGACACATCAAATTAAAACAATCATTTTTTCACGTTGGAATTCAAAACATATCGAAAGTAGGTCCCAATGAACTGATTACTCAGTCACGAATGGATACGCTTATCAAATAAATATTTAAAATGGAAAGCAGAAAATTATGATTTATCTTAGTAATCGTATTGGCATTGACCTGCTGATAAATTGTATACGCATTAAATGATTATCTATTGCAAATAAGGTCAAGATTTTCTTAATCTTTTGACATTGTTTTTCTTTTATTTTGAATACGTGCGTGACGGGAAACGGACAGGAGTTGTGATTGCGCACTTGGGGTTTATCTACGCTTTGTGTATCTGGGTATAAACGCCGACTAAATGTTCCCACTACTGGGACTCTGAACCTTCTTCAAGGAGAGAGTCAAAGCCATAGTCTACCACGCTGGCCCAGTGCGGATTGGCACACGTCAACCCGCACATATCTCCGAAAGAAAGGGATGCCCAAAAAAGTGTATTGTATCGATATATCGCATCGTAACTGTATCGAACTTGGTTGTATCGATACGCGATATTATCGATTTCCTTTGTATCGATATATCGTATCGTAACCGTATCGCATGCTTTTCAATTAATATGCGATATAATTGAGTATATATCGTGCAAAGGGTTATCTTTTTAGTAGTTTTACTATATTTTTTTTTAAAGAAACAAATAATTATATGTAGTTTAAATAGTTTTATTCAACAAAAAAAATCACAATTGCCATTGATCAGCACTTAAACAACGCAAAAATAATAATTTGGATAAGCGCTGTGGATTTAACCTATTACGGCTTTCGGAAAGTGTGTGTCCAACTACGAACGGAATGAAAAAGGAGAACACAAACTAAACATTTATTAATCATATTTGACGGTACATACAAAGTTCAAAGATTTATTTAAATCTACCTCCAAGTCTAAACAAAAGCCGGCTGTTCTTGTTCCATAAACAATTTTGTCGACGTTATCATTCTCTTATTACTAATAACAATATATTTAATGGCACTGTCTATTATCGTTTAGTGATGATGTAATAGGTACTTTAAAATTTTACAAATTAATCACCGACATAGTTTGATACGATACGGTAATGCGATATTTTTATAAAAATGCGATATATCGAAGCGTATCGTATGGTCAAAATATCGCATATCGCTATATCGTATAGTGCTGTATCGATATTCCGATATATCGTATCGTAACGGGCATATCTACCGAAAGATGTATCTTTTGAAACATGACGATTTTCTTATGCTGTTTTTCTTCCCCGTCACACGGGTCAAATGCGCGTTGACGGATGACGCATGTCTTCTTAGACATCCTTGTTAGGTCAAACCAGTTTCTTCACAATGTTCGTCTTTAGCGTCAACGGAGATGATAAACTATTACGTAACTTTAAAAAATAGTACTCAAAAGGTGCACACGGGATTGGAACCTGCTACCTTAAGATTGTTAAATCGGACGTTCTAACTAGTAGATAAGCCATCACATCATTTTCCTTTGACGGCCCTAGTGGCTTAGGCGGTACTAGCTCTGCCTGCGAAGACGAGGTTCGTGGGTTCGATCCCCACCCAGTGCAAATATTTGTGTGATGAATTCAAATGTTTGCATTGTGTCTGGGTGTTTCTATGTCTAATAAGTATGTATTTAAAACTATATAAGTATTATATCAGCTATCTGGCTGCCATCACACAAGCTTTGCTTAGTTTGGGGTCAGGTGGTGTTGTGTGTGAATTGTCCACTTATATTTATTTATTTTATATTGATTTGTTTTTAATAATTTTAATACTTACGTTTAACGCTATCCACAGCGCAAAACGACATTGAGAAAAATCACGTTGTACTTACTATTGCCGCAACTTGAAAACTTCTACCGAAGATTTTTAAATAATAGTACAGGCTATATAGAATACTAGATGCCCGCCCCGGCTTCGCCCGTGGTATATTATATAGCACTCATCGGGATTCCGTACATATCCAACGGTGAAAGAATGACTGAAATCGGTTCACTCATTCCTGAGAATATCGATTTCAAACAAAAACCTCTTCAGCTACCTGCTACGCCACCTGTCGGAAATTGGTCGTACCAACTCAGATTTAGAAAAAAAAATAGCAAAGGTTTATATTCAATGCACAGATTACTGAAATTCAATGACTATCTTTGACACATGCTGTCAGGTGTCATGTCAAAGCACGAAACGTACGAAAACTCTCAAATAAATATTTTTTCCCGATTTTGTTACATTCTTGTTTCATGCTCCGCTACAATTAATAGTAGAGTTATTTTCTAAAGCCTTCCTCGATAAATGGACTATCCAATAGAAAAATAATCTTTCAATCCGGGCCAGTACTTCCCGAGATCCTAGCGTTCAAACAAACAAACTCTTCAGCTCTATAATATTAGTATAGATTAAAATGTATGTTTTACGGCTCATTACAGCCTTTGAACGTTATTTGTTTAAACAACATTTAATCTGGTCATTAAACGAGACGTACCGAATTTTATAACGATGTTTGAACGAGACGAACCAAAAAATTACAATGCTCAGGAAAAATAGCTTCAAATCCGTGGTATAATCGATTTTGCCAACAAATAATTATTTACCCTCAAACTAACGGTTACAAACAAATAATAAACTGACGTAACTTAAAATATAATAGAAAAATTCTATTCAACACATTTCTGTGTCAAAAGCGAATGCACGATATTCAAACCGCTACAGTTTAAAGGTTCTCGCACATTGTACCAACTCAGCATTAACTTGTTTTTTACAGAATATGAAACAAAATTAACTTCTTATTGTGGTTTTAAAAACACGTTTCTTTCACATTATTTGAAATGATGTGAAATTTATTTACAGAATAATACAATATTTACAAACATATAAATTGCAAATTTAGTCCATTTATACCATACAAGTGTATACACATTTCTAACACCGGAATTTGTTTAAGTACGTTTCTTTTAAATCTTAGTCATATTACATTAATTTCTACTTTTCTACTAAGCTTAGTAAAGTATTTTGTGCATGTGCGCGATTGTACACCTGATACTTAATAAGCACATAACAAAATCTGTTTTTCCTTTACATAGTTTGTATAAGACGAATAGTCCTCGAAATATATTAGTTGAGATAGTAAACTTCATTTTTTTCTCAAAAAAAATAATATAAAGGTATTTTACTAAAATCAGATGACAGTGCTTGGTTACAATGTTACGTTCACATCAACCGATGTACTTTCTATTCAAAAATGATGCTTACCATTTGAGTTGCATTATTACTTTGGTACTTGGTTTGAATTGCATGGAACTCTTCTAGTTAATAGCACCATTAGTTAATCTAAAATTCCGAAAGAGATCATTAGCCTACCAAGTTTCAAAGTCCCAAATGTGTCGTAAAATTAAATGAAACTGGTGTTGAGCTGTGCGTGATGTGCGATGACCTGAAAGTTACATTGAGCCCGCTGTGCTGTGTCGAATTTACATTTTGGACCGTAACGTCCGTACTTTGATTTTTACATTCGCGAATTCTACGCTTTTCTCCGAGTTATGTAAAATAAATAACTGTAATGTGACTGTGTTACTGACACCCAACACAACACAGACTCTAACGGGATTCTTTTTTTATTTTTTTTGTACGTGTGTAATTTTTTGTTGGTTTTTTAGATTTTTCTATCGCACATTGTTTTTTTTAACGATATTATTCTAAAGGTACATACATAGATATGTAGATAATGATCTGGAATAACGGAATAATTTCTGAAGTGAAAAGGCGCACCACAGACAGTTTTTTCGTGAGCTGTGAATTGAATTCTAGCGTCACGCTCGGGAATGATGAGAAATATTCGGGTAAACTCAGGACCATGGTCTATCTATAAATGCGTCAGCATTTCCCTTAGATAGCCATGTCCATGGCCACTGCCTCCGTTTCTCCCGCCTAGTTTCCAAAGTAAGCAATCAAATTCTGAGTTTTTTTATAATTTAGAGTGACGAGACGAGCTGGACATGTGCCTGATGGTAAGCAAAATGCCAGCCACATAACAGCACAGTGACACGCAGCTATTGGAACATGAAGAGTCCAAATAATTACCTAGCACTGCACTGCGCTCGTCACCCAGAGATCTAAGATGTTATATCTCTAAGCCCTGTAATTTCTCTGGTAACATTGTCCTTCAAACCGGAACACAGTTGTAGTTATAAGTTTTCACTTCTATCGGCAGTGAAAACTTATAGCTCAATTCTGTTATCTCGGGAAAACAACGCGGTTGAAACCGAAGGACACTGCTAGTACTCGTAGTTTATACAGAAAAGGTGTGCATAACGTCTTATATCTATGGCCAAATCCGATTGCATTAATATTGCTCTATGGTCGAATATAGGCCACTAGGCTACCACTAGTAAATCTAAAATGAACTTAAGTCAGTTAATACAAGAACAAAATTAAAAATTTTGATTAACCCCCGACTACCTCGGATTTGTTATCGATACACTATACATATACATTCTACTAGTCAAGCCCTTTCATTTGATACCCATATTGAGGTAGGTTGTGAAGAAATATTTTGTCCGCCATTTTGTGAAGGCGGCCATCTTGAATCGATATTAACCAAACATAGCTAAGAACATCCGCACGGATATTAACCTTCAAATAAAAAAAAAACCGCATCGAAATCGGCCCATCCGTTTGAGCTCTACGGTGCCACAGACAGACACACACACAGACAGTCAGACAGACAGACATCGACGTCAAACTTATAACACCCCTTTTTTTGGTCGGGGGTTAAAAAAGGCGGTCTTTATTTCAGTCAAGCAAGACAGTCAGTTTTTAATTCAGCAGAATTCATGACGTGCTCCAACCGCTAACCTGAATCAGACCAAACGGTATTCAAACAATTAAATGTAGGAAATTTCAGTCAATTCGGCCAAGGTCTGCCATTCATGCATATGCATGTAATGTATGAAACACTAGTTTCGATCTGCGGTTTCGCTTGCGGTTTCTGCCACCTGGTTTGAATAGAATTCTGCGTTTACGACACAAGTACAAATACTATAGGGATATTTTTAAACAGGCAGAGCCTTTATTAATAAAATTAAATTAATGTAATGACCAATGAAAGTTTGAAAACATTTTTTGTAACGCTAGGACTGTTTTCAGAATCCGTCTAGGAATCACCACACATTTAGCCGTTATTCTACTGCATTCTTGGATATTATTTATTTTCGGTTCTTAGTTCGTTATTTATTTATTGTAAAGTATACAAAACAGTGTACAATCAAATTACATAATAAGGTTATAAAATAACAGATACAGTTCTAGATCGTATACCTAAATATGTGTACACAGCGTGAACTAAAAGATATTATAAGAGTGGCGAATATTTTGTAAGTAGAGTTAGTAAGAAGTTTGTTCAGTATAGGGCTTAATTGCCCTGTAATTAAATAATAGCTAATATATTTCGCTTAAATTTGGCTAAATTACATTCAAATATATCAATTGATTGTTGATGTTTTCTGAGGATATCATAATGAGGGTATTAATATCACCGCGTTCCAGTTTGAAGGGCAATGTTTCCAGAGAAACTACAATAAATAGATATGAATCATCTTATATCTCTGGGTTACCACCACAGCGCAGTGTTAGGTAATGATTTGGACTCTTCAAGTTCTAATAAGTTGCGTGTGTGTATAAGTGCTGTTATAGGCTGGCGAGTTGCTTAACATCAGGCAAATGTCATGTTCGTAAGTCCCGGTTTACTTAAAAAAAGACATATCAGCCCACTAAATATTCCCACTGCTAGGACTGTGTCTTCTTTCACTAGGAGAAAGTAGCCTGTAGTTTTTTTTTTTAACTAGAATAGGTTCGCACTTGACCACCATCTCGCCTGATGTTAAGCAATGATGCGATCTACGATGGAGCGTGCTTACCTAGAAGAAACCGATTCACTCTCGATTTGAAGACACCAAGTTGTAGGTTGAAGTTGTGGTTGCTCTTGTGGACTTTGCGTGGGTAAGTACCACACCTCTATTCTTTATTTCTATTCGCATTAATTAATTTGACTAGTATAATAGTATGCGAAATAATTATTTCTGGAATACAATATTATTATGAGTATTAAAGAAAATCCCCATTACAATTTTAAACTCAATATAATTTCTAATACCTCTACGATATAACTAGTTATGTAAAATACTGAATTCGTTAACTTATTAGTCATAACTAGTTTCGCTACAACGCGGTCAGCTCTAAGACTATTGTAACAAACCGTTGCGTTGTATTCTCTGGGTGCCCAAAACACAGGCGCAGCCATTGGGACCCATCGGAAAAACTGCGGAGCTAATTTGTCGACATCATTAATCTGTCTAATTCTAATTTGTCATTTACGTTCTGCTATATTTCTGGAAATAAATTAAAAGTATTTAAATAAATTATTGTTAAAAGTTACCTTTGTCATTCATCCTTCTACCATTAATCAGTAACTTGCTAATATTTCTGTGTTCAGGTTTGATGGGCAATATGTCTAGAGAAATTACAAATACTAATTATCTCAGATCAAATGTTATAATCATTTTATGTAATAGGGAAATCATCTTATATCTCGGGGTCAAAGAAGATGGTCAAGGCCACATACCAACCGCACATTTATAGACACAGATTTTTTAACAAATAGGTTTGCGTTTGACCGCCATTTCGCCTGATGTTAAGCAACGATGCGGTCTGCGATGATGTAATCTATAAGAATCCGATCCATTATCGACTTGACACAAAAAATAACTTTATTGAAAACAGTTTTTTTTTAATTACGGAATGATTGTACGTTTAGGACATGTGGAACATCATCATCATCTTTTTCATATTATATCATTTTTTTATAATAATTTACAAACATATCAAGGGCCGCGTTGTTGTTTAAAGTCCTATCCATTCACGGTTGCCTGGATGGGATTGCTCTAAGCAATAAGGCCGCCAATCAAAATGTCATGCTTGTGTAGTTGTGCATAGTTCTTAGTATCTTTTGTATTTTTTTCTGTTGTGGCTTTAATGAAGAGTTTTCTTATCTTATCATCATCAACAGCCTACTAAATATTCCCACTGCTGGGACTCGGGGCCTTCTCTCTCAAGAAGACAGTTAAGGCCATCATCCACCACCCTGGCCCAGTGGGCGTAGGTGGATGTATTGGAACATAAAGGGCCCAAATCACTACCTAGGACTGCACTGTGTTCGTCACCCAAACCTCTATAACTTACTTTATCTCTATGCCTTGCAATATCTCTGTGGGAATTCCCATTCAAACCGGAACACAGTGATGTTTTCACTGCTTGATAAGAGATGTTTAAATGCATTATCTCTTTCTCTATCTGGGGAAGAGATTTGACTCTACTTTTGTGATAAGAACGTCTAGTTTGTGGAATACGTTGCCTGAGTGGGATTTCCCGATAATTATAATCTTGGTGTCTTCAAATCGAGAGTGAATTGGTTCTAGGTAACACGCTCCATCGTAGACTGCATTGTCGTTTAACATCAGGCGAGATGGTGGTCAAGTGTAAACCTATAAAAGTTGACAAAAAAAACTAGGGGAAAAAATATGAATGTTTCTATGTGGTTGGAATTTCTAAGGTATCGTTTTAAACCCTGTATCGTGTCCCAAGAACTCAAATGACGTAAGTCAAACGCAGGAAATATTGAATATCGACAATCTTGACCTCAAACTTCTAGGTAAGTCGTGATCGAGAAATATTAGTCACTGAAAATTATTAATTTACGCATGACGATATGATATGATAGATATGAAGATATGGATACGGATGTAAAGATAATATGATGATCCTACGTTGGAATCCGCGTTACAGTGTGGGCTGTCTGTAATATGGTAGATCCCGAACGGATTAGATTTTGAATTCGTTTGAAAGCTGAATTTGTCAGGAGGGTTTGTCATTTGTCAGGAGCTATGTTTTACCCAAATCTGTCCAGCTGTATATGTTATCAGCTCTTTTGTTAGCTGTGTTGAGGCCGTACCCCAAGCATTTCTTTGTATTTCTTACCTCATCGCACACTGCAAAGCTATCTGGCCATATACATATCCACAGTACAAGCTTTGCTTAGTTTGGGGTCAGATGATGTCGTGTGTGAATTGTCCACCAATATTTCTTTTTATTATTTATCTAATCAGTCCGTCATGTTGATCATGTATAAAATGGGTCACGATTTATTGTTTTATCAAATTATTAAAAATCAACAAAGATATAGAATTGTAGATCTTCAAACTTCAGAAGTGGGCGTTGTGGCGTCACGTCTACATAAAAATCATACAATGACGCGAAGTCACTGGAAATTTCCAAGTAGGTACAGTAAATTCTTGACTTGACTTTCAGACTTGTACAATATTTTTTAATAATGGAACTGACGCTTTTTATTCATTCATTTTTAAGTCATGCCTATTGGCATAAGATGACCTCTACTGCCTATTCGTGTTGTACGTCAATATATGTAGGTTACTCATCTGCTGAGGTAATTGAGGCTTCAGATAATTTTATTCAATAGTCACTACCATCACGATATTATATTCACATCCGGATATTCCTGTGTAAACGCACGCTACTATTATTAGTGGTAACTTATGTGACTAACCGTTGTATTCTGAAAACTAGCGGTCCGTCCCGGCTTTGCCCGTGGTACGTATTATAACCTATACCACTCAGGGATCATGTACATAGATAGATAGATAGATACACTCTTTATTGCACTTAAATTACAACGAAAAATAATAAAGAAAAAACAAACCATAGAATAAAGTAGCAATTGGCGACCTTATCGCTAAGAGCGATTTCTTCCAGGCAACCGTACATACATATCCAATGGTGTACATTTTGTTTTAAATTAGTTCAGTACACTCTGAAATAATCTCGTTCAAACACACAAACTCTTCAGCTTTAATAATATGTATTAGTAATAGATATCATGTAGATAGTACAATTAGTTCAATAATTGATTAGTTGGTTAGTGAAAATCATGTTGCTTATGTAAAAAACTAAAAGCTTAATGGGAAGTAATACTACTTAATATTAAAACTTATCTCTTATCTCTTTGTGTGTAATTTTCAATAAATCTATTTCCAGTGAAGTTTTTCCTACAATTTGGAAAGATGCACAAGTTATTCCTTTACCGAAAACGTCTAATCCTACCTCTTTTTCTGAATATCGTCCTATATCTATTCTTCCTTTCCTCTCCAAAGTCCTCGAGCGTCTTGTACACACTCAACTAAATTACTTTCTCAACATGCAAGACCTCCAGCACTGTATCTGCGCTTGTTAAGATCACCGACGACATCCGCAAAGGTATGGACGACGGTAGGCTTACTGTTCTAGCTCTGCTAGACTTCAGTAATGCCTTCAATGCCGTCGATTTCGATATCTTGCTTGCGACATTACGCTCCATTAACATATCGCAGACGGTAATTAATTGGTTTCACAGTTACTTGTTTGGACGCCGTCAACGTATTCGCCTCGACGATGTAATATCGTCTTGGTGTAGTACAAATGCTGGTGTCCCTCAAGGCGGCGTGCTATCCCCACTTCTCTTCGCTATTTTCATTAACTCTATTTCTCAACAGCTAAATTCTTCCTACCACCTTTATGCAGACGATCTACAAATATATTCTCAAGCTCGGCTCTCTGACCTAAACGTAGTTAATGGCACGATTAACGCCGATCTCCAAAAAATTATCCATTGAGCAACTCTTTGGCTTAAACGTTAACCCTACCAAAACTCAGGTAATCATAATTGGCAGTCCTTACATGATTGCCAGGGTCGACTGGGCTACTATCCCACAAGTTATATTCAATGGTCCGTTCAGTGAAACTGTCAAAAATCTTGGCGTGATTTTCGATCGCACATTGAGCTGGGAGCCACACTTAAAATCAATTAGTTGTAAACTGTTTTCATCTGGCGGATCGTTGAGACGCCTCCGTAATTTTTTACCAACTGCTACCAAAATTGCGCTTGCGCAGTCTCTTCTTCTTCCCATTCTGGACTATGCAGATGCCTCCTATCTGGACCTCAATGAAGACCAGCTAAATAAACTTGAGCGCCTTCAAAATTATTGTATACGATTTATATTTGGATTGCGCAAATATGATCATGTGTCTCAGTTTCGTATGCAGCTCAAGTGGCTTCCCATTCGCCTTCGTCGGAATGCTCATACTTTATCTCTTGTTTATAATGTATTGTTTAATCCCTCGTACCCGCGACATTTGAAAGACATGTTCACTTTTTGGAGCATTGCGCACTCTCTGCCTCTCAGATCCAAAAATAACTTGTCGCTTCAATCACCCTCAGCACACAGTCAATTCTACGGAAAGTCGTTTGCTTTTCAAGCTGTTCAGCTATGGAATGCTTTGCCTGTGCCTACTAGGCAAGCTCCATCGCTTGCTGTTTTTAAAGACCATGTAAAACAAATTTACTTTTCGCAGTCGTCCCCTAGTTGAAGTTACTATTACTTCGCTGTGTATCCGTTCTTAAACTTTAAATTTATGTATTAGTTTATTACTATATTTCGTATTTATGTATTAGGATGTACAGTTATTATTATGTAGGTTTATCAAATTATTATTCATGTAATTGCAGTTTTATTTTGAAATATTATGGAGGTATTCACCACTTTTTATTTGTACTTCCCGTCTTCCTGTTTTCGTATCTGTTTTTCCATCCTACGGTTGCCTGGAAGAGATCGCTTTAAGCGATAAGGTCGCCCATTGCTACTCTAATTTTAGTTTAAGTTTTTTTTAATGTATTTTTGTTGTTATTCAGTGCAATAAAGAGTTAATCTATCTATCTATCTCCGAATGATGGTACGATTATTTGTAAAATAAAGTTTGCAACACTTATCACCAAAATCTTACAAATCTTGTTTCTTTGTAAATCAAAGGTTATCTGGAAGAGATCGCTTTTAGCGATAAGGTCGCCTTTTGTGCCCATTATGTGTTTGTTATTTTATTTTACTTATTGTCAACTTTGTTTGTGGTGCCAATAAAGTGTTTTTGTATTGTATTGTATTGTATTGTATCACGGACTCTTTTTAAGATTAAAATAGGCGTATGCAATGATACTCTTGTGCGAAAAAGACTTCTAAGTCTTGAAAAAAGTGTCACTTATGTTGTACATTTTTCTTACGGTTATAGAGTCACATTTTTTTTCAAAACGCATCACGTCCGTTATATGTTTTTCTTACAGTTTTTAGTCGCACATTTTAGTGAGTTTCAGTTCGAAAAGCCAAACATGCCGTAAGGAAATACGTTCCAAAAAAAACCTTAGTCATAGAAATGTAAAACAAATAACTTTCACTATATCTCGCGCCATCGGCTATCGGTCGGTCGATCGGTCTGCTGTGTGTCGTCTAATGATTTTGCTTTCACTTATAATTTCAAATAACTTGGGTATTGAGGAAAGCGAAAGTGGCGAGATAAGATAACAATGTTTTGGCACTTTAGAGTTTACTTACTCGATGGATTAGCGGAAGCGTAATTAACAAAAATTTTGAATTTGATAGCTTACTTTGGAAACCACGGAAACCGGAACGCGAAACAGGAGGGCGTGGCCTTGAGCATGGCCATCTAGAAATGCGTCAGCATATCAAGATGAAATGGGAAATTTGAAAGCGAAATGGTGACGCATTTCTACATTTCAAGATAGCCACCGGCCATGGTCCCGAAAATCTCCTATCATTTCCGAGCGTGACGCTAGAATTCAATTCACAACCCACAAAAAATCTGTCTGTGCCGCGCCAAAAGAAGTTTTAATTAAAAAAAACTAAACTTTATGGGTACCTTTTTTCCATAACAAGGTTTACACTTGACCGCCATCTCGCCTGATGTTAAGCGACGATGCGGTCTACGATGGAGCGTGTTTATTCACTCTCGATTTGAAGACACATTCAATTACAATTACAACAATTAGACACACACTCTCCGAAATGTATCTGATAAAAAACCAATAAGCTAACAATTTTGCGGCGAATCTTTTAAAGTCTTTTTCGCACAATAGTTTCGTTGCCTATGATCGTTTTGGCACGTCTCTCGATCGATTCCAGAGCCTCTATCTGGTAACAAGCCGACCCATCCCAAAGGTGCGAACAGAACTCCATACAAGAGTGAATCTGTGACTGGTATAACATGAGGAATGGACATTTCACTTACCTCACCATCTGACCCCAAACTAAGCAAAGCTTGTAGGTACTATGGAAGTCAGCTGATATTATACTGTTTGGATTTGAAGTTCCCCTACATTCGCACTAAGATGATCAAATTTAAGCATAACCAAACATTGAAATTCGATAAAAAACAGTGTTTATGTGATATTTGCGAAAAATGAATTGCATTTTTATTTATAGTTTTATAATATCAAATGCCACTGAGACCGGAACTACTCCGGCGCTTCTCCTTTCAAAGGTCAAGACTCTTACGAACCTACCAAACTATATAATAAGTTAACTCTACGATAAAACTAAAATACTTGCTTAGAATGACTTTTGCTCAGAAACTACTACGATAGTGCTGCTCCAACTGAATTGTTGAACTGTTTTGGTTGTACTACTTTTAACAATGCTATATAGACAGTTGACGAAACGATAGAACTGAAATTTTTGCTTAGAATTATAACGTATGTTCAGAAATTACAGTAGAGCTGCTCCAACTGAATTGCAGAAGCATTCTGGTCGTGCTTAACAGTCTTTCAAATAAATGTTCGTAATGATTAGTCATTTATTGGTTATCTCGAACCTTTTTTTGTTTGTGAAAAAATGTTATTTCCGTGCGAAGTTATTGTAGAAGGTAAATAAATTATAGTTAGCAATTTCTTTACGGTTAAGTATTGTATGAAACCTATAATTTAACTACTACAATAGGTGAATGTTGTTAGTGAAAAAATGTTTGATATTTCCATGAGAAGTTATTGTAGAAGTTAATTTAATTATAATGTATTGTATAAAACCTACCATATGTTACTAGAAACATGAAGAAAAAAAAATGTATACCTACCCATTTTTGTGAAAATGGCTTGGACAGAGGAGTATGGCATTCTACAGTCTTCTAAATTATAGAAGCAGATAGAACTAGATAAAAGCAGTGCATAAATAATGCTTATTTCTAAACGAGCATAGTTAAAAAAATTCTTATGAACTGTTGGCAGTTCTTATGAACTGCCAACAGAAGTGAAAACTTATACCTAACTTAGAATTTGATAGCTTACTTTGGAAACTACGCGGGTGAAACCGGAGAGCGTGGCCATGACCATGGCCATATATAAGTGTGACGCACTTCTATATGGCATTATAGCCAATAGGAAATGCTGACGCATTTTTAGATGGCCAATGGGCACGGTCCCGAGTTTACCCGAAGATTTCTTACGAGTATCATTCCCGAACGTGACGCAAGAATTCAATTCACAGCCCACGAAAAATCTGTCTGTGGCGCGCTAAATGAGGTTTTCATTAAAAAAGAACAAACAAGTTAATGATCACCTTCCAACTCCGTCATCAGATTCTGGTGACCATCTAGCATAAAAGTACTTGTCAAGACATATTATACGAGGCAAAACTCGAAGAGGCTATATCCTTTAATTAACGTGTTCCCATGGCCATCTTCCAACTCCGTCATCGACTCTGGTGACGATCTAGCATAAAAGTACTTGTCAAGACATATTATACGAGCGAAAACTCGAAGGGGCTATGTCGTTTAATTAGCGTGTTCCCATGGCCGTCTTCCAGCTCCATCATCAGGCCAGCTATATGGTACCATAATATCATATTAGTGTGCTTACCGTGCTTATCTTGAAACCCTATTCAGTCTTGTCTTGAAGACACCAAGCAACCATTCGAAAAAACCCACTCAGGTCACTTAATTTCAATATAACATGAAACCAATTCTATGTAGTCGTATTATTCTCAGTATTGTTTGTTTTTAATCATCAAATTTACAAATCTCTTCGCGAAAATCTCCAATACGCTCGTTTGAACATACAAGTAGGTCAAGATCTACGTGCTAAACGAATCGTCGCCTCAGTAGGTACACTAACATGATCTCCATAGTTAGTCTCCTTTAGCGTGACTCGATTGAAAATTGAAATTTCATCTGAAAGGTTGCGTGTTTCTATTTGGAGTATGGCCTAGTACTGTACGATGATAAATTATACAGCTATACATTAATTACTGAAAACGCCCAGTACCTAACATAACTATCGGAATCCCAACCGGTAGTGATCGGCTCAACAGACGAAATCCGACTGACTAGTACTAGGCTTAGGTTCAAAATGTTCACAACACCCCCCTGTCCCCCTGTGATCCCCTTCTTCTCCTAATCCAGAAATATGTAAAAAATAATGTAATTGTAATGACAAAGGAGAGAATGACAAAACATAACTGTGTCCCGTTTTGAAGGATAATGCTTCCACATAAATTACAGTATAGAGATACGTCACCTCACGAGTGTATCTCTGGGTTACGAGCGTAATACAGGTCTAGATGATAATTTGGAGTCTTCATGTTTCTTTAGGCATGTTGCTTTCTATCAGGCGTATGTCATAGTCGTCCCGTAACTTTATACCTCTACAATAATAAAGTATATTATATTATACTAGCGGCCCGCCCCGGCTTCGCCCGTGGTACATATATGTAACCTACATCATTCAAGGATTACGTACATATGAAAGAACGGTGAATGATTTTTAAATCGGTCCGATAGTTCCCGAGATTACCGTGTACTAACTATATATATGCTATAGACTACTTTTGATCCCCAAATTATCGTGCTGTTTACTGGGTCAGAAGTGACACCTGTAGACAACTGGCGGGGATGACTAATTAAATGACGATTGATCAGTTTTCGACCGGAGAGGAAAAATGATTAAATTACTAAAATGGCTATTAAAAAATAAGGGTTGATCGTAGAATGGTAAAAATTGAGCATTGTATGTATTTTTGTATGTTGTATCATAAAATAATAGAAATTAAAATTTTGTCTAAAAATAAAATAAAAATTTAGGGGTGGACTACCCCTAACATTTAGGGGGATGAAAAATAGATGTTGGCCGATTCTCATAGATACTGGATAAGTATAAAAAAATTCATCAAAATCGGTCAAGCCGTTTCGGAGGAGTATGGCAACAAAAACTGTGACACGAGAATTTTATATATTAGATAACACATGTCACCGTATAATTGTATAAACTGACAGATTATAGGTATTATAACGATGTCAGATTAGAAACTAACCTAACCTACCGTAAAATTATAATCTCACGCGTTAGATTATAATCTAACGGATGACAATTTTTCGGTGATATTAATATATTATACACACGCATACGCAATTACGCATAATAGGTAAAAACAAACATGCCTCTAAAGTGCAACACCCTTCATTGAACGCCCACAAAAGATGGGATATAAATTACAATTAGCTCAAAACTATTATTGGGACATTTTAATTGGCTTATCGCTGAGAACGATCTTTCCAAACATCGCCATATCGCTTCAAATCCGCCTTCTCCAAATCTTTTGTTATCTTTGGTAACCGACCACAGACTTTATAGATATAGACACCGTTACTATATCGTGCATAAATAAAAAGTTATTCATTTTACGGCAAGTAGACCGTAACCAAACGTCGCCGTCGTCGGTACATGGTAGATGTTCTGAAAATTCATAAAAATCGAATCTACGTTTATAATACACACACTACAAAACTGCATACTCAACCAATTCTTTGTTTCCTGCAAGGTAATCTAGGTATTTTCAAATCTGGAGTTAACAATGTCTTTCTAGGTAAACGTGCTAAACTGTAGGCCATGTTATTTAACAATACGCAAAAAAACTCGATCAAACGTAGACTTATTCCATAAAAAAATACCTATAGCTGTTAATTTATGTTGGTCTCATTGGTTTAGAGGCGGTTTGCAGCGTCACGAATTAGCTGCTTGTTATTTGCTGCATGATAATTGATGGTACCGTGTCTATTTTTTTGTATCGTAATCGTACGTATATTGGCTTTGAATAGTACCTGAAAAGTTGTATCTCTCAAGATAATTAAAATACGTGCTATCGCAATCTGAAAGTATTTGTTTCCTAGATATTTATAGAGTATTCAGTAAAGGAGTCAATTCCCTGTAACCATTCGTCTTGTTAGGCTTCTGAAACATTGTCGCGTATTATTATTGTTTAATTTTATTTAATAACTAGATGCTCGCCCCGGCTTTGCCCGTGGTACATTATATAGTACTCATCAGGATCCCGTACATATACAACGGCGAAAGAATGACTGAAATGGGTTCAGTCATTCCTGAGAATATCGCTTTCAAACAAAACACCTCTTCAGCTACCTGCTACGCCACCTGTCGGAAATTGGTTGTACCAACTCAGATTTAGAAAAAAAAATTGATAAGCAAAGGCAATCGTAGACACATGCTGTCGTGTGTCATGTCAAAGCACGAAACGTACGAAAACCCTCAATAAGGATCCCGATTTTGTTACATTCTTGATTCATGCTCCGCTTCTATTAATAGTAGCGTTATTTTCTATAGCCTTATAGCCTTCCTTGATAAATGGGCTATCCAATAGAAAAATAATCTCTCAATCCGGATCAGTACTTCCCGAGATCCTAGCGTTCAAACAAACAAACTCTTCAGTTTTATAATATTAATATAGATGTAGAGCGACTAGACGAGTAAAACCCTAGTACAGCACAGGCCCACGGCGCTATTTGATTATGAATTCACACCACCTAGTACTGCACTGTGCACGTCACCCATTTGAATGCAGATGATTTATCTCTTTGTTATGTAACTTTCTTAAAAAAAATTGGTTGCCTGTAAAGTCGGTATACGGGCGAAAGTTTTACGTGACAACGACTTTGAGTGGTAAAATAATTTTACGGAAGGGACGCGTGCCTTTCACTTTTTATGTCTGTCTCTCTCGCTCTTAGGCGGGCTAACCATGCCCGAGTGGAAGGGACGCGTGCCTCTCACTCGCTCTCGTTGTGAGCGCATAACGTGAGCGGAGCGTAACGCAGTTTCCTGAAGTGTCACCCGGCAAACCAATTTATAAGACGTTGTCACGTCAACATTTGAGCTTCAATTCTAAACACAATATAGAATAACTGACAAAGGCTTGATAATATAGGTGGACTCAAAAAAGTGGTACCTTTGTTTTTTGTTAATATTGACAGTAAGTCTTAGGTGGTCTCTTTTGCCTTTGGGCTAGCGTATAAAGCGCAGTCCTACTAACCTAATCTTACCGTACTCAAGTACTCTCGTACTAGCGCAAGGGCACCGCCAAATAGGTGAAGTTACGATATCTATCATAGTTGTAGTCTGTGTCTATCGATATCTTTAAAAGTCTATAGATAAGAAATAATATTATTAGGAATAAATTGTGTCAGGCCGATAACCCGATTTTGCGATGATAGCTTATCACATACTTGACGTGTGAAAGTTATATCACTTGACCGAGATACAAATATACTAGTTATATATACTATATTTAAATGTGTAACATCGCAATTAGGTTTTATTGCGAAATCAAAAATTAGTACATGTGTAAAAACTAGGGATGGGCCTTGAACCGAATACGAACTTCGGCCGAACATTCGGTAAAAATGAAAAATCGGTTGAAAAATGAACTTCGGTTTAATTTCGCCGCGCTTTTTTGTGTTGTGACTTGTTTACGCACTTGCAGCAAATATTGCTAGATGTGCCCCGCCCGCACTCCGCGCTTCCCCGCGGGGCCGTTAGCCAGTTAGTCATTTATAAAGACGTCACCAGCTTGTCACGTACTATTGTTTACATTATGCAATTTAAATTAATTGATTTTACGTGATTTTTGTTGGTTTTTAAAAAGTTGGTAGTTTAAAAGACTAATTTAAGTGTTTTGTTTGTAACGTATGATTACTTTTTCTAATTCAAATAAATGACAATAAGTAGGTATATCAGACTTATTTTATTTCACTGTTACTACAGATATTATGTTTTTTCATAAATAGTGCAAGTATATTTAGTGCAGAATGTTCGGCATTTTAACCGAAATTCGGCCAAATGACGAAGTTCGGTTAAACCGAATGTAAAACGAATTTCGGCCCATCCCTAGTAAAAACTTGTAGTGAAAAATTCTTCAGGCGTCTGGGGCATTTTTTTAAATGGCGCAATAGGCATGACGACTTGAAAAACGAACTAATCCATCAACTCGATTATTAAAAAAAATACACGGTAATACACATTTCTCTTTTCTTTTCTGCCAATGAACAAAAAATGACGAAGATTTAGTAGTTTTGATTGACGTCATTTCATATTTCATTGTACGATTTTTACGAACATGTTACTGACTGTGTGTGTCACTGTGCTGTTATGTGGCAGCCATGTTGCTTACCATCAGGCACATGTCATACTCGTCTCATCACTATTAAAAAAACACTGGATCGGTAGCTACGCGGCTATAAACGCGTAAATAGTAACTTTATAAAACTGTGTCCTACTAAACTCGGAATAATGCCAAGTAAGTCTTCCTCACGTAGGTTTCTATGCATGTAATATAACGTAAATATCACGTAACTAGGTGATCGCTGACGTGATGGTATGTGTTAATAGCCTAATCTATGATGTAATGCATTTTAAGATTAGTAATGATCTTTTCACTCGTCACTCCTTGAGTGAGAAGTGACGATATACGAAAGGCACCGGAAAAGGTGTCGGTTGGAGACTTAAGAATGAAAATCGGGCTGAAAGGCGTATTGTGGGAGAGGCCTATCTCCAGCAGGTCTACTACGAAGTCCGATAAACGATATATCGGCCGAAAGTATGGACGTTTTATACCACTAAACACAATCGGTCGGTTGATCTTTACCAGGCGTTTCGTTCATCCCGACCGACACTGACAGTTTTTTTTTGTGTCATTAACCGACCGATTGTGTTTCGTGGTATAAAACGTCCATAACTTCGGCCGATATATCGTTTATCGGACTTCGTAGTAGACCTGCAGGTTGGAGACGTACGATCGAGAATCGGTCTGAGTGGCATATTATGGGAGAGGCATATGCTCGACAGTGGACGAACACTGGCTGATAATGATCTATTAAAACTTATGGAACGAAGTACCGTTTTGTTGTGGTAGGGCTTTAGGCAGAGCCCGCCTGGGGAAGTACCACATCTTCGCCAGTTATTCTACCGCCAATCTGTAATGTACAGACATTACTGCGTTCTGGTTTGAAGGGCAATGTTACTAGAGAAATTACGAGAGAGAGATATATCTTAGATCTCTAGGTGACGAGCGCAGTGCTGCGTTAGGTAATGATTTGGACTCATCATGTTCCAATAGCTGCGTGTCACTGTGTCGTTATGTGGCAGGCATGTGGCTTACCATCAGGCACGTGTCATGTTCATCTTGTCAATATGTACTATAAAAAAAATAAGCCAAGTTGAATGTTTAAAAGAATCTATGTCAGACATCCGTACGAAGTTCCGCGAATCGAAGTTACGTCCTGATTGGGCGGAAAGGTCGCGCGACACCGTGGCCATTGTGTCTGTTGTACCATGAAGTAGGTTGTAGAAAGTGTCATCGATCCAATCTGACGTTTGTTTTACACTGGATTTCTGCCTTTCCCAAGGTTACAAGCTTTTTTTTAAACCCCGACCAAAAAAGGGGTGTTATAAGTTTGACGTCGATGTCTGTCTGTCTGTGAGTGAGTCTGTGGCACCGTAGAGCTCAAACAGATGAGCCGATCTCGATGCGGTTATTTATTTTAAGGTTAATTTCCGTGCGGATGTTAGCTATGTTTGGTAATTATCGATTCAAGATGGCCGTCTCCGCAAAATGGCGGACAAAACATTTCTTCACAACCTATATCAATATGGGTATCAAATGAAAGGGCTTGACTAGTAAAATACTATACACTTTAACAAATTTCAAATTCAAAATGGCCGCCACCACAATGGTGAATTACATTTTTTTTTCTCTGCTATCTCAATATGGGTATCAGATGAAAGAGCTTGACTAGTAGAATACTATGCATTATGACAAATTTCAAATCCAAGATGGCCGCCATCACAAAATGGTGAAATACATTTCTTTTTTCACAGCTCTCTCAATATGGGTATCAAATGAAAGGGCTTGACTAGCAGAATGTTGTACAAATTACAAATTTGAAGTGGTCGGGGCTTACTCAAAATTTTTAATTTTGTTCTTGTTATTGTGGAACATTACAATCCACGGACTCATTATTACTTTTTATTAATAACTAGCGCTCTCCCCCCTGCTTCGTCCGTGGTACTTATTTATAATAGTTTACAGCACTCACGTATCACGTAAATATCCAAAGGTGAAAGGATTTTTGATATCGGGCCAGTAGTTCCTGTGATTAGCGCGTTCAAACAAAAAACCTCTTCATGTTTTTAATATTAGTATAGACTAGTAGTGACCCCTGGTTATTACCTGCTTTCCCTTTCCTGTTATTTTCTCGGCACATAAATAGTCTTATGTTATTCCAGACTGTGATGTAACTATTTCAAATTGAATTCCTTGATTGAGCAACACACATCAAAACTTTGACATTTAGAATTTTAGTGGGATGTACTTAAATATGTGTAGTTAATCAAATAAAAACAATTTACAATAGTAATAATCAATTACAAATTAAAGTAAAAAATAATCAACGGAACAACATGTAGGCGTAACAAAAGCTCATTATCAAGGACAGACAGACGGACAAATTGATTGATGTATCGAAACGTACAATGATGAATGATCTAGAAAATGATCTCATTTGGCCTCCCAATGATGATTAAATGATTTTTGTGATGGTATCTGAGGTGTTCAAATCGCGTTATACTGTTTTGGTATCTCTCGATTGGATCCAAACCTTCCCGCTGGTACTGTTTTTTTATTATTATAGAGATCAAGACGAGCAAGACATGTGCCTGATGGTAAGCCTGCCCACAACAGCACTGTGACACGCAGCTATTGGAACATGGAGAGGTCAAATCATTTTTTAGTAATAAATAGTGACGAGACAAGACGGACAGACAGACAGAAACACTTTATTACGCACACCAGTAAAATTAAAAAGTACAAAACACAACAACAGGACATGTGCCTGTTGATTATTTAACACCGCACTGTGCTCGTCACCCAGAGATATAAGGCGTTTCATTTCTTAGCTGAATATCTCTGGAAACTTTGCTCTTCAAACTGGAACGTAGCAATGTTTGCATACTACTGCTTGGCGGCAGAATAACTGGTAAAAGTGTGCTACTTCCCCAGGTGGACTCTGCAAAGAGCTCTACCACTACAGAAAAAACTTATAGAACTAACTTACATCGTTTCATGGTTGAATCTAGCTCATTACTTACAATGACACATATTCTTGATACATGTGATTCTTGGCACAATTTTTTTTTCCGAAAAAACATAAACAGATTTCAAGTTAATTTCATATTTTTGTTAAATCTTCTAAACAGTCCGTTCCTATGAGATAGCGAGGTAGGACGAAACGAGGAAATATGTTTTTTCCAAAAATCAGTCATCGAGGTATGTACTTACATGTCAAAGGCCACTTCATCAAAGGTAATTTTTTATATGTAGTTTTATTTTTTAACTTTTATAGGTTTACACTTGACCGCCATCTCGCCTGATGTTAAGCGACGATGCGGTCTACGATGGAGCGTGTTTACCTAGAAGAAACCGATTTACTCTCGATTTGAAGACACTAAGATTATAACTATCGGGGAAAACCCACTCAGGCAACTCATTCCACAGCCTAGATGTTCTTATCACAAACGTAGAGTCAAACCTCTTCGTCCGTGTGTTAAGTTAAGCTAATTGTTTTTATTTTGCATTATGGCTTTTAAATAAAGAGTTTTCTTATCTTATCTTATTTAATTAAATTGTAGGTTTAGTTGATTATATCAAAAATCAACAAAATTATTAAGTTACCACCTGGTCCTACCTGGTCCTGAAGTCTTGTCTCTTTACTATTAAAATCGTTTGCTTTCAGGCAAAGTATAGGCTTTCTGCGTCGCCCTGTTTATTCTCAACATTCAAAAGTCAGTATCTACAGTCGTTTAAGATTACAATATTAGATAGTACATTTTTGCTGTTTATCTTGAAGATATATTGAGGGTCCTTTTGACGAGTTGACCTTTACAACTCGTTTAAAACTTTTGAGGTCCCATTGTGGTGAAATAAAGTTCTATAGGACATCTAGATCTGGAGTTCAAACACTAAATTGATCTAAGATTAAATCATCATCATCAGCTGCAAGACGTCCACTGCTGAACATAGGCCCCCCTAGATTTCCACAACGAACGGTCCTGCGCAACCGGCAACCAGCGGTTTCCAGCGACTTTTGTGAGGTCATATGCCCATCTAGTGGGAGTCCAACACCGCGTTTTCCGGTTCGTGGCCACTCGAGAACTTTCTTCCCCATCGGTTGTCAGTTCTGCGAGCGATGTTTGTGATCTCCCCATTGTCATTAGATATAAAAGTATAATTATTAAAATGTATGTAAATACATATATTGTATGTTCCTACAAATGATATGAAACATCATCCCTTACTCCGTTATAATGTTTTCTCCATCCCTTTGGTCGGAAAGATAGGTCTTTCAGCAATATGTTTAGCAATTGAGGTAAGTTATCTAATTTCGTTTTTTTTGTGTGTTACGCGATGCTCCACGAATAAAATTGTGAAACGATTTTGATAGTTTTTTTTTTGGTTTGGTAGATAATAGTTCAGAGATTTATTATACTTTTATCTAAATCGGTTTGAATGTTTTTAAATACGAGTAGGAACATAAACTAAAATGTTATTTCATTTATATTGACGTCATAATGATTAACTTTTTGTTGTTTGGAAAAATAAAATATTTATTTTTATCACGGGTAAATAAATCCGCGTTGCGCTTGGTAATAAATAAATAAATAATAAATAAATATTGGTGGACAATTCACACACAACTCCATCTGACCCCAAACTAAGCAAAGCTTGTGTGATGGCAGCCACATAGCTGATATAATACTTATTTAGTTTTAAATACATACTTATTATACATAAAAATACCTAGACAAAGTGCAAACATTTGAATTCATCACACAAATATTTGCACTGGGTGGGGATCGAACCCACGACCCTCAGGCAGAGCTACTACCAACTAAGCCACTAGGGCAGTCGGTATTAACTATTAAATAAATAAAGTGTAAAATACTCTTCTAAATAGCCCGAAATACAAACAGAATGTCGCTTTCAAAGTTTCAAACAGCATTAGCAAAGAAAAGGGAAACAAGCGGAAACTGAGCACAAAAGACGCCACTTTCACTCATTCTCAGTTAAATGAACTTTTCTGTTACATACTTTAGACCAAATTGCGTCCGTTTTGTGACGCGCATTTTCAGTTTTGTTACTCAATGGAACACAGCATAAACATGCCACTAAATGTTCCCACTGCTGGGATTCGGGGTCGTCTCTCACAAGGAAAGAGTCTAGCCATAATCCACCACGCTGGCCCAGTGCGGGTTGGTGCATGACACGTGACCTCGAAAGATTCTAGGATGGTTTCCTCACGATGTTTTCCTTCCCCGTTTTAAGTTAGCGGCATTACGAATATGACTTCGAAAATACTGTGGTGCGGGTGGGATTTGAGCCCGGCGGTTCCGGATCACCAGTCACCGTTTTCCCGATTAGACCAGCCGTAACTCAATTTATATGGGACCACTTGAACTATGATCTACTAAAATATGAAAGAACCACAATAGGCGTGACGACAGCTCCTGCAATTATATTAAATTATTTGATTTAATGACAGTATTTAGATACAATTAAAATATGTACCAATTTTAATTTTGATATTTTTTTACTTTTAACTTTGTGATCATTCAAAGCTAGATGGGCAAGTCCATTTTAAAAGTACGAAATTATTAGAAAATGTATTTGCCATTTGATAACCCATTCAATTTCAAGTTACTTTTGTTATGAAACAAGTTTCCTAAACGCAATATTTAATATAGCTACCATACAAACTTTACGCGCGACGCATACAAAATACGAAAGTGTGACGTCACGCTTCTGTAGTGATTTGTATGAAGCGTTTTTGGGAGAGTTCAAAATTGTGATTCTAAAATTGTGATATCACGGGAAGTTTTTAATATAACAAAGTAATTCTTTCAAATATGTTACAGTTATTGAGTAGCCTTTTGATGGCACATTAAATAAAAAAATAGTCATCATACCTATCGTGTAACATACAATGAAAATAAAAAATTGGCAGTCATAATAACTGCCGATAGAAGTGAAAACTGACAATAACTCAACTAACTAATTTGATAGCTTACTTTGGAAACTACGCGGGTGAAACCGGAGGGCGTGGCCATGGTCCCGAGTTTACCCGAAGATGTCTTATCATTCCAGAATGTGACGCTAGAATTAAATTCACAGCTCACGAACCTGTCTGCGACGCGTCAAAAAGAGTTATCACTTCAAGTGCCGAAACAATTAACCCCGGATGAAGTAGGGATCGATCATTTACGTTCAAAAAAAAAGGAACATACATACGGTCGAATTGAGAAACCTCCTTTTTTGAAGTCGGTTAAAAAGAAACTGAAAACTACGGACGTTTAACCAAGGTTACGTCATTCGGTTGAAAACCAAAGTTAATCTTTAACGCATTAATTTAAATAAAGATGATGAGGTAAATTACTTCAGCTGGCCTTTGTGCTGACTAATGGATTCTTATGTGTAAAATGACGTTCTTTTTGATGGTGCTTACTAAATATGTTTGTTTGTTTAACAAAGCCTCTTTGCTAATGCTTTTGTAGTAAGGACTTTTGGAGAGTCCGTCTAGGGAAATACCAATGCCAGTTATTCTATGCCAAGCAGTAATGTGCAAATAGATAGATAGATATATAGATAGATAACTCTTTATTGTGACACAAGAACAGTAATATTACAGTAGAACACTTATAAACTAGCACCACAAATGGCGGCCTTATTGCTTAGAGCAATCTCTTCCAGGCAACCAGCTTAAAGGAAATTCGCCTACAAACATGGTTAGGCGAAGCGAGGTGACAATTTTCCTAATACTAATAATTAAATACCACAATATAAAACAAATTAATACATAATATACACAATCATCCAAAATACAATAAATAAAAGTGAGTCTAATACATAGGAAAATACAACTTATATTAATTAGGAACACATCTCTATCACTTAAATACAACTAGTTAAAAAAAAAACCTACAACCCCGAAAACAAAATCATGACTAATTAGTAACATAACAACAGAAAAAACAAAAGTGACAAGAAATAGCGCCGGAGAACTGCATTAGTTACGATTAACTGGTGACGACAGTCGTGCATTGTGATAAGTAAAATTCCTTTACATTGCTCTTAAACACGTTTAAATATTACTGTGTTCCGGTTTGAATGGCAATGTTTCTATTGAAATTACAGGGCATAGACATAAATCATCATTTATCTCTGGGTGACGAGTGCAGTGCAGTTTTAGGTACTGATTTGGACTCTTCGTGTTACAACAGCTGCGTTTCACTGTGCACCATCAGGCATATCGCACCCTGAGAATGAAACTGACTCAATCCAAAATTACTAATATTTGGTTAATGAACAAAACATACGAAAATAGCGTACAGCCCGTTTTAACGCTGTTTGGCTTGTTTTTTGTTCTTTTAAGTCGTTTTGTCTTATAAGTCAGTCTATGTACTAAACTCAAAAACACATTTTTGAAATGAGTCAGTTTCATTCTCATGGTGCGATATGCCACAAATTAAGATCTGGCATAAGGCGAAAGGCAAACGCTGGTTTGAAAAGAGACCCTACGAAAGGATTCTTTCGTCGTTAAAGATACTACGTTTTACTTAAAAAACATCAGTTTCCAGTTAAATTCCATACAAATCACAATTAAAAGTAATTGTCCATGAAATTTAAAGTTAAATTTATGTATTGTTGTTCTATCAATCTGAGATTAAAGATTCCATGCTAGAGATTTTTATCGGCGAATCAAATTCAAACTCGGGTTCAGATTTGATATGAAACATGGTTTTAACAAACTTGGTTATTTTTAAACAGTTTTTCTGCAGTCTACGTTGTTCTAATATTTATTAATACATTGAAACAACTTAAAAAACTTGAGAGGTGTCAAGGGACACCCGGATGGAACGAAGTTCGTTTCGATTAATTAGTGAAGGAATTATTATTATTTACAAAAAACCTGTATTCAACAAAAATAATCGTCGCGACACCACACTGTTCAATGCGAAATAGAAATGAAAATATCTGGCTTGCTTTCTATAAGAGAGAGAGAGACAGACAGAGA
This sequence comes from Ectropis grisescens, assembly GCA_017562165.1. Taxonomy (NCBI): domain Eukaryota; kingdom Metazoa; phylum Arthropoda; class Insecta; order Lepidoptera; family Geometridae; genus Ectropis; species Ectropis grisescens. Next base: position 17,744,520 of record CM029794.1, on the reverse strand, counting down.
AACATGCGACGCCGCACAGCTTACAATAGTAAAAAGTGTCATGACAAGTTTTCGTAAGAATTTTTTCCGTCTAGCCCCCTTTCACAACGCGCGATAAGGAACTTCGTTCCAAAAACCTAAATCAAGAATAATTATTGTTTTTAAACGTTCGCGAATTGAACACATTATGTTTGTATAGTAAGTTATACGGGGCGGTTGTAACGCTGCCGAAACGTCGAGGTATAATCATAATCATAATAATCATAATCATTTATTCATAACATACCGTTACAACAATATATATAAACAATAATTCAATTCGTGATTAAGCCCCGTAGGTACTAAATCTGAAATCTAGATCGCCGACAGCAGCATGCAACGGTCAAATGTTTGAGCAAATACTTAGAAATAATAGCACGTGGCCAAAACGTCGTCGTCAAGCCATCCAGAATTCCCGATGCCCACGGCATCCTGACAATGTCATCTAAAGTGCCATTATTTCGTGATACGTTTTATTCTGATTGTAAAGAAAATGTCAAAGGTTATTTATTATCAAAGGTACAAGATAACAAGATATAGCTTAATTCGGTATTAAATATAGATACAACCCACCACACAGGTACAGTATCACCTTACTACCACCAACCCCATTAATAGAGATATTAGTAAACATTGCTAATAATTAGTATGGAAAAACTACCAACATAATTCCAAAGATGTTGCCCTGAGCAATGATTAAATAAAAATGGATTGAGTCGACTAAATCACTTACTAAACTACTCGACTAAAGTTTCAGTGTTCAGACACGTTTATCCATAAAATTACGCGCTACTAGACTAACATACTAGCCTAATGCCAATAAGCCTTTACGAACGGTAACATAATTCTGTGCGCCTGAAGTTTGGTAGGCATCAATTGATTGATATCGATGGGAAAAACTACGTCTGACCAAACCTAAAGCTGACGAAGCTAGTTAAAATTAATAATTTTTAAACTTCGACGATTTTAACAACAACACAGGACTTTGAAATTTAAATTTATTCAGTTTAAAAAACATTACTTAAAACAATATAGCTTACTCACATAATATGTTCCATATTCAGAAATAAATGACAAAAACAAAATTAAAAATTTTGACTAACCCCCGACTACCTCAGATTTGTTATCTGTACAACATTCTACTAGTCAAGCCCTTTCGTTTGATACCCATATTGAGACAGTAGTGAAAAAAATAATATAAATCGCCATTTTGTGGTGGCGGCCATCTTGGATTTGTAATGTATTTTTTTTATAATGTATAGTATTCTACTAGTCAAGCCCTTTCAATTGATACCCATATTGAGGTAGGTTGTGAAGAAATATTTTGTCCGCCATTTTGTGGCGGCGGCCATCTTGAATCTATATTAACCAAACATAGCTAAGAACATCCGCACGGATATTAACTTTCAAATAAAAAAAACCGCATTGAAATCGGCCCATCCGTTTGAGCTCTACGGTGCCACAGACAGACAGACAGACAGACAGACATCGACGTCAAACTTATAACACCCCTTTTTTTGGTCGGGGCTTAAAAAGTATCTAATCATATGTACACTGGTACCCACACTGGGCAACCTGTGTCGTGGGTACCAGGCATATCCATTCCAGAACTACAAAATCTAATAAAACTAGATAGAGACTTGAGACTTAATCACGATATAATAATTATTTAATTACCTCTACGTTTCGGCAACATTACAGCCGCAGTGGTCACGAGAAGACTGAAGAAATTGCTGCTCTTCTCATTGGCAAATGAGAAGATCTCCATCTATCCCCTACAAAAATCACAGTCTTCAGAAATTGCCACCACGCCACACAGCCACTACCCGTAAGCTATAGCACCAAATTTCTCCATACTCTCTGACCCGAACCTTCGGGTCGTGGAGCTCGATCCAATTAAATAATAAATTTATTGTGATGAAGTCCTATGTTTTATATATGTATTTACAATTTCAGGAAGTTAATTTTTTTTTTTTTTAACTTTTATAGGTTTACACTTGACCGTCATCTCGCCTGATGTTAAACGACGATGCGGTCTACGATGGAGCGTGTTTACCTAGAAAAAAACCGATTCACTCTCGATTTGAAGACACCAAGATTATAACTATCGGGGAAACCCCACTCAGGCAACTCATTCCACAGCCTAGATGTTCTTATCACAAACGTAGAGTCAAACCTCTTCGTCCGTGTCTTTGGAATATCCACCATGAAACGGTGCCGCTTCTTTGAGTTACGAGAAGTACGATAGAAAAAAGGGCAAGGAGGTATTAGATCATGCAGATCAATTTAAAAAACTCTGAATTTCTTCTAAAAGTTACTTTTTATTTTTAGCGCTTTTTTGTGCAAAGCGTCAAACCGGTAGTACGTAACTAAATTGGTATAATTAATTAAAAAATCATCACGCTGTCGTGTAAAAAACGGATACTTCACTACCGTAAATATTTATATAAAAACGTGTAAGTTTTTTTTAGTAATTACAATATTGATCTTAAGATATTTCCTACTATTTGATTGAGAATTCGTGAGTATACCGATTGCGATGACGAATCGGGGAATCTTGCGTCAGGACATCAATATAATATTACACAATTATCTCGTAGTAAAATAAAAGTGGTCAAGTGCGAGTCGGACTCGCCCATGAAGGCTTCTGGAGCAGCAAGTAACATAATATAAAAGTTCTTGTAGTTCGTTGTTACTTTAATCAGTGTTTTTACTTTAATTTATGACGTATTAAAATAAAACTACTTACTAGATCTCATTCAAACCAATTTTCGTTGATAGTTTACATGACAATGTATATCATACACTTTTCTTTATATTTTTGTCATTCTCTTATTTTAGACGTTGCAGGGGGGAAAAGTTGACCCGATCCTCGATCTTACGTTTCTAACCACCAACTTCTGTTTATCGTCACTTCATCTAATCTTGGGGTGTCAAATTTGTTCATGTTACTTCGGTGGTTATAGGTACAATACAATACAATACAATACAAAAACACTTTATTACACCACAAAACAAAACAGAAAATCAGTGATTTACTTAAAATTAAACATTTGGGGACAAAAGGCGATCTTATCGCTAATAGCGATCTCTTCCAGATAACAGATCTTGGTGTCTTCAAATCGAGAGTGAATCGGTTTTTTCTAGGTAAGCACGCTCCATCGTAGATCTCATCATCGCTTAACATCAGGCGAGATGGTGGTCAAGTGAGAACCTATTATAGTTAAAAAAAAAAAAGACAGGTAGATAGGTAGTGTAGGTACAGTACTGTGATTGCCAGTGCAATCATCTAGAGAAGCCCCGAGCTCCGGGTATTAGGGAACAGACAGGCAGTACTTTCCTCATCTTAGCACAGAAAACAGAGGGACCTGTTGACAAAAAACAATTGTTATCCTTTTTTCTTGGCGTTGCAAGAACTTGCCAGCAAGTTTTTGCTAATCAATTACTTACTTCCAGAAGAATCGTGATGGTTGCATACCTATCTTTTACAAAAACTCGGGACTTGATCAATTATCAATCGTAAAAATAAAAGATACCAGAGATGTTAATCAAATTATTACATAACGAAGCGTAAAAACGACTGTTACCGGATACAATGCGAGTTGGGATGTTTTTACTAATCGTTGCATAATGTTTTTTGATATTAGAAAAAGAACGAAATAATAAAATAGGAATCATTCGTAGTACTTTGTTTGAAAATGTTTTGCTTTATCATGGATCATTGGATTGTCTGATTCTACTGCTGGACATGTTAGGGCTTATTCTTTGCCTGTGCCAGTCGAGTCGAAGCTTGACCAATAATACGTGTTTTATGTGAATTGTCCTCCAATATTAAAAAAAAAACTTGACGCTGACAAGACCCAAATGACACATTTTGTTATTTTAATATAGCCAGTGAGCTGCCCCTCATCCTTTCTGTAGTCTGTTTCTGTAGTTCGTTCTAATCTGCATATACCTTCGTAGACCTCCTTGCAAAGTCCGCCGGGGAAGTACCACACCTTCGTAAGTTTATCTACCGCCGAGCAGTAATGTGTAATTATTACTATGCGCAGGCTTGAAGGGCAATATTTCTAGAGAAATCAACGTATAATTTCGACATAAAATTAACTAAATGTGTTAATTGTGATTATGTTAAATTTGTAGCGTGTGTTTTTTTACTCAATGTACACTGTACAGTCCTGGTTACGCAATGGAAAAATATGCCCTACTTCCAAGCTTAACGTCTTAGTTTCAAACCCTTCCTTTTGCTCCTGGCACATTTATATCACAGCAGATATACTCAAACATGTTTATTATTACTAGTAGATTTAACAAGGAATGAAAATGCCGTGAGGTACGTACCGACATAATCCAAGAAAAGAATATTAAAAATCGAAAGAAGCATAATTTCCTTACTTCATATTAAAATTTATATCTAAAATCTATAACTAAAATACGCATCTATACGTAGTGTATCTTATTCCTAACTATTCATAAAATTAAAATATTTTTCCTTAAATTACCCCAGACACTAAATGCATTTGCGTACATCCGTAAACAAGTAACATCACGACATCAATTTGCCTATAATTTACCGTGAAACTTAGTAAGTTCAGTTAAAAAAACACCATGAAGGTCAAAAACCTTAACCTGGAGGGAAAAAATTTAACGCATGACTAATTCTCGAAGAATATGAGGAAGTTATTATAACAAATCATCGTTGAAATATGATGTCATAAATGTTCGATGTTCACGCTTAATGTGGTAGCTGATTAGTCTGCTACGGAGACTAAAACCCTCTACACACGAGCCCTAAAATCAGAGGAAAACTAGTTGGGAGGACCCTACATCGCACCATAAATCACCAATCATATGGTGTGATGTAGGCTCCTCCCAGCTACTTTTACGTCATTTCCTCTGATTTTAGGAGTCGTGTGTGGAGCGTTTAACTGACTAGCGGTTAGGCTGTGGAACGCGTTGCCTGAGTGGCTTTTGATCCCGATGATGATACACAATTTTGGTGTTTGAAAACACAAAGTTTATAAGTGATACACAATTTTGGTGTTTGAAAACACAAAGTTTATAAGTGAATCGGTTTTTCTAGGTAAGCACGGTCCATCGTAGACCATAACCTTGCTTAACATGTGACGGTTGAATGTAAACCTATAAAAAAGACGTACTGAAAAAACATACCAATTCACTCTCGATTAGAAGACACCAAGATTTAAACGATAAGATAAAATCCCACTCAAGCAATGCATTATAGAGCCTACCTAACCTTCTTATCACAAAAACAGAGTTAAACCTTTTCGCTGGAGGCTAAATTCTAAATTCTTCGGAACGTATACCAGGAAACGTTGCCGCTTTTTCGAGCTACAAGTAGTTCGACAGAATAAAAACATCTAAATGTTCATTGCTGTCGCCGCTCCGGCTAAAACTGTCTAAATAATGGAAGTGATAGGACTCTTGGTAGACTTGCAGACTAATAAAACGCTCCACATCGAGTCTTAAAATCAGAGGAAATGACGTAAAAGTAGTGGGGAGCAGCCTACATCGCACCATATGTTTAGTGATTTATGGTGCGATGTAGGGTCCTCACCACTAGTTTCACGTAATTTCTTCTGATTTTATGGCTCGTGTGTGTAGAGGATATTAATATTATTTTATTTTAAACTAGACAAGCAAGACTTGTGCCTGATGGTGAGCAACATGCCTGCCCATAACAACACAGTGACACGCATCTATTGGCAGCTATACGAAGAATCTAAATTATGACTTATCACTATACTGCGCTCTTCACCTAGAGATATAAGATGTTTTATCTCTAAGCCCAGTAATTTCACTGGAAACATTGCCCTTCAAACCGGAACACAGTAATGTTTATGACATTACTGCTTGGTGCTAGAATAACTGTCAAAAGTGTGGTATTTCCCCAGGCGGACTCTGAAAAGAGTCCCCAGGCGGACTCAGAAAATCAATTAGTCCTACCATTGTACAAATATTCCAAACATATACTATACGCCCACCGAACGCACTTAAAAGGAAACCTGCTGTAATCATATTAAACTTGATCTCAATTACTTAAACAGATATATTTTTGTTTGTTTATAAAAAAATGAGCAGCAAAGAGCTTTTTTTTTATAATTTAGAGTGACAAGACGAGCTGGACATGTGCCTGATGGTAAGCAAAATGCCAGCCACATAACAGCACAGTGACACACAGCTATTGGAACATGAAGAGTCCAAATAATTACCTAGCACTGCGCTCGTCACCCAGAGATGTAAGATATTATATCTCTAAGCCCTGTAATTTCTCAGGTAACATTGCCCTTCAAACCGGAACACAGTAATGTTTGCACATTACTGCTTGGTAGAATAACTGGCAGAGGTGTGGTACTACAAGAAAGACTCTGCTAAGAGAATGCACGAGAAGAATTGTTTTAAAGCTATCATGACTGCTCACTACACTATGCGTCTTCAAAAAAATGTAAACCTTTGTTTGACTTTAGATAAACTAAAGAGTGTAGACTCGCAATATATTCTAGTAGGTATATTTGCATAATCAGCCCACGAAATGTTCCCACAGCTAGGACAAAGGGATTTTTTCATTCTCTCTCAAAGAAAGAGATCATAATCCACCACGTTGGCCCAATACGGTTTCGTGGATGACCTGGAAAGCGTTTAGGTAGATGTCGTTTTCCTCACGATGTTTTCCTTCACCGTTTTTAATTCAGCGGCATTACGCACATGACTTCGAAAAGACAGTGGTGGGCGTGGATTCCAACCAGGAGCTTGGGATCGGCAGTCGACGTTCTTCCGACTAGACCAGCCGTAAGCCGCGAAAAATCCACTAGGGTAACGCCGTCAAGTTAGCAGTTTAGCGGCAATGTTCAAAGGCTGTGAAATCTTTTAATATGCTTACATATTAATTCAATGATCATATTTTTGGTGTCTTCACCATCTCGCATGATGTTAAGCGACGATGCGGTCTACGATGGAGTGTACTTACCTAGAAGAAACTGATTCACTCTAGATTTGAAGACGACAAGATTGTAACCATCGGGAAAAACCCCACTCAGGCAACGCATTCCACATTCTAGACGTTATTATCACAAAATTAGATTGAAACTTCTTTTTTCTAGTGTTTGTTGAGGAATACGGCGGTTTCATCGTATACCCAATTATCATAATCAGATGCAACTGCCCAATGAACTTGAGATCTCTCACATCCATTAGGAATGATAACATCTCGTCAATTGCAATCAAATTCGACAGTTAAAGTGACTACACTTCACTCAACGTCGACTCTATCGATATCGACTTTCCGATCGCAAGGTCGCGAACATCACGTATTGTCATTTGCTACCAGGCGTCTTTATCGTTCGAACTTGATTCTGATCGGTCATGGGTTCTGTACTCGTTTGCTAATGAGTCTTTGCCCGACCGCGTAGGAAACGAGGCTAACATTTTCGACATCTTTTTGACGTGACAACGTCTTATAAATTGGTTTGCCGGGTGACACTTCAAGAAACTGCGTTACGCTCCGCTCACGTTATGCGCTCACAACGAGAGCGAGTGAGAGGCACGCGTCCCTTCCACTCGGGCATGGTTAGCCCGCCTAAGAGCGAGAGAGAGAATAAAAAGTGAAAGGCACGCGTCCCTTCCGTAAAATTATTTTACCACTCAAAGTCGTTGTCACGTAAAACTTTCGCCCGTATACCGACTTTACAGGCAACCAATTTTTTTATTAGCCACTCCGCAGACTCCTTGGTCCGTGATCTTTGTCGTTTGAATTGTTTTTTTTTATATTTCTTGGATTAGGTGAAGAAGAGGAAATGATGAGGAGAGATGATGACGTCGTCGATCGACATTTTCGAGTATACCTCTATTTTTTGCCACTTCTCTTCTCATCTTTTCGACAAAACCAGATTGAATCAGATTATTCTTAAAAACCGTTAATGTTGTCAATATCTTAATTTCTTAATGCTTAATGATAACTCTCAAAGGTAGGTACCGTATCCGGTTTGAAGGGCAATGTTGCCAGAGAAATTACAGGGCTTAGAGATATAACATCTTAGATCTCTAGGTGGCGAGCCCAGTGCAGTGGTAATGATTTGGACTCTTAATGTTTCAATAAATGCGTCTCACTGTATTGTTCTGTAGCAGGCATGTTCTTTACATCAATGTCCTGGTCGTCTCGTCACACTTTATTTAAAAATGATCGCCGCAATTAGCAGGGCAGGGCTTAAGGTACCGGTGGTTAGGGCTGCAGAGTGAGGAATCTCTGACGATGTCGAGGATAACAGCCTTTTGCATCTGGCCCTTGATCCAACTGTCTAAGGTTAGTCTCTTAAGATGTTGGTCGAGGCTTTTGCCTATAAGGTCTATCGCCGAAAACTATCTGGACTATGATCACGGCATTATCACGCTGAATGGCAATCCAATTCTCACGTAGCATCGTTTGAAAATGATGATAGTGATGAATGAAAACAGGGTCCCACTATCAAACTCCATCAATTACCACTCAGACCTATCACCGTACTGGTTTGACAAACCTGCTCCGCAAGAACAATGGTTTCTCAAGACGCTTGACAGAAAGATAGTCATCAAATTGATGATGAGGCTTAAGTCAGCGTATCACCGTTTGATGACATTCATCTGAAATTTTGCAATACGTTTGTGACGATTCAGTATTGAATAGTTGAAATTGGTTGACAGATTTTTTTTAATACCTAGGTATAATACACTCTTTATTGATATGATAAAAAAATCTTCATGGCACATGCCGAAAGTGTTGTCGACAAAAACCGCAATACAAGCAATTTTGCGTCGATGTTCAAGTGATACCACAAAATTGTGTTATTATTATCTGTCGACTTGCAGCATAAACAGCCCACTAAATGTTCCCACTGCTGGGACTCGGAGCCTTCTCTCGGAAGGAGACAGTTGAGGCCATAATCCACCACGCTGGCCAAGTGCGGGTTGGTGGATGACACATGACCTCGAAACATTCTAGGTACATGGTCGGTTTCTTCAAGATGTTTTCCTTCACCGTTTTTGAGTTAGCGGCATTACGCACATGACTTCGAAAAGACAGTAGTGCGCGTGGTGGGATTAGAACCCGTAGGCTCCGGATCAGCAGTCGCCGATCTCCCGACTAGACCAGCCGCAACTTCACTGTCGACTTGCACTTGACTGAAATTATACTGGAAACATTCCCATTCAACCCAGAACACAGTGATGTTTTTACTTTACTGCTAACCGGCAGAACAACTAGCAAAGGTATGGTATAGTACCTCAGGCGGACTCTGCAAAAAGTACTACTGTTACAAACCACATACCAAACTTTCATTACCAAATAAAGTTGTTCTATCTGTACAACTTCAATGTAATGTCATTGGGTCACTGTTGGCGGTGCGCCTACACTAACACCGTCCGTACATGAGGCGATACATTGAGTTTGCTGTCTCGCTAGTTTAGTCTAGCTTACTAACTAGCCGGACTTGTTACGGAGATTAATTTGTTTTGTTTATTTTTCGACCAATAGTAACAAGAACATTTAAACTTTGGAATGTGTAGCCTGGCTGTTTTTTCTAGAATTTCGGCGGTGCGTCATGGAGCGCATCTTCGCTAAAATTAGTTGACATGGCGTTCAATTGCGATCCGATTATTATCAACAAAATCAAGTTAGCAAATTATTGTTTGGCAGTGAAACCATGGAGCGCCGATAGTAATAAAATATAATGTAAAATTCGTAGAGATATTCAAGACTAAATTTTTATTAGTTTTATAATGTTTCATTATGTGCAAAAATAAAAAAATCGCAGAGATATTCAAGACTACATTTCTTATAGTTGTAAAATATCTTTCACTCTTTGCCAAAATTAAAACTTCACAGAGATATCCAAGAATACCTACATTTTTTTTGAGCTGTGTAATATGTCTCACGATATGCAACAATTAAAAATTCGCAGCGATTTTAAGGACAATTTTTTTTGTGGTATAATTTGTATCACTCTATGTACGAACAGAACAGTTTTACAATTAATGTAAAGAGGTCAGATAGCAAACGAAAGTGAGGTCCACATCCTCGCCCCTGTCTCGCTGATATTGTTTTAACTCTGATTTACCGACGCTAACGAAAGTGTTAATATTCACAAGAAATAATTGCTTTTAACTGTGTTACGTACACAGAAAGTTCTTAACTCGATACTCTTGTGTTATATTTTAGTCCAAACTATATTAATTATAATTAAATATAATTATAATAGCTAACAAGAACAAAATTAATCGCATTTTTTATCTGTACACCATTCTACGAGTCAAGCCCTTTTATTTGATACCCATAACCCAAATTAGGCGAGTTGTGAAAAACGAAATGTATTACGCCATTTTGTGGTAGCTGCCATCTTGGATTTTTGATTATAATTAAATATAATATATAATTGGATAAAGAATAAGTATTTACTTATTAGAGTATTTACTAGTATAGTATAATAAGAATAAGTATTTACTTAGTAGAGTATAACTTGACAAGTTTACTCGTGCAAACCAGGGATGGGTAGCTAGTGAACTGAAACTGACAACTCTCAATGTCGTAAATATCTATATTACAGACAATAGGATTAAGTGCTTATTAAAATTAGGACCTTCATTCGCGCGTGACCAAACTTAATTGCTTTTGAGGGAATGTGACCAACGAATTATAATTATTATATTGTTCTGATTATGCTGTGTGATTTTGTAATGACAATAAAATAAAGTGGCCAAGTGCATGTCGGACTCGCCCATGAAGGGTTCCGTAGCAGCAAATAACATAAGTTCTTTTAGTTCGTTGTAACTTTGATCGATGTTTTAATAATAGTGTATTTATGACGTACTAAAAAAAAACTACTTACCAGATCGAGTTCAAACTAATTTTCGGTGGAAGTTTGCATGGTAATGTACGTCATATATTTTTTTTTAGATTTATCATTTTCTTACTTTAGAAGTTACAGGGGGGACACACATTTTACCACTTTGGAAGTGTCTCTCGCGCAAACTATTCAGTATACAAAAAAAAATTATACAAGAAACTTTAAAATGATTTTTGAAGACCTACCCGTAGACAACCCACACAAATGGGTTTAATGAAAAAAAATGAGTTTCAGTTCTAAGTATGGGACAACCCTAAATTTTTTTTTTCTTTGTATCCAAATCTTAATCCGATTCATAGATTAGGTACATCTATTTACCAAGTTTCAATAGTATAGCTTTTATAGTTTCTGAGAAAAGTGGCTGTGACATACGGACGGACAGACAGACAGACAGACAGACATGACGAATCTATAAGGGTCCCGTATTTTGCCATTTGGCTACGGAACCCTAAAAAGGCTTGGCGTCATAAGATATAAGGTAGGAACGATGTTATTACGGATAATATAGAAGCAACTTACTGAATTTAATTTTAACTTAATTTTTTAAAGTGAAAACTTCATTTGGCGCGCCAAAGACAGACTTTTCGTGGGTTGTGAATTGATTTCTAGCGTCACGCTCAGGAATGATAAGAGATCTTCGGGTAAACTCGGGACCATGGCCATTGGCCATCTAGAAATCTCTCTGTTCTGATATTATCAAGTCGGTGACTCGAACTCATAACATTTGCATCTACCAAAAGTGCAACAACCTAAATAAGTTTCACTTCAAAAATATATTTTATCAACTCATTTCAAAAGATTATTTTATACACTACTTAAAGAGTGACGAGACGAGCAGGACATGTGCCTGATGGTAAGCAACATGCCTGCCACATAACAGCACAGTGACACGCAGCTATTGGAACATGATGAGTAAAAAATCATTACCTAGCACTGCGCTTGTCATACAGATATCTAAGATGTTATATCTCTAAGCCCTACAATTTCTCCGAAAACATTACCCTTCAAACCAGAACACGGTGGCGGTAGAATAACTGGCAAAGGCGTGGTACTTCCCTAGGCGGACTCTGCCAAGAATCCTACCACTACAGATTTTGACAAATAAGAATTTCCTTTTATGACGTCAGTCAAAAAAACAATTTTAAAACCACCCATATTATTTCCAGCTATTATTAGCATAAACCATAATTATATTAATACTTAGTCTTAAGTAGACAGTTTAAACTTTGGTTAAAGTGACTTAAATGATTTAACTATAGTTAACTAACTATAACTTCCGCTACTTAAGTTGCCATTTGTATCTTTTCTCCTACGCAACCATTAGTAACTTAGGTAATAGCTCATAATAACTTAAATTATACGCTCTTGTAAATTATACTAAGTTAATTTTACTACTTACAAGAGGATATTTTCACATATAGTTGGGAGAACGAGTAAGCTATCTCGATTTTGACACCATTCGTGTGTTCTTCATTTCGAGTTTGTTTTTGGAGCATAAGCGCGTGCATTTGGCCAAGTGCATGTCGGACTCGCCCATGAAGGGTTCCGTAGCAGCAAATAACATAAGTTCTTTTAGTTCGTTGTAACTTTGATCGATGTTTTATGACGTACTAAAAAAAAATACTTACTAGATCAAGTTCAAACCAGTTTTTTTTTTTTTTTTAACTTTTATAGGTTTACACTTGACCGCCATCTCGCCTGATGTTAAGCGACGATGCGGTCTACGATGGAGCGTGTTTACCTAGAAGAAACCGATTCACTCTCGATTTGAAGACACAAAGATTGTAACCATCGGGGAAAACCCACTCAGGCAACGTATTCCACAGCCTAGACGTTCTTATCACAAAAGTAGAGTCAAATATCTTCGTTCGTGTCTTTGGAACTTCAACCATGAAACGATGTCGCTTTTTCGAGCTACGAGCATTCCGATAGAAAAAAAGGGCAAGGTGGTATCAGATCATGCAAATCAGTCGCACACTCTCCAAAGTGTATTCGATAAAAAACCGATAGGCTCGCAATTTTTCGGCGATGATCAAGACTTTGTAGTCTTTTTCGCAGAAGAGAGTCATTGCCTATGAGCCTTTTGGCACGTCTCACGATCGATTCCAGGGCCTCCAGCTGATACTTAGCCGATCCATCCCAAAGGTGCGAACAGTACTCCATACAAGAGCGAATCTGTGCTTGATACAATGAGAGCAACTGTGGAATAGCAATTTTTGGTGGAACTTTGCATTAAATCTTGTTTTTAGTTTATTCATTCTCTTATTTTAGAAGTTACAGAGGGCATATTTTACTACTTTGGAAGTGTGTCGTCGCTCAAGTTATTCTGTATAAAAAAAGATATTGGAAACCTCAGCATCATTTTCGAATACGTATCCATAAACACAGCACACGTATAGGTTTGATAGAAAATGTTTTTATGAGTTTTAGTTCTAAGTATACCTACAATATTTTATTTTTTTATGTATTTTAATAGTGTAAGACGCGGGGGCGTCTGGTACCCCTCACTTGCTGGTTGGTCTCAGAGGTGGTCACGGCATATCCTGTGCTCAGGTACGTCTGTGACGGGAGTATGCCCCTGAGGAAGACCCAGGCACCCGAGACACGGGCAAGCTGCGGGGGGTTTGTGGAAGAATGTGAGAGCGGTCCTGCGTTTATGGCTGAGATGGAACCACGTGAAGGTTTTAGTCAAGGCACCATGTTCGCATGATATCAAGTCCGACATAACCCGACCGTCCCCCCCAGGCGGAATGTTTGGCGGTTTGAAGGGCAATGTTTCCATAGAAATTACAGGGCTTAGAGATATAACATCTTAGATCTCTGGGTGACGAGCGCAGTTCAGTGCTAGGTAGTGATTTGGACTCTTCGTATTCCAATAGCTGCGTGTCACTATGCTATTATGGGGCAAGCATGTTGCTTACCATCAGGCACATTTCATGCAGTCTCGTCATTCTTTATTACAAAAAAATGGTATTCGTAAATGCATTTTTCCTCCACGTACAAAAAAGATAATGTAGGGTATCCGGTCTTTTTACCCAATTCTCCGGATGAAAAGGCGGGTGTGTCTAACTATTAGGTTTGACAACTTGGCAACCTTACATCGAACACCGAGATATACTCTTATATGGGATATGCATTACAGTAGCTACTAACTTGTTATTAGAAATAAATAACAACGCAAAATCACTTGTATTGTAACAGCAGTTTTATAATGACTTAATTTGGTGGTAATGATACGTAATTTTGGTATTTCGTAACTTTGTTATACGGTTGAGAAACGTTTGAATACTATGGTGTTCTTAATTGAGTTGTTTCGGTAAGTTTTATGGGTTTGGCTGAGTGTCTATTCGGGATGTTCGAATTTTGAATTGAGGAGTATATCGGCCAAAAGCGAGACGCGGCTAGAAAAATTGAGATCTGCTATTGGTAGGTTGTTTTTTCGAGATAGCTAGCTAGCGGTGCTTGAGTGGAAGGTCACCCTAAAAAGTTCTTAGTAAATATTAATTACTTAATATCGGTCCGTCCTGGCTTGGCCCTGTAACACTCAGGGATTACGTATATAAACAACGATGAAAGATTGTTTTAAATCGGTCCTTTAGTTCCTGAGATAAGTGCGTTCAAACAATAAACTTCTTCACCTTTATAATTAGTATACGAGTAGATAGCAGACAATGACACAATGTAAGAATAAAAACTGTGATCCTATTGACCTTGTGGCTTAGTTGGTAGCAAGTTTTCGTGGATTCAGTTCCCACTCAGTGCGAATAGATCTGGAAGCTTTACTGGTTTAGTGGAAAGGATATCCTATTACACAATAGTGATTTCATGGGTTCGAATCCTGCCTGCACCTCTGTCTATTTGTCTAAGTGCAGATGTATATGTGCACCAATGGCTATAATAAGTGAAGGAAGTCATCGTGAGAAAAACATGTTTCGAAAAATGCGTTATTCGCCAACCCGCACTTGGCCCATGTGGTAAACTATTACATTGTCATTATGCCATTTTTGGCCATTTATGGCACTAGATATTAAGTAATTGATCAAGTGTTTGTAATTTACTGGTGTGCATAAAAGAGTTTCTTTCTGTCTTTCAAGACTTCTCCCTCCGTGTAAAGCTCCTAATTTGAACAGGTTAAATAAAGAGGCTTGCTTCTTTAATTTAAAATATAACCTTTGTTTCAGAATTCTATATAATCCTTAGTTTAGTTCTTCTAACGAAACTAAGCAACTGGCTTCAAAGCTTACTATATTACTAATTAGTCAAAAACACAGCTTTTGTAAATATAATACTCGTAAGATTAATATTATGCCTTTCGACAGCTATGATTTGTCTCATACATACATTGACAAAAAGTGAACGTGTCCGAAATGTATGAAGTTACAATGACCGACATTGAATCTATGTAGGTAATTCTTGAACGTAGATCGCAGTACTGCTAGAAATGACATGTTTTAATGCTCATTTGTTTAGATTTTTAAATAATTGTGTCAAACCTCTCGTTATTCCTTCTATTGTAGTATTTTTATTAGTTTGCACCTATAAAATGTCATATATTAATTAGTCAATGTAGATGTAGTAGTAGGACTCTTGGCAGTATCCGCCTGGGGAAGTACCACACCTTTGCCAGTTATTCTACCGCCAAGCAGGAATGTGTAAACATTACTGTGTTCCGGTTTGAAGGGCAATGTTTCCAGAGAAATTTGGCTTTGAGATATAACATCTTATATCTCTGGGTGACGCTGCTAGGTGGGTGCAGTGCTAGGTAATGATTTGGATTCTTCACGTTCCAATAGCTGCGTGTCACTGTGCTGTTATGTGGCAGGCATTTTGTTTACCATCAGGCACATGTTCTGCCCGCCAGTTAGTCACTCTAGAACAGTACAATCGGAGTCCCTGGTTCGAATTCCACGCGCACCACTATCTTCTTGAAGTCATGTACGTAATCCCGTTAACTTAAAAACGAAAAAGGAAAACATCAGAAGAAAACTGTCATTTTACAAGAATGTTTCAAAGTCATGCATCGTTTACGAACCCGCAATGGGCCAGGATGTTGGATCATATTGACTCTCTTCTTGCGAGAGAGCAGTGGGAACATTTAGTTGGCTGGTTATCTTATCTTACATTTGCGTCGATTGGGATGCATACAGTTTACAAAACCAACGACCTATTTTTAAACTGCCATTTTGATTTCAAAAATGAACGATGAAGATCATCTAAATACCAATTAATTTTGCTGTCACTCCTTAAATTTATTCAACGAAAAATGCATCTAAGCAACATCTTATCTTGATGGATGATATTGCCCTCAAGATCAGACATCTTCTGAACGGTGCAGACCACACAAAGAGATATTCTTATTTTGTCAAATTATAGTTGAAGATACGAGTAAGGAATGAACAATGATTAATCTATAATAATATTATAAAGCTGAAGAGTTTGTTTGTTTGAACGCTAGGATCTCGGGAAGTGCTGGCCCGAATTGAAAGATTCATTTTCTATTGGATAGTCCATTTATCGAGGAAGGCTATAGGCTATAGAAAATAACGCTACTATTAACAGAAGCGGAGCATGAATCAAGAATGTAACAAATATTTTTTTTTGAGAGTTTTCGTACGTTTAGTGCTTTGACATGACACATGACAGCATGTGTATATGTACGGGATCCTGATTGAGTGTATAAATGTACCACGGGCGACGCCGGGGCGGGCATCTAGTTTATTATAAGTGTTATAATAAAATTGCATGTTATCAAAATGTCTTGCCATCCAACTACAAATACAAATAATTTATTGATAACACAGAGTTACAAGTCAAGAAGGTAATTTATGTCATCATCATCATCAGTAAAAACACAGTAAATCGAGTAAAAAATACTTTACTAGTAGCGCCTCATGACTTTACCCGCGTAGTTACCGTTCCAGTTGTTTTTCCGCGTTAAAAAATAGTCTATGTACCATTATATGTGTATAATGTGTTTTTATATTTTTTAACCCCCGACCAAAAAAAGGGGTGTTATAAGTTTGACTACGATGTCTGTCTGTCTGTGTGTGTGTCTGTCTGTGGCACCGTAGAGCTCAAACGGATGGCCGATTTCTATGCGTTTTTTATTTATTTTAAAGTTCATATCCATGCTGATGTTCTTAGCTATGTTTGGTTAATATCGATTCAAGATGGCCGCCGCCACAAAATGGCGGACAAAATATTTCTTCACAACCTACCTCAATATGGGTATCAAATGAAAGGGCTTAACTAGTAGAATACATTGCACTGTAAGAAAATCAAATCCAAGATGGCCGCCACCACAAAATGGCGATTTAGGTATATTATTTTTTCACTACTACCTCAATATGGGTATCAAGCGAAAGGGCTTGACTAGTAGAATACATTGCACTATGACAAATTTTAAAATCCAAGATGGCCGCTTCCACAAAATGGCGAAATACATTTATTTTTTAACAACTCTTACCTTACATTAATATGGGTATCAAATGAAAGGGCTCGAATGTTGTACAGATAACGAATCTGAAGTAGTCGGGGGTTAATCAAAATTTTTAATTTTGTTCTTGTAATTTAACATATACGATTTTGGCGCGGGTCGTTTCCCTATGACCCCCACCTTCGGACCGCGCATGTAAAAGTCAATGTGTAGATGTTTGGATATTTGAATGTTTGCTCAATCATGTCTTAACGTACGAACGGATTGGGTTGAGATTTGGGATACAGATAGATTATGCTCTGGAAGAATACATAGGCTTCTTTTTATCCCGGCGAAATTAAGCTGGAACTATTTTTTTTAACTTTTATAGGTTTACACTTGACCGCCATCTCACTTGATGTTAAGCTACGGTGCGGCCTACGATGGAGCGTGTTTACTTAGAAGAAACCGATTCGCTCTCGATTTGAAGACACAAAAATTAATCATCGGGGAAACCCACTTAGGCAACGTATTCCACAGCCTAGACGTTTTTATTACGTAGAGTCAAATCTCTTCGTTCGTGTCTTTGGAACATCAACCATGAAACGATGTCGCTTTTTCGAGCTACGAGCATTCAGATAGAAAAAAGGGCAAGGTGGTAACAGATCATGTAAATCAGTCGCACACTCTCCAAAGTGTATCCGATAAAAAACCGATAGGCTGGAAATTTTTCGGCGATGATCAAATCTTTGTAGTCTTGAACTACGCGAGTAAAACCGCGGGGCGTTGCTGGCTGGTTACCTACAACGTGAAGCAAAAACTCTGTTCGTTTTTACGAAAATGCTTGGACGGAGAAGTGTGAAATTTCGCAGACTTATAGTTAATAGTGACGACCGCAATGTAGTGCTAGGTAATGAGCTGGACTCTTCTCGTTCCTATAGCTGTATATCACTGTACTGTTATGGGCAAGTATGATAACTTACCATCAGGCACATGTACCTACTGTACGTCTTGTCAATCTATACTTCAAACAAATCACTCGCACAAAAATATTCAATAGCAAATATAACAGGCGAAAGGTGTTACACAAAACTACTCTTTCTACTACACTAAAACAACGTTTTCTATAATTTTTTTATTTTATTTCAAAGAATGCCTTGAAGAAATCGCTCTTAGCGATTAGATCGCAAGCCGCTACTTGGCTTCAAGGTTTTTCGGTATTGCATTACATTTAAAATACATTTTTTCTGCACTTAAAATATGATAAAGAAGATGTTTAATACATTTTAAGTGGCAATAAATACTTTATCTATGTATCTGTAGTGATAATACTCTTTGCAGAGTCTGGCTGGGGGAGTACCACCGCTTTGCCAATTATTCTACCGCCAAGCAGTAATATGCAAACATCACTATCACCCGTTTTGAAGGGCAATGTCTCCAGATAAATTACAGGACATAGAGATAAATCATCTTGTATTTCAGGTTTACGAACATAGTACAGTTTAAGGTAATGATTTGGACTCTTCTCGTACCGTAACTCTATACACAAGAAATATATAGTAACCAAGAAGAAAGTACACATAACAATATATAATGTTTAATTTCAACAAAATTTTTGTCTGCCACATCTAGTCACACAGTCAAATGATCTGAGTCCCGAAACTGGGGTACGCGCCGACACCTGGTTTCTAAGCTGTTTCAATGTAACTCACATTAACTCTGTTATTAATTATGGTTACTTTATGTAACTGCGAATAATGCTGCGGCCGGGTGCACGGTGACCAACGAGTGAAACAAAACAGGCGCCGCAAATTGTAACACAAATGTGTGTTCCGGTTTGAAGGACAATTTTTCCAGAGGTTTTATTTACGTTAAGGTCGTAGAAATATATAGTTCCCGATCCCGTTATTTTTTTCAGGATAAAAGATAGCTTATGTTATTCCAGTCCATTATCTATCTAGGTAACAAATTTGATCCAAATCCGTTCATTGGTCTTTGCGTGAAAGAATAACATACATACATCAACTCATTCGGGTAATGATGCCATTCAGAGTGGTAATGCCGCCAGCATGCTGGGTTCGCTTCCGACTGTTAGTGGACCTTTCAGTAGTTTTCGCGTGAAAGAGTAACAAATAATATTAGTAGTAACCGTAACCAAAGGGTAAAAACGGGACCCTATTACTGGAATTCGCTGTCCGTCCATCCGTCTGTATCGCCAGGCTGTATCTCAAGAACGATGATAGTAGACAGTTGAAATTTTCACAGATTATTTATATTGCCGCTATAACAACTAATACTAAAAATAAAATAAATATTTAAGGGGGGCTCCCATACAACAAACTTGATTTTTTACCGTTTCTTGCTCGATATTTATAACGGTGACAAGTAGACGTTTAAACTATTCACATAATATTTAGTTTTATGTTCTCTTTAAATATAATACTTAAAATCAAATAAACAATTAATTACAATAAAAGAGAGGTTTCGCCGTTTCTTTGCCAATAGTACGGAATGACCTTCGTGCGCGAGTCCAACTCGCACTTGACCGGCTTCTATTTTATACCTTTAAACGAGCAATTCTTGTAGGTATATATATATATATATATACTAGCGGCCCGCCCCGGCTTCGCCCGTGGTACATATATATATGTAACCTACATCATTCAAGGATTACGTACATATGAAAGAACGGTGAATGTTTTTTTAAATCGGTCCGATAGTTCCCGAGATTACCGTGTACTAACTATATATATGCTATATACTACTTTTGATCCCCAAATTATCGTGCTGTTTACTGGGTCAGAAGTGACACCTGTAGACAACTGGCGGGGATGACTAATTAAATGACGATTGATCAGTTTTCGACCGGAGAGGAAAAATGATTAAATTACTAAAATGGCTATTAAAAAATAAGGGTTGATCGTAGAATGGTAAAATTGAGCATTGTATGTATTTTTGTATGTTGTATCATAAAATAATAGAAATTAAAATTTTGTCTAAAAATAAAATAAAAAATTTAGGGGTGGACTACCCCTAACATTTAGGGAGATGAAAAATAGATGTTGGCCAATTCTCATAGATACCGGATAAGTACAAAAAAATTCATCAAAATCGGTCAAGCCGTTTCGGAGGAGTATGGCAACAAAAACTGTGACACGAGAATTTTATATATTAGATAATCTGAATCTCGGAAACGGCTCGAACGATTTTCTTGACATTATGTATAGAATAGGGGACGATAAATCGATCTAGGTAGGTTTTATATTTTAAAAAACATCATTTTATGCGCATTTATATACAACGAAAAACTCCTACAATGTCATTAGAATACGATACCTTATTTCGCCACTGTTCTCTAAGTCTAAATGGCTCAGACGGAATTTGCTCGCCCTCGGAGTCAACAGGCCCAAGTTCGAATCCTGATGGTTACATGGTTACACTTTTCTTTTTGTTCTTTTTTTTCTGAGAAAATCTTATACTTGGAGCCTTTTATAAACGCATTTAATTCGTATCTAAGTAGTTCTAAGTAAGTCATCACTACGTAATTCGTACCTTCCTAAATATCATTTAAAAAAACCGAGCAAAGATCGGTCAACCAGGTACTTTTTCTTTAAAAGAGATTTTAACAGCAGACCAATTTTATTTCTAAGTAAGGGATTGTGTTATTGTTTAAAAATAAAAGTCCAGACTGATAGCTACATTTTTTAAATAAACTTCCAATATGTTTTATAATTAAATCTAGGTCGATGTATTCTGAAACCTAACATCTAATCAACTTTTTTTCCTTTCCAGGATCTGAACAATCATCCCTTCAAAGAGGTGAGTTAATACTATATTATTTTGGCAATTTATTTCTTACCGATGCTACGATGTTGTAAAAAGAGGTCAAGGAATGTCGGGCTATGATTGGCGCGGGGTTCCGTCGATACTGCATTATACTTAATGACTTTTTAACCCCCGACCAAAAAAAAGGGTGTTATAAGTTTGACGTCGATGTCTGTCTGTCTGTGTGTGTGTCTGTCTGTGGCACCGTAGAGCTCAAACGGATGGGCCGATTTCGATGCGGTTTCTTTTATTTAAAAGTTAAAATCCGTGCGGATGTTCTTAGCTATGTTTGGTTAATATCGATTCAAGATGGCGACCACCACAAAATGGCGGACAAAATATTTCTTCACAACCTACCTCAATATGGGTATCAAATGAAAGGGCTTGACTAGTAGAATACTATACACTATAAAAAAAAATACAAGATGGCCGCCACGACACAATGGTGAATTATATCATTTTTTTCACTACTACCTCAATATGGTATCAAACGAAAGGGCTTAACTAGTAGAATACATTGCACTATGACAAATTTCAAATTCAAGATGGCCGCTTCCACAAAATGGCGAAATACATTTATTTTTTCACAACTCCCTTAATATGGGTATCAAATGAAAGGGCTTGACTAGTAGAATGTTGTACAGAAAACTAATATGAGGTAGTCGGGGGTTAATAAAAAATTAATTTTGTTCTGGTTTAAATATATGTAGTCCCAACTAGCAGTCCTCCACGATTTTACACGCGTACTTCCCATTCACGTTATTTTTTCGGGATATAAAGTACCCTATATATTCTTCCAGACTATTTTTATTTTATCTATCTATATTCCAAATTTTAGCCCAATCCGTTAAGCCGTCACAACTTGATAGAGCAACAAACATCCAAATAAACATTGAAATATATAATTTTAGTTAGATTTTATTTGCTAAAAAATACTATGACAGTTGTCCTAAGATTCTTTGTACTATGGTGAATTATAAAACTACTATCAAACAGACTTTACGCTAAGTATGGAATATAGTGAAACTACAATATTTTTTTCGTTTATTAAAAGTGCGTGACATATTGATATAATGTTCTCACTATTTTAAGAAATAACTATCTTGAGAACTTTTGTTGATGTTTATAATGAATTAATCTTAATTTGTATATTTGTAATAATATTTATGTTATAAATAATACAAAATGACACCTATTATCACAAATGTCTATGTGTGGATTTTTGGTGCTCAATCATGTCTGAAAGGATTGTGTTGAAATTTAGAAAATAGTTAAATTATACTCTGAAAGAACACATGGGATATTTTTATCACGAGAAAGTAAAACACACAGAACACTGCTAGTATTTGGTGGTGAATTAACATTAAGTATGTACCTATTGGAAATAGGGCGAATTTCAAATTAAATATATTTACTTGGAACACTTGCGTACGCGAACAAAACTAGTAGTGTACAATATTAGTTATTGATCGGTTTATACGAGTTATATATCTTTATAATATCATTAGGATTAGACCAAAGAGTTAACATATACTTCGTATATAGTTAGAACAAACGCTTTACACCGAAAGCACGGGTATGATCGCTCTTGTCTTGTCGCTCTTGTGGTAGTGTCATACCTTTGTCAAATCATTTTATTGCCATAGCTAATATATTACCTAATCTGCTTATAGAGGGTCTACCGCCTAACTAAAGCTGTCTTAGGTTTGATATTGCTCTCTTTTTTTTTTCTTTTGATACGATAGAGTAAGCAATAGCAAAGCCATAGCCAATTCAGTTAGGTGGTAGAGGAGCTGATCTATTTACTCATTCTTTATCTAAGGATTACACAATTAGTCCAACGGTACCCTAAAACTGACCTTAGTTCATAATTTAACATCATTGGTATTCTTTTGTTGGATTGATTTTGATTAGGATGTTCTTGTCAGGCGATGCAAATTGGAGTTGGTGAAAAAACGCGGCTTTTTGATGAGGAAATTAAGAGGCTTAACTTTCTGACGTTAATTATAAGTTCTAAGTTAGGTATAGGTCAAAAGTCAGGCCATTGTTTAGTTAAACTCATTTACATAACTGAGTTAAATATTGGTACGGTCGTGTTTTGTTTTACTTTTGCGACGCAGTTTTTTAAAAATTAATTTTAGGTATCTCTACTACTCTGAAAAGTACCCGAAGGAGGTCCATGCGAAATTCGATCTTATAGCAACAACTACAAATTCTCAATTTAACCACAAAGTTTAGGAATAAACAAAGGAGTATTAATTCGTTTGTGATGTCATTGAAGTAGAAACAATTCTTTTGGCGCATCACACACAGATTTGATTTTTCGTGGGCTGTGAATTGATCTCAAGCGTCACGCTCGTAAATAAAAGAAATCTTCTGAAAAAAAAAAATCTGGAAGAACAAGGTTAGAAATACTTATTTTGACCGCAATACTTTTGAAGATTTATTCCAGACTAGCCGCGTCCTCCGGTTTGACTCGCGTAGTTTTCAAAGTGAGCTATACAATTCAGACTGCCAATTTTTATTTTATTTAATGTTTCACCGTTTCATGGTGGATATTCCAAAGACACGGACAAAGAGGTTTGACTCTACGTTTGTGATAAGAACGTCTAGGCTGTGGAATGAGTTGCCTGAGTGGGGTTTTCCCGATAGTTATAATCTTGGTGTCTTCAAATCGAGAGTGAATCGGTTTCTTCTTGGTAAACACGCTCCATCGTAGACCGCATCGTCGCTTAACATCAGGCGAGATGCCGGTCAAGTGTAAACCTATTAAAGTTAAAAAAAAAGTATTTATTACAAAAAAAATCTTAACATTCTTCTTTATAGAAACTACAGATGTGCGAAATTGTATACGCCTAGATTTCTGAAACCATTATAAATTTGACTCTTCTATTGGCGGCCTTATCGCTTAGAACGGTCTCTTCCAGACAACCATGAATTTTGTAATTCAAGTAATAAATACTGTTAAACCGTATTTCCAGTAAACTGCGCTGTCATGTCAACTATGTCGAGGCAAGCACTTGCTCTTTGAATTGAACTTATCACCTTTCTTTCACTAAATCTTACACAAGCGTAGGTTCAAAGTGTGGCAGTAAATTTTATTTGTTGCGGTTTTTGGGTGGAATTTAATTTAATTGGCATTGGTAATTGTGTATACTTTTTATGATTATTATAAATGAAATTAATGTAATGAGTTTTTTTTGCCAAAAAAAATTGCTTTTAATGTGCAAAACTAGCAGCGTCCCGCGATTTGTCCTGCATAGTTCCCGATCCCGTTAATTTACCAGTTATTCTACCGCCAAGCAGTAGTGTCCAAACATTACTGTGTTCCGGTTTGAAGGGCAATGTTACCAGAGAAATTACAGGGCTTAGAGATATAACATCTTAGATCTCTGGGTGACGAGCGCAGTGCAGTGCTAGGTAATGATTTGGACTCTTCATGTTCCAATAGCTGCATGTCACTGTGCTGTTATGTGGCAGGCATGTTGCTTACCATCAGGCACATGTCCTGCTCGTCTCGTCACTCTTTATTAAAAAAAAACCGGGATAAAATAGCCTATGTGATTCCAGGTCATTACATATTCATCTAGCTATTAGATCGGAGAGTAGCCGAAACAAACAGACATACAGGTAGACGAAACATTTAAAATAGTTTTTGAAGAGAATACTTCTTGCGGCGAACCACATATACATTTTCCATGGGCTGTGAATTGAGCAAAGAAATCTTCGGGTAAACTCGGATGGCCATGGTCATGGCCACGCCCTTTGGTTTCACCCGCGTAATATCCAAAGTGAGCTATCAAATTCTGAGTTATTAGTATAAGTACCTACACTTCTATCGACAGACGCTCTGACTGCCATGTTTTTAGATTTAGGTATATTTTATTTACTTTAATTTGGACTTAGTAATTAATTAGGCTGATAAATTAATATCACATATAGATTATAGACCCTGCAATTTTATTTATTTATATCATACATACATATACTATAGATGTGTTTGGAGAGTGTTGCGAACCCGATAGTACATGACGTCACTGAACCGATGTCCTAACCATCGAGCTATTGACATTCTTGTTTATTGACATAGAATCAGAGCCATAAACATAGAATATTACCCTGCCGGCTGTGAGGCAATTCGCTTGATGTCATATTACAGACATTACAGCAGTATTTTTAGGTGTTACGAAGTTTTTCACTTTTTTTATTTATATCAAACTGGTATTGGTAAGTAATTATTTATATTTCAAACAGTGTAATATAAGCAAAAGTAAAAAAAACCTTTATTCATTGCATTATGTTCAATAAACATATTCAGCTGACTATCTTTCTCGCTCTGGCACACTCGGCGATATCGAGCTCCCGAGTTCACCCGAATATTTATTTCAGTTCCGAGCGAGCGAGCAATCGACCCTGAGCTTCATTCACAGCCCGCTAAAAATCTGTGTGGTTCGCCAAAATAAGTTTTCACTTCAATAAACCATGAAAGTTGTCACAATAAAGTTTGCGGTTGGCGGCACTTCTACTCGGTTAAATAACACAGGTGTGGGACTTCCCGACACGGACTAAAGATAATTTTGCGCAATATAATGATGCAAATCGCGTCTAGGGTCGTCATTTTTTGTTCGGCATTGTCAAAAGACGTTGTGATCGGCTTGCGAAACAATGGACTTTATAATGTGTCGAACGGGGGCGTGGATGCAACGATTACAGTGTACGTGTCACGGTGCGAGCAGGGATAAAGGTTATTGACAAAACGCCCTGGATTATAGACAGTTTTAAAAAAACTGTCATCACTAAATCACCATCGATGAGAGCTAGCTCCCACAAATGCCGTTAACAACGTTTGTGTAATACATTTTAAGATTAAATCACGGGTAGGTCACGTGATCTAAAATCAGTCCAGCCCAACTTAACTTAGCTGAATCCGGCAGTCTTTTTCATGAAGTGCAGGCGCGTACCCGCTTCTCATTTGACATATGGTTTGGTTTGATGTGACTACAGCACAGGTGAATAACCTGAGATCTTATTTAAAAACATTACCACGTACTTTACAATGTAACGTTGCAAATATCAAAGTTGAATTGCTTCAGAAGCTGCAGTATGCTAGTTTCATTGTGTAAATAAATTAGTGTAAGGCTACAGTTTAAATTGGTTGGTAAAAAGTCTACTCGCAATGCATGGGCATGGGCAGAGGGCATGGCCTCCATCCCCACACAGGATAAATATTTGTGCTGTGGCTGAGTATTTCTGTGTGTTATAAGTTTGAATTTACAACTATATTTTTGAGATTGGATATAAATAATTGAACTCACAAAACTGTACGTGGCATATCTGAAATGACGATTAACACCCACAAATAGAAATTTACGTTTTCGTATTCAAGTATTGCAGTGACTGTGGTTGAAACTTATATTACGAAATTAATTAATTAAGGACACATTAAAATTAATGATGCCTGACGACAGTGCATAATATCTGCATTCATAATAACTATTTATAAATAAAATATTTATAGATACAAAGTGTAAATATAAAAGAAAGTAGAAAGCGTTCACCCAATTTCTACTTTGATTGACTATATCAGCACTGAATATATTATCAATCATAAACACTCCTAAAGCTGTTTGACAACTCTTCGAGAAACCCTGTCGACAACAATACCTATTCAGCATTAATCAACATTCCGAATTTGAAATGCTAATTCGTTACTCGAATTATTTGGGCCGCGCCTGCGTCCCTTTGTGACATTGACAGCTGGACAATGTAATGAAAGTACGATTTCGCACTAAGACACGTAACATTTCGTCCGCATAACAATTATCCGTATTACCATTGTCTCTTAGACTAGAGAAAGGGCATTTGTGTGAAAATTCGTTGGTGAAAGTCGCCATTTTGTAACTAAGTGTACTTCTGATAGTAAAAGTGGTTCTGTCATGTGCTATAATAGTGCACAATTAGGTGAATTGAACTTACGGATGAAAGTGAAAAAGATGATGACACGATGTTGTTTCTTTTATAATAGTGATCATATATAGTCGTGATTCACTCTTATCGTGACTATTCGTACTTTAAATGTAAACAATTATATTCATATTATTTTAAAGTCGTTTTTCGTATATTTATGGTTAACTAAATTTATTTTAAAATGTGTCATTAGCTGTTTTTGTAAATGTAAAATGTAAATTTCAAAAGCCTATCCGAGCGCTTATACGCGACGCGTTGCTGGCGTTTATTAACGCATTTGCCATTCAGCGTGGTAATGCCGCCAGCATGCTGGCTTTGGTAGTGGGCTTGAACATCTTGATTATCTATAGACCTGGTGGTCTTAATTCAAGTGTAAGTTTAGGTTTGTAGTGTAAAGTTCTCATTGTATTTTAGTTTTGTTAATAAAGGCTCTGCCCAGTAAAAAAAAACTGTAAATGGGTGTTTCTATGTATAATAAATATGTATTTAAAGATGTATACTATAAGTATTATATCAGCTATCTGGCCGTCATAGTACAAGCTTTACTTAGTTTGGGGTCAGATGGTGTTATGTGTGAATTGTCCACCAATATTTATTAATTTATTTACTAGGGGCACCCTGCTTTTCTGCGTAGCTGCCGTTCCCATAATCTCCCCTAGTAAAAAGTAGCCAAGTGCTGTTATTCCAGGCTATATTATCCTGTAATAACACTAACTATTAACTAAACATTGACATCTATAATACTTGTAGGAATAGAATATATCACCGTACATTTGCAATCACTGTCAGTTTACCATACCTATAACATGATAGATTATAAAACAACGGTAGGCTAGATTAGGTTATAACCTAATGTAGTTAGATTGTAATTTGACGGATTTTACAAATTTACGGTGACAAATAAAAATTTAATTTAGTTAATAAAATAAATTTCAATACGGTGTTAAGGCCATATTTATGTATATGTATTACGTATCTTTTTATACCTGATGGAAATCGACGATGCGGTCTACACTGAAGCGCACAAATCTAGAAAAAACGTATTTAAATAATTTCATCAAATTCAATATATTTAGATTACTTTCTCTTTCAGAGAAAATAGACTGCGATTATCTAGCCTTTGTAAATGTTACATCATTGAAGATATACCGGAGTAAGGTTTCATAACAAACGATATATTTCGAGACGGCCTTATCGATTCGAGACAAGTAATACATCAGATGACGTATGATAAGGTACGCCATAAAACGGAGTATTCACAAAATAACATTACTCGTAGTTAGGGGTGATTTTTGCTTGAGCTTTTGTAGACTTTCTATTTCTTAAGGTCGTGTTCATATTCTTTTATAACTATGATAGGTTAGCACTTAACCGTCAACTCGCAACGATGTAGTCTACGACGAAGCGTGCTCATCTAGAACGAGAACATAGAAAATCTGGAACATCGCCGCAAAATCGCTAGCTTATCGGTTTTTTATCGGATACACTTCGGAGAGTGTGCAACTGATCTGCATGATCTAATACCTCCTTGCCCTTTTTTCTATCGTACTTCTCGTAACTCAAAGAAGCGGCACCGCTTCATGGTGGATATTCCAAAGACACGGACGACGAGGTTTGACTCTACGTTTGTGATAAGAACATCTAGGCTGTGGAATGAGTTGCCTGAGTGGGTTTTCCCCGATAGTTATAATCTTGGTGTCTTCAAATCGAGAGTGAATCGGTTTCTTCTAGATAAACACGCTCCATCGTAGACCGCATCGTCGCTTAACATCAGGCGAGATGGCGGTCAAGTGTAAACCTATAAAAGTTAAAAAAAAGAGAACAAAATAAAATAAAAAATACCCCCAATTACTTACCTCGGATTTTCCTTACCTCGGATTTCCTTACCTCGGCTGGTTGTGCAGGGAGAGGTGGAGGAAACCAGAATACGCGGCAGGTCACCTATGCGCTGGGCTGACCGAGTGAAGCCGCAATAGGAAGCCACGTGTCTGACTGCGCCAGGCAGTCCGAGAATAGGGAGAGATGGCGGGAAATCGTACGGAGAGCTGTGTCCACCCCTACCACTGACGTGGACGCCTCATTGTGACCACGACCGCTCTGCCAAGAGCAATACGATAAAGAAAAATACCTCGGATTTGTAATCTGGACATTCTACTAGTCAAGCTCTTTCATTTCATACCCATATTGAGGGAGTTATGAAAAAAGATATGTATTTCGTCGTTTTGTAGAAGCGGATCTTGGATTTTAAATTTGTTACAGTGCGTAGTAAGTCAAGCCCTTTCATTTGATACCCATGTTGAGGTAGGTTGTGAAGAAATATATTGTCCGCCATTTTGTGGAGGCGGCCATCATGAATCGATATTAACCAAACATAGCTAAGAATATTTGAACGGAAATTAACCATCAAAGAAAAAAAGAAGTGTGGCACTCGGGGACTGCCGCGGTAAAGCTATTGCATGTTGCATGCATTTTTATTAACATAAGCAATTGGGATGCTAACAATTTTTCGGAATTGCTTTTATTTTGAAGAGTGAAATTTGCATACCATCAAAAACATCACGGGAAATTCGTTAAGTTGGCTACACTGCTAAGAGCATTTAGTCTCTAAAGCTAATTAATACAAATAAGATTCAAAGTCGATGACCGAGTGGGGAGGACGGCGATACGGTCTTCCATCCCTCTTTCTTGTGAACATAAGAAAGAGATGCACGATCACTAAAATTCGATCTCCAGGCCCGCGATAAAAGCTATGCAATAGCTTAAAAAAACTGCATCAAAATCGGCCCATCCGATTGAGCTATACGGTGCCACAGAAAGACACTCAATGGCTGTAAAAATATATAATAAATTGCCAAATGACCTAAAGGACTTGGAACAAAACTACGATTTTATTGAATGTCTAAAGAATATATTAGAAAAAAAAATGTTACTATAAACTACACGACTTTTTTAACGACAATATTGACGACTTGGAAATGGAACGTTCCGTTGCCACTGTTGCTATGCCCTTATAGGGCCATATGTAATAATCACAAATAGCTTTAACCACACATGCATGTATTGTACATATGGCGCAATAAATATTTGAGTATTGAGTATTGACACACAGACAGACAGACAGACGTTGACGTCAAACTTATAACACCCCTTTTCTTGGTCAGGGGTTAAAAACCGATTCGCTCTCGATTTGGAGGCACCAAGATTGTAATGTTGTTGTTGTAGCCATCGGGAAAATCCAATAAACTTTGGTGTATGTTTATTAGCTCCGCCAATTGTGAGTCCATATTGATATTAAAAAATTATGATTTGATTTTGAAGGCCTTTCCCATGTATTTTTTTCGATATCGGCTTTAGCGCTTTGAGATAAGTAAAAACAAAATGTATGTTAAATAAAAGTGGTCAAGTGCGAGTCGGACTCGCCCATGACGGTATTTATTCATTCAATGAGAACACAAAACAGAATGTAATACATAACATAAGAGTATACTGTACAGAACTGTATTACATTCCAAACTATGTGGGCCTAGAAACAACAATTATTTAAATACAGTGGTTTGATAATAATAATATTACATTAAAAACAATACATAAAGAAAATTAGGCCAACAGATCTGAACTTAAAACTAAAAACTAACATGCTTTAAAACAGTAAATAAATATTTAGTATAAAAGTATTGTAGTTTGTTGTTACTTTAATCTGTGTTTTAACAATAGTGAATTCATGACGTATTATAATAAAACTACTTACTAGATCTCATTCAAACCAATTTTCGTTGAAAGTTTACACGGAAATGTACATCATATATTTTGTTTAGTTTTGTCATTCTCTTATTTTAGAAGTTATAGGATACAATTTATCATGTAATTAAAAACTTGACAGTCTTAAGAACTACCGATAGAACTGAAAACTTACTCGTATAACATAGAATTTGATAACTTACTTTAGAAACTACGCGGGTGAAACAGGAGGGCGTGGCCATGAGCTTGGCCATCTGGAAATGCTGCCGCATTTCTAGATTACCGCGGTTCCGAGTTTTACCCGAAGTTTTCTTATCATTCCCGAGCGTAACGCTAGAATTCAATTCACAGCCCACGAAAAATCTGTCTAGACGCGCCAAAAAAAAGATTTCACTTTAAAAAACGCAAACTTCAAACTTTGACTTCGAAAAGGCAGTTATGCGCGTGGGATTCAAATCATGGGTACCTACCGGATCGGAAATTACCAGCCGTACGTAACGTGGTCAAACGCTAGCCTTAAAAAACAACATTTCTTGACCCATTTTCATCAACGCTCATTAAAAATAACTTATACAACAAGTTTAACATCGTTTTAAACCCCCGAGTGAAACTTTGCCCGTTATCCTGACACACTTTCAAAACTCCCCGATCGTAATATTTCTCCCGCATTTTCACCTCCCCGGGTTACCCAGAATTATGGGGAGTAGTCACGCTAGCCTTTCATTCTATTTCAAGAAATAGTTTCGCCAAGAAAAATATTATTAGATGGAATTTTGTTATTGTATTCTATTGGGAAAAACTGTAGTAAATGTATTGTAAAATCTACATATACAAATCTACATCTCTTTTATAGCAATGAAAAATAATACAACAAAAAAAGTTAGACATTTTTTTTTACTTTGATAGGTTTCTCGCCATCTCGCCTGATGTCAAACGACAATGCGGTCTACGATGGAGCGTTTGTACCCAGAAGTAACCGATTCACTCTCAATTTGAAAACACAAAGATTGTAACCATCGGGAAAAACCCAGTCAGGCAACGTATTCCACAGCCTTGACGTGCTTATCACAAAAGTAGACTCTAATGTATTTCTTCGTGTCTTTAGAACATTTACCATGAAACGATGTCGCTTTTTCAAGCTACGAGCATTGCGATAGAAAAAAATGCAAGGTGGTATCAGATCATGCGACTCAGTTACATACTCTCCGAAGTGTATCCGATAAGCCGATCAGCAACTTTTCGGCGATGTTCAAGACTTTGCAGTCTTTTTCGCATAATGTATTAATACATTCAAGTAACATTTTATTAAATAATATAGAGATACGTGCAGGACATATGTCTGATGGTAAGCAACATGGCTGCCACATAACAGCACAGTGACACGCAGCTATTGGAACAAGAAGATTCCAAATCGTTATGAAGCGCTGCACTGCGGTCTTCGCCCAGAGAAATAAGGTAATTCATCGCCTTGCTAATGCCACCAGAAACACTACCCTTTAAACCGGAACACAGTAATGCTTGCACGTTATTGCTTGGCGGTAGAATAACGGATCGGATCTCGGATTATCTGTATAGAACGTCATACAGATAATCCGAGATCCGAGGTAGTCGGGGGGTTAATCAAAATTTTTAATTTTGTTCTTGTACAAATTGCCTAATGTGTTACAATCACAACTTTACAATACAATCACGCGCACCGCGTTATCCGCCATCAAAAAAAGTGTTCGCATCCCTCCTCTTTCTAACAATTCCAAAATAAGTTGACAGATAGAAATATTGCCATAAACATGACCAACAGACTCAATTATAACTTATAACGTTTTGACACCCATAACAAGACAACATTACATTAACAGAGGACATGGTATTTAAGAAAACCTAACATGAAGTAGGTATAATATTTGTTATCGTGAGAGTGTCCCGAGTCCCAGCAGTGGGAACATTTAGTAAGCTGCTTTTGCTATGTCTTCTAATATTATGAACATCAAAGATAAGATGTTTGAATGTTTGTTGCTCAATCACGACGGAACTTATGAACAGATCGGGTTGAAATTTGAAATACAGTTAGAGTATAGTCTGGAATAGGCTATTTCACCTTTATACAAAAAAAAAACGGGGAAGAAGTGACACTTTTCATTCTCGCTCTGTATCTTTTCCCCTCCCCCGCACTTTATTTTTTTGTGCTTTCATACCCCTCACTTGTTATTTTAATTGTAACTTCCTCATAGTTACTCTGTTTAGAGGAGAGCCTGAAACCCACGACACAGGGTAACCTAGTGTGGGTTTCAGTGAACATCTTGAAGCTCACATTGTATTTTTCTTTTGTCTTTAGTTATGACGTCCTGGTGTAATTATAGAGGAATGTAAGTTTACGATAAATAAATAAATAAAATAAACCCCTTCCATGTTAGGGTTAAAGTTTAACGCAACTTTGTTAGAAGTCGCACAAGAAGTTTCACTTAAAAAAAAACTTGAGAGGTGTCAAGGGGACACCCGGATGGAACGAAGTTCCTTTTGATTAATTAGTGAAGGATTTTTTTTTTCATTATTTACAAAAAACCTGTATACACTCAACAAAAATAATCGTCACGACTCCACACTGTTCAATGCGAAATAGAAATGCAAATATCTGGCTTGCTTTCTATAAGAGAGAGAGAGACAGACAGAGAAACATGCGACGCCGCACAGCTTACAATGGCAAAAAGTGTCGTGACAGCTTTTCGTAAGATTTTTTTCCGTCTAGCCCCCTTTCACAACGCGCGATAAGGAACTTCGTTCCAAAAACGCAATGCAACATTTACACAAAGGGCAATTCTAAAATCGATTCAATCGATTCCCGCTCTCATATTAACCATTCGAGCCATAATCGACTAATGAAGGCTTAGCTAGCAGCTTCTGCTTAACAACACTATTTACATAGAACCTCATAACATGCACTTACAGTTATCCCTTTCCTACCACCGCAGAGAAAGCAGGACCGACATACCATAAAATTTCTTCTTCCCAACGCGTGAGTAGTGCATTTCGCTCTAACTTATGCTAATAGAACGATACAGATGCAGTTTAATGTTTCAGGAAGGTATTATTTAGTAGCATAGAGCGTAATTAAGGAAAGCCCAAGTTTTGAAATAATGGCCGATTGAAGTCGATATACCTTTTATGTGTTTGCTTGTAAATTCAGAGTTAAGTTGTTTAGTTTTGTGCTTATCTGTTTGCTTGGGTGCAGTTTTGATATAGTCATGACGAAACATGTTCCTTATGAATGTGTAAATTTTGGATGAATCGATTTCACAAGTTTAAAGGCTTCTTTTAATTCGTCCTACTGGTAGTTTTTGAGAACGTCTAGGCCGTGGAATGTGTTGTTTGAGTGTGTTTTTACCGATATTTATGATCTTGGTGTCTCAAATAGAAAGTGAATCGGTATCATCTAGGCTTTGATTATACAGTTGTCCATATGTATATATATTTATATACCATTCAAGCGTAGAAATATCAAACAAATATCAGCCAACTGTAGGCTGTTAAGCGCGATCTGTCAGTTTAATTTCGACTCTGGCGTTGTGCGGTAAACACGTGTTTTGTGACTCTTCAATTTTACGATTTGCGCTATAAAAGTCAGCAAAAAATACGAAAGATGATTTAAAATAACTAAAAACGTTAGCTATCATCGGTAAGTAACCTTTCCATTATCATTTAGTTACAGGAACAATTGATATAAAAAAAATTGTGTCTCTGGGTAGCATCATTTGACGCCATGTTTTAAAACATGTCACGAACACAAGTGTCTGTGTTTCAACACGTGTGTGTGTGACACGCACACATTGGTTTGAAACTTGGCCTGTTATTTTCGTCGCAATTACAGCGTAACGCTCCATCTAGACAACTGTACATATAATCAAAGTTTCTAGGTAAGAACGCACACAACAACAGGCGACACGGCGGTGAAGTGTAAACCTATCTGTCTATTCTATACAATTGTATAGAATAAATTTTGTCGGTCAAGATTATGTAGCCAAGGTTTAATTCAGAGGTCAAAAATACTTACCCACCATATTTGATATAAAATTGTTTTATTAACCTAAACTTTGTCGTTTAATTTCCCATCATAAACCATTCATGATATGATACCATTATGTGTTGAAAAATTCTTTTGTTTAAATTTCGGTGAGTGTTTATTACGTTGTTTCAAAATTATTTGTTTTGTTTTTTTTCTTCGTCCAAAAAAATGTGTTTTTTTTTAATTTTCGACAGAGATTGCATACTCATTGATATTGTTATTATGCAATCTCCATCATCCGTCATCAACTAAAATTTTGCGGTTTATGAATTACATTTTCATATGAATTAGAAGTGTTTTTGTGTTTGCCAAAAGGTCTTAGCCCCAGCGTTTGTAACATAAAGTAATTTGATTGTGTTTACAAATTATTGGCACTAATTTATTCCACAGAATTTTTTGCTCAAATATTGACTTTTTCATTTAAGCTGCCTTGTTTAAACTTCTACCGGTTCTTCTCAAAAACTAGTCAGAGTGATGTAACTTTGATTGCCGCTTATTAGATCATAGTCTAATCTAAACTATGCACGTGGAAATTGGAAAATCGTGACGAGTGCTGTTTTTAACTAAATTAAAGGATTAAATACCAATTTCATTTTTTATTGATTTTTATTAGTTGTGGCGTTTTAGTTACGACACCTAGAATACTATTTTCTGTGTTATTTTAAGCACTTCCAGTTAATTTAAAGCACTTTCAATAACAGTTATTAAATAGAATTTTGAGTTAAGCCGCTAGTTTTTTTTATTAAATTGAGAAATGTAAATATTTTTCATTTTTAGCATATATTTTTTTATTATAGTAACATTTTTTGTTGGTAAAATGTATGTTAGTTATACTTATTTTTCGTGTATAGATTACCTGTTGATCGTATTTTATCAAGTATGTTGAGCTCCTAAAACAAAAGTTACAGTTTTTTTGTAAAAAATTAAAATAGCAACCATTTCAAAACGAAAAAAAAATGCAGAAATGGTAGAATTGTGGGTAGGTGTTTTGTCGACAAAATCGACTACTTTAAATACTTTTTAAATATCGCTAACCTTATCCCAATGCGACTGTATAATGTATCAGGCCAGTATATAAATAAACGTGCCACGATTTATAGTAAAAAATACAATTTTCGTAGTAGACGGGTACCTACCAACATGGGTGCCGTCAGGAGTAAAAACACAATAATACATATATTACTCACCCAATCAAACGGAATAAAGGCATTGTATCAAATCGTGATAGTTTTTACGAAGGATGATCTCACTACTATTGTCGGAGTTTGTAAACAATTTTAGGATCGAATCATTACATAACATATTTGAAATATCAATAGAGTTGATCTATTTATAAGAATGAATAAGTTCTAGAGCGTCTAGGGAAGTATTGGGCTCTATAATGAGATAGATCTTCTTATGAAAATAAAATATTATTACTTTTTATTATTTAAATTGCTATAAATTTTTGAAAAAAAAAATGTTACTTGTTGTAATGTTTTTACTTTTAGATACTCTTTATTAAGACTTTTTAATTATTATTTTTAATTTTGTCAACAAAATAAGGCCTAGTTTGGTATGCTGTTTCCTGTCCGTGCACGTATGCCTCGTGAGATCGTTCTAAGCGATAAGGCCGCCAATAAAAATGCTAAGTCAATCGTATGTTTTTTTTTAATATGATGGTTTCTGTTTTTGTGCTTTTAATAAAGAGTTGTTGTAATGTATTGCATTGTATTGTAAGGTTCATGAGCTAATTACTGTATTTTAATATAACTTTATAGTATATTTAATCTGTGTGATGTTCATTTGAGTGCGTCTATGCGTCTTGATATTTAGCAATGGCAACATCGTATCAGACTGTTATATTATCTATGCAAATGAACATCACCTACTTTTTTAAATTGCACACTAAACGTATAACAACTGATTATATAAAATCCCATTAAAGCCATTATAAATCAGAGTAAAGGCTTTTCATTTTCTGAGATAAGGACCTGACCCTTCATCTCAGAAGTGGATAAACTTCAAGCCCACTATTTGTTGGATTTGTACACTGTAACAAGAGTGCCCGACATTATCATGGACAACGGACAAAGAGTATTTCTGGAGAAAACATCGACTTCAACGTCATTAACGCGCACGGCATAAAACCAAGAGTACTTCGAATGAAAAGATCAGACATCACCGCTGAAGGCACCCACACCGGAGCAGACATAGTCACGAGCGCAGTCTTAGTCCAAGCGGAGGCTTAGCTGAGACCGGAGATACTAATTTACTAATTTTTATTTATTTATTTTTGAGATGCAGCCAGGACCGGAGATGCAGTCATGATCGGAGATGCCAGCCAGGACCGGAGATGCAGTCATGACCGGAGATGCCAGCCAGGACCGGAGATGCAGCCAGGACCGGAGATGCAGCCAGGACCGGAGATGCAGCCAGGACCGGAGATGCAGCCAGGACCGGAGATGCAGCCAGGACTGGCGACGCAGCGAGGACCGGAGACGCAGCCAGGACTGGCGACGCAGCGAGGACCGGAGATGCAGCTAGGACCGGAGATGCAGCCAGGACCGGCGACGCAGCCAGGACCGGATTAGAAGCCAGAAAAGGAGCTGCCGCGTGATCGAGTTCCAGCTGTGAGCGGAGTGGCGGTGGAGTAAGACGGAGCCTGCGGCGCCGGGTGAGGAGCGTCAGGACGCAAGATGCCGTGCAGGTACAGGACATCAGGAAGATACAGGTAATCTTAACAAACAGTACAGTACATATTTTTCACTGAGTTAGTTGAAACCTTAGTAGTAGCCTGAAGGAAATAAATTTACGATGTTGTTTCGGATTGCGACATATGGTCAAAAGTCTAGCCATACAAATTTAGTTGAGTAAAGTAGGCGAATGTGGAAACTATATAATTGGAGTGATACTTATATCATACTTACCTACGCACTGTCAAAATTAACAGGGTTTGTTCAGAGCATGTTAACAGGCATTAGCGTTTATTTCTATGCTTTATTTTTATTTTGGAACGTGTTGAAACTTAAGCTGTCTACAATAATGCATTCAAATAATAAAACGACAACTACCTATACTGATTAAGTTAATGAAGGCAAGTCTGGACAAACTAACAAACACTAACAATCCCGCATTTTCCAAACTGATTCATAATGTGGAAAACTTTACCAGTTAATAAGTAAACTACTGTTGTGTCGGGGAAATGTTATTATTGCAAGGAGGTTGGACATCACAGCTTTTACAAATATATATATATATTCAAATGCAACGTATGCAAACTAGGTCACACGAGTATTCATTGTGCAAGATTACTTATTCATTATAAAAATAACATAAATACCATTTTAAGAAAATTTGTATTACACGACACCTAAAATATTATAAACAAAGTGACATTGCAAATAAGACGATTTATACGGTTCAGTGATTAATAGTTGATTAAGTCAATGAAGCGAAAAGATTACGTTAAATTTGGCCCAGTAATAATAATAAATTACCAGTACAAAAAAATACATGGTAGGTAATTATGCTTCTGGGTAAAGGCAAAGGTAGATACAAAAATGCAAGATTTACGTAGTTGAGGATATAGAAATCTTTAGTGTTGAAGATATACACTGTATTGGTTGGTATAACACAGTTTCAAAGAAAGCCCTGACATTGTTGTAATAAAAAATAAATATATAATTTAAAAATAAATAGGTATGTATAAATTCACAAAAACTTTTTTGTGAGACTTGAACTAGTTTTTAAATATGATATTTTAGTCCTTACGCGACCACTAACTGTAATGCTCTTTGCTTGTAGTAGCAGCTACTCTGATTCTTCCCACTAGAGTCTCTCTGAGAGGAATACAAACATAGGCAATGAATTTTATTTATTGGCAGCTGACTACTTTGAAAATGATTAAAGCGGAATATTATTACAAAATATAGTACAAACGCCCAATTTTGTAACGCACCCACCCAATAGCAATAAGTAAAAGGTTGACTTTGATTTACGTGATTTTCATAAAGATTGTAAAGAATCAGATTTAAATGTTAGATCAGAGTTAACAAACAAACACGATCAGACACAATTGAAAGCACTACAAAAACCGTGTGAGGTACGTATGTTGTTTTTAAATGGTTTAAAAGAAATAGATTTTCTGGGATTCTATGTCAGTGGTAACGGAATAGGTAACAGGAAAACGACTGTTATACTTAATTTTCAAAAATGTTCACGATGTTAGGCGATTCATTGGTCTTGCAAGATTTTTTTTTAAAGTTTGTTAATATTTTGCTCCTATAGCAAGACTCCTGATATATTGAGTACTGCATTTAAATGGCTAACAAAGATAGTCGAATGTTTGATAATTTACAATAACTGCTTCCCCAATAATCTGTATTAGTTTTGTTTGAACCTGAGCCAACAAAGGACAAAGAACGCTGATGGTACAAAGCTAGGTATAGCGGGTATTTTGATGCAACATGATGTTGATGGTTTGCTGATTTGAATGATGACCAGTAGTTAAATTTTTTGTCAAATTAGAGGCTTTAGCTGTAATAGTTTCCTTGAGTTGTTTTTAAGATCATTTACTGGGTTTAAAATTTAAAATCCAGCAACCAACTGTAATGAACTACTGTCCACAATAACGAAATGAGATCTCGTTCCATGAATATAACCATGGTGGGTACAACATTTCGGGAGTACAACTGCACCATTGAATACACGTATGACACACGTTAATGCCTTATATTGTACCTACTTGACAAAATAAGTATTATTGACTTACTGAATATTATGAACATGAAGGATTGGATCGTGTCTGTACAAGAAATTGATGAAAATGAACATGAATGATGAAATTAACTAATCATGTAGTGATATTAAGAATAATTACCAACTTAAGGCTTTATATGTTTTCCAGTAAATGGAAATGTAAGGTGCCATTTGTAAAAGTGAATCATGAAAACGTCCATCATTCCGGATTTGAAAAATCTTAAACAGTTTACAATCTACTTATTTTCCTAAAATACACCACGTTAGGAAGAAATATTTAGCTACGTTTACAAAGTACTTACATCAACATTCATTCAGTGCGTGGTACAAAAATCATAAATGTTGTTAAGATTCCTAAATAATAATGCACCTATTTCGGGGTATCATCACGATTGATTACAGATCGCGGCTCATGTTTTCTTAATACGAGTACAAAGTTAAGGGCTTCTAAACTAACTAACTAAATATTAACTAAATCATAAAACTCTTCTAAAAATAATCTGGATAAATGGATAACGTAAGACAATATCGTTTTAACAATTACCTATAATTTTGTTATTTCATCACTGAGATATAGATAGGCATATCAGCTAATGCTGATCGCATATTATTTATTAAATTAATTAATTAAACACGTAATAAACGTCGTAGCTGGCAGGCAGAATGGCAGGTAGAGTGATTTGATTAGACCATTTCAGAAGCGATGTCAACAAAGTGCCGTATTAAAAAAAAAAACTTGGCACTAGGTAAACTCGAGATACTCACATTGAGTCGAATAATATTGGCAGGTAAAAGTCTATCCGTATTATTATTGAGATGCAGGTTAGTTAGCCCTACCGATAACGTGATTGGTGACACAGTTACTGGAACATCTGTATTAGTGGTCACGATAATAACAGTGAAGGTGATCTAGTACGAATGGAACGGACCATTGGTGACAAATATCACGCAGACTGAGCTTACAAGTATTTGTCAAATACGATCCTTACAGTATTAATAGGATCAGAGATCATCTTACTGAATCATAGATTTCTTGTTGAAGATAGTTTTCGTAGAAAAGGCAACAAACGGTATGAAGATACCTTTGCATTGGATAAATCTACCCTTGACTTAATTTTAAACAATGTAATGGTAAAGACAGTGAAAGCGATACAGATGACGAAAGTTCTGACACAATTAAACGTTAGTTAGCTTATTATGACAATAATATGGAAGCTTAGTAACATTACTTAGTTACGATTGAATTGGATTTATTTGTGACAAAACTACAATATTTATTATGTTAATTGATCGAGAACATGAACACGATAATGATGGTTATGCTTAACACACTTTATTTGTACTTTAACCAACGAAGTATTATTAATAGGTCATTGACTTGAACAGATTACATTTAATGCATTTGTAAAATGATCCCACACTAGGCTCTGGGCCCGTGACCTGGGCACCTTATCAGACTATGGTTGGTAACATTATGAAAAGATTCATCATCATCATCCACAATCTTCTTTAACTATCTGATGGATAAAGACCTCCCTTTTATCATACCATATTCCTCGTTTCTCTGTCGAGTCCAGGTTCGAAACGTGATGAAGACGATGACAAAGATAATTGTTTTTACTAATAAAGCTTGTTTGAGGTTCGTGGATTTTGATAGAATCAAGCATAGGCTATGAGCGATCAGTGCAGAAAGCGAAAGGTATTGGGTAACTAATGCCGCACAGATGGTCGCAGATCATAGCAGACTATGCAAGATAATATGAACTAGATAAGAGATGTGAATGATACGGTTAATTATTAATAATCAAGTTTTATTTCAGATTCTTAGATTATAATTTTGATGCGAGCATAGGCTATGAGCGATCAGTGCAGAAATTGAAAGGTATTGGGTAACTAATGCCGCACAGATGATCGCAGATCATAGCAGACTATGCAAGATAATATGAACTAGATAAGAGATGTGAATGATACGGTTAATTATTATTAATCAAGTTTTATTTCAGATTCTTAGATTATAATTTTGATGCGAGCATAGGCTATGAGCGATCAGTGCAGAAATTGAAAGGTATTGGGTAACTAATGCCGCACAGATGATCGCAGATCATAGCAGACTATGCAAGATAATATGAACTAGATAATAGATGTGAATGATACGGTTAATTCTTATTAATCAAGTTGGTTTCAGATTCTTAGATTATAATTGATGCGAGCATAGGCTATGAGCGATCAGTGCAGAAATCGAAAGGTATTGGGTAACTAATGCCGCACAGATGATCGCAGATCATAGCAGACTATGCAGGATTGAGATTACGAATATGATTAGATTTTAGATATTTTTAATTAGATTAGAGATATGAATTTGAACAACTAGACAAGAGATCTGATTAATGTTTGTTGAATACCTTGTTTGCTCTTGCCTTTTTCTGATGATTGTATGCAGTTTAACTATTATTGTATAGTAATTACTTAAGTTCACATAAAACAGTTTTGTATGTAAATTACCTTCTTCTTTTTTGAGTTTTCATTTGTCATTTATGTTGTTATAACTTTTTAAGTTTTGAATCATTCAAATTGTGAGAGGACTCACCTTAAGAGGATGGCCGAACTGTAAGGTTCATGAGCTAATTACTGTATTTTAATATAACTTTATAGTATATTTAATCTGTGTGATGTTCATTTGAGTGCGTCTATGCGTCTTGATATTTAGCAATGGCAACATCGTATCAGACTGTTATATTATCTATGCAAATGAACATCACCTACTTTTTTAAATTGCACACTAAACGTATAACAACTGATTATATAAAATCCCATTAAAGCCATTATAAATCAGAGTAAAGGCTTTTCATTTTCTGAGATAAGGACCTGACCCTTCAGTATGTATCGAATACAAATATTTAAGTATCTCCCTATCTACCAAATATAACGAAAATTGTAACAGTAGAATCGAAATAGTAGAAAGTAATAGAAATAACAAATTTCGTAGATCCTAGTAATATCATAAATGTCACAAATTGAATGTTTGGTTAATTTTGATATTTGGATGTTTGTTGCTCAATCACATCGTAACGTGTAAACTGATCGGGCTGAAATTTGGAACACAGTTAGATTAAAGTCTGGAAGAACACATAGGCTTTTTTATCCCGGGAAAATAACGGGAACGGGAACTGCGCAGGTAACACCGTGGGGCACTGCTAGTATAATTAAAGTAAAATAAACTTTTACTTAATTTTTTTTTAAATAAAAAGTGACGAGACGAGCAGGACATGTGCCTGATGGTAAGCAACATGCTTGCCACATAACAGCGCAGTGACATGCAGCTATTGGAACATGAAGAGTCCAAATCATCACTGCACTGCGCTAGGGACCCAGAGATGTTGTGCTTATCAAAAAAGCTAAGTCTAAGGCCAATCTGTCTCGCCAAGCTAAAAAAAAATACTTGCTGAAAAGCATTGGCCTTGTTGAATCTTTCATTAAAGTTAAAAAATACACATAAAATGTATTATTTTAAATTTAAGTATTTCATTTTCGTTTTAATTTTGAAAAAACTTTAAACTATTGTTAAGTTAAGTAAGCTAAGTTAAGTAAAGTAAGCTCCAAAAGTGCGTTACAAAAAAAATATTCTAACTCTAGAATTTTCTAAATCAATTTGTTTAATGTACAAAATAGTCGCCAAGGAATAAAAAAACTAAGTAATAGGAGAGGGCATCGACCGCACGCGTGATCAGAATTTGATCCTGGGGTCTCGCTAACGAAATTGATTATGGTCTTGTTATTGTCCTCTCTTTCATAACACTCTGAATTGTAGAGAACACAATAGCAAGAACGCAATTTCGTTAGGCAATAAAGATGGCGATCGTCAGTTTTTATGTTCGTAGTTCGATGTGCATTCTTTCAAGTCCTCGCCATTACTTTACTTTATTTCCAAGTAGCAGTACTGTCGTATTACAGTCTCGTGCTTGATATATAATATTTTGTTTATACGAGTAGTTTTGTAGTTCCTGATTTTCGCCATGGGCTTAATTTGTGGCGCGTTCTAACATTGCCTTCCTGATTTCGACGTTTTTGGCGGCTGGTCGTTTAGATATTGTAATGATTTTGCGTCTTTGAATAATGACTAGTGGAGTGGTAGGACTCTTGGCAGAGTCCGCCTGGGGAAGTACCACCACACCTTTGCTAGTTATTATATTGCCAAGCAGTACTGTGCGAACAGTACTGTGTTCCGGTTTGAAGGGCAAGATGGAGAGTTACCAGAGAAATTACAGGGCTTAGAGATATAACATCTTAGATCTCTGCGAGGCGAGCGCAGTGCTTTGATAAGTAATGATTTGGACTCATCATGTTTCAATAGCTGCCTGTCACTGTGCTGTTATGTGGCAGGCATGTTGCTTACCATCAGGCACATGTCCTGCTCTTCTTGTAACTCTATACTAAAAAAAAACTATACATATAAGCATGTCGGTAACTCCACCCCCAAGATTTTCCTCTAAAGATGTTTTCACTTAAAATATGGCAGAAACGAATTAATCATCCATAAAACACGTAGCA
Organism: Ectropis grisescens; assembly: GCA_017562165.1. Taxonomy (NCBI): domain Eukaryota; kingdom Metazoa; phylum Arthropoda; class Insecta; order Lepidoptera; family Geometridae; genus Ectropis; species Ectropis grisescens. The sequence goes on along the minus strand of CM029794.1, from coordinate 17,700,317 downwards.
GTGTATTCTGGAACAATTAAATATTTCGCAACAGATCAGATAGCGTCGTGAATCAGTGGGAATGCGGCGAAACTGGCGCACTCAGTTGTCAACAGCCGATGTAGATAGCTATCGGGAATGTACGACATTATAGGACTTGTGTTTTATTGCGGAAATTTAGATCAAATACCTACAAAACATTTGTAGTGCTAGGTGTCTGTAGAGTTACCCAGGGAAGTAACGCTTTTGCCAGTTATTTCTACCCCCAATAAGTAATGTGCGATCATCGCCCCGTGGTTTTTAAATAATAAATTGATTTATTTGCGAAAATGGGTAATTACAATAAAATCTTAAATGTTTACATTGAGAACTCCTTAATCGACCTTACGGCATGCAAATATTTTTGCGGTTTTACCCGCATAGCTCCCGGTCCTGTATTTTTTCCATGATAAAAGATGTTTTTCCATGATTTACCATTGTTATATTGTATTTCAAATTTAGACTGTTCATCCGGTTGGACGTGATAGAGATTAATATAAATAATGGGTGTTAATTATAAGTATCTGGATAATGAGCGTAGTGCAATGCTAAGCGGTGATTTGGACTCTTCGTGTTCAAGTAGCTACGTGATACTGTTATGACTGGGAATAGGAAGATGTGGTGCATACCATCCAGCACATGTCTTGCAAGGCTCGTCATCACTATTTACTATAAAATAAAGTGGCCAAGTGCGAGTCGGACTCGCCCATGAAGGGTTCCGTTGCAGCAAGTAACATTATATATAATATATAGTACACATAGTTCTTGTAGTTCGTTGTAACTTTTATCGATGTTTTAATAATAGTGTATTTATGACGTACTAAAAAAAAACTACTTACCAGATCGAGTTCAAACTAATTTTCGGTGGAAGTTTGCATGGTAATGTACGTCATATTTTTTTTTTAGATTTATCATTTTCTTACTTTAGAAGTTACAGGGGGGACACACATTTTACCACTTTGGAAGTGTCTCTCGCGCAAACTATTCAGTATACAAAAAAAATTATACAAGAAACTTTAAAATGATTTTTGAAGACCTACCCGTAGACAACCCACACAAATGGGTTTAATGAAAAAAAAAATCATCAAACTTATTCGTTTAAAATTTTTCATCAGTTCTGTGTATGAGGCAACCCCAAAATTTATTGTTGTTTTTATATTTTTGTATAAAAATCTGAATGCGGTTTCTAGAATACATCTACTTACCAAATTTCAACAGTATAGTTCTTATAGTTTCGGAAAAAAGTGGCTGTGACATACGGACGGACAGACAGACATGGCGAATCTATAAGGGTTCCGTTTTTATGTTTTACGGAATCCTAAAAAAATTATAATCGTGACTATTTTATTTTGACTAGCACAATAAGAGTTCGTGGTGCGCCCCCAAACACAATTTGACGAAACTTACTTTTACTCTTCGTGTTCCAATAGCAGCGTGACTATCCTGTTTTAGGCAAGCGTGTTGTTCACTATCAGACACCTGTCCTGCTCGTCCTAACACTGCATACTGGAACAATTGAATTTTCTCCGAAAAGACAGATTCCCATTTCAATTCAGACACTTGCCAAAATTTCATAGTGTTTGTGAAATCTACAGGGGATGTCGTTCTATATTATGTAAACTAATTCTAGTTTTAAGCTATTGCATAGCTTTTATCGCGGGCCTGGGGACCGAATTTTAGTGATCGTGCATTACTTTTTGATGTTCACAAGAAAGAGGGATGGAAGACCGTATCGCCGTCCTCCCCACTCGGTAATTCGACTTTGAATCTTATTTGTATTAGCTTTACAGTGCAAAAATGCATGCGACATGCAATAGCTTTACCGCGGCAGTCCCCGAGTGCCACACTTCTGTTTTTTGTTACATTTCAAAAACCGCCTCACTAATTTCGATAAAAATTATGTTATAGGACCACCTCTAAAGTATCGGCTACTTATCTACCGAACACAAAAAAAAACATCAAAATCGATTCCCAATCGGCGTAGACGTAAGACTCATTTTTTTTCCGTTCAAAATCTCTTTATCTATATTCTCAGGAATGAGTGAACCGATTTCAGTCATTCTTTCACCGATGGATATGTACGCGATCCCGATGAGTGCTATATAATATACCACGGGCGAAGCCGGGGCGGGCATCTAGTTAAATATAAAGATTTTACAAAATTTGTACAAATACCAGTGTAAATATATCCTAGCAGTACAACATAATGTAAGATTACATGTTGTTTTTTGAGTACAGTAGCTCACTTAAAAACTTAGGAATATGTCAATGAGGAGTTTTCCAGATGGAAATTCACTTGTCAAAAACAGCTCCCAATTCTGCCAAGTGTGACACCACTGTCTGTTTTTGTAAAATTACTCAGCTCAGATCGTGCTCAATACTTATTAATAAATTTACTGCGTAAGATATCTATTTCGTTAGTTTGAGACGAACGTTTAAAAAAACTGAATGTTGGTTATTACCAGGAATCGTAAATAAAAATATTAGAGGGTATGTGCCAAGTTATATTGACTAGTACAATAAGATCTTGTAGTACGGCTCGAGCCAATATTTGTAAGTCGTATAATCTAGGCTTATCTCAGGACAAAACAATCTGAATTATGCGTTGTAACAAAAGTTTATGTAACAACAAGCGCTTTGTCGAGAGCTGGCGGATTGCCCAATGCTTCCGACACGGCGTACCTACTTTATTACTCAGATGGATAGGGTTGCCATGCGTAAAGAGATATTAATTTGCTACATTTACAAATTCCACATTCGAGAGTGAATCAGTTTCTTCTAGGTAAGCACGCTCCGTCGTAGACCGCATCGTCGCTTAATATTTCCCACCCAGTGCAAACATTTGTGTGATGAATTCAAATATTTGTTCTATGTCTGGGTGTTCCTATTTATAACAAGTATGCATTTACAACTATACAAGTATTATTTTTATAACAGATATCTGGCCGCCGAAGCTTTGTTTATTTTAGGGTCAGATGGCGTTGTGTGTGAAATGTCCATCACTATTTAGTTATTTAATGGGCCCGTGTACGGTAGCTCATCTCGTCTTCAAAACCCTTTCCGAGAGCTTGGTCGACGCGACTCGTAACCAAAATGCTGCGTTTATTTAGCCCAACGCATAAGCATTGCCATTCGACGTGGTAATCCCGCCAGCGTACCGGCTTCATTCTATCTATCTTCTCTTCTATCGATCTTCATGGCATCAGCATACATGGCGTCAATATTTTTAGATGGCCGTGCTTATGGGCATGCCCTCCGGTTTCACCCGCGTAGTTTCCATAATGAGCTATCAAAGTCTTATAGGTTTTCACTTCTATCGGCAATTCCTATTATTACCAATATACCAATATACCATAAAAAATTATGACGATTTCATCATTCTTTGGATTTAAACAAAATAACAAAATTTAAAATATTGATTAACCTCCGACTACCTCGGATTTGTTATCTGTACAACATTCTACTTGTCAAGCCCTTTTATTTGATACCCATATTAAGAGAGTTGTGAAAAAAGAAATGTATTTCGCCATTGTGTGGAAGCAGATTTGAAATTTGCCATAGTGCAATGTATTCTACTAGTCAAGCCCTTTCGTTTGATACCCATATTGATGTAGGCTGTGAAGAAATATTTTGTCCGCCATTTTGTGGAGGCGGCAATCTTGAATCGATATTAACCAAACATAGCTAAGAACATCCGCACGGATATTTACTTTTAAATAAAAAAAACCGCATCGAAATCGGCCCTTCTGTTTGAGCTCTACGGTGCCACAGACAGTCACACACACACAGAGACAGGCAGACATCGACGTCAAACTTATAACACCCTTTTTTGTCGGGGATTAAAAAGAAAGAAACCACGTCCTGAGTCTTTAAGTAACAAGATATATGGATCACCTACATTGATATCCTCCACAGATATATAAACGAAGGATGTAGTATTTGCATTACGTAATGTTTGTGCCGTCTGTTATAATTGAGTTAATCTTGTTACGTTATCTAAGTGTTTGTCTGTTTACTTTGTTATTACATAGCAGAGTCGGCGTGATTAATACAATATAAACGGTATAGTGTAAATATAAATAAACATTAATATCTTACTATACAGGGTTACTGGAGATCAGCCTGCATCCGTTTAACGACATGACTTATGTTCTGTATAACAAACAACTTTTGTTAAAACTTTTCTTATTCTTCATTTCTCCTTTTCCATCCTGCGGTTGCCTGGAAGAGACCGCTTTTAGCGATAAGGTCGTCAATTGTTACTTTCTTATTTATTTTTTGTATATTTTTGCAACTTTGTTTACTTGTGAAGTGCAATAAAAAAATTATGTATCTAATACAAAAAAGTGTTTGTTTTCCTCTCTAGCACTGTTTAGTGATTAGTCACTTCGACACATCATTTATTAAGCGTTAAAGAGTACGTACGGTCTTATTACGTATTGTTACGAAGAGTTCGATGCATTTAGACATGGTAAATACAAATGACAAATTAATATTTAATGAGACAAAAAAATCTACTTTAAAATTATTGTTGGACTCCGAAGACACAGTCCAAAACTAAGACCTATGCACATGCAGTCCCTGTCTCTTCTAACTACTGAAACAACAATAGAAAATAAAAAATATAACTGCCAGTCTCAATCCCGAACGTTGGTACAAAAATACACTTTTTTATTTTGTATGGGAATAAAAATACACGAGTTCTTATACTACTAGCGGCCCGTTCCGGCTTCGCTCGGATATTGTCACATAAAGCTCATTAATCGAAATAAAAACTATCCTATCTTTTAAGTTGGATCAAGCTACACACGGTGTCCAAATTTGATTAAAATCGGCTAAGTAGTTTAGGAGTCCATGGCGGACAAACATCCTGACTAGAGATTTATATATATATATTAAGATAGATGAAAAGTTGACGTATTTAATGTACTTAACACACACTTATAAGCAACCAGGCGGATTACTAATAACCCTGTATATAAATTACGCGGCATATTGTTTCTCCGCGATGGACTATTAAACTACTAAATCGCTTTTAATCAAATTCGCACACCGTATGCAGTTAGATTCAACTTAAAAGATATAATAGTTTACATTACGATAATGGTCTTTATATGACAATATCCAAGCGAACCCGAGACCATCGAGCAACTCGATCATCAGCGCAAGCACGGAAGCCTTAGCTAAAAAATATTGTTCAAATCTTTCTGTCATTTCTTGCGGGAGGGGAAAGTTGCACACTAGCGTAAAACCGCACCATTACATACAAAACATACCTGTACCGATCCATTGGCGATCATACTCACACAGCCAACTCACTAACACATAAAAAATAAAGCACCATTCACAAATCTAGCCCCGCCCTCAGCCACAGTATATTATCAAACTCCATGGTCCACGCGGACTTGTACTTTGACAGAGGGGAAACGCTCTGTATGCCTACTCCTTTCCGTTTTGCTGGCTGTCCGGGACGGACCGCTACTTGGTATGTAATGAAGTGAAACCTTTTTTGGCGCACCACACACAGATTTTTCGTGGGCTGTGAATTATATTTTAGCGTTACGCTCGTGAATGAAATAAATCTTCGAGGGAACTCTTGTTACCATTACGCATCAAACCATAGCCATATAGTGTAAATGATCATGCTAAGAAGACCGGTTTCACCCGCGTAGTTTCCAAACTGTGCTAAATTCCGAGTTATAAGTGTTCACTTCTATCGGTAGTCCCTGTGACTGCAATTTTTTTTATGGGTTATCATTATCATGTATCATATTGAAAATGATATAAGACGGGGCATTTTTTAAACTGTTACAAGGTTTACAATTGATAGCCACCTTGTCTGATAACCTAAGAAGAAGATTGTAGACTTCATAAGAAAAGAAGAAGATTGTAGAAGTACTTATGAAGACACCAAGATTATACGAGCGATATACGATGATACGAGATAAGAGCAGTGTGTTTATTCAGGATCCATATATCATTAGGTTGCACATTGGATTTGTGAGTAAATTTTTTAAATCAAATTTGGTTGATCGCTTTTTTTTCGAAGAAAAATTGGTTGTCTGTAAAGTCGGTATACGGGCGAAAGTTTTACGTGACAACGACTTTGAGTGGTAAAATGATTTTACGGAAGGGACGCGTGCCTTTCACTTTTTATGTCTGTCTCTCTCGCTCTTAGGCGGGCTAACCATGCCCGAGTGGAAGGGACGCGTGCCTCTCACTCGCTCTCGTTGTGAGCGCATAACGTGAGCGGAGCGTAACGCAGTTTCTTGAAGTGTCACCCGGCAAACCAATTTATAAGACGTTGTCACGTCAAAAAATAGTTCTTCGTAAAACTTCTACTAAATATACTAATTACTACAGAAATGCTAAAGCTTAATAGACTTAACATATAGAAACTAATAATCATAATATTATCATTCTCATTACGACCTCAAATTCCTCATCAGCTATTAACTTCACACATTCGTGGTTGTGATGCGCGGTCACGTCCGATGGGCGTCAATAAACGTATTGTGTACGGTTATCCATAGGGTTAAAGATCACCCAGTCTCTTCGGACAAATGGACGAAACATTTTCTAAAAGTATGTTTAGTTAATATTCACATAACACATTCACAAACATTCCACTGTTGCGACTCAGAGCTTTATCAAAAGGACAGCATAAAGGCCATAATCCATTAAGCTAGTTAAGTGTCAAATTGATGACACATGTCCTTTAAAGATGTTTTCCTTGGAATACGCTGGTTTCCTATCGATGGTTTCCTTCACCGTTTTTTATAACTTTTATAGGTTTACACTTGACCGTCGTCTCGCCTGATGTTAAACGATGATGCGGTCTACGATAGAGCGTGTTTACCTAGAAGAAACCGATTCACTCTCGATTTGAAGACACAAAGATTGTAACTATCGGGAAAAACCCTCTCAGGCAACGTATTCCACAGCCTAGACGTTCTTATCACGAAAGTAGAGTCAAATCTCTTCGTTCGTGTCTTTGGAACATTAACCATGAAAAGATGTCGCTTTTTCGAGCTACGAGCATTCCAATTTCCATTGCAGTGCTAGGTAATGATTTGGACTCTTCATGTTCCAGTAGCTGCGTGTCACTGTGCTGTTGTGGCAGGCATGTTGCTTACCATCAGGCACATGTCCTGCTCGTTTCGTCACTTTTTATAAAAAAAAAACACTCAGAAGTGCAAGCGGGATTTGTACCTACGAGCTCTCGATTGGGCATTGGATGTTCTAGCTACGAGTACTAAGCTATGTACACCAGTCAAGTTTCATGTTTGTCCTCTCCCTCTTCATATATGTAGTTTCATGGTGGATTATGGCTTATGGCATAGACCGTAGACTCTCTTCTTGCAAGAGGAGGAAGAAGAGAATCCCTGAGTGAGTCCAAGCAGTGGGAACATTTGCTTTTAAATAAGCTTTGCTTTATTTGGGGCTGGATGAAGTTGTGTGAGAAAAGCTTAACAATATGTGTTTGAAGTTTTTTTTTTTTTAACTATAATAGGTTCGCACTTGACCACCATCTCGCCTGATGTTAAGCGATGATGAGATCTACGATGGAGCGTGCTTACCTAGAAAAAACCGATTCACTCTCGATTTGAAGACACCAAGATTGTAACCATCAGGGAAAACCCACTCAGGCAACGCATTCCACAACCTAGACGTTCTTATCACAAACGTGGAGTCAAATCTCTTCGTTCGCGTTTTTGGAACATCAACCATGAAACGATGCCGCCCTTTTGTGGAACGAGAATTCCGATAGAAGAAAGGGCAAGGTGGTATTAGATCATGCAGATCAGTTGCACACTCTCCGAAGTGTATCCGATAAAAACCCGATAAGCTAGCGATTTTGCGGCGATGATCAAGACTTTGAAGTCTTTTTTGAAGTTATACATCTTTTGGTGCGTTGTTGAGAGTATTTTTTTTACAATGCGCGCGCACCGTCGATTTAAAAATAGATGTGCCTTGAGCACCTTGAAATCGGTAATAAACTGCGTCTGTGTATCTAGCGTAAGTGGCTTACACCAATCTACTTGAGCCCTAGAATCGCAAGCGGCGAGGTATGCTGTGGTTCTACTTATTTTGGTTGTTGACAACGATTATCGAAAGGTATATACGTCCAGCGTTCACCGCTTCCTACACCCGAACCTTACTCTTCCCTACGATGACATAATTCCGTGCGCCTGAAGTTTGGGAGGGCACATCTAATGATTTATATCGATGCAAAAGTCTGGGTGCATTTTATTTAAGGCTATGTGTGCTTTGATCACGCCGCAAGCTACAATCAAATTCCTAGACCAAAATAAAATATAAACTATTACAAGATCCAATCTTTATTGCTATTGTTAATAGGTAACCGCCAGGTATTTATAATTGGTTACACTTTGGATTATAATTATAATACATTATCAATAAGATTACTATCTTATTGGTTGTCAATCACTGTGTTTGGTACAGAAGCTGGCTTATAATTATTTTCGGGTGCTGTTGTTGCAAAATGTTATTCATTTTCAACACCTCATGACCTTATAAACTGAAAACTTAACAATTTTGATTTATAATAAGGCTTTAAATGTTTGTATGGGAAAGGACTTTAGGACAGCCGCATGACGTCCACTGCTGAACATAGGCCTCCCCCCTAGATTTCCACAAGGAACGGTTCTGCGCAATCTGCAACCAGCAATTTCCAGCGACCTTTGTGAGGTCATCTGTCCATCTAGTGGGAGACCGTCCAACACTGCGTCTTCCGGTTCGTGGTCGCCACTCGAGAACCTTTCTTCCCCATCGGTTGTCAGTTCTGCGAGCGATGTGGCCTGCCCATTGCCACTTCAGCTTGCTTACTCTTTGAGCTATGTCGGCCACTTTCGTTCTTTTGCGAATATCCTCATTACGGATTCTGTCGCGCAAAGAGACACCGACCTTCGTTAATGAGGCCCACAGTGAAGCTATATATAAACTGCATTAGACAGCTTATAATAATAAACACCTTCTAATATAAATGTTGTAGGATGATATGATAAACCCCGAATATCCGTGGATATTTTCTCAAAAATCCTAAGAATTTCGCGAAAACACGGCTAATAAGGTACAGACTTTGTTAGATCTATACACGGCAGCAAATGTATGTGCGTTTTGATTTGAGACTTATTGGCTATTATATTTCTCAATGTTACTAATAAAAATGTAGTCTATTTGCAAAAAACGCAAAGTTCAAAGTTCTTTATTAATAAATGTACAATATTCACGTCAATTAATAAAAATAAAAACAAAAGAAAGAGCACACAACTTGTATACGTTTTGAAAGTTTAAAATAATTACTTCAATGTATTGTAATAATTATCGTACATAATACATTTTATTGACCAATTACAAATATCTCATGATCAAATCGAAGGTAATACAAAAAAAAATACATTAATTCTAGTAAGACAATATTGATAGTGGCGTTGTTGTTAATGTACAAATTTTTGCCAGAGTGTACTTTCAATTTATTAACCTCTAGAGGTAGAACTGTGTCAAAGATCAAGCTACGCGCCGATAGGTCGCGTGTGACCCACTTTCGAATAATGCCTACACAACGAACAACCATCTGAGTTATTAACTTATTAAATTCGCGCTTGTCTGTGTTAAAGTTTTAACACACCACGGCCAATGAGGCGACATACCTTGTAGTTGTCAAATGCGTGTCATTGGCATGCAAATTGTAAGGTTCCGTAGCGTAAACAGCCCTCTTAATGGTCCTAAGTTACGGCTGGTCTAGTCGGGAGAACGGCGACTACCGATCCGAAGCCACGGATCAAACCCCACGAGTTTCACTGTCCTTTCGAATGTGCGTAATGCCGCTAACTTAAAAAGGGTGAAGGAAAAGATCGTGCTGAAACCAACATGTACCTAGAATCAATCTAGGTCATCCACTACCCCGCACCGGGCCAACCTGGTGGATTATGACCTTGACTCTGTCCCAGCAAGAGAAAACCCCGGGTCTCTGCAGTGGAAAGGCTTAGTGGGCAGCTTATAAATGTACCTACTGCTGGGACTCGGGGCTTTATCTCGCAAGGAAAGTTTGAAAGCCATAATCCATCAAGCTGGCCCAATGAGAGTTGGCGGATGAAGGATGACCGCGAAAGATTTGACGTTGAACAAATTTAAGAATATGTTTCGCAGAGGTGACACGCAGGACCCTAAAATAAACAAAGTGTACTATATTTATCTCAGTATACTTCTGTCTAAAGTCGACCGTAGGTAATTAAATTTAACGAGCATGCAAAGAAGGCTGTGAAGTAGCGATTCTTCTTATCTTTTGTTCGTCAGCATTGAAAAGAATTCTGGCACGCTTCTGAGTATGAGCAGTGAATTATGCGGATCATTATTTCTACCTAATGGATGTCACGCTTTATTAATATAATTACGTATGTATTGTCTGTTTTTTGTCTTGGAAGTTGGCCTCAGATTTCATATGATACTGCCTACCGAAATGGTCCTTGGACTCTGAATGATCTAATACCACCGTGCCTTTTTAAGGGTTCCGTAGCCAAATGGCAAAATACGGGACCCTTATAGATTCATCATTCGGATAGGTCATCAAAAATGATATTGAGGTTCCAAGCATTTTTTTTTAAACTGAATAGTTTGCGCGAAGGACTCTTCCAAAGTGGTAAAAAGTGACAACCCCCCTGTAACTTCTAAAATAAGAGAATGACAAAAAAAGTGTATGATGTACCTAGAGAATTGCACTGCACTGAGGTTGTCAACCAGAGATAAATATTAGTGGACAATTCACACAATACCATCTGATCCCAAACTAAGCAAAGCTTGTGCTATGGCGGCCAGATAACTGCAATAAATCTGTTTACGTTATACTTGAACTACCCCCTACTATCTAAATTATTTTAAGACATCACAGCTGAACACAGCGTTATCAATTAATAAAAGTATTATTAGTTTCTGAAAATTTACCTTATTAAAACGAGTTCCCGATATTCCGTCGCAGTTTTATGCACCATGTTGATGTGTAAACTTGTGAAACCGCGTAAATGACACAAACATTTCTAATCACGGTTGTCATCGACTTATGAAATTAGAAGGCATACGTGATCGAAAAAAATTTGAGATTTAAATCAAAGCAGCATATTTATGAACCAGCAGTCTACCCCGGTTTCGGCCGTGGTACATAATATAGGATATAACGCTCAAGGATTATGTACGAAGAAAACATTTTTGAAATCGGTTCAGCAGTTCCTGCGATTGGCGCACAAACAAACAAGCTACAAGAACAAAATTAAAAATTTTGACTAACCCCCGACTACCTCAGATTTGTTATCCGTACAACATTCTACTAGTCAAGCCCTTTCATTTGATACCCATATTGAGGTAATTGTGAAAAAAGAAATGTATTTCGCCATTTTGTGGTAGCGGCCATCTTGGATTTGAAATTTGTTTTAGTGCAAAGTATTCTACGAGTTAAGCCCTTTCGTTTGATACCCATATTGAGGTAGTAGTGAAAAATATAATTCGCCATTTTGTGGTGGCGGCCATCTTGGATTTGAAATTTGTTATAATGTATAGTATTTTACTAGTCAAGCCCTTTCATTTGATACCCATATTGAGGTAGGTTGTGAAGAAATATTTTGTCCGCCATTTTGTGGAGGCGGCCATCTTGTTTCGATATTAACCATACATAGCTAAGAACGGATATTAACCTTTAAATAAAAAAAAACGCATCGAAATCGGCCCATCCGTTTGAGCTCTACGGTGCCACAGACAGATAGACACACAGACACAAACAGACAGACAGACATCGACGTCAAACTTATAACACCCCTTTTTTTGGTCGGGGGTTAAAAACATCTTCAGCTTTATAATACCGATAGATTTTCGACGTATATGACGTCACAGAAACAAAATCTGTAACACGGTATACAGAAAACTGAACTGTCATGAACAAGAGAAAAGGATGATTATTCCGTGAGATTCCAAACTAGCGCTATGAGTTCTTGACACAACAACGTAATGGTAGATAATTTTCTTCGACCCAGATAAAGGCGTTTCCATGAAAAGGAAAAGCGCTACTTCATTACGCCATTAAACGCTTTCTGAGCAGTGCAATCTTTAAAGAAAGAAAATACTTGTTTTTGCCTGCGATTTTGTCTACGTTTTTTTATTTTTATTTAAATTAGCCACTCCACAGACTCCGGAGTCCGTGATCTTAGTCATTACAGTTATCTTTTTTTTACACATATCTTGGATAAGGAGAAGAAGAGGAAAATAGGAGGGAGTTGGGTACATTTAAAATCTAATTCTAGTGCTCGTCTGTAGAGCCGATCACTACCGGTCGGGATTCCGCTAGTAATCGACTCGACATCGAGTGTTTGCCTAATTGCCTTTTGCCATTTGCCTAAGCTGCCTCCTCCCGGCTCAGAGCCTCCACATTTATGTCCCTGATGGCCATCTGTAGGTTAAAATCGCGGATGGTCTTCGGTGATGCAGCCCACGCTCGCTACACGAGCCGACCGATGGCGTCGTCGGTGTCGTCAGCGTAGTATGAGAAGGTCCCTGTGTGCCGTGAGAGTGCCACTACCGCATGGGGCACGCTCTCGTGCAGCTTCATGTTTGCCTTGGAGCGAGCATAGCATAAGCAAGTGCAGCGAGCGCAGTGCAGTGCTAGGTAATGATTTGGACTCTTCATGTTCCAATAGCTGCGTGTCACTGTGCTGTTATGTGTCAGGCATGTTGCTTACTATCAGGCACATGTCCTGATCGTCTCGCCACTCTTTATTTAAAAAAAAAAAGCAACCCACTAAACGTTCCAACAACTGGGACTCGAGGTCTTCTATCCCAAGGAGAGATTCAAGGCCATAATCCACCACGCTGCACAAGTGCGGTTCGGTGGATGGACACATGACCTCGAAAGGTTCAAGGTAGATATCAGTTTCCTCACGATGTTTTCCTTCGCCCATTTTTTTAACGTAGCGGCATTACGCACATGACTTCTAAAAGACAGTGGTGTGCGTGGGATTTGAACCAGGGGCTCAGGATCGGCAGTAGCCGTTCTACCGACTAGACCAGCCGTAACTTGGTTAGTTACAACGTAGTTAGTTTAATCTAACGTTGTTAAATTAGACGGTGACAAACATCAACACCCTGCGGTTTTACCCGGGGGTAGATCCTGTTCCTGCAAATTTCCCTTGTTAAAATACGTTTACTATGATCCGGTTTGAAGGATAATGTACTTACTAGAAACAGTAAAAAGATACAAATCATAATATATTTCTGAGTAATCAGCGCAGTACAAATCGGTTTCTAAATAAACGCGCTCCATCGTAGACCTTATTGTCGTTTAATACCAGGAAAGATAGCGGTTACCAACCCGCACTTGACGAGCTTGTTAGATTATGACCTTGAACCTCTTGCGAGAGAAGGCCCCGAGTCCCAGCAGTGGAAACATTTATGTCACACGTAAATGTATGTTAAAGAACCTCTTCCCTTTTTGAAGTCGGTTAAAAAGAAAGCAATTCACTCCTTTTTCTTTAAAAGTCAAAGTTCTTTATCGTTTTATTTTTATTAGTTATTTTTTATTAAGTATTTATTTATTTTTAACCCCCGACAAAAAAAAGGGGTGTTATAAGTTTGACGTCGATGTCTGTCTGTCTGTCTGTCTGTCGGTCTGTCTGTCTGTCTGTCTGTCTGTCTGTCTGTCTGTCTGTCTGTGTGTGTGTCTGTCTGTGGCACCGTAGAGCTCAAACGGATGGGCCGATTTCGATGCGGTTTTTTTTTTTGAAAGTTAATATCCGTGCGGATGTTCTTAGCTATGTTTGGTTAATATCGATTCAAAATGGCCGCCTCCACAAAATGGCGGACAAAATATTTCTTCACAACCTACCTCAATATGGGTATCAAATGAAAGGGCTTGACTAGTAGAGTACCAAACGTTATAACAAATTTCAAATCCAAGATGGCCGCCACCACAAAATGGCGAATTATATAATATTTTTCACTACTACCTCAATATGGGTATCAAATGAAAGGGCTTGATTAGTAGAATACTTTGCACTATGACAAATTTCAAATCCAAGATGGCCGCTACCACAAAATGGCGAATTACATTTCCTTTTTCACAATTCCCTTAATATGGGTATCAAATGAAAGGGCTTGACTAGTAGAATGTTGTACAGATAACAAATCTAAGGTAGTCGGGGGTTAATCAAAATTTTTAATTTTGTTCTTGTTATTTCATTTCTATGAGTTATTTTTAGACATAACCCTAGCGAAGGAAGGTGAATGACCTGTCAAACGCGAGATTATTATTCATCGACATGATCAAGAGACTTCCTCCGTTTACACCACAAGACGCAATATATTGGTATTTTATGAGGTTTATGTAAATTCGCGTGAATCACCCGACACGGTAACGGTGGCATTCCAGCCTTAAAATACGTGATTTGGATAAAAATTTCTAATGAAACAACGGCCCAAAAACAGCTTTTTAAAATAAAGAGTGACGAGACGAGCAGGACATGTGCCTGATGGTAAACAACATGCCTGCAACATAGCAGCACAGTGACACACAGCTATTGGAACATGAAGAGTCCAAATGATTACCTAGCACTGCTCTGCGCTCATCGCCCAACGTTATATATCTAAGCCCTGTAATTTCTCTGGAAACATTGCCCTTCAAACCGGAACACAATAATGTACAGCTTTAAGGTTTATTGTTATTACATTTGCCCAAATTTAACGGACTGAATTCAGTTGGTACTGAATTCAGTATATTGTAATATCACTCGGTAAGCTAGCACAATAATTTAGAAGCAAGGATTATTTACTTTTGAAGTTAATCGATTTAATTTAGCCTAGTGTAATAAGTATTTTAGACGCAACGTAGAAGCCTTTTAGAGTGGTAATCCCGCCTGCATTTAAGAATGTTTTGTATTGGTAATGCCTTTTTTAAATTGAAATCTTTAGCCGCGTTTTCCTTCGCCATTAACTCATGGATCTTCAAAAACTTATGCCCGATCTACATGAGGCTAGTGTTTCTACCCAGGATAGCATGCTAGTGTTAAGGTGCAAGTTCGCGCTAAGACCGCGACAGGAGAGACATGTCTCACGACACGTGTCTCGGTCTCCTGTCGCGGTCTCGGCGCGAACTGGCGCCCATACAATTCTATAGAGTCAAGTGCCTGTCGCGGTCTCCGATCGCGGTCTCCTGTTGCGGTCTCAGCGCGAACTTGTACCTTTAGCAAGCTAGCAAACAGTACTTCTAGCTTCGCGTAGACAAAACTAGCGTTGCGTAGCGTGGTTCGCTATACGCACATGACTTCGAAAAGGCAGTGCAGCGCGTGGGGCTTGAACCCGGGATCTCCGGATCGGCAGTAGCTGTTCTCCCGACTAGACTAGTCGTACCTTGTAAATGCGGCAATCTAGAGGTACGATCCAGCTTAAGTTGTTTCCTGTATCTTTTACGCATTTTTGGAAATACGTGTTACGTAGATTAAAGGGAGCAATTTGCATAAATATGCACCGACAACCGATGGGAAGAAAGGTTCTCTAGTGGCGACCACAAACCAGAAGACGCAAGTGTTGGACACCCTCCCACTAGATGGACAGCTGACCTCACAAAGGTCGCTAGAAACCGCTGGTTGCAGGTTGCGCAAGACCGTTCGTTGTAGAAATCTAGGGAGGAGGCCTATGTTCAGCAGTGGACGTCTTGCGGCTGATGATGCAGTGGCTTATGCTTGATACATTGCGTAGTGACCTTGCAGGACTGAAATTCATTCTGGATCCCGCTGAATCTTGAGATCTTAATTTGCTGGAGTAAGTGCTGTCTAAGTGTAAACCTGTCACAGTTTAAATCCTTTCTTCGTAACCTTGTTAAAGTGAGCTGGTCTGTCCAAGCATCCTGCGCATCTGTTTAAAGAAATTCCCTAACTGGAATCCCCATTAAATTGTCGTTAGTGCAATACTTACGTTTTAATCTGACGAGTTCTGAGTAAAGCATTTTTCACTTAGTCTGGCATTGCTAGTGGTGGCTCTTTTTCACGAAGTCTTTTGCAAGTCAATAAATACCTTACATTCTAAGGTACAGGGTTTGAGGACCAATCAAAAGTGAAGGCTCAAGGTTTCAAAATAGCTATGCAGAAGCTGCTGTTGACAATGAATAAGCTAAGACGATTGCTTATTTCTGGCTCACAGTAGTTTTTAACATACCTCAGCTCCAATATTATAGTAGGGTGTATAGATAGAAAAATAACTTAAAATATTTAAGTGCACAAATATATGATAGTAAAAAATGTCGAGTGTATTGCTGCCTACATACCACTGTGCACTTTGGCAGATTTAATGCGAGAACTGGAAACAATTTTTGTTGCGATTCAATGAAAAAAACTTATATTTATTTCAACAGAGTTCTTGCATCGCGTACAGATTTATCAATATGTACCGTTACAGGTTACGAGTTGATATTATTATTAACGTTCGTTCAACCGATATTATAAAGCTAAAACATTGTTGCGAAATCCTGTCGAAACGACTGAACGGCACAAGTTGAAATTTAGAGTAAAGGTAAACTAAATAACAAAGAAAACTAAACAACGCCGCATACCTTAATACTTACACTAAACACATTTTAATTTTCCATGGGCCAATGTCTGAAATATCACATAAGCAACTTTTTATCACACCAACGGCACCTGAAACTACTTGGGTAAACCGTTTTCTTTCGCTGATAAAGGCAGATAAAAATAATATTAGGTCTAAACTATCCACTAATTTCAAGCCTGTCTGTGCCCCATCACTAGCAGCCATCGCTCGAGTAACGGTGACTGAATGCTGTCCGTTTCCAGGCAAGTGCTAATTTTATACACTGCGCGCATTTACATGGGCCAGGGATTAGGACGAATCGTCGTTAACAAGTTGTTATAGCATTAACAAGCTGTTAAAAAATACGAAAATCACCGTTGCGGATTTATGACAAAATTATCTACGGTAAAATTTCCGTCAAGACCCTATATCAAGACCGTTAGTAATTTCAAGCCTCTCCGTGTCCCATCACTAGCAGCCATCGCTCGAGTAACCGTGACTGAATGCTCTCCGTTTCCAGGCAAGCGCTAACTTTGTATAATGCGCGCATTTACATGGACCAGGGATTAGCACGAATTGTCGTTAACAGGCTGTTATAATATAAACAAACTTTCAATAATAGTTATTTGTTATACAAGAGTGCAAAGTTGATTTTTAACCGCGTGCTCAATTTTGATGACCGAGCAAGCGAAGGATTCTAAAATTGAATCCTGAGCGTAGCAAGGGAATCAAAAGGAGCACAAGGTGAAAAATCTTTGCACTCGAGTGCAATAACTTTTCATTCCACCTCAGCGAGGAAATGACTAAATGCAAATTATTAAATGTTTTTGCGCTAAGCAAATTAAAAAAAAGTAAGTACACCAAGGAGGTTCCGAGTCTGAGTTATTAACATATTAAAAAAAATGTATGATGCATTGGGCACCAAGGAGGTAGAAATAAATAGGTTGAATTATGTTTTGAATTCAAAACCTCAGTACACACGATGTTATAAATTCAAATTTACTTTAACCTCTAGAGGGTAAAAACGACTTTTGCGCCCTGATATCGAGGAGCAAAAGTACTCTTTCCGAGCTGGTGGGATGAAAAAATAATTTATTTTTTTTCTGAAATAACAGATTTCGACTTCAATTTAAAGTTAAATTCAGACACTCAACAAAATATCATTAGAAGATATGGTCAATAGCGATATTAACAATATTATAGAAGCTATGAATACGTTGGAAAAAGAAACGGCCGACTTCAATTCTGAAATTAACACAATTAACACATTTTACACACAACACACACACTATTAACTAATTTTATTAGAATTATATCATCGACGTATGCATTTTTTGTTAAGAAAACTTCTTTACCATTTTCTATAAAGTGTATATGGAAACCATTCGGGAAAATAGAAAATTACAGGACTAAGACTTTTTATTTCCGAAAAAAAATCCAGCACCATATCAGATAGTAGTAAAATAGAAAAAAGATGTGGCCACCATTAGCTTTTTTTTTTACAAAAATCTGAATCGATTTGAGAGATGAGAGCTTTCTTTAACAAAGTAACATGTTTTTGTTTTAGGAAAACTTTTTAAAATATAAACCTAATTTTTTTTTAACATAGATACATCCTCTATAAAGCAAGGATGGTGTTCGCAGACTTCCTAATGGCACATTTAATGCAGTAATGCGTCACGGGTGCTCCCGCGCCTCTCAGACGAACGGAATTCATTATGCACATCTGTTGGGATGACGCATGATCCTGAGTTATTGCATTTCTTATAGAAATACGGGAAATATTTTTCAAAATCAAGAAACCTATACTCTTATTATAATATCTTAGATCTCTGGGTGACAAGCGTAGTGCAGTGCATGTTATTTAGCCTATTCATGTTCCAATAGCTGCCACTGTGCTGCTATGTGACAGGGATGTTGCTTACCATCAAGCACATCTCCTGCTCGTCTCGATCGAAATAAATATCGATTCAGACATTCTTAAGAATTCGGGGAACATGTTTTCGTATTCGTATTGATAACTTCCTCTTATTTTGAAGTCGGTGGAAAAAACTATAAGTGGCCACTATAAGCTATCGAAAATTCTACATCTCTCTCCCAGCGAACCAAAACCACACAGGAAAAGTCGCGTGTGAAAGCTAATTCACTATTGTTCTCTTTTTAACTTTATTAGGTTAACCGCCATCTCGCCTGGTGTTAAGCGACGATGAGGTCTACGATGAAGCGTGCTTAGCTAAAAACTGATTCACTCTAGATTTCAAGACACCAAGATTGTAAATCATCGGAAAAATCCACTCAAACATCGCATTCCATAGCCTAGACGTTAGCACAAAAGTAGAGTCAAACCTCTTCGTCAACCATGAAACGATGTCGCTATTTCGAGCTACGAGCAGTCCGATTGAAAAAAGGGAAAGATTGTATTAGGTCATGCAAATCAGTTGCATACTCACCGAAGTGTATTCTTTAAAAAACCCATAAGCTAGCAAGTTAACCGTTAGCTAGCCGATGGGTACAATCTTGGTGTCTTCAAATCGAGAGTGAATCGGTTTCTCCTAGGTAAGCACGCTCCATCGTAGACCGCATCATCGCTTAACATCAGGCGAGATAGTGGTCAAGTGCGAACCTATTCTAGTTAAAAAAAAAGTTAGCGGCGATGTTTAAGACTTAGAAAGTCTTTTACGAACAAAGGTGTCGTAAGTAATAAATTTCAAGTATTAATTTAAACTCTTGTTAATTTTTTCTCGCTAATTCTTTTACTTTCCCAGTGCAGCCAGTGAAGTGTTGTGTTCAGTATCGAATGACACCATGTGAACCGCTCGAAGGAATGAGTAGAACATCGACAGAGATTTACCTCTGTGTTACAAGACTTGGCTGAATGTTTTAAAGTGAAAACTTTAGCGTTGAACGCTTTTTAGTAAGGAAACTTATGACTTCGTGTCGCTGATATAATTCGTTTATACGCGGTTTTGAGTATACGTATTAACAAATTCTCGTGTTCAATACAAAGCTCCATACTCCACCACAGGCAATCCAAAATAATTATATTAAACAATATGTATGTATGAATCACATAATAAAACTAATAGCCAAATAAAAAGCTGTTCAAGGCCATGCCATGTTTTAGCACAATTACCAAATCCAATGCGATTCAAGTTCCATTTACTCTACATATTAATATAGCGTTGGAGCGACGGGGGAGCAGCGGTGCGGGACGTGTGCTCTTTTTCAATGGGTAAAATCTTGTAAGTTCGTGTCATGCGTAACAGCAGTAGTATTCTGTTACTATAGTAGTTATATTTACACATTACTGCTTGGGAGTAGAATAACTGTATTACCTGTAAAGCGGCGCGGGACCTATATAGGTTTCGAGCCGGATATGACTCATATTTTGAAAAAAATAATTGAATCTACCCTTAAAAATTCTGAGTTCAGTTTTGACAAAACAAATTATAAGTGAGGGTTTATGAACTAAACATTTTTTTGCGACAACAGGAAAAAAACACTAGTAATATAAATGAATAGACGTATAGAATAAATGAATAGACTTGACGTATAAATTGTATATATTTTTTTTTAACTTTTATAGGTTTACACTTGACCGCCATCTCGCCTGATGTTAAGCGACGATGCGGTCTACGATGGAGCGTGTTTACCTAGAAGAAACCGATTCACTCTCGATTTGAAGACACAAAGATTGTAACCATCGGGGAAAACCCACTCAGGCAACGTATTCCACAGCCTAGACGTTCTTATCACAAAAGTAGAGTCAAATCTCTTCGTTCGTGTCTTAGGAACTTCAACCATGAAACGATGTCGCTATTTCGAGCTACGAGCATTCCGATAGAAAAAAGGGCAAGGTGGTATCAGATCATGCAAATCAGTCGCACACTCTCCAAAGTGTATCCGATAAAAACCGATACGCTGGCAATTTTTCGGCGATGATCAAGACTTTGTAGTCTTTTTCGCAGAAGAGAGTCATTGCCTATGAGCCTTTTGCGTCTCTCGATCGATTCCAGGGCCTCCAGCTGATACTTAGCCGATCCATCCCAAAGGTGCGAACAGTACTCCATACAAGAGCGAATCTGTGCTTGATACAATGTGAGCAACTGTTCAGAGTTGAAGTACCTTCGCACCTTTGAGAGGACACCTAGTTTTTGGCAGCTAATTTAGCCTTGGACTCGATATACGAGCCAAAGTTGAGCGTGGATGTCAAAGTAACGCCCAAAAGCTCAAGATGGTCAGAAACTGGCACGGATACACCACGAAAAGTAGGAGTCAGTTGGAATGGACTCCTTTTGCGGAGAACAGACACGCCTGCGTCTTACTCTCGTTGAACTTGACCAGATTGGCATCACCCCATTCAGACACCGCCTCAAGGGTCAAGCTCAAACGTTCAATCAAACTCTCTCTCAGTACCTGGGTTTGCTGCCCACTGGCTCTCGCGCTAGATATGTAGCTCTCTACAACGGTGCTATCATCTGCGTACCCAAAGATACCGGGCTTCAACAGATCATTAATATGTAGCAGGAAAAGTGTCGCAGAGTACCGACCCTTGAGGGACTCCAGCATTGATAGCCATTTGATCCGACGAGCAGCCATCAATGACGACTCGTATGGATCGATCCTCAAGAAGTCCGATATCCACGCAATAAACCCAGGAGACAAACCATAACTTGAAAGCTTGCTTATAAGGCCATCATGCCAAACCCTGTCGAAAGCCTTCGAGATATCCAGGAGACTGCAAGTGCTTCCCCGTGTTTCTCAATAGCTTCACTCCAGATGTGAGTGACGTACGCTAGAATATCCCCAGTGGACCGGTTTCGGCGAAATCCGTATTGCCGGTCACTGAGGAGGTCGTTTGATTCTAGGTACGTCAGGAGCCTGTGGTTTAAGACACGTTACATAGTCTTGCAGAGTATGGACGTGACCGAGATTGGCCTGTAGTTGGCAGGGTCAGCACGACTACCCTTTTTGGGCACTGGTTGCACATTGGCAAGCTTCAAGACTTCGGTACCAGCCCCGTTTGGAGAGAAAGTCTGAATAGGCGCGTCAGTATCGGGGACAACTCAGGCGCACAAGCCTTCAACACTAGGGCAGGAATACCATCTGGGCCACTGGCTTTATTCACATCCAGATTGCGTAGAGCCTTGCGAACCTCCATTTGGCGAATGTGTATCTCTGACATAAAAGTCGGACAGCCGGATGGAGTAGGAGGTGTCGCGCTACCAGCATCAAGACGCGAAGATTCCGCAAACTGAGATGCAAACATGTTTGCCTTCTCCATTGCAGTGTGAGCCAGTGTCCCATCAGGTTTCAGCATTGGAGGTAGTGAGGGGCGACAGAAGTTCGATTCGACCGATTTAGCTAGGGTCCAAAACGCTTTGCTGCCCGCAGGGTACGAAGCAAGTTTGTTCCCTATTCGACTAATGTGGTCAAAACGAGCCCTCTGAAGAACCTTTTGCATGCCTTAGCAGCCTTGTTGAACGCTTTCTTCTTCTGGTGTACATCCCTTGCCTTACGCTGTCGAGCATCAACCCAGGCTAGGTAGGTCTCATGTTTAAGTGCTTCAGCACCTTTACATTGAGAACCAAACCAAGGGCGAGCTTTGCTGGATAATGGGACGTCGGAGTACGGAATGAAATATTCCATAGCCGTCCGTATTACATTAGTCACAGCATCCGCACAGACTGAGGGATCACCAGAAGTGAAGCACAATGACTGCCATGGGTAAGATGCAAAGAAAGAGCGCATCTCATCCCAATCTGCTGACTTGTATCGCCACAACCGCCGGTTGCCTCTAGGGCTGGGATCAGGCGGATGGTAGACGGATACAGATTTCACCAGACAGTGGTCGGAGCTGCCTAATGGCGAAGACACCACCACGGAATAACGGTCTGGATCTGTTGTCAGCAGAAGGTCTAAACAATAAGGTGTATGCGACTCAACGTCGGGTACTCTTGTGGCGTCTTGGACCAGCTGGGTTAGGTCTAACGTTAAAGCTAACTTTCTCGTTTCCTGCCCAGCGTGGTCAGTGTCCCGGTATGGGAACAGCCATTCCTTATGATGGCCGTTAAAATCCCCAGTAACACTAATTGGGCCGAAGGGTACTTCTGTTGAGCCGCGTCCGCCGCCTCACTTAAATATTCTGTGAGCCTAGTCGTCTCCAGGTCCCGCTGTGCGACCGATACACACAGGCATAGACAATTTTGTCTATGCCTGTGTCTATCAGCACCAAAAGAACAGAAAACCTAGTGTCTTCAAGGTTACGGAGACGCCGACAGCAGATGTCGTCACGGGCGTACAGGCACACTCCAGCACGAGGCCGGAATTTGTGCTCCAGGGTATAACCTGGATACGATAGGTACGCCACGTCCGTCGGATAACCTATCTGCGTCTCCGTCAGAAAAAAGAGTGTCGGCTGCTCAGTCTCGAGGTGGTGATGGACTGCTGAGAGATTAGAGTGCAGACCTCGAATATTTGTGAGGTGCACTTTAACCGACAAGGAGTGCGGCCGCTCTTTACACTTGTTTCTGTTTACTTTTTTCATGTTTGTTTTGAGAGGGGGATCGGTGGGAAAACGGCAGTGGAACGAGGCCGCACACTACTAACCATTGGTCACAACACACAACACGAATACACCAGTGGGGAGCTAGCCTGGAGACTGCGGGGACGCCCGAGCCCCCACGGGGATGTCTATCTGGCCTTGTCATCCGGTCGCCAACCGGCAGGATAGCGCATCCCGGGATTTTTCGCTAGACGGCGGGGCAGCCTTTCATGTATATTTATCAATAAAGAAATTTGACTTTAACTTTTGTTTTTAAATTTAGTTTTAATCACAAGTTAGACGTGGAGCAGCCCAGGTTTAAACGAGCAATTCTTGTAGGTATATATATCTTATACCTTTACACGAGAAAGATTAGAATGTTACAGTAAATTTCGCAATGCCGCGCGACAGTATATTAGCTCAGTCGGTAAGATGGACGGTCATAATATGGTAGGTCCGGGTTCGAATCCAACCGGCCGCCTTTCTTTTTTCAATTTCATTAAATTTTTTGAAATATTCAGTATGTATCTAATTAGCCGAGCTAAGCTCGGTCACCCAGGTACTGTATTCATAAAGAAGGTTCATGTCCCTCTGCACATTTCCTACTGCGCGTGTAGGTTCGGGAAATGCTATCACCTGCTTATTATGCGTCCCTGGTAGTTTGAACAATTCACGCGGTGATTAGTATGCGCGCCGGTGGAGCGACGTCCCGCCACCATAGCCTTTGAAGGCTCTCTGGGAAAACTATAAAATTATTATTAAAGGAAATTTAAAATCAATGACCAAAAGTTTTTAATAATTATGTTAGGGAATCAATTCTAATGGCATACTTTGGTCTTGTGGCAATTTTACAGTATTGTAGAAGTATAATATGTTCTCCTAGCTTACCTGACTACGTAGGAAACTTAGCGCTGCAATTATCCGCCCCTGGTCTAAGATCCACAGACCAAAACCAGGTGGATGACTGTAGTGCCAAGAGCCATGAAGGAATGTCAGCTGTCCAATGACAATATCACGAATAGAACGAAGTGGTGAAGTAAAAGATGTTGTAGTGGTAGGACTGCGTGTCATTGTGTTGTTATGTGGCAGGCATGTTGCTTGCCATCAGGCACATGTCCTGCTCGTCTAGTCACTCTATACTATAAAAAAGTAGATAAAAAAAAAATTGGTTGCCTCTAAAGCCGGTATACGGGCGAAAGTTTTACGTGACAACGACTTTGAGTGGTAAAATAATTTTACGCAAGGGACGCGTGCCTTTCACTTTTTATGTCTGTCTCTCTCGCTCTTAGGCGGGCTAACCATGCCCGAGTGGAAGGGACGCGTGCCTCTCACTCGCTCTCGTTGTGAGCGCATAACGTGAGCGGAGCGTAACGCAGTTTCTTGAAGTGTCACCCGGCAAACCAATTTATAAGACGTTGTCACGTCAAAAGGTAAACCCACCACTATGTGGGATGTATAGCCAGGAAGACAGATACATAACTATATTTTTAATTGTTCGTCTATATTCGTATCTCCTATTCCACCCTACGGTTCTCTGGTTCAATCGCTCTTAACTATGACATCTCCATTTGTTGCTTTATTTTAAGATTTTTCTGTGTCTTTATAAACAATTTAAGTATCCAAAAGTGTACCTAATGTAATTATTTTCGCAGACTTTCTATCGAAGCTTACGCGACCGAAAACTTCTTCTCTTGTCATGCGTATACCTAAATGTACAGATGAATACCGCTTATCATGGGTGAAAGCGCCCAACACCTAAAAGCTTTTGTTTTCTGCTAATAAATCCTTATGCTTTATTTTAGGGTAGATATGACAATTCTTCAGGTATTACTTTGTAAAATGAATGAATGAATGAAGATTTTTAAGGACAATTACCATCAGTGCATCATGCAACGTTCCGTGCAGGTGGCGCTAGCCGAGCGCCGACTAAATGTTGTTCAAACATGGAGGTGTGGAATTTCTTTTAAAACGTGTCGGGCGTGTTTGAATAAAGATTTGTCCATATTGTGTCTTTAAATTTGTTAAATCTATAGATAAAGTCAAAGTATTTAAGTTATCGATTAATTTTGTAAATCCTACTACAGTAGAACCTCGATAAGTCAAAGTCCAAGGGAAACAAAAAAAATTTAAGTTATGGAGGTTTTAAGTTATCAAGGGTTTTGGTTTTGGGCTCTGATGGGAAGGGAATGTGGGTGACCCCACTATATTTATTTATTTATGTGTAATTTATATATAAATTTATTTAATTATTTCATTACACATATTATTTTTTTGAAGTTATAGAGGTTTTTAAGTTATCGAGGTTTGAGTTATCGAGATATATTCTTCTTCTTTTATCCCAATTTTTTTCACCAATATGTTTATATTGGTGGACATTGATGGATATTCCTAAAATAAATCAACCTATATTATAAAAACGAAGGTATGTAAATATGGATGAATGTTTGTTACTCTTTCACGTAAAAACTACTGAACAGGTTTGGATGAAATTTGTTACATAGATAGACATTTACATAAGCAAATTATAGTTAGATCATATTATATAAATTTATTAAGATGGGACCAAATTTGAAATATGATCTACCTAACGAAAATTCTTTGACCTATTAGTAAAACTCTTTAGAGGATGGGACCCAAAATTTGTGTGAAATATGATTGCTGTGTCTGGGTGTTTCTATGTATAAAAGTATTATAAAACTAAGTATTATAAATCTGGCCGCCATAGTACAAGCTTTGCTTAGCTTGGGGTCAGATGGTGTTGAAAAAAAAACCGCCTTCAATCAACAAACAATATTAATGTTATAGAATACACATGAGTTTAGATATAACAAATATGTGAATATTGATATATTTCTATAAAGATTGTACTTTTACCAAAAATTGTGTGTCCAAAAACGTTAAAATATATGGAACGCGTCGGTATGAAGCACAGCTATGAACGCAACCTAATGAGTTCAAAGGGCCTTTCTCGCAGCATTGAAACAAAGTCTCTTGTTAGAGTGAGAGGATGAAAGTGTTTTGACCCGTGTGTATTCTAACTAATGTTTCTAGTGAAAGAATTACGACATACCCAGGTGACTTGGAATGGTGGACTGAGCTGAAAGAGATGCGTTGTTCATAGTCATGTTAGCTGTTTTCTATAGTCTTATACCTTTAAAAAGCAATTCTTGTAGGTATATCTTGAATCTCGGAAACGGCTCGAACGATTTCCATGAAATTATGTATACAAGGGGTTTCGGAGATGATAAATCGATCTCGACAATCGATCTATTTTAAAAAAAACGCCGTTTTATGCGCATTTTTGACAATGATAATCTGTTACATAAAGATAAGAATGTTACGGTAAATTTCGCAATGCCGCGCGACAGTATATTAGCTCAGTCGAGTCGGTAAGATGGACGGTCATAATATGGTAGGTCTGGGTTCGAATACAACCGGCCGCCTTTCTTTTACAATTTCATTTTATTTTTTGAAATATT
Organism: Ectropis grisescens; assembly: GCA_017562165.1. Lineage (NCBI taxonomy): Eukaryota > Metazoa > Arthropoda > Insecta > Lepidoptera > Geometridae > Ectropis > Ectropis grisescens. Next base: position 17,673,692 of record CM029794.1, on the reverse strand, counting down.
TACTTTGTATCTAATTAACCGAGCTAAGCTCCCAGGTCACCCAGGTACTATAGATTGACGAGACAAGCAGGACATGTGCCTAATGGAAACCAATATGCCTGCCTATAACAGCATAGTGTCACGTAACTATTGAAACGTGAAGGCTCCAAGTCATTGCCTAGCACAACAATAAGCTCGTCACTCAGAGATATAAGATGATATCATGTCCTGTAATTTATCTGAAAACATTCCCCTTCAAACCGGATCAAAGTAGTATAACTGGTAAAGTTGTGGTGTCATACTTCCTCAGAGGAACTCGGCAAAAGAGTACCAGTACAAAAACCCCAACCCCAAACCTCCGATTTTAAACCCCGACGTAAAAACTTATTTCGAAAGTATTATTGAAGACAATTGCAGTTGTAGTTTTTTTTGTTAGATTTTAAAAAGTCTCTCAACCTTTGTTGAAATCTAAATGGGACTTGTAAAATTTTATTTACTAAACAAAACAATTATTTCTAACTAATGTCATAACTATCCATGAAAAATCTTATTCACAAAAATACAATGTTCATTTACTATTATCATAACTCCACAGAAAAAATGAATACCAATTTCTAATTGGTAAACGCGTAACATACATAGATACCAAGAACATATAGCTGAATCAAGCACCTCCTGTTTTTTTTAAAGATCGGATAAAACATTAAAATTCTAGTCCCCACATCTATACATCCTTTTATAGAAAGAACTGAGGATGTCCGTTGACTCACCACCGTCACGATGCACTTTTCCCATACTCCTTATATCGTATCCTACGTATATAATAATAACATTGCCTACGATGTAGTCTGCATAGAATGCAGTACAAAAGCTATAAATAAGTTCAGTAAAACGCTCCATACACGAGTCCTAAAATCAGAGGTTATGACGTAAAAGTAGTGGGGCGAAGCCTACATCGCACCATAAATCACCAATCATACGGTGCGATGTAGGATATGATTGGTGATTTATAGTGCGATATAAGAGTGTGTTTTACGTCATTTCATCTGATTTTATTCGTGTGTGGAGCGTTTTACTCAACATTTTTCGGGATTAAACTATGATTACCCTATGCTATTCCAGACTAAAGTATATACAAGTTATACATTTCAGATTAGATCAGTTCAGTTCTTAAAATGTGATTGAGCAACAAAAAGCAAGACATCTAAAATTGGCAGTCATGGGGAATGCCGATAGAAGTGAAAACGGATAACTCAGAATTTGATAGTTCACTTTGGAAACTATGAAGGTAAAACTGGTTGGCGTTGCCATAACCATGGCCATCTAGATAGAACGTTTGAGTTTAACCGAAGATTTCTTTCATTTACGAGCGTGACGTACAATTCACAGCCTACGAAAAAAATCTCTGAGTTTGTCTCACTAAAATAAGTTTTCACTTCAAAACGTCTTTGCGATAACAGCAAACGCGTTGATGTCTTTTGAACGGTCCCATACAGTCACTATAATTTCTAGCCTAGTCCTATTGCGAAATTTGTTGGTTGTGTATGTTTCCTTTTCGTTATAGTACAAATTTTGTACATCACTATCCTAATTTGGTACATCAACCCAGAATGAGTCGTACCCACAACGAATTTAATTCGTTAATTGCATATGCTTCCCTGAATGATATGGTCATTTTTCGGGACTCACTCTGTGAGTTCAAAATGAAATTGTTTAAGTACTTTTACAGTAAATAAGTTACTCTTTGATATTGGTTGTATCAGTAGCTTTATTTTTATAATCTCTGTTCTTAGTTTGGTTATTGTAACGTTTGTTTTTTCTTATATTTATTTTTTCGAAAGAAACTCGCGACTTTCTTACTCCGGTTCTACTTCGTTTTGGTCCGATCGAACATTGTTTGATGTTAAAATGTTCTAAGCCTAAACTAATTAGAATAGGCTTATCATTTAAACGGACGAATCGACGGATCGAAGTGGAACCGGAGTAGAAAGTCGCGAGTTTATTACGAAATTACGTTTTCGTAGAAACTTTACTAGTAGACTTCCTGTTAAGGGTATACATATCAAGAAACATTGTGTTATTTATTATAAACTCACCTTTGACTCATCTAATATGTATACTGTTGGTGTTTCTTTAAAGAAATAAATTGTCTTAAAAATGGTACGTAGCAAATTCTATATTTGGTAGATCATGTTACAAAGGTGATCACATGTACATATTATCGAAATCAGTATTTGTATATCAACAAAAACCTAAAATTATTGAACTCGTTTACTCTGAAACCGGTCTCACTGGAAATATGTGTGTAGCTAATTTTACATAATTTGTGAAATTCGTCTGTTTAATTTGAAATACAAGTCGGTGTTTGTGTTTTGGGAGTTTTAATTTTTTATAGTGTAGATGATTATTATTTTACTAGACTAATTCCATAAATATTACAAATTTTGCATAGTTTGAAATAACGAGACGAGCTGGTAATGTGGCTGGTGGAAAGCGAAATGCCTAACCATAACAGCAGAGTAATATCACGTAGTATACAAGTATTGGAACGTGAAGAGCCCAAATCATTATATATCGTTACCCAGAGACATAAGGTATTTCTGTAATGTACTAGCTGTACCCTGCCACGCTTCGCTGTGGCACATTGTTAAATTTGATAAAAACAATCCTTGATGCGGATTATAAATCATTGTAAAATTTCAGCTCGATCGGTGCAGAACTTTTTGAGTTTTCGAAGCGTACACAAACCAACATAATATTTTTATACATGTAGAGATATAAAGTACGGGGCTTAATCACGAATAATTCATTGTTTTACCTCGATTTTTCGGCAGCGTTACAACCGCCGTCGTCGTAATTCGCAATGAGACGACCCGCAATTTCTTCAGTGTTCTCGTGACCACGGCGGTTGTCACGCTGCCGAAACGTCGAGGTATTTAAACAATGAAGTATTCGTGATTAAGTATATCTCTGAATGACGCATATCCTAGTAACATTTACTACTCTAAAGTTTGTAAGTATAGAAGGATGTTTGTTACTCTTGCACGTAAAAGCTACTAAAATTTGGACTTTTTTTTACTAAATAATTTAGTAAAAATGTTAGAAGGACAATGTTTCCAGAGAAATTACAAGGCTTCGAGATATACTCGTAACATCTTAGATCTCTGGGCGACGAGCGCAGTGTAATGCTAGGTAATGATTTTTAACCCCCGACCAAAAAAAGGGGTGTTATAAGTTTGACGTCGATGTCTGTCTGTCTGTCTGTCTGTCTCTCTGTCTGTGTGTGTGTCTGTCTGTGGCACCGTAGAGTTCAAACGGATAAACCGATTTCGATGCGGTTTTTTTTTATTTGAAGGTTAATATCCGTGCGGATGTTTTTAGCTATGATTGGTAAGATCGATTCAAGATGGCCGCCTCCACAAAATTGCGAAAAATATTTCTTCACAACCTACCTCAATATGGGTATCAAATGAAAGGGCTTGACTAGTAGAATACTATACACTACAACAAATTTCAAATCCAAGATGGCCGTCACCACAAAATGGCGGATGACACTATTTTTTTCACTACTATCTCAACATGGGTATCAAACGAAAGGTCTTAACTAGTAGAATGCTTTGCACTATGACAAATTTCAAATCCAAGATGGCCGCTACTACAAAATAGCGAAATACATATCTTTTTTCACAACTACCTCGATATGGGTATCAAATGAAAGGGCTTGACTAGTAGAATGTTGTAAACAAAATAAATCTGAGGTAGTCGGGGGTTAGTCAACATTTTTAATTTTGTTCTTGTGGCTTTTCATGTTCCAATAGCCGCACGTCACTGTGCTGTTATGTGGGAGGAATGTTGCTTACCATCAGGCACATGAACTGCTCGTCTCGTCAAGTTTTATTTAAAAAAAAAAGACTAATCAGTAATAAGATCTGATTGATCCCAATGCTATATTGGACTGATATTAATTATTAAAATACTCCTAGATATATTCCAGGAAACTTTTAGATTATAAAAAAAATGTTGAATAGTAAACGGTTGGTTACTGCTTTGGTAAAACCTTTGGGGAACTGTTATTAAATAAATTACATCAGATAAAAGGCTCATCAAATCGTAATATTCTCGAACAAGCGTCGCTAATATTAACTTCCACAATAAAACATATTTTTTTGCACCTCAGAACATCACTACCATGAGCTCAAGTTGCCATAATTGGTCGTCACGATCGATCCACCATTTCATCCACCGCAATTATGAACCGTATTACTGGGTTTTAAGATTCGCAATCGCAACGCACTAACCGTCGAGCGATTGTCTTTCGAAAACATCGCTATAAGATCTCTTGGTACGGGACCTGAACCTCATACACAATTTCTTTGCAAAAATATCTCACTTATCATTCCGTTCCGGTATACTAAACTCGATTAAGTATTCCACTCAATTTTACACTCTAACTTTAACGCATTAAACTTCAAAATTCCTCAAGCTATTTGATAATTGTTTCAGTTACAGTATTCAGGGGAAATTGAATTTTGTTACAGTGCATATAAGGATGTATTTGGTGTGGAAAGGGCGAATATTTAGCATAGGGTGTTCATCGATGCCTGACGTCGTTTAATTCATTTTAAATGAAACATATGATGGAGTGAGGTCAATGACTTGTGGAAATTGCATCCAATAACAAAGAGGAAGGCCTTGAACTTTGAGAAAAGTTTAAAATTCTGTTGTATTGTATATCGTTCGTTTGCAAACGCAGTAGGTATAAGACGCACTGAGAATGGATGGAGTGACGATTTACAAAAGCTGGTGGCGGTTGGAAACGTTAAGCCGAAGATCAGGCTGATTGGTGTATTATTAGAGAATCGTATGTTCAGCAGTGGACGAATGTAAGCTGATTTTGATGTATTTTGTTCGTCAAGATCTAAGTAAGTGATGTAGTGGTAGGACTCTTTACAGAGTCACGTGGGGGAAGTACTAGACTTTGCTGGTCATTTTACCTCCTAGGAGTTATATGCAAACGTTTTTGTTTTCCAGTTTGAAGGGCATGTTTCGAGACCAATTACTGGGCCGATACTGAATTACCGTATATCTGTGGGTGGGGCGAGCGAGACGTGAGCCTGATGGTAATTATCACATTTGACCATAACAGCACAGTGCCACGCAGCTATTTAAGGTTAAACACAAATTACTAACTAGCATTGCACTGTGCTTGTCACTCCGATTTATAATATTTCTGGAATCATTGTTCTTCAAACTGAAAGACAGTAATGTGTGCACGTTACTGCTTGGCGGTGGAATAACTGGATAATGTAGACTGGAGGAGCACCACTTGCCCCGCCAGAATTTGCATTACGAATTATTGAAAAGAAAATTATTTGATAAATTGTTTGTCGTTAAAACATTTTATTGTTATTTGTTTCAGATATCGACACATCTTTCCTGATCATCTGAAGGTAACTATAACTTGCCAGAATCGACTGAGGTCACACAGAAAATTAGCGAATGTTCTTAGTAAATAAATAATATAATATAATCTATATTGACAAAACACACACAATATACATTTATACATGTATACAATATTATTAGATGTTTCACCAATACCAGTATGTAAGAACTGTGTACTATTTTGAAGTTGACACCCAGTTACCTATGCTAGGTGTGGCCTGTGATACAGGTAACTGTTTATTTAATATGGCACAGTTTAAATTGCTATGGTGGTATGTAATACTAAGTAATACAAGTCATATATACAATTTATGATGTCGAACGCATAAATTTATTTAATTTATTTGTCGTTTAAGTTGAAATTTACTAGAAGCGCTCTGCGGTTTTAACAACGTAGTTTCTGTTCCCGTCATTTTACGCGGTAGTAAAAGTAGCCTACGGGATATTCCAGACTATAATCTAATTGTGTTCCAAAGGACTTTGTTCATTTATAAGGGACGTGGACGTGGATTTTACTAAACGTGGATATTTTTTTCACTGATATCATAAATTAAACTTAATAGCTTCTAACAATACGTATCAGAATATTAGGATTTGGTAGTAGCAGAAAGACTACTTACGTATATTTTCCAGAAGGAAAATGAACGTAGACGAGATTATTTTTATATATATTATCAAACCTCTTCGTTCCCATGTTAAGAGCGGTCAGATTTTGGTTCCAATTACAAAAATGGATTCAAACCACTTCGTTCCATTTTTAAGAACGGTCCGATTTTGGTTCGTTAAAGTGGAATCAAACCACTTCGGTCCAATCTAAAGAACAGTTCGTTTAGCTACTATTACAGAAGTGTAGTCAAATCAATTCGGTCCAACCTTTGTAAGGCAGATAATGATAAAAGGATTTTCCAAGCTTTTCCCGTGTTATGTCGCATGCGGCCAATCACGCGTCGCTAACGACATGATTGCGCCTACGCAGATTCCAGCGTCGTCATGCACCCAATAACCTTGGAGCTTAGCCTGAATACCTGGCTCTGTGTCACACATAGTGCTCGTTTTAGTGCCTGACTTACTGTTAGCTATTCTGTCTGTAAATGTGGTAGCGTAATCTGTCTGGACTTTAAGGTCGCGGAGGTTCAACTAAAGCATTCCTTCTGTTTTGCCATTCCTTCTGTGTTATACCTCTTCTAAGGCGTTTGGAAGAACTGATGAGACATCAAAAAAAACAGTAGTGCGCGTGGGATTTGAACCCGGGTCTGCGGATCGGCAAGCGCCGTTCTCCCGACTAGACCAGCCGTAACTAACCCACTACACAAATCATGTTAAATACTAAATTTTAACAACTTTGCAAACAGAGTGTAATACCAACGAGTTCTAAGCGGTTTGCATCAGAGGTCACACAACACCTCTTGAACTTTACCATTTAGGTTTAATTCTGATGACAGTCGTTACAGCGCACAACTTGTAATACTTAGCTCATTGACTTAGGTATTGTAATGCACTAAAAGCTTCAATACGTTTGCTTTGCAAGGTTATATTCAATTGCTAGTGATGAAATGTTTTTTTTAATTGACGAGCTGTAAAGATGACAATATGTCTGCCCACTTAATGTTCCCACAGCTGGGATTCAGGGCCTTCGCAAAGAAATAGTCAAGGCTGTGATTGTATTTTGAAGTGAAAACTAATTTTGGCGCACCACATACAGATTTTCCGTGGGCAGGGAATTGAACTCAAGCGTCACGTTCTCCGGTTTCACCCGCGTAGTTTCCAAAGTGAGCAACCAAATTCTGAGTTATAAGTTTTAACATCTATCGGCAGTCCCATATGACTGTCATCTTTAGGGTTCCGTAGCCAAATGGCAAAATACGGGACCCTTATAGATTCGTCATGTCTGTCTGTCTGTCCGACTCTTCCAAAGTGGTAAAAAGTGTGTCCCCCCCTGTAACTTCTAAACTAAATGAATGACAAAAATAAACAAGAACAAAATTAAAAATTTTGACTAACCCCCGACTACCTCGGTTTTGTAATCTGTACAACATTCTACTAGTCAAGACCTTTCATTTGATACCCATATTAAGGGAGTTGTGAAAAAATAAATGTATTTCGCCATTTTTTGGTAGCGGCCGTCTTGGATTTGAAATTTGTCATAGTGCAAAGTATTCTACTAGTCAAGCCCTTTCGATTGATACCCATATTGAGGTAGTAGTGAAAAAAATAATATAATTCGCCATTTTGTGGTGCCGGCCATCTTGGATTTGAAGTTTTTTATAGTGTACAGTGTTCTACTAGTCAAGACCTTTCATTTGATACCCATATTGCCATTTGCCATTTTGTGGAGGCGGCCATCTTGAATCGATATTAACCAAACATAGCTAAGAACACCCGCACGGATATTAACTTTTTTTTTTTACTTTTATAGGTTTACACTTTACCGCCATCTCGCCTGATGTTAAACGATGATGCGGTCTACGATGGAGCGTGTTTACCTAGAAGAAACAAAGAAGACACAAAGATTGTAACTATCGGGAAAACCCCCTCTCAGGCAACGTATTCCACAGCCTAGACGTTGTTATCACGAAAGTAGAGTCAAAATAAATTCCCTATTTTTGGTCGGGGGTTAAAAACACTGATTAAAGTAACAACGAAGTACAAGAACTTTTATATTATGTTACTTGCTGCTACGGAAGCCTTCATGGGCGAGTCAGACTCGCACTTGACCACTTTTATTATGATTACACGAAAGGCACTCTTATTGCCTTGATTCTCCATGGACTGAATTAGAGTAGATATTCTTTTTTTAATCACAGTAGTTACGATTTAAGTATTCTATTGTTAAATTTGTATTACACTTATAATTAAACTCTAAGCAATATTGATTACTAGTCTTAACTAATCGTAAATAAAAGCACGAAGCTATTTTTTTTTCTTTTTACAATAACAATCCAACGCGTTTAGTTAGGAAACCCACATTTTGAAAAATCTCACGTGAGATTGGGGGATGGGGGAGGGGGGTTGAATAAAATCTCAAGACATCTCACCAGGGGGGAGGGAGGGACTGATAATTTGAAATAAAACCCCACGTAATTTATGGACTTACCCTTACACGATTAATAGTTAGAAAAACCACTTAAAGTGTAGTTTTTACCTTAATCGTTCTTTAGAAAAAAACACTTAAAGATTTATGCAAATCCTCTTCCGTGACAAACCATAATCCAGCATGACGTTATAAAAAACGCAACAGCACTTTTCTAGGCGCTTTCACCGACAGCGCTTCCTACATGCAAATCTGCCATTAATTACTTACAATTTGAATGCCATCGATTTTGTCGCAAATAGAAATCGAATCTTCGAGAATAAAGCTGACTCCGTTAACTTTATTCTGCCTTTTTTTTTATAAAAAAAAAGATTGGCCGTCATATGATTGAGAGACTAATGTGTAATAGTGGTTGTCGGAGCGTAAAACATACGTTACAAACTAGGACATGGGATCTTTAACGTACATCCATTTTAAATCAAATGAAAAAAATATTACGTAAATCGGATATTTTTTTGCAGTGGTAGGGCTCTTTGCAGATTCCGCCTGGGGAAGTACCATACCTTTGCTAGTTATTCTGATTTCAAGTAGTAGTGTGCAAACATTATTGTGTTCAGGTTTAAAGGGCAGTGTTTCCAGAGAAATTACTGGGCTAAGAGATAAAATACCTTATATCTCTGGGTGACGAGCGCCGTGCAGTTCTTGGTCATGATTTGGACTCTTCATATTCCATTAGCTGTATGTCACTGGGCTGTTATGGGCGGGGATGTTGCTTACCACCAGGCACATGGCCTGCTCGTCTCGTCACTCAATACTATAAATAAATTCGGAGTAATTAATGTACATACATAAAAAAACTGGCCGAATTGACAACCTCGTCTTGTTTGAACTCGGTTAAAATCATAAATTGCCTAGCCGTTTTGTAGAATTGTGCATACAGGATTGTAATAGATTTTTAAATATAAGATATTAATTGTTTTCACTAAAAAGGCACATCTAAACATAGCAGACATTTTTGTAAAATAAAAAAATCAGGCAAGTTCGAGTTCGAGTCTAAATTTGAAGGTTCCGTATCACAATCTTTAAAAAAGTTTATTGAATTCTCGCTTCATTTCCTTTAAAACTCTTTGTACTCTGATTTTAGATCTTGGAATATTTATTGTGCAATAACATCGAAACTGCTGAACGGTTCAGGTTGAAATTTAGAAGTTAGATTATAATCTGGAATAGCATATACACTAAGTTTTTCATCTCGAGAAAACACTGCCCTCCAAACCGGATCATATGAAGTAATATTTGCACATTCCTAATTAGCGCTAGAATAACTAGCAAAGGGGGTACCATCTCGAGGTTGTTTTTAAAAATTGGGAGTCATAGAGACTGGCGATAGAAGTGAAAACTAACTACTCGGAATTTGATAGCTCACTTTGGAGACTACGCGGGTGAAACCGGAGGGTATGGCCACGACCATAGCCATCTAGATAATCCGAGTTTACCAGAAAATTTCTTTCATTTACGAACGTTTTTTTTTTATAACTATAATTGGTTCACACTTGACCACCATCTCGCCTGATGTTAAGCGATGATGAGATCTACGATGGAGCGTGCTTACCTAGAAAAAACCGATTCACTCTCGATTTGAAGACACCAAGACTGTAACCATCAGGGAAAACTCACTCAGGCAACGCATTCCACAACCTAGACGTTCTTATCAGAAACGTGGAGTCAAATCTCTTCGTTCGCGTTTTTGGAACATCAACCATGAAACGATGTCGCCCTTTTGTGGAACGAGAAGTCCGATAGAAGAAAGGTATAAGGTGGTATTAGATCATGCAGATCAGTTGCACACTCTCCGAAGTGTATCCGATAAAAAACCGATAAGCTAGCGATTTTGCGGCGATGATCAAGACTTTGAAGTCTTTTACGCACAAGAGTGTCATTGCCTATGAGTCTTGCTTGCTTGAGTTTAATTTACAGCTCACGGAAAAAACTATTCGTATTATATGTGGTGTGCCAAGCAAAGCTTTCACTTAAAAAGTCCTACAACTGCAAAACTAACCGTTCCGTTTTCAAAGGAACCCTAAAAAACTCACGAGATCCGGTTGAAAAGACCGCGGCGCCATTGGGTCACTGTCAAAGTCAATACCTACTTTACGAAATTGGAATTTTCGCACGATCAGTGATTCGTCTGACGTTTATGGAAAGTGGTTTTATGGTCGGATGGCATCGAGTGAAGAGTCGGATATTTCCTAATAGTAGCACGTAATAGTTTTACTCTTTCGTTTATTTTGGAACCAGTAAAACGAATTTTGTAGTGACATCTTTAGTATATCGCGTATTTTAACAGACTTCTAATATTAATAAAACGACGCGCCGGAAAAAATCATGGCTTCGTAATATCCGGGAGTGGACCGGCATAAACTCTGTCGAGCAGCTTTTCCCGATGGCAATGGACAGAGAAAAATTCAAGAAGCTGACGGCCAACCTTCAACATTGAAGAGGTACTTGAAGAAGAAGAAGAATAATAATAAAGAAACAGCAAGACTGAAGTTCCGACGGGTCTAGTCGGGAGAACGGCAACTGCCGATCCGGTGCCCCCGAGTTCAAATCCCACGCTTACAAGTCTTTTCGATGTTATCCGCGTATAGTGCCCCGATATCCGTGGTAATGCAACCGACTTAAAAAACGGTGATGGAAAACATCGTAAGGAAACCTACATGTACCTAGAATCTTTCGACATCATGTATAATCCACCAACTCGTACTTGGCCAGCGTGGTGGATTATGCCCTAGACTCTCTCCTTGTAAAAATCTTAAAGCGGTATATAGAATTCACCTACTAACCAAGTTTCAATAGTATAAATATGTAGTTCTTATAGTTTCGGAAAAAGTGGCTGTGACAGACAGACAGACATTACGAATCTGTAAGGGTTTCGTTTTTACGTTTTACTGAACCCTAAAAAGCTAGCTCGAAAAAGCGCCATCGTTGCATGGTTGATGTTCCAAAGACACGAACGATGAGGCTTGACTCTACTTTTTGATAATAACGTCTTGGGTGTGGAATGAGTTGTCTGAGTGGGATTTTCCCGATTGCCTTCGATTCGATATCCCAATTCGAGAATAATCTTGTTGTCTTCAAATCGAGAGTGAATCGGTTTCTTCTAGGTAAACACGCTCCATCGTAGACCGCAGGCGAGACAGCGGTCAAATGCAAACCTATTAACAATAAACAAAATGAAAATAACTCACAAGTTCCCTCCTCGGAGGAGTTAGTCGACTGACAGAAGAGATTGCGTACAAAAAGTGCACAACAACCCCATTCTAGTTAATAGAATAAAAAGTATCCTGAATAAGGATGCGTGCCGGACGGGCCATGTTGCCCGCTTCATAACGCGAGAGGAAAAAAAGACGTAACCATAATACCTGTATTACTGGGACTAGAGTACAGACGAGTGAAAAAGTGACTTTGTTTTATTTTTTCACGTGTTTTTGACATGACAGTTTCTTATTTCATCAACGGTTTCATCAAAGTTTAAGGACGACTACACGCACGAAAATTTATCACGTTCCGCCTCGTGTGCGAGCGAGAGCGCGAAACGAGCGAAAAAGAGGCACGAACCTAAGCGTTCGTCTTGTACTCATATAACATCGAGGTAATTACGTTATTGCGTAAAATTATAATTATCGTCTTCAAACTGTCTTTATAACATTTTGACGTGACAACGTCTTATACATTGGTTTGCCGGGTGACACTTCAAGAAACTGCGTTACGCTCCGCTCACGTTATGCGCTCACAACGAGAGCGAGTGAGAGGCACGGGTACCTTCCTCTCGGGCATGGTTAGCCCGCCTAAGAGCGAGAGAGACAGACATAAAAAAGTGAAAGGCACGCGTCCCTTCCGTAAAATTATTTTACCACTCAAAGTCGTTGTCACGTAAAACTTTCGCCCGTATACCGACTTTACAGGCAACTAATTTTTTTTACTGATGATGTTTTACACTTAGCTGGCGGTCAAGTGCACACCTATTGGCATAAAAAACAGTAAAAAATTGGCTGTCATAGGGGCTGTAGATAGAAGTAAAAACTTATAACTCAGAATTTGATAGATCGCTTTGAAATCTATGCGGGTCAAACTGGAGAGTGCTGCTGTCTGGGAATAAATCTTCCAACCATGGTCGTCGAGATAAGTTTGTTCTCTAAGCATGGCCATCTAGAAATGCGTTAGATCCCGAGTTAGCCAGAAGATTTCTTTCCTTTACGGGCGTGATGATAAGCTTAATTCACAGCCCACGAAAAATCTGTATGGTGCGCCGAAATAAGTTTTCACTTAATTTTATTGAAGTGAAAATTTTCACTTCACTAAAATTTACTTTGATTCTCGCCATATGTTAAACGACGATACAGTTCACGGGCGCGCTTACCTAACGCTCTCACAGCAAAAAATGGATCAGACAATAATAGTAATAAGCTTTGCTTAATTTGGGCTTAATAAGTTACGGCTGGTCTAGTCGGGAGAACGGTGCCTGCCGACCCGGAGACCCCTGGTTCAGATCCCACACGCACCACTGTATTTTCGAAGTCATGTGCGTAATGCCGCTAACTTAAAACGGTGAAGAAAAACATCGTGAAGAAACCGACATGTACCTACCTAGAATCATTCGAAATCATGTGTCATCCACCAACCCGCACTGAGCCAGAGTGGTGGATTATGGCTTTAACTCTCTCCTTGCGAGAGAAGGCCCCGAGTCCCAGCAGTGGGAGCACTTAGTGGGCTGTTGATGATGATGATGAATTTGGGGCTACATGGTGTTGTGTATGAAATATAACATTAATAAAAATGAGCAAAAAAATTGGTAGTCTGTAAAGTTGTTTGGGTTACGAACGATAGTTCAACGTAACAACGTCATAACAAAACATTAATAGATGCAGCGCAAGCGTACAATGAGCGTAACGGGACACTTTTTATTAGACGTTGTCACGTCAAAAATGCTTAAACTTTCTAGCGCGACTGTATCCGCTTGATTAGAATTTAAGTACCTTACTATAAATACTTATGCACTGCGAATATAATACTCATATGTATGTAATTGATGGCTGCTGTGTGGAAAATTAAATCATTATTGTTCAGACATGGCATTTAAAATAAAATAATTTATCTTCGTTTCATTGCTGGGAGGAATCTTCAGAGTTCGCCTGAGAAGTACCACTCAGAAGTGTTCAGGTTATTGTACTGTACTCTTCGTGTTCCAATAGCTGCGTGACAGTGTTCATATGTGCTGACGTGTTACCATCAGGCATATGTCACGCTCGCCCCGACCCACAATACTAGTAGAAAAAAAAACTGTACTTAGAACTTACAAAATTAATGAAGATCGCAAAATTCATGTCAAATAATAAAGATGTGGCGGCGTAGTGACGATTTCAGAATCGAGTGACCGGCGCTAAATCGGCTTTGGCATTGCTATTACCGTCTCTATCATTTTAAACGAATAGGAAAGAGATAGAAACATGAAAACTAAGACAGTATTCGTTCGGCGCGAGACCCCCCCAAGACTCCGGGTTTGAATTTCAGTGCAACACAGCATTTTTCCAAATGCAAGATGTACCAGTATGGCCTCATTAGAAACCAATATGTTCCAATATAGTAGTTCAAATATAATCTTACGCAAATAACAAATTCACCGTTAAATTATGAATTAAGACAAAAAACGTTAATCGATTTATAATAATCGAGCACATAACTTAAAATTAACGATACAAAATTACAATCGAGTTTTGGTCCGCCAAAATAACGGTATCGCATCGATTTAATAACTATACCGTAACGTCCTCATACCGATTCCGGGAAGGATCGATTCTAATCGAGTACCGAATATGGAATCGATACGTGACCGGTAATAGTGAAGCGGTTATTATCGACGATTCGGTTACTTGTATTGCTTGTGCGGTACTGGGTTCAACTCGTGCGCTTACTTATTGAAGATGTGGTGGAAAATCAATCGAAATATTATTTTACTAGCGACCCGCCCCGGCTTCGCACGGGTGCAATGCTAATACTATATATAAGTACTAATAAAAATGGTTATTGTGGGTTATTCACTAATATTGTAAATGTCAATGTTTTGATGTTCGTTGCTCAATCACGTTAAAACGTCCAAACCGGTCGGGTAGAATTTGGTATACAGTTAGATTATGGACTGGAATAGCATATAGGCTACTTTTTATCTTGTGGAAATAGTATATTTTGTAGTGGTAAACTCTTGGCAGAGTTCGCCTGGGGAAGTAGCACACCTTTTCCAGATGTTCTACTGCTAAGCAATAATGTGCTAACATTATTGAGTTCCGGATTGAAGGGCAATGTTTCCAGAGAAATTACAGGGCTAAGAGATATAACATCTTAGATCTCTGGGTGACGAGTGCAGTGCCAGGTAATGATTTGGACTATTCATGTTCCAATAGCTGCGTGTCACTGTGCTGTTATGTGGCAGGCATGTTGCTTACCATCAGGCACATGTATTGCTCGTCTCGTCACTCTTTATTTAAAAAAATAAATAAATTAATGACGAGTAAAACTGCAGAGCGATGCTAGTTTATTATACTGGTAGGATTCTATGACGCTAGTCAACGCGGCAAGTTATCCCACCATCTAATAGAATACCGAGAATCTGTCTGTCTGTCCCGAGGAGGTCGGCTTGGGTCAGGTCGTCACCCGTTTCTACAACTATTAGCCCTCAGGCTGTAACGGACAACAAATGCCTAATGCTTTAGAGTCTAATGTAAAGTTACGGCTATTATAGTAAGTTATGGCTGGTCTGGGAGGACTGCGAACCAGGAGACCCTTGTTCGAATCCCACGGGCTTCACTTTCTTTTTGAAGTCAGTTACGTAATGAACAAAGACAATTACCCATTTGACTGATAGTACGACTCCCCCTCCGTAGCGTTTTTTAAGCCTAATTACACATCTAACCTACCATTGAACCCGTTGATTTCTTTCTATGCATCCTGTTCTGTCCTTTGAAGTTTGAATAACTCTATCTCGTTTTATCCAATCATTGGTGGAAAGTAGTGCCACGTGACATGGATGCTCGGCTTATCACAGCGCGATTTTTTACCTCGTCCTGCGCCCCCGCTGGTGACTTATGAATTTAAGCAGATTCGTTTCATGCCCGATCAACAGGGTGCTTAATCTATGGTAATGTCGCTAAATTAAAAACGGTGAAAAACATCGTGAGGAAACCTGACAAGTGAAGTGAGCCAAACGGCAAAGTTGACCAGAGGGTTGCGGTGTATTTGGACTGAATGTTATATTGTACTAAAACCGTAATGAACAAATCTTAAAATAACCTTTTCCCGTAATGACTGATTTTCGAAATGTCTTTGATGTTTAATGTCTGATAATCATTATGCCAGAGTGCTGGACTATTGTTTAAAGTTCCTCTACTCCGTCAGGGGACTACTCTGCGGTTAATTTTTCACTGAAACACTTCATGTTTAAATAGCTTCATAGCATTGAGGTTTTATGTGCAGATTACTTACCAGATACACATTTTGCTCGAATGAGACATTTTTACATCGAACTCTTAAAAACGGCAGAAGCGGCAAACGCGCTTCTACTATGGCGATGCAAAATCAGGTGACGTCTCCTGATTTAGTCTCAGTCGCAACAAGGAGTTGTGTACGTTCGCTGACAATTCAGTTTTCAAATTTTTCAAACAAATTTTCGCCACGTTATGTTGTCTTTAGATTATAGCATACCTCATCTTCGATCATATTATATCGATGCATTTTTATCAAATATTATAATAGTCTTCAAAAAGTAAAATGCTCATTCTGACATTTCGATACCTTAATTCGCAAAACGCATAACTCCGTAATAGCAAATTTCAAAGAGCCACCAAAAACTTAGTAAAAAAACATAAAGCGTCAAAAGAACGAACGAAAATCCCAACAAATAAACAAATTATAATAATGGAGTCGAAGTAATGTTTATTTTTTCTCACTCATTTGAAATCTCAACTCCTTTGCTTCGAAATAGGTTCTTTGACTATATTTATAATTATCATGGACGTATAAAAAAGTCGGACGTAGTCTCGCTAAAACAAAAACTGTGTCACTAGACTCGGCCACATTTGCACGTGTGCGTTGTCAGGTTGTCACTGATAGGCACACGCACACATATACACAAGAAGCGCGTGTAATGACCCACTGATGTGTGCGTGTCAGCCGGTATGTGACAGCCCACGCGGGCATATCATGTGGCTTACTCGATGGACACATTTTTTGTTTTAGCGAGACTACGTCCGACTTTTTTATACGTCCATGATAATTATCTACATATTGTTATGACTGGGCCTGCAACGCATTGCACTGTTTAGACGGTTTTCCAAAAGTAGAGAAGTTGAAAGTTAAACAATAAATTATTTTAGGTTCCGACTCCAGTCAAATAGAGTATTCAAATACTATATAGTTATACAACTCATTGTCACATGGTTACGCAAGCCAAGCCCATTGTCATTGGTTTCTCAATATCTGTGATTCTTTGTGCTAACACAATGCTCCTTCAATTATGATTTTTACTCAAATTGTTTGGAATTTTTTGAATGTGATTATATCAATGAATGGAGACAATACTGAATAGTTTTTTGGAAGACTCTCGTAAGGGTTACTCCCTCTGTACTTATGCTTACGAATAAAAATACTGTACGTATATGCGGGCAGAGCCTATATTTACAAAACTAAAATACAACGAGAACTACACAAAGCCACCTACATACCTAACTACTTACACTGAGCACACCTGAACTATTAATAGATCTTTTGGTTTTGAAAGAGTTTCGAAGATGAGATGAGCTCCCGCCCCCACGGCTCCAATGTCTCACATATTTCCGCCGTTTGATACGCTCAGCTATTATTATTATTAGTATGTATGTTTAAATACACACATTATTGCATTTTAAAAAAATTGGTTGCCTGTACAGTCGGTATACGGGCGAAAGTTTTACGTGACAACGACTTTGAGTGGTAAAATAATTTTACGGAAGGGACGCGTGCCTTTCACTTTTTTATGTCTGTCTCTCTCGCTCTTAGGCGGGCTAACCATGCCCGAGTGGAAGGGACGCGTGCCTCTCACTCGCTCTCGTTGTGAGCGCATAACGTGAGCGGAGCGTAACGCAGTTTCTTGAAGTGTCACCCGGCAAACCAATTTATAAGACGTTGTCACGTCAAAAGAAATGCATATTATGAATAAACTTTAAAAATATGTTAACAACTGGAGACTTACCACGATTTCTAAGTTAGTGGCATTACACACGTGACTGTGAAAGGACAGTAGTGCGCGTGGGATTTGAACCTGGGGCTCCGGATCGGCAGCCGCTGTTCTTCACAGACCAGCCGTAACTTTCACAGAGGGTAACTGCCATAGTACCCCTAAAAATAACCTTTCTGCGTAACAGATCTCTTTCGCTTAACCCAGTGTTTCTCGGAAAGCCTTATTCTAAGCTATTATCTAGGCCCTTTTATGACTATCGTTAAAACTTTTACACGCGCGGTAATTATTCAGGAGTGCTGTCTATTTCGTTTTATTTGCTCCCAGTTCTACTCCCATCCTACACCCTGAATTTATGGAGGTAATAAAATACAGCTTAGCTCAAAAAGAGAAAGTAAAGTTATATATCTAATAAAGTTTTTTTTTTTAAATAAATGGTGACGAGACGATCCGGGCATGTGCCTGATGGTAAGCAACATGCCTGACACATAACAACACAGTGACACGCAGCTATTGGAACATGAAGAGTCCAAATCATTACCTAGCACTGCACTGCTCTCGTCGCCCAGAGATCTAAGATCTTATATCTCTAAGCCCTATAATTTCTCTGGAAACATTGCCCTTCAAACCGGAACACAGTAATGTTTGCACATTCCTGCTTGGCGGTAGAATAACTGGCAAAGGTGTGGTACTTCCTCAGGCGGACTCTGCCAAGAGTCCTACCACTACAATATTATTATTATTTATCTCAGCTGAGGTTTAAATTAATTCGACTGAATTAAAATGAAAACTATTCTACACATCATCATCATCCACAGCCTTCTCTATCCCACTGCTGGGTATAGGCCTCTCTTTTCCCATGCCATCTTCCTCGGTGCTGTGCCAATCGAGTCCAGGTTCGACCCGCGATAGAAACGCTATCGTCGACCCATCTTGCAGCTGGACGTCCTACACTCCGCTTACCTTGCCTCGGCCACCACTCGGTCACTACTCTGCTCCACCTGTTATCACCGCGTCTAGCAACGTGTCCAGCCCAACTCCACTTTAGCTGCATTACCGTAGTTCCGACGTCCCTAACGTTCGTTCTTTGTCGGATCTCGGTATTTCGGATACGGTCTTGGAGCTTGACGCATTCTATTCTACACACTAATATTAAATAAGAGAGCTCGTATCTTAGAATGTTTAATTTTGGATGTTTGTTACTCAATCACTTTGGAATGTCCGAGCGGATCAGGTTGAAATTTTGAATACAGCTAAATTATAGTTTGGAACAACACATAGGCTACATTACTACATATGTACTACTTTTTTTTTACCTTTTGTAGGCTCACACTTGACCGCCATCTCGCCTGATGTTAAGCGACGATGCGGTCCACGATGGAGCATGTTTACCTAGAAGAAACCACTCTCGATTTGAAGACACAAAGATTATAACCATCGAGGAAAACCCACTCAGGCAACGTATTCCACAACCTAGACGTTGTTATCACAAACGTAAACATCAACCATGAAACGATGTCGCTTTTTCGAGCTACGAGCATTCCGATAGAAAAAAGGGCAAGGTGGTATTAGATCATGCAGATCAGACTACACACTAATTTCAATAGTCTACATCGCCACGTCGCGTTAATGAGGTTTTCTCAATGTTTTTATCTATCTCAAGGTTGCCTAGAAGAAATGGGTTTCAGGGATAAGGTCGCTAGTTGTTCTACTAGTCTTATTGTCAGTTGAATCACATCTCAACTCGCTCTTTGACGCTCAAAACAGCGTGACCATGGCGGTTGTAACGCTGCCGAAACGTTGAGGTAATTAAATGATAGTTTTGATCGTCATTACGTCTTGTGAAGTTTACATTATAATACGAGTAATATAATGCGATTAATATTGTCTCAGCCTATATATTGTCCCACTGCAGAGCAAAGCCCTCTCTCCCATTTCTCCCCTTTTTCCGGTCTAGAGCGACAGTCTTCCAATGCTCGCTAAAAGTATCGAGTTCAATCCGCTATCTCTTCCTGTGTCGCCCGGTCGTACATGTTGTGGGACCCAATTAGTTGTTTGTTTGGTCCAGAATTGTTCTGACATTCGACAAATACTATGACTAATATTAGAAAGCTGTTAGCTGTTGTTGTATGTTTGTTTGTTTGTTTGTTTGAACGCTAGGATCTCGGGAAGTACTGGTCTGAATTGAAAGTTTATTTTTCTATCGGATAGTCCATTTATCGAGGAAGGCTATAGGCTATAGAACTTAACGCTACTATCAATAGAAGCGGAGCATGAATCAAGAATGTAACAAAAACGGGAAAAATATTTTTTGAGCGTTTTCATACCGTGCTTTGACAAGACTGCATGTGTCTAAGATTGCGTCATTCACGTCATTGAAGATAAAAGTTTGCTAACCAAATTTGTTTCTAAATCTGAGTTGGTACGACCAATTTCCGACAGGTGGCGTAGCAGCTAGCTGAAGAGGTTTTTTGTTTGAAATCGATATTCTCAAGAATGACTGAACCGATTTCAATCATTCTTTCATCGTTGGATATTACGGGATCCCGATGAGTGCTATACTACTCTACCTGGAAAGTTCATGACGAAAACTTGGCGATCTTATTAGAACATCCTGGGCCAAAACAAGACCTAAACAGCCAAGTAGAAACTTTCCAGGACACCATATATACATACTTCTCGGAACATTACCCACCATCAACTTGTTATGCTCAAAATAGCAAGGAAAATATGTTCAAAATGAAATTGCGGAGGAAGAAAAGAGAGTTAATAAAACGTCTTCGTGTAGCTAAAACCATGGGCGATAACCATCTAAGTCACCAACTGTCCAGGGCTCTAAGATCAATCCTTAAATTAATACAAGGAATATCGCTTCAAATTAGTAAAAATCGTGATAATTTTAACAGAGCTAAACACGAAGTAGACTTTGATAAAAACCCTTTCAATACTCCAAAAATATTTTCAGGGAGCAAAATGGAAAGCTTATCTTGACTAACGCGCAAATTTACGATCACTTTAAAAGCACATACGAAGTGCCTAAACGCGGGAGCTCGTACGTAGAACCAAACATCCAAAGACCTAATGATCCTCTGACAGGCTTTCAAGGCACCCCACCTAGTGAAGAGGAAGTAAACTATCAAATTAAAAAGAAAACTACTAAATCAGCTCCTGGCCCAGATGGCATTCCTTACATAGTGTATAAAAAGTGTCCATCAGTTCGTAAACATATCTTGAATATATTCATTAAGATCTGGTCAAGAAAGCAAGTCCCAGTAGCATTTGGAAGAGCAATTTTGTCCTCATCCCTAAAAAGCAGGAAGTAACTCATCCCAAAGACACCAGACCGATAGCCCTAACCAATACAATTTCTAAAATCTTTTCAGTATTTTGCAAACAAAATGACCACATTTATGACTAGCAATAGGTATTTCAGGCCCAATCACCAGAAAGGGTTCTTGCCTGGTATTTCTGGATGCCTGGAACACAATACATTACTAGCAGAAAGTTTGAAAGATGCCAGAACACATGAGAGGCAAATTACAGTCTGCTGGATAGACCTAGAGAACGCGTTTGGTTCTGTCCAGCATGAACTTATGATATTTGCCCTAAAATGGTATAACTATCCTGCTGAAATTATTGACATAATTAATTCTTATTATTGCCACTTAAAATTCGTCATAGCAGTAAACAAGGAATACACAAAACCACTTGAATACAATGTAGGACTATTCCAAGGGTGCTGCTTATCACCAATAGCATTTAATATAGTTATAAATATTTTAGTAGACAAATTAATATCCCGTGAAAAGAAATGGGGCTACCGGTTTAAAATCAACAATAAGTACACTGAGTCAATCTTGGCCTTTGCGGACGACCTTGCAATACTTACACGTAATCCCAAACAGTGTCAAGAATTGTTGAACGAAGTCGATGAGTTCTGTACATGGACGGAGGGAATGAGGACAAAACCATCTAAATGTCATTGTCTTTGTCTGGGTAGAAGAAATACCAAATATACGTCTTACGATCCGGGACTCTCCATAAGTGGCCAAGGAGTTGCCACAATTGCAGAGGCAGTGCCTTTCAAATTTCTTGGTAGAAAGATAGATCACAAAGGACGTACACCATCATTAGAGGTGGTTGTTGAAAATTTCATGAACAACCTCAATAAGGTAGACCAGCAGCCTATCAGCAATATCAAAAAGCATGGATATGTGACAACTACACTCACATCACGTCTCACTTGGCCTTTCCTAGTATATGACATCGGTAAAACTCTCCTGGCAAAGCTAGATGCCAATGTCATAAAGATATTGAAGTCATGGTTCGGATTGGCACATCCGGCTGTTCCTCTACTCTTTTAGGGATCACAATAGTTTTGGGCTGAAACTAAAGAAACCGTCTGAACTTTACAAACACCTAAGAGTTACAAAAACGCATGTTTTGGGAAAGTCGCAAGACGAATTAATTACATCTCTCCCAAAAGACAAAACTGCTTCAGACCTGGAATCTAGACTTCAATTCCATAAACAATTTATGGCAGGTGCACAAGTAAATACTGCTGGGTTGGGTGCGAGAAAAAAGGGAAGACCGAGACATGGTAAAAACCTTTCTACAACAAGACGAAAATGACGGTTACAAAGTGCACGCTATGAATTTAGAAATGCAAAGTGAGTGGTTAACCATAGGTGAGTTCTGTATCCCATTAGCTCTAAAATGGCGCACCTTGATCTATGACTGGTCCCCTGCCTTATTAAAATTTTATCTAAATGCATTCCAAATGACCCTCCCTGACCAGAGTAACTTGGTAAGGTGGGGAAAAGCCTCTGAAAATGTTGCTATACTTGTGGAGAGGCGATATGTACAGCAAGGCACATATTGGTGGGATGCAAGGTGCTCCTTAATGGGGGTCATTACTCACGACGTCATGACAGAGTACTTGAAATCATACGTGAAGCCATGAGCCTTTCGGTAGCTAGAGCCCAAAAGGGATTGACGACAAACAACAGACAAATTAACTTTGTAAAGAAGGCTCAACTTCAAACTCCAGGAACAAGCCTTACTCAATCCTGGGTACAGCACCTGATTGGACTATTTTAATGGACACGTATGAAAAGCACTACAAAATCCCAGAGGATGTGGGTGTTTCGTCATCCAGACCGGACATTTTCCTTTTTCTAGAGCTACGAAACGCATAGTCCTTGTAGAACTTACCGTACCGTGGGAAACTAATATACCTAAAGACCACGCGATGAAACAAAATAAGTATTACGACCTCCTAAACGAATTAACAAAAACGGCTATGTAGTTAGTTTATACGCTGTAGAAGTGGGAGCGAGAGGTATACCAGCAAAATCTCTATAACCTACTGAAAGACCTTGGCTTATCCAGAAGTGCTGTAAGTTCTATACTAGAACGTGTATCTAAAGCTGCACTAGTAGGCTCATATCAGATTTGGCTGGGCAGGAGAGAAAAACGAGTGGTGAAGGTGAGTGTTGATGTACGTCAGAAAGGGCCCTGAAAACCTACGCCCGAGTCACAAGTCTCGGGAACTACTCGAGTTTTCTCTCTCTGCCACACGATGGACCCGGCACCCGCACGGTGAATCCATGGAATGCTAAGAAGATCGTCTCTGTACCACGGGCCAAGCCGGGACGGACATCTAGTACTATATAATACGACATATACTATATGTCTGATATAGTATATGTCTGATATAGTCATACTCTGATCTGACCGAAATAAAATTGACATAATTTGTTATGATTGTCTTTGAATTTATATCCATTTTTAATTATTTTTACTTACTTTTAATGAATGTTATGAATTATTTTCATGTATTATTCGATGACTATGATTACTTAAGTTAAACAGATTTGACATTAATATTTATGTGACATTGTTGATTATTGTTTATATCTTAATTTTTTATTTAATTTTATTTTGATATTTGTGTAAAATGTACACATGATGTATCCCTATGGATTAACTTTGTGACATGTAACATTTTCGTTATGAATAAAATACTATGACTACTATGACTATGACTATGTCCCGCCCAGTCCTATTTGACCATGGCCGTTTTCTGATTGACGTCTATTGTTTTCTTTTTTGATCGTATTAATTACGTATGCGGTTGGTGAGTTTAATTCTCAGTAAACTGTGCTCCATTGCGCGTTGACAGACCCCGAGATTGAACTTCTGTTTACGTGTCAAATACCATGTCTGTACGCCGTTCGTGAGGATGGATGAATGTATCCAAAATTAGATTTTCTTCTCTGTGATTTCAAGCTAAAAGAAACAGAGAAGAGAGAGCAATATTTGAGCCGATACTTTTTAGGGTTCCGTAGCCAAATGGCAAAATACAGGACCCTTATAAATTCGTCATGTCTGTCTGTCTGTCCGTCCGTATGTCACAGCCACTTTTCTCTGAAACTGTAAGAGCTGTAACTATTGAAACTTGGTAAGTAGATGTAACCTGTGAACCTCATTAAGATTTTGATACAAAAATAGAAAAACACAAACATTTTAGGGGTGTCCCATACATAGAACTGAAACTCAAAAATTCTTTTTTGATCAATAACATACGTGTGGGGTATCTATGGATAGGTCATCAAAATGATATTGAGGTTTCTAACATTTTTTTTTTAAAACTGTATAGTTTGCGCGAAAGACTCTTCCAAAGTGGTAAAAATCGTGCCCCCCTGTAACTTCTGGAATAAGAGAATTACAAAAAAAAGTGTAATGTACGTTACCATGTAAACTATCAACGAAAATTGGTTTGAATGATATCTAGTAAGTAGTTTTATTTTAATACGTCATAAATTGACTATTGTTAAAACACTGATTAAAGTGACAACGAACTACAAGAACTTTTGTATTATGTTACTTGCCGCTACGGAAACCTTTATGGGCGAGTCCGACTCGCACTTGACCACTTTTATTTAGTGAAGCGGTACATCCTACGATCTTCAACTTTTCCCCACCAACGTCCACTGAACCCTAGAAAAGCAATAAATTGAGCTAACCGAAGCTTCAGGGGGGTATTAAATAATAACATTATGAATTCTATGTGTATATTTCAATTTCTAAGCTGGTCATTGTGTACTATCGTGGGTGACAGAGCACCCACGGGAACGCCTGATATACGCGCGCCTCAGATGGTAAATCCGACGTGTTATCTGCGAGATACAGTCTTCCGTGTGCCAGCTATTGTGCTGAAATGCGTGTTTTGTTCGGGATTTGCCTGCTTTGAGACTTGAACAAGCCAGCCTTATAAATAATCGGTTTGTTCTGACTTCGCTCAGATATTGTCATATTATATTGACGTATTGTAATATAAATCCTACAAATATTACCTCTATAAACGCGAAAGCTTGTAATTATAGATGGGTGTTTGTTAATCTTTCACGTAAAAACTACTTAAGAGATTTGGATGAAATTTGGTAATAGATAATAGTCTGGAATAACACGTTGGCTACTTTTTATGCCGGGAAAATAACGGGAACGGTAATTAAGCGGGTAATTCCGCAGGGCGCTGCCAGTCAAATATAAACGTCAAGTTTAGTGAATACACCTTTGCCAGTTATTCTGCCGTCAAGCAGTAGTGGTTGGAAGGGCAATGTTTTCAGAGACATTACTGGGCTAAGCGATAAAACATCTTATATCTTGAAGTGACGAGTGCACTGCAGTGCTAGGTAATGATTTGGACTCTTCATATTCCAATAGCTTTGTGTCACTGTGATGTTATGCGCAGGCACCAGGCATGTTGTTTACCACCAGGGACAAGACCTGCTTGTCTCGTCACACTTTTCTATAAAAAAAAGAATAAGACATCGGTTATTTTGGAGAAGAATTCACCGCAAAGAAATGTTATGACACTGATTTTTTTATATTAAGACAATCTATGCCGTTGATTAAATCCCATTTATCTCACAGATTTATAATGACAGCCGTCCTCAAGCTGACATCTCAAACATGCACAAAAAGTGCACGATCCATCGAATACAGTAAACAGCGGGATCCTTGACATTCAGTACATCGGGTATTTAGGTTTCGTAAGTGCGAAGTATCAACAAACGGCTGGCCAGGGCCTTTGAACCGCGGCGGTGTGGCGCGAGCCATAGGATGAAGCGGGAAACTATATTTGTATTTTACATGTAATAATATACACTGTGGGCCTGATAACGAAGCTCAAAGTCACACAGCGAGCTATGAAGAGAGCTATGCTCGGAGTCTCTTTGCGCGACAGAATCCGTAATGAGGATATTCGCAAAAGAACGAAAGTGGCCGACATAGCTCAAAGAGCAAATAAGCAAGCTGAAATGGCAATGGGCAGGCCACATCGCTCGCAGACAACCGATGGGGAAGAAAGACTCTCGAGTGGCGACCACGAACCGGATGACGCAGTGTTGGACGGCCTCCCACTAGATGGACAGATGACATCGTTAAGGTCGCTAGAAACCGCTGGTTGCAGGTTGCGCAGGACCTTTCGTTGTGGAAATCTAGGGGGGAGGCCTATGTTCAGCAGTGGACGTCTTGCGGCTGATGATGATGATATAATAATATAATATGTACTTATAAAGGGTGTTTTTAGAGGTATAGAACTTTAAGTTGGCAACACTATTTTATCTAGCGCCCATTTTGTCAGCTGTTAATTGATTTGTGTTTAGTTTGGTTTTTTAACATGAACAGACTGACGCCTGAACAATACTTCCAAATTATGAAAATGTATTTTTTTAATAATGGTTCTGTTCGAAATACGTATCGCGCACTACGTCGTACGTATATTTTAAGGTTTAGCGTGAAGCTTATTTTTTGGTTGAATGGCTACGTCTATAAACAAAACTGCCGTTTTGGAGTGAAGGTAATCTTCAAGCGTATGTTGAGACACCATTACGTCCAGAAATACTAACTGTATGTGCTTTATGAACTGGTAGAATCATTGGTCCGTGCTTCTTGAAAAGCGATGCTGGCAGAGCGTTGTAGTCAATGGTGACCGCTATAGAGGCCATGATGTGCAGGAACTGTGGTTTCAACAAGACGGTGCAACATGTCACACAGCTCATGCCACATTTGATTTACTGAAAGAAACGTTGGATAACAGCATTGTTTCACGTTCCGACCCGTGAATGTACCTCCAAAAATCTTGGGATTTGGCGCCGCTACACTATTTTCTTTGGAGATGCGTGAAGTCGCTAGTCTACGTTGATAAGCTCGAAACGATTAATCACTTGGAGAACAATATAGCCCTCGTTATGGCCGATATAAATGTTATGTTCTTGTAAATTATTTTTATTTGGTGTGTTCAATAAAGTGTCTCTATCTATCTATCTATATACGGCCACAAATGTTTGGAAAAAGTGATTGAAAATTGGACCTCCAGGTTAGACCATGTCCAAGCCAGCGTTAGTGGTTATATGCCAGAAATCATACATTTAAATAATAATGCTGAAAGATAATCATTTGAATAAAGTAAAATTCAAATCACTTTTATTCCACTTTAGTTAGTTTCCCGGGCTCGAAGTAGCCTTCATCCATACAGACAGACAGTATAATTTCCTCCGTTCAGATGTTACGACATGATTGAGCAACAAACATTGGCTTGACAACTGGCCGATTTTATATACATAGTTTTTGTTTTAGTGAGACTACCTCCAACTTTTTTTATACGTCCATCTCTAATAGTAATGTAAATGTCAAAATTTGTATGTTTGAATGTTTGCTGCCGAATCGCTTCAGGCGCTGACTTGCACCGAGCGCGTATCTGACCGCGTCCCGTTAACGAGATACTGACCGATATGTAGGCGAAAGGTCGAGAGTGGCGCACACGGGCTGCGACTGCGCCTGCGCCGGGACTGACACACTTCTGACACTTCTTAGCCCACTGTAGCCCACAGCTGGGACTCGTGACCTCATAGCTGATGTAATACTTATAATTTTGAAAACGAAAAATGAATGAAATCATTTATTGTACCAAAATTAAACAATCATAACATAAAAACACATGAAAAAGGATATGCGACAAAATATAGTACGTGGTGCGGATTTAGTAAAGTGTGTTAGTGTGCACTGGACCCCACACTAGGGTGACCTGTGTTGTGGGAGTCCAGTGAGTAGTTATTTAGGCGCATCGAACACAGATTTTGTTCGTAGGCTGTAAGCGAGTCGTCACACTGTAAGGTGAAAGACTATGGTGAAATTGGGACCGCCGAGTGTGCCAGAACGACAGGGCTTAAAGTTTTTACATTTGTAGTACTAGCAGTGGCCCGCGGTTTTACCTGCGCGCGCACGCATCCAGCTCCGCCTCCACTGGACCCGCCATTAGCATGTCGCTGACGCGAACTCATAGATTGTTCACTACCAAAAACTACACAATGTTGTGGACTTTGGTAAAACTTTGGATGTTTCTTGCTCTAAATCACGTCGGTAAAGCTGAACGGATCGGGCAAAATTTTGATTACAAAGTCACATGTGTAGTGGTTCGACTCTTCGCAGAGTCCGTCTGAGGAAGTCCCACACCTTTGCCAGTTACTCTGCCGGCAAGCAGTAATGTAAAACATCACTGTGCTCAGGTTTGAATGGCAACATTTCCAGGGTAATTATAGGGCATAGAGCTAAAACATCTTATATCTCTGGGCGACGAGCGTAGTGCAACGCTAGGTAATGATTTGGACTCAATTGCTGCATGTAACTGTTGTTATGGGCAGGGGTTTTATCATCAGGGAAATGTCCAGATCGGCTCGTCACTATATTAAAAAAACGGGAACTAAACTTTCATGGTTTTACCCGCTTACTGCTGCAAGTTATATAGTACTAGATGTCCGCCCCGGCTTTGCCCGTGGTACAGATATAGCACTTATCGGGATCCCGTACATATCCAACGGTGAAAGAATTTTTGAAATCGGTTCAGTGATTCCTGAGAATATCGATCTCAAACAAAAAACCTCTTCAGCTACCTGCTACGCCACCTGTCGGAAACTCGGACATTATTCGTACCAACTCAGATTTAGAAACACATCTGATTAGCAAAGGTTCAATGGCGCCATCTTAGACACAAATCTTAGATAGTCATGCCAAAGCACGGTACGAAAACTCTGAAAAAGGATATTTTTTCCCCGTTTTTGTTACATTCTTGATTCATGCTCCGCGTCTAGTGATAGTAGCGTTATGTTCTGTAGCCTATAATAGCCTTTGTCGATAAATGGACTATCCAATAGAAAAAGAATCTTTCAATTCGAACCAGTACTTCCCGAGATCCTAGCGTTCAAACAAACAAACTCTTCAGCTTTATAATATTAGTATAGATGTTCAACTTAGGAAGTTAGCAACCCTACTGGCCCTCTCGTGATGAAGCAACGTATGTCGAGTCACCAAGTTGGATCGGAGACACTCGGGTCGCGTATTGTTAGTGCACTGTTCTTAATCTAACCTATCTCTACTTGTTCCCAGGAAACAGCCTGGCTGGTTTAGAAACAAATATTGCAAACCAAATTACACCAGTATATTATAGGCATGTCAACTCATTTTTGATTTAATGTGCCATCAAAAGGCTACTCAATAACTGAAACATAGGTGAAAGAATTACTTTGTTACCTTAAAAACTTCCCGTGATATCACGATTTTAAAATCACAATTTTGGACTCTCCCAAAAAACGCTTCATACAAATCACTACAGAAACGTGACGTCACGCTGTCGTATTTTCTATGCGTCGCGCGTAAAGTTTGTATGGTAGCTATATTAAATATTGCGTTTAGGAAAATGGTTTCATAACATAAGTAACTTGAAATTGAATGGGTTATCTAATGGTAAATACATTTTCTAATAATTTCGTACTTTTAAAATGGACTTGCCCATCCATATTTGAATGATCATAAAGTAAGTTAAACTAAAAAATATCAAAATTAAAATTGGTACATTTTTTTTTTATCGCGTATAGGTCCGCGTTTGACCACCAACTCACCTGATGGTAAGCGATGGTGTGGTCGAAGATGACGCACGTTGACCTAGAAGGAAACTTATTCTGTTTAAATACTGTCATTATATCAAATAATTTAATATAATTGCTGGATCTATCGTCACGCCTATTTATAGAATGTTTAGAATCCCCATAAATATTTGGGATTAAGATTACCTGATTACAGAAATTCAACAGCATTACAATGGCTGTTGTTTAGTTTGTTGTTTTTCTTCGCTGTTTTCAAGTTGGCAGCATTGTGCACTTAAAATCGAAAACAGCGGTGCGCATGAGCTTCGAACCAAACTCCGTATAGGCAGTTGCAGTTCTCCCGACTAGCCCAGCCTTAACTTATCTCCTAAGGCCATTATGTTAGTCCATTATTATCTTCTAAAAAGATCTTAAGCCTCGTTAACAAAACCGCGGTACCTGCCATTTTACAGCGAGGAATAAAAGTAAAATTGTCGCCCACTCCCCTGACGTGTTTACTGCCGAATAAATCGACTATTTAATATCTTCTAGCGCAGTGGCTCTCAAACTTTCACTCATAAAGGGTCGATATAACACGTTTTTGAAGTTGTTCTTTTGGTGCGCTAAAGAAAATAGGTGCTTCTAACGTAAGCATATGTATGCATATGTAAGCATAAGTATGCATGCCCTTTTTATAATACTGAGGGTGAGCATCACAAGTTGTGTAAAATGCTAATTTGTTAATATTACTTTATTCCTGTTAAAATTGCAATATTTATAGATAAATTACATGACACGAAGACCTAATTAGAGAAAGAATCCAAAGAAGCTAAAGATAAGAAAGAAAAGATAAAGAAAGATAGATAAGAAATATCTAAAGAGATCATTTATATATCCCCATAGCGAGCGCAGTATAGTGGCAGGCAGTGATTTAAACATTTCGTGTTCAAATAGTTTTGTGGTGTTGTGTTCTTATGGACAGGAGCGTTGGTTCTCATGAGCTACATGTTCTAAAACAGAACTCTAACCAAAAAAAGGTCCATAAATAGAGATTTCAATTCACAATATTTTTTGTTCACATACATATATGGTTATTTGCAAGCAATCAGTATATTTACATCGATCAGTATTTGCTTCAATCAGAATTGAGTTATCCCTCAGGATCATAGAATAAGCAGCCCTCCTAATGTTCTCGGTGCTAGAATTTTGCCTTTTCTCGCATGGAGAGAATCAAGTCCGAGGCGAGTTAAGTTTGAGAATCCGTGTGCTAGCCCTCATGAAATGACCCTACAACTCGTAAAGTGTAAATAAATCCAGGTATAATGCGAGACACTCGCCGATATTGTGCTTTTATGTTTCGTTCAAAATGGAGAAAGAACAAAATGTCTCCGTGGGTGGTCTAACTTCGTCAATTTTCTTTAAGAATGTATATTATTTCTATTTGAATACCATTTTGTGGAATATTTGCAGAGTTCGCTTGGAGAATTACCACACCTCTGCCCGCTATTCTACTGCCAAGTAGTAATGTGAAATCGCCACTGTTTTCCGGTTTGAAGAGCAATGTTTCCATAGAATTCACAGGGCAGAAATAAATCACCTTATGTTTGTGTAACAAACGCAGTGCATTTATAGCTAAATTATTTGATATCTCCGTGTTACAATAACTGCGTGACAGTGATATAAACCAAGGCGTGTTGTTTACCATCAGGCATATATCCAGCTCGTCACGTCACTCTTTAAAATTATAAAACAATGAAACACAATTTTACTAATTTTATTTTCAACTAAAAAGAGGTCCAGCGAAGGATCCAACTCGGATGGGCAGCGTTCGGAAAACTTCGGCACATCTTTGAGTCCAAAATACCCCAATACCTAAAGACGAAGTCTTTAACCAGTGCGTGTTGCCAGTGATGGCTTATGGAACTGAGACGTGGCCCTTGCTGTGGGCCTCATAACGAAGCTCAAAGTCACACAGCGAGCTATGCTCGGAGTCTCTTTGCGCGACAGAATCCGTAATGAGGGTATTCGCAAAAGAACGAAAGTGGCCGACATAGCTCAAAGAGTAAGCAAGCTGAAGTGGCAATGGGCAGGCCACATCGCTCGCAGAACTGACAACCGATGGGGAAGAAAGGTTCTCGAGTGGCGACCACGATGCGGAAGACGCAGTGTTGGACGGCCTCCCACTAGATAGACAGATGACCTCACAAAGGTCGCTGGAAACCGCTGGTTGCAGGTTGCGCAGGACCGTTCGTTGTGGAAATCTAGGGGGAGGCTTATGTTCAGCAGTGGACGTCTTGCGGCTGATGATGATGATGATGATTTTCAACTAGCTGTTCCCTGGGGTTTTACCCGCCTTTCCCTGGATAAAAAGTACCCTATTCGTTTGTCCAGACTATATAATCTCTGTGTCCCAGCCCGTTCCGTCCATACGTTACGACGTGATTGACCAAGAAACATCCAAATATTGGCATGCATATCAGTAGATTAAGTTAAAATGTTAAAATAAATTCTCTGAAAAAAACTAAATTCGTATTCGTATTAAAACTCAAGTAATTCTACACAGAAAATCAGGTCAATGTGTTTGTACGCGTGATGAAAAAGGAGCCAAATTATCTTAACAAGATATTAATTATTTCTGTCCGATTTACCGGCTTAGCTAAGTTATGGCAGTTAACTACCTTGCTAAATTGATGTTTGATTTCCTAATACAGTATGTGTGAAAATATAACTAGTTTTTTTGCCAATCCTGCTAATGTAAATGTGAAAGCTTGGAAATCTTAATGTGTGTTTTATTGCTTTCGAAGTAATAAGCATGGTGTATAAAAAACTAGTTAGTCTGTCAGTTAGTTTAGTAAGATTATTTAAAAATATTGTATACGTAGTAGTCAGACGAGACAGCGAGTGCATAGGTCTTAGTTTTGGACCGTGTCTTCAGAGTGGGGTCCAACACACATCTTAATAATACTAGATTAAGTTTTTGTCTCAATAAATAGTTTGTTGTCATTGTCATATTTTGTTCCATTGTTTCACAAACAAAATATTATCCAGTGTTTAGAAGTCGTGACGTCACTTCATGGTACGAATTTACGAAGAAGTGACGTCACAACGGAGTGAACTTTCGGAGTGGCCCCCAACACCGGCAGTTTAGTGACATTTAAATAGTAGTTTGATACAACAAAAAGTACGTGTTCCATATGTTTACCTAACGGCATAGATTTAGACTACAGATGTGCTCCCAAACTTCAAGGCGCACGAAGTTATGTCTGTTTGTGTATGTATATTTGGAAGAGTGACCTCACTCTTTCCGTTCTAGTCGGTTGCAGGAAGCGGTGAGCACCGAACGCTTATACCTATTGCTATTCGTTATCAACGACCAAAATAAGTAAAACCGCAACATACCTCGCCGCTAGTGATTCTAGGGGTCAAGTAGATTGGTAATTGTAAACCACACACGCTACACATAGAGACCCAGTTTGTTAACAATTTCAAGGTGTCACATCTTTAGATTTATATCGATGACTAACAGAACGTTTGTTTGTTTCAGGTTACATGACTGGGAAGCGGGAGATGCAAAATATTTTCACTTATAAGGTGCGGATACTTTTCCATGTTTTATTTTTTATTTAAGTGAATTTTCTATACAGAGCTGAAAAATATTCTGCACAGAATATTCTAGAGATATTTCACGGTGAAGAGACAGTCCTACTAATATTATAAATGTCAAAGTTTGCATGTTTGTTGCTCAACCACGTCGTGACGTCTGTACCGATCAGGTTGAAATTTGGAACATAGTAAGATAATAAATAGCCTGGAAGAACTCATTTGGCTTTTCTTCGTGTAAAACTACCGGGAACGAGTCCTACGCGGGTAAGCCCGCAAGGCACTGCTAGTAGTTCATTATAGAACAAGAAAGAATTTAGAATGCTTTTTTTAAAATTATGTATATACTCGTAAAAATCACCAAGTCAATAAAAAAACAATACACACACTACCACGTTTACACGCGTTTACATGACACACGCTTAAATACACTTTTGTTTAATGGTAAAATCCAAAGAGTTTACATATACTATGTATAGAGTTGGCACAAACGCTTTACACCGAAAGCACGGGTCGCATCTTTCTTGCCTTGTCGCTCTTGTGGAAGTGTCATACTTTTGTCGCGGCACACTCTGTTGCCATGGAAAGTATGCACGTCCTCTGCTTACGATTGACACAAAGGAACCGTGCGGAAAATCTAACTCTATACGTAGTATATGTAAACTCTTTGGTAAAATCTTTACTCAAATTGAGAATAGATTTGAATAAAATAAAATAAAATAGATTTTGTTATTTTTGTTTTAGTGTTAATTTTCAATTGATATCATTAAATAAGTAAGGTATAATAAAGTTAGATTTTTAAAATGTTATAGGTTTTTTAGGTAAGCTTAAGCACTTACACATTTTATTATTCTTACTTGTATTGTAACTAAAAACTTGTTATAAATTAGTACTTTGTCACTATGTGACACATATTGCACGTCCGTAATTGGGCACACTGTTTGTACATTTAAGCTACTACTATAAGGTCTTTGTAAACACAGTATACCAATAAATAAATTCTTATGCTATTCTTATTCTAGATTTATATTGCTGTATGGTCAAATTTCGACCACTTGGCTATGGACTTTACAGGGTTATTGGAAATTAGCCTGCATCCTTTTAGATGATATTAAGTACATTAAATACGTCAACTTTTGATCTACAGTTTATAAAAAAATGTTATATTTTTTCTCATAAAATAAAAATAAAAATAGCCTTTATTTGCCTTGGAATATTACAGTTAAACTTATATTTATAAATCCTTATTTACATAAATAACTTCTTTCCTAGGCACCCAATTATGGATGAAGGCCTCCTCCATTTTTTGCCATGTCGCTCTGTCCAGTGCTAGGCGAGTCCAGGTCACACCCGCGACTTCCACGACGTCATCACACCATCTTCTCCGCGGTCGTCCCCTGTCCCGCGTGGTGTCTCTGGGCCGCCAGTGTCCCAGAGTCTCCAGCGCGTGCGACGTGGCCAGCCCACTTACTTCCACTTGAGCCTACAGAGCATCGTCACTGCGTCCAACACATTGGTCCTCTGTCTAATAACATCATTTCTGACACGATCATTTAGTGTTAAACCCAGCATCTACCGCTCTACTGCTCTCTGATTTTTTTCATACGAAATTTAAAAAAAAGTTTATTTGTCCAGTCTAAAATCTTCGAACTCTTCGTAACAAGAACGTGCCTGCTCTTTAACGCTAGATAAATGATGTGCCGAAGTGAATAAATATAAAGCCGCTAAACAGCTATAAATGACAAAAAATCAGATTTTTTTGGGATAATTATGTACTTATTGAATTTTAAGAACAAATAGTTGTAGAACAAAAGTTGTTTGTTTCAATACACAGAACATGCCCTTAAACGGATGCAGGCTGATAACCAGTAACCCTGTATATTATAGACGGACTGCTAGTCTATATATTTTATACTAGTGGTCCGTTCATAGTTTATAGTCCGTAGCTTTATACCACTCAAGGATCACGTACATATGAAACGGTAAAATAATTTTTGGAATCGGTTTAGCAGTTCCTGAGATTTGCGCGTTCAAACAAAAAAATCTCTTCAGCTGTATAGTGTATTACCCGTATAGATGTGTAAGTCAGATAGTATTTACATTAGTTAACGTAAGCGAAGTGCGGCGCCATTAGGGGGGTACCGTTAAACCAGGCGAATTAACGCGGAATTAGATGGACTCAATCAATTTCGAGCTGTCTGACGCTTGTGGCGCAAGCGACGAGATAGAGCGACTAGCAATTTTGTTAAACTAGCTGACCTGGCGAACTTCTTACCGTCATAAATATCTTTTTTACAGATTTTTTACGCGTTCCATATACTTTTTTTATGTAATAACTATTTTTTGACGTGAAAACTTCTTTTGGCGCACCACAGATAGATTTTTCGTGGGCTGTGAATTGAATTCTAGCGTCACACTCAGGAATAACAAGCAATAATAAATAATGGTGGACAATTCACACACAACACCATCTGACCCCAAACTAAGCAAACCTTGTAATATGGCGGCCAGATATCTGATATAATACTTATATAGTTGTAAATACATATTTATCATACATAGAAATCTACGGGTAAATTCTGAGTTATAAGTGTTCACTTCTATCGGCAGTTCCTATGACTGGCAATTCTTTTTTCTAAAATATAGATTGAATTTGGAAAAAAAATCATGTGAAACTTTAGATTTCTTGTTCAAATAAACAGGTCCTTTTGAAGTCGTCGCTTTTACGTTGTTTCTACTAATATAATATGAAACCATGAATGTTTGTTGTTCAATCGTGTCGATGCGTCTGACCGGATCGAGTTGAAATTTGTATATGAGTGGGCTGGAACAGCCACAAAGCAATATTTTTCTTTCCTAAAACCAAAGCAAAATTGTGTAGTACTCGTAAATAGTCTTATATTAGATATTTATATAAATATATGTATTTTAAAATGAATGTTTGTTTGTCAGCATGCCCTTCATAGAATCGTATACTATGCTTTTCATCAAATAATGATCTTTAGCAAAGTTTTTTTGCATGAGCCAAAGAAGGTTTCTGAGTTGGTACGATACATTTTCGACCAGTAGCAACGTGTACAGTGTACAACTAGTTAGAGGAATAAAAATATAGTCCTAATGAAAAATAAGGAACGCTCGACGCTTGTCGCTTGTACCACACACAATCCAGCAATACAGGAAGGTATTACAGGGCACGTTGGACTAGTTCACTTGCATCAGATTACCTTTGGGTGTTAAACCGGGCCTCAGTTCAACCCTGTGCTGGGTTACACACAGCTGATACTACTCCGGAAGGAATCATTGCCTTTCAAACTAGAACACAGAAATATTTGCTTAGAAACAACTTGTAGGGGGTAGAATAAATGGCTAACGTGTGGTTCCCCAGGCGAATTTTGCAAAAATTGGATAGATGCATTAAAATGTATTTTGGAATCGTAAAAACTTTGAAGATGGAGCTTATAAACAGCACACAGTCAATTTTACGGAAAGTCGTTTGCTTTTCAAGCTGTTCAGCTATGGAATGCTTTGTCTGTGCCTACTAGGCAAGCTCCATCGCTTGCCATGTAAAACAAATTTACTTTTCCCATTCGTCACGTAATTGAAGTTAATAGTCTTTGCTGTATATCCATTCTTATACTTTTAATTTATGTATTAGTTTACGAGCATGGCGTGTGCCTTATGGTAAGCAAACCGAATGCCTATGACAGCATAGTGTCACGTAGCTAGAATAGTCCAAATCAGCAACCAGCACTGCACTGCGCTCGTCACTCAAAGATACAAGATGATGTATGGCTCATAATCTTGAAACCTCGTCTTTATTACTGATTAATTCGTCATTACATCAAATTTTAACGTAAGTTGAGACAAAAGTGAGCATTTTTGATGAAATTAGGGCTCAGTCTTCACAGGACATTCACCCTGACACCGGGTGTAAAAAGCCCGGCTTACACTTCCGTGCAATTTTAAAAGCACTCGCGGAACTATTTCGGATCATTTCGGTATAATCCAGTGCTGAAACGTAAGCTGGAAAAGTTAGGTGATTTCCATATTCCATACTATATTAGTTACTCATTAAAACAACAAAATTTCTATAATTATTATAGAGCTAACCTTAAAATCGCGCGAATGTGAAAAATAAGTTAAAAAATAAGTAAAAAAGTCCATACATATTGTCTAAATTATAATTAAACAATAGATTGTCGAGTGTTGGGTACTTAGTAAAAAAATATCATAATTATTATAGCCGCCGGCCTTTAAGTTTATTATATCTACCTAAATACTGTGCATTGATGATGATGGTGATGCCCTCCTTAACGTATGCATTAATGGCGAACCAGGCTAATTTCTATTGTGAGCTTAAATGTCTCGCAAAACTAAATTTAGTTTTAAAAGTCATGCTTATTGCATTGTTATAGTTTATAATTTTTTTTAAATCAAAAGTGACGAGACGGTCAGGACATGTGCCTGATGGTTAGCAACATGCTTGACACATAACAGCACAGTGACACACTATTGTAACATGAAAAGTCAAAATCATTACCTAGCACTGCACTGCGCTCGTCACCCAGAGATCTAAGATGTTATACCTCTAAGCCCTGTAATTTCGCTGGAAACATTGCCCTTCAAACCGGAACACAGTAATGTTTGCACATTACTGGTTGGCGGTAGAATAACTGGCAAAGGTGTGGTACTTCCACAAAGAGTCCTAACACTACAAAATAATATGAGTCAAGTAGTGCCCCGCGGTTTTACCCGCGTAGTTCCTGGTCCTGTTTTTTTTTTTTTAGAAAATGTAGCTTATGTTTTCTTTCAGCCTATGATCTATCTATATTTCAAATATTACTCCGATCCGTTTAGTAGTTTTTACGTGAAAGAGTAACAAACATCCATCCATCCATCCATACCTACAAACATTCGCGTTTGTATTACTTACTATTACTATTTAATAATTGTGACACATACAGAAAGTATGGATAAATAAGCATGTATAAAGGTAGCGGGGTTCGCCCGGAGACCGCGACAGCAGACCGCGACACGTGTCGCGAGACATGTCGCGGTCTTGGCGCGAACTGGCGCCCATACAATTCTATAGAGTCAAGTGCCTGTCGCGGTCTCCGGTCGCGGTCTCCGGGCGAACCGCTACCTTTAGCATGTACTCGTAGATATAAAGAAAGTTCAACGTAGTATTTAAGTTCGGCAAACAGTGCACCCGTCAGGTTATAAATCCTTGTACACATCAAGCATAACGGTTCCCGCACGTGGCTCGCCGTGTGCACACAGCCTTACCTCGCATGACGACATAATCTTTGGGCAGACACAATTATTGTTGAAATACCGTTTACCAATACATAATACCTATAGTAGTGGTAGGACTCTTTGCAGAGTTCACCTGGGGTAGTACTAAACCTTTGCCAGTTATTCTACCGCCAAGTAGTCCAAACATCCATGTGTTCCGATTTGAAGGACAAGGTGTTTAAAGAAATAACTGGACATAGCACTATCTCATATTTTTGGATGACGAGTGCAGTACTAGAACATCAATGTATTCCAGTTTGAAGGGCAATGTTTTCATTGAAACCACTGGGCGTAGGGATGAATAATCTTATATCTCTGGGTGACGAGCGCAGTGCAGTGCTAAGTAATGATTTGTACTATTCATATTCCGATAGCTGCGTGACATTTTAATGTTATGGGCAGGGGGTTGTTTACCATGAGGCACATAGTTATGGACACACAGTCCTTTTTAGGGTTCCGTAGCCAAATGGCAAAATACGGGACCCTTATAGATTCGTCATGTCTGTCTGTCTGTCCGTCCGTATGTCACAGACACCTTTCTCCGAAACTATAAGAGCTATGCTATTGAAACTTGGTAAGTAGATGTATTCTGTGAACCGCATTAAGTTTTTCATACATATAAAAAATATTAAAAAACAATCAATTTTAGGGGTACTTAGAACTAATAATCTTAACTAACTAATACTTAGAACTGAAACTCAAAATTATTTTTTTGATCAAAACCATACGTGTGGCGTATCTATGGATAGGTCATCAAAAATGATATTGAGGTTAATAGTTTGCGCGAGAGACTCTTCCAAAGTGGTAAAAGGTGCAACAAGCCTGCCACATAACAGCAGTGACACGCAGCTACTAGAACATGAAGATTCAAAATCAATACCTAGCACTGCGCTGCGCTCTAAATATATTATATATTTTATCGCTATGCCCTGTAATTTCACTGGAAACATTGCCCTTCAAACCGGAATACAGTAATGTCCTGCTCGTCACGTCACTTTTATACTATAAAAACCTTACAATATTACAAAGATTCGTTCACACTTCACAGTAATCAGCCGACTTACCCAATCCACCCGCAGCTCATTTCGTATTCCAAAGAGCCAAAATCTATCCTGTAGAATCAAAATTAATATTCCCTATGCCTCCCTCCGGATGCAAAAAGAATACAATACTTTATAGGTTATATACTCAGGCCGATAATGCACTATGCGCTGCATTTGAGACCATTGCTCAAAATTTCGCAAAATACCCTAAATAAGGATACTAACTAACATGTACCTAGAGTCTTTTGAAGTCATGTGTCATTCTCCGACCCGTGTTGAGCCAGCATGGTGGGTTACGACCTTGACTCTCTCATTGCGAGAGAAGGCCTAAGTCCCAGCAGTGGCAATTGTTAGTGATCTGCTTATGCTCAAGATTTACGGCAGCCAAAAAACTGGCAGAGCAAAGAGATGATAATCTTAGGCACCTGGGTGAAAAGTAGGCAATGATTTGGTGATTATTTGGAATCTTCATTGTCAAATTTTTTTATTTTTAAATATTGACTAATGTCCATAATATGGCAATAACGATGTTTTAACACATTGTACCTTTAGTATGTATATATATGGCTTTGATTTGGGGTTGATTGTTAGTGTCAAAAATGTTTTTCAAATATAATATCTCTTTGTACACTTTGTACTGTTTTTGTAACAAAATGTCTACTTGGTATGAAAATAACGATCAACGGACTGATAAAAAACTTTACGTTGATAATTACTTATATTTTGTCCTTTTCTAAGATGCTATCTACAAAAAGTTATATTTATTCTTTCAAAATGTCTTATTGACATACGTTAATTCGTCGTAAAAACGTCATTGTTGTCGTTTTCAGAATGACAGCTATGAGTGATAAATGGGGGAAATATGTGTCAAATTATTGACATTTACATGAAATGAAACATTGGCACTACCTTTGGCGAAATTGAGAACTACTTTCATATGTACAGATAAAAAATAAAAAACAAGTAAATGCATTTGAAGTGCGTTGCCAAACATCCAACCAAAAAACAATTGCTTTTATAAGTTTATCATAGTCCGATTTAACCCTAAAATTAAAAATAAGCATTCCGTGTTCCATGTTATGCAGAAAAGGCGTTTTGTTTTGAATAATGCATTATAAAGTAATCATAGATTACAGGCGATCGCCGATATCCGATGGCACACTGGCTGTCAACCTTTTATAAAGTTTGAAACAATACGAGGTTTTGCGAGAGCACCACTAGTACGCTGAGTGCTAGTGTTGTCGAAAAAAAAACGCGTTATATCGTGAGCGCGTCATTTGTTTGAAGAACTATCTAAACTAAACTAGAACTAGAAGTCTTTATGGCATGGAAACTAACGTGGTTATTGTACATTTTAATTGAATAAACAAGTATGTCACGTGTTCTATAATCAGTCTAGGCCGACTTAAGTTTCGGCGTCCAGCGGCCTTTTTCAAGGAGAGAGCATACGCGTGACCACTGCGCATTTGACACCGACTGGACTAACTATATCACACATGAGTTGCCCTTATATTCATTTAAAACTCTAGAAGTGTTCGCGGTGATTTAAATTTCTTCTTACAAATGTTATATTTATGCACCCACCGTAGTATGCGTATTGTTTCAAGAAACTCGTATTAAACATAATAGCAAGGTTAGAAGTACATATGTATATGTCGATGGAGTCTTTATTTACTAATATAGTATTTTCTTATATAAATAGTACTTAGTGCATTAGTGCAACATTCAAGGCACAGTGTTGTTCTAATTAAGGAAGTACCAAGTAAATCCTGACTGCAGTTTATTAGATCCCCTCTGCAAGCATTATAAATAGCCTGCACCATACGGTTTTAGAACCATTCTAGATTAATATTAGATCTATATTATTTTTATTCAAAATTGATTACGTTGTAAATAAATAAATGTTGTAAATTCATAAGTGGTAATAAATTGTTAGGTAGGTGTTGTGGGAACAAAAATGTTTTTTCTAGGACATAGTACACCTCGTCCAAACAGTAAGAAAAGTTAGTTTTTCATGCTGAGGTTATTAGTCAGTCACAGTGTTTGGGGTAAAGTTTGAAGTCCACTGTCCCATCGTAATAAAATCGTTAATTCCCGATGTAGGCTCACATCAGCCATCATGTATGCCTGGGAAGGAAGGCCTAACTTGTACTTTTTGTACTTTTTACGATCTGTACGCTAGCAAGACTTGTTTGGACCGTTACTGCCGGACGGCTACATAGGCGGAGAGGTTGCGGCTGTTTTGGGTAAAACACTTTTTTTTTAAACCACAAACCGTTTTTAATTAACCTCAATTGTTCCAGTGCTGGGAAAAAGTCTCTTTTCCAATTCCCTTTATTTAATTCTGTTCTGAACTTCAATCACCCAAACTTTTTAAAAGACGTGACGAGAAGATTCCAAAGCTAATCTTTTGACAATACGTTTATTGTACGTATAATTTCGTTCGTTCGTTTCTTTTTTATTTCAAGGCTTCTTTGTAACAACAGTTAATTTTCCTAATCGTATCACGTTTTTCTGGGTAGTCGGTAAATACAAATAAAAAATAATTTCGATAAATTTCGAACCTTCTCTTTATAGTCGGGTAAAAACAAATTGAAATTTCCCTAACGTGTTCCCTAAAATTTGTCACGCAGAGTAACCCTATTCCGTACAACCGCAGCCTCCTAGCCTACCTCCGGACAAGTCCACAGACATGTTGTTTTTACTACACCGAGTTGGTGTAATAAAATTGACCAATCGATGTTTGCTGGAACCGAGCACTGTAAATCAATTTGAAGATTTACAAGCTAATAGGAAATGTAAACGAAATCAAACATTGTAATTAGCTGTTAGTAGTCTGTCAGTCAATAAACAGCGCACGAAGTTTATTTCGGTTACTGAGGGCCCGATAATTACGTCAGCCCCTCCTGGTGAGATTTTTTTTGAGATTTGGCTCAACTCCCCACCCCTATCCCCCAATCTCACTAGTAATTTTTCAAAGACATACATCTCGTAAAAATGCAACACGAAATAGATGAAAAGTAGTATTGAAAATATTTAGGCTAGTTTTTTAAAATCATCATCAGCCGCAAGACGTCCACTGCTAAACATAGGCCTCCCCCCTAGATTTCCACAACGAACGGTCCTGCGCAACATGCAACCAGCGGTTTCCAGCGACCTTTATGAGGTCATCTGTCCATCTAGTGGGAGGCTGTCCAACACTACGTCTTCCGGTTCGTGGTCGCCACTCGAGAACCTTTCTTCCCCATCGGTTGTCAGTTCTGCGAGCGATGTGGCCTGCCCATTGCCACTTCAGCTTGCTTACTCTTTGAGCTATGTCGGCCACTTTCGTTATTTTGCGAATATCCTCATTACGAATTCTGTCGCGCAAAGAGACTCCGAGCATAGCCCTCTCCATAGCTCGCTGTGTGACTTTGAGCTTTGTTATG
The DNA here is from genome assembly GCA_017562165.1 of Ectropis grisescens. Classification (NCBI taxonomy): domain Eukaryota; kingdom Metazoa; phylum Arthropoda; class Insecta; order Lepidoptera; family Geometridae; genus Ectropis; species Ectropis grisescens. The sequence continues at coordinate 17,630,679 of CM029794.1, read as the reverse complement.
AGGCCCACAGTTAAGTTTTTAAGTTTAGTTTTTTAAATTACATTACTTTAAGTTTGACTCTCAAGAATATACTATGTTCTCGTGATCCTGATTTAATTTTAGCAATATAATATGTGACATTTATCAAGACTCGCACCCTCAAATCAAGATTATGTAGATGAGATTCGATTCAACCTCTCCTCCCTTTGAACTACCTAATAATTCATATTAACTTAACCAGGAAACAATTGGAACTCTTCAGACTCATCATGTTCTAATAGCTGCGTGACACTTATGTACCATAAGACGCATGTCCCGCTCGTTCTGTCAATTGAAACTATTTTTTTTAACCCCGTTTTAAAAAAATCTGTTCAGCAAAATTTTTTACGTCGATGTCTGTCTAGGTAAAAACTTTTAAGTCTGTCTGTCTGTCTGTGTGTGTGTTTGTCTGTCTGTGGCACCAATAAAGCTCAAACGGATGGGCCGATTTCAATGCGGTTTTTAATTGAAAGTGAATATCCGTGCGGATGTTCTTAGCTATGTTTGGTTAATATCGATTCAAGATGGCCGCCACCACAAAATGGCGAAATACATTTCTTTTTTCACAACTCCCTTAACATGGGTATCAAATGAAAGGGCTTGACTAGTAGAATGTTGTACAGATAACAAATCTGAGGTAGTCGGGGGTTAATCAAAATTTTTAATTTTGTTTTTGTTTAAATAAGTTTTAGAACTCAAAATCTGTTCAGCAAAATTATCTTTATCATAAAAAATAGTTTCGATTAGAAGGTTTTTTTTTTGCAATTTCAGGGTTAGTACTTTAGTAAAGTAGGGTACGTAGTGGTATTGGTAACCTGATACATCAGGTTTTGTATAATTTTATACAGTCCACTGAACGCGAGTCGGGCTCTCGAGTTACCAACTTATTAATTTAATTCACGCCCCGGTTGCGGTGTCAAATTTTAATTAATAATTTTTATAGTGGACATTTTTAACTCGTCACTATCTAAGTATGTAACCAGAATAAACAGCTTGTATCGTTAATTGACTTTGAATTTGACTGCCCTAGTGGCTTAGTTGGTAGTAGCTCTGCCTGCGAAGCCGAGGGTCGTGGGTTCGATCCCCACCCAGTGCAAATATTTGTGTGATGAATCAAATGTTTGCACTGTGTCTGGGTGTTTCTATGTATAATAAGTATGTATTTAAAACTATATAAGTATTATATCAGCTATCTGGCTGCCATCACACAAGCTTTGCTTAGTTTGGGGTCAGATAGTGTTGTGTATGGATTGTCCTCACCAATATTTATTTATATTTATTTAATTTGTGGTCATAACTCTCATAGCACTATCCATCCCCAAACTGGGCAAAGTTTGTATTATGGCATGCAGGTAGGTGATCGAATACTTCTAACGGCCAGTTGCGACGTCATGTCGCTCGGATATTGTCAGATAGAGACCAATTATATACAAATACTAGCTGACCCCCCGGCAAACGTTGTTTATAGCACTCATATAAATAATTTCGAACGGTGATAAATGATGAAATCGGTTGATCGTTCCTGAGAATATCGATGAAAATTGAGGATTGCCACCTGTCGGAAATTGGTCGTATGTTTAGTAAAAAAATAGCAAAGGTTTATATTCGAAAACAGATAGAAATTAAAAATTTTGTCTAAAAATAAAAAATTAAATTTAGGGTTGGACTACCCTAACATATTTTTTCCCGAAAAATAGATGTTTCATGCCGATTCTCATAGATACCGGATAAGCACCTCGATAAATGGACTATCCAATATCAAAATCGGTCAATTCGGACCAGTACTTCGGAGATCCTAGGTTCAACGAAAAACAAACACACGAACTCTTCATTTTATATATTAGTATAAACAATCCTATGACTCAGCTTGATTCATATTACACAAAAATGCCAATTTTCGTGATTATCGGTTAACTGGCTGAAGAGTTCACTGGGGAAAATGATCATACTACTGCATTTTTGTTAACAGGTTAAGATAAGTAAAATATATTTGTTATACACAGAAACACTCATATACATAGCAAATATTGCTTTGGACGGGGCAGAGCCCTTAATAACAAAACTAAAATACAATGAGAACTACACTACAAATCTACCTACCTAACTACTTACACTAAGCACACCTGAATTATCCATAGACCACCGTAGGTCCACAGATAATCAAGATGTTCAAGCCCATTACCAATCGGAAGCGTACCCAGCATGCTGGCGGCATCACCACGCTGAATGGCAATGCTTATGCGTTGGTCAAAACAAACGCCAGCATTTTAGTTACGCGTCGTGTCGACCAAGCGCTCGGAAAGGCTTTTGAAGATATTTGTATTCACCACACAAATATTTGCTCTACACCGATTTCGATTAAATGTATAAATAAATAAATATTGGTGAACATTTTACACACAACACCATCTGCCCCCAAACTAAGCAAAGCATGTAATATGGAAACCATTAGCTGATATGATACTCGTACTTATACATTTACATGTATGGGACTACCTCTAACTATGATCTACCAAGCAAAAATATCATCAAAGTCCACCGCGTAACCGGCGTAACATAGATTTAAAAAAAACTGATGAGAACCTCCTACCCCATTACAATACATTGAGTACTTACACCATAGTGAAAACACTATAAAATAAACAAAAATATAAAATAACATTTCATCGAATTTACGCCATTCTGTATTGCGCGTCTATTTAAGTAAAGTAACATGTTCATTTCCTTTTTAAAACAAAAATAATCGATGAAAGTAATTATTTAATTGGAAATTATGCACATCCGCTAATACAACTTCATAAGCGCAATCAGCCGCCTTAATGAGCTGTGTTTATGACGACCAAATTAGGGACAGGACAAATCGAGGTACAATAAATCAGTTCGCATGGGAACCGCGATAGCGACGGACGGCTGTGGGGCCAGGGAGTTGGCGGAGACATAAGCGGGAGCGGAGCGGAAATATTATTAGGAGACACTGAGCCATTACTCTAAGCCTATTATCGCGCACTGCTGAGATTCTCTTTGTGCATTCCACTCATCACTATGCTATGCTGATTGCTGATATCATCCCGGTATGACCTGAATCAGTGCCATGTGCTAATAGTGGCCAGTTGCCACGTAAAGCTATTAATATAATAAGTGTCAATATGTAAACGTTTAAGATTTAGCGCCATGTTTTTTTCGAAGCAAAATTAAAGTAATTAGAATAGTAAATGAAATGCTGCCGAGAAGCAAATATTGTCTACGTGTGTAGTGACAAAGATTTACATAAATTTTGTATGCCAAATACTTTGGTTAAAGTAGAAAAATCATCTATTTCCGGGCCCTCCTTTTGGATCGGAGATTGTGGGTAACCAGGCCACAGCTACTGCCACTCTTGCCTCGTAAACAAAGAAACCTTTTGAGGGAACTTACAACACTTTTTAAAACATTTACCTAGAAGCTTTTTTCGCATTATGCAACCAATGCAGCTTATGCCCTTTCTCAGGTTTCAAAATTGACTATATTTGTGCCAAATTTAATTTAAATTAGTTTTGTTGTTGTGGTGTGAAAGAGTAACAGACCGACAGACATAGAGTTACTTTCTCATTTATAACATTTGTAGGGATGTTTGTCTCCAAATAATCTTATGATGGACTAGAACTGACAAATGTTATAAAACGATTCTAACTTTAAAACTCGCTGCAACACCAACAAACTCCGTTTTCCTGGCCCAACACTCTTCTCCTTATTTGTCTACAAGATATCTGATACAGTTACCTTTAACATTATCTTAGCTTTGTTTTTAAATTTCACTCTTTCGACTCTATTCCATCGTAGTAAAGTTCAGAATCCCTTCTTTGACGATCCGATACTCTTTAATCGTGATTTTATGTCGTGACGTAGATCGAAACACGAACGAAGACGTCCATTGAAAAATATGAGTATCTGTATAGAAAAAGCATTTTTGCTTATTCATTGACGCAAAATAGAAGCGTCTTGGAATTGCGCAGCATACTAACAAAACATCCCACTGAATGTTCCCACTGCTGGGACTTGGTGCCTTCTATCACAAGGAGAAAGACAAGACCATAACCCATCACTCTGACCAATTGCATGTAATAGTAAGCAACATGCCTGTCCATAACAGCACAGTGACACGCAGCTATTGCAAAATGAAGAGTCCTAATCATTACCTAGCACTGCACTGCGCTCATCACCCGCAGGTATACGGTTTTTTATCTCTTAGTCCAGTAATTTGTCTAGAAACCTTACCTTTCAAAGCGGAACACAGTAATGTTTGCACACTACTGCTTGGCGGTAGATTAACTGGCAAATATGTGGTACTTCCCAAGGATATTGCAAAGAGCTATACCACTACAAAACTGATTGACTTATAAAATAAATTAATATTGGTGGACAATTCACACACAACACCATCTGACCCCAAACTAAGCAAAGCTTGGTGATGTGTGAAAAATTCCATTTTTTAAATAATAGCATTGTTCAATTGTTATTTTTCAGTGATTCTATTCGGTTATCATTTGCGCCGTTTTGTAATAGATCTTATTAAATAAAACATTTCGTGATGGCAGATCTTCCTTGGTTGTTTGGCCAGCTACCATCTGATAAGGATTAATGAGATTCTTCTGAACAGATAGTAGTTTTTGTGAAGAGTATTTGGTATGAGGAAGCTAATAGACGGCGTATAGTTCAGGCTAATGGAATAAAATCATCATTTAGTTCGAATGTATCAATTTCAGAATGTATATTTAGAAGAATCGGAATAATATTACAAATACAAGGCAAAATCACTTTAATACTACAAAAAGTAGTACAGAAAAACTGTGATTGCCTTAAAATTCTAACTTTAAATTAAACAAAAAAAAAACAATCTTATCGCTGATAGCTTCCAGATAAAACTTTTTTTAACTGATGTGCAAGTTTATCCGTTGTTTATCGGATACACTTCGAAAAGTATGCAACGGATCTACATGATCTAATACCATTATTCCCTGTTGCTTTCTAGAAAGCGACACCGTTCCATGGTTGTTCTAAATACTAACAAATTGATCAGACTCTTCTTTTATAAGCTAACTTTTATAATGCGTCGCCTGAGTGGATATTTCTTGATACACGTATTCTGGGTGGGTGTCTACTGTCTACGTGTCTAGAGTCAATTGGGTTCGTCTTTCTTCTAGGGCAGCGTGGTCAATCGTGGACCGCATCATCGCTTAACATCAACCTTGACATTAGTGTTACTTTTGTATTTATCAACAACTAGGAGCGCCCCGCGGTGCTGCCCGCGTTCTTGTTCCCGTTATTTTTCGGGATAAAAAGTAGACTGTGTTCTTCCAGGCTCAAATCTACATGTATTCCAAATTTCAGCCGGATCCGTTCATTCGTTACAACGTGATTGAGCAACAAACATCCATATCCATACATAGACATTTATAATATTAGCAAGATATATTAGGACTAGCGACCCGCCCTGGCTTCGCACAAATATAATAAGGAAATTATCCCTAAGAGATAGATACAGGCCATCGGGGAGTATTTTGTATTACTATATTACTGTACATTATTTTTGTCTATCTCGTAAGGTCAAGCCAGCTTTGCAAAGTCAGTAAAATTATCAGTGTTTTATACTATACTAATAAAATGCTGATACTATACTAATAAAAATAGTTATTGTGGTGGTTTATTCCTAAGATTCATAAAATATTGCAGATTTTTTGTAGACCTTTTGAAGGTGTACAATATTGCTGTACATTATTTTGATCTAGCTCATAGGGTTCAGCCAGCAATTGCGGTGTAAGCGCAAAAAATGTGTTTATTTTGGGCATTACATTAGAAACCTTTAAAATTATCTGTTTCTCTGCTATTTTTAAACCCCGACCAAAAAAGGGGTGTTATAAGTTTGACATCGATGTCTGTCTGTCTGTGTGTGTGTCTGTCTATGGCACCGTAGAGATCAAACGGATGGGCCGATTTCGATGCAGTTTTTTTTATTTGAAGATTAATATCCGTGCGGATGTTCTTAGCTCTGTTTGGTTAATATCGATTCAAAATGGCCGCCTCCACAAAATGGCGGATAAAATATTTCTTCACAACCTACCTCAATATGGGTCTCAAATGAAAGGGATTAACTAGTAGAATACTATACACGATAAAAAATCAAATCCAAGATGGCCGCCACCACAGAATGGCGAATTATGTTATTATTTTCAGTACTAGGTAGTACTATACCCATATTGAGGTCAATATGGGTATCATACGAAAGGGCTTTACTAGTAGAATACTTTAAATCCAAGATGGCCGCTACCACAAAATCGCGAAATATATTAATATTTTCACAACTCCCTTAATATGGGTTTCAAATGAAAGAGCTTGACTAGTAGAATATTGTACAGATAACAAATCCCAGATAGTCGGGGGTTAATCAAAATTTTTAATTTTGTTCTTGTATGCACATTTTATACACACAGTGATAGAGTGATTTCCATCTGTTAAAAAAACGCGCATCAAAATCTGTTTTGTGGTTTCAAAGGCTTAGAATTTAGGATGGTGAAATTATTTTTAGTAGTTTTAACGATCTTGTACTCTTTAATTAAGAAATGTTATTTAACTTTAATTATTGTATGCTCGCAAAGGGCAGACTGTTGTAAGCACTGGACATATTGACTGGGCATGTAGCTACCGCCGTATCTGGACATCAATTGTAACCCCACCAACTAGTTTGTAAAATTAATAAAGAGTTTTTTTTACTGCAGAGATGACAAAGTCAAAAAAGCATTTATTTTTCCGATTCTGATTCAAATTTCCAAACATTTTGGAATAAGTGACAGAGATAATTATGATATAAAAAACCTACCTTTTTCTTTTCGTTTTATCAAACATTTTTTCTTTTGGAAATTCTTTACTCTTCCCAAGGGCCCCAAAACATTGTGACTTTCAAAAAGCTATCTACGCCACTATAACTTACCAACTAGTTTGATTTATAATAAATTATTCTGATTCTGATTCTGATTTTAAGAAAATATGAACAAACCCACAAAACCATCCAAAAAAAATCGAAATCACGGAATCGCCAACCGCAAAACTCACATTACGGAAATCATTGCCACCAACACAAAAAATTTAATAACATAACGGGCGTGAACCTCCGTTTGTAGACTAGGAAACGCGCTTGGGTTTACTTGTAATAAGTAAACTGCATTTTCTAAATATCCTACTAATATTATAAATGATGCGAAAGTTTGATTTTAGATGTTTGTTGCTCAATCAAGGCGCAGCGGCTGAACGGTTCGGGTTGGAATTAGGAACATAGATAGGTTAATGGTGTGGAAAAAACACAGGCAACTTTTCATTGCGCTAAAATAATTAAATTGGGAATTACACGGGTAAAACCGCATGACCCTTCTAGTACAGGTACAATTTTAAAAGATAATAAGACCAGTGGAAAAACTGGCGTGTGAAACCAAAAATAATTACAATACTGACTACCAAAACTAAGCACTTCTGAACAAGTCATATCGCTGAAAGTCATTTCTGTCAGGCAACCTTGGGATTCATAAAAATCTTGGTAACACTTATTCATAATTTTCCAAAACTTAACTTTTAGATTTTACTTAGATACATATGGGTCGATTTTGAAGTTACGGTTAGTCTAGTCGGGCGATAAAGGCGTTTCCTCTCCTTTTGCTTCCGTTTCCGCGCGTTAATCTCCTTTCGAAGCCATGTGTGACCGTTGACTTAAACACGGCGATTGAAAACGACGTAAAGAAACCGATATGTGTAATCTTTCGATCCTGCGTCATCTGAAAACCCGCACTGAGGCAGGTCATAATCCACCACGCTAGGTTGACTATTTCTGGAAAGAATAAAAATCTCCAAATATTTGCAAAAGCACCGAGTCCCTGTAGTGAGAAATGATGAAGCAATATAGTCGGCTGCTTCTGTTTTTTAAGCTGTAAAATAATCTTTACTTTTGTTAGAAATGTCTAGTCATATTTTACATTTAATTAGTACTAAAAAAAAAAAAACAAAGTATAACCACTTACAAGTTTTACAGGTTTTAGGCATGTATTTTTTTTTAATAGAGAGTGACGAGACGAGCAGTACCTACATGTGCCTGATGGTAAGCACATGCTTGCCGCATAACAGCACAGTGACACGCAGCTATTTGAACATGAAGAGCATGTTCACCACTAGCGCTAAACTGCGCTCGTCACCTAGAGATCGAAGATGTTATATCTATAAGCCAAGTAATTTCTCTGGAAACATGGCCCTTCAAACCATATATACCTATTATTATATACATATTATGCCTCAAGCAAACGTTTGGATAACCACGGTTAATTTATCTCTATAAACGTTTGTAAATGCTAGCTTCTAAACTGCGTCCATAAAACGATAGAGTTTGCGAATAAATTGTTATTGGGTATCGAGTGAGCGAATGATGTAACTACTGTTATATCACCAATGTTTTGTTCCGCTGTAAAAACTAAAACCGCAAGTTTGCTGCTCAACGGGTTCTTGGAAATACACTAATTCTTACAAATTCTTGAAAATACACAAATTCTTGAAAAAACAATCTCACAAATTCTCGAAAATACACAAATGCTGACAAAATCTTGAAAAAACACAAATTCTGAAAAATTCTTGAAAATACACAAATTCTTACAAATTCTTGAAAATACACAATTTTTACAAATTCTTGAAAATAATATAAACTTAATTCTTTATTCTAAATAACATCATTGTGTTCTAGTTTGAAGGGCAATATTTCCTGAGAAAAAACTGGGCAAAGAGATAAAACTCTGTATCTCTGGGTGACGAATGCAGTGCAGTGATAGGTAATAATTTGGACTCTTTATGTTCCAATAGCTGTGTGTCACTGTGTTGTTCTTATAGATAGGCATGTTGTTATCATCATGTATTATCTCATTTCTCGTCAATCTTATTTCAGATGGTTTTTAAATGATGGCAAGATGCCATGTATTAAATAAAATATAAATATTGGTGGACAATTCACACACAACACCATCTGACACCAAACTAAGCAAAGCTTGTACTATGGCGGCCAGATAGTTGTAAATACATACTTATTATAAATAGAAACACCCAGACACAGTGCAAACATTTGAATTTATCACACAAAAATTTGCACTGGGTGGGAATCAAACCCACGACTCTCGGCTTCGCAGGCAGAGTTACTACCCACTAAGCCACGAGGCCAGCCATTATGATTGAAATGTAGCGTACGCCCTTTCTCCCTGTGCAACAGTCTGCTTCCATCGGCGCGTAACGTGGTGTTACCGAAGTGGCTACACACGTATTGTTCGTGTACAATGACCTTAAACTTGTGCTGTTATTTAATTGTTACGATTGTTTCGTGTTACCTCGATTGAGGTAAAAGCAAACAGTTTACATATACTACGTACAGAGTTAGATTTTCCGCACGGTTCCTTTGTGTCAATCGTAAGCAGATGACGTGCATACGTTCTATGGCAACAGAGTGATGTGTCGCGACAAGAGTATGACACTACCACAAGAGCGACAAGAAAGAGCTACCCGTGCTTTCGGTGTAAAGCGTTTGTGCCAACTCTATGCGTAGTATATGTAAACTCTTTGGGTAAAAGGTTTATAGGCTTGCTTTATATGTTGCTCACGGCTTCAGATGCGTTTCGAAAAATCATATTGAACGTAGCATGAGCGTTACAGTCCACTCCATGTACGTGCTCCGTGGTTTCAGCAGTATAATTCCCGTTCCATTCTTGATTTATTTTCCCGCTGCAAAATCGTATCTTATGTGCTCAAATATATATTATGTGTTATGCTACAATCTGTGTTCTTAATGAGGCGTTTTCCACATGCAAATTGACTTGTCAAAAATAGTTCAAAATTTTGGCAAGTGTTGCAGCACTGTTTGTTTTTGTGAAATTTCTCCAACAAAATAAAACATTGGCGCCACCTATGGTAAAATTGGGTACTGTCTTTGACAGGTCTTTTTGCATCCTAAGAATGCCCCATTGTAATCCTATCCGTTCAGCTGTTTCGTTGTGACTGAGCAACAATCTTTCAAAATTTCACAGTTATAGGTATTTGTAGGTCTGATACTCTTACCAGGTGAAAGTCATGCCCATAATCCATACCTGTTAATGATGGCGGATAGACATTTTTTTTTTTACATCTGGCGATATTACAGTCAAACTTAAACTTATATTATTGACTAGATGTCAATAACACCGGCTTCGCCTGTGGTACATTATATAGCACTCATCAGGATCCCGTACATATAAAACGGTGACAGAATGACTGAAATCGGTTCAGTAATTCATAACAATATTTTTCTTGCTTTCAAACAAAACACCTCTTCAGCTACCTGCTACGCCATCTGTCGGAAATTAGTCGTACCAACTCAGATTTATAAACAAAGATTAGCAAAGGTTTATATTCAAGAGGTGTTTAATCTGTGAAATTCAAAGACGCAATCTTAGACACATGCTGTCATGTGTAATTTGTGACACTCTCAAAAAGGAATATTTTTTCCCGAGTTATTCTTGATTCATGCTCCGCTTCTATTAATAGTGGCGTTATGTTATATAGCCTTCCTCGATAAATGGACTATCCAATAGAAAAATAATCTTTCAATTCGGACCAGTACTTCCCGAGATCCTAGCGTTCAAACAAACAAACAAACTTTTCAGCTTTATAATATTAGTATTATTATTTTTTTAAATAAAGAGTGACGAGACGATCAGGGCATGTGCCTAATGGTAAGCAACATGCCTGACACATAACAGCACAGTGACACGCAGCTATTGGAACATGAAGATTCCAAATCATTACCTAGCACTGCACTGCGCTCGTCACCCAGAGATCTAAGATCTTATATCTCTAAGCCCTGTAATTTCTCTGGAAACATTGGAGTATAGATAAAAGAAAAACTTGTGCTAAAATACTTATCTTAGTGGTTTGTAGTTTTCTTTCTTTATTTTCCTTGGCTGTTAAAGCCAGTGATAGACAAACTTCTGGATCTACAGTTGGAAGAATTGAAGGTGTAGACGGGGCTTAAATCTATGACCTCTTGTTTGAGGATTTTGGGGTGTAGCCACTCGGCTATTACGGCGTTTTTGTATCAGTTATGAAATCATTGTAGATTACTAAATATTTAACCTAACAAAAATAAATAACATATTTAGTAATCTTTAAAAAAAAATATGTACTCGTATGTCTAACCAAGTTTTGTTTCTCATTCCAGATGTGACTATACCCGAAAATGGCAGCGACAGACGGTCAAGTACTAGTCGCCGCATCTCGTTGGTCGGACGAGGGGAACTACCTTCGGGAGTTCGTGGGAAAGAACCGGCTACCCAACGTCGCCAAGATCATTAAAGGCCAATATGGCGGGCTTGGAGTACCAACTCTACCCAGTCCAGGCCTACAGAGCACCGCCTTGCTAATATCAGTCGGCAAAAGAAAGAAAATCATCGCTCAAGCCATCAAGTTAAAAGAAGGGAGACGCATGGTATCAATAGGACCCAGAATCGCCATCCCAGAAACATATAAAGGCTATTTTGAGCTGCTTAGTGAAGAAGGAAGAGCAGTAAGATGTATAGAGTCAGTGTCAGAACTGGCGAGGAGAAAGTTAGACGATGGATGCTTAGTCAGAGAACCTGTCAGAGTCATTTGTGCTAAAATAGATTTAGATGGTAACGTAACCGCAGATGGAGCAAGAAATTTGCCTCCAGGTGAAGTTCTAATGCCTAAAGGAGAGACGTATCTAGGAAAAAATAAATATTTAAGATGTACAGACACGAAAGGTGACACAGTACTGTTGAGCCTGGATCAGAGAGGAAAGTTTTCAGCCATAGCTAAAGAAGAAAACATAAGTGGAGTTCACACAGCAAAACACTACTGACTAAAAGGCTCCCCATAACTGTAAGACTGGTTCATGGAACACCTCCTAGAGGACTGAAAAGCGCAAGTCATTTCGTTGCCGAGTTGAGATTGCTATCAATGTTCGAAGAAGAACACGTATTCGCCCTACCTCTTCAGAAAGAAGGCAATGCGTTAATAGCATTACCTTTGGCGGCGCCTCTAAAGATGCAAAAATGTAAAAACGAGGAGCAAATAAAAAACTTTATGGAATTTTCCAGACTAGTCGAAAAGTGCAATCGTTTGTTAGTAGACGTGGTCGATAGGATACACGTTTTAGATGGAAAACTTGGAGACCCAAAAAGACTTCTAAATGGCCCCTTGCACGCCCCTCCCATAATTAAAACTGGGTACTTTCTTCGAAGGAGTGTTTCATCAGACGCGGCAAATCAGCACAAGCATTTATCGAGACACAACCATATATACAGTAGCCATAGAGACGATAATAGTATTCCTGATGAATACGATGAGATTGATCAGATATACGATTACGTCAGAGGATTTGCTCCACTCCCTAAAAACATAAAATCATCTTACGTTAATGAACCAAGTTTGAAACACGAATCGGCGCCGGTGTCTCCTGCTGCTACTCCAATCCACATGCCATTAATAACGGAAATCAAACCCGAACCTCCACCAATAGAGACAATACCAACCAAAAAACCTCTACACATTCAGAAAGCAGAGAAGAGGACCCGAAAAGCGCCAGTAAAAGAGACCCCAGTAACAGTATACAAAGAAAAATGTTCCATTGCTCCAACGCCGAATTTACCTAAGCTTTTCATAAAGAACAGCGTAAACAATAACAAACCAAGAATGGTGTTTAGGCAGAAAAGTGATTCGCCGACGAAAGAAACCCCTAGTCCTTTAGGTAGTCCAATAAAAGTAACAAAAGATGACTCTCCAATCTTTAACATCCGATACAAAAGCTTGAGTAACATACATCAAGCAATGGAACTAGATGGAACGTTGGACTCGAGTCATTCTGGTGGTAGAACTTCGGGTGACTCGGGAAACGGTCCAAAACTGCCTGAGAAACGATCTAGGAAGCTGAGTAGACCGAAGTCTTTGACGAATTTAGTTTGGGAGCTGAAGGGATGTCCCGTGGAACCAGAGAAACCAAAAGTTAGGGTAAAGAATGAAGGATACAAGAAGCTTGGGTGCAAGCTGTCTCTAGGAGCTCAGAAGAGGGTGCCAACGCTGTACCTATGAAGTTTTGTGAGTATTTTTTCTACAATTTAACTAGTTATTTAATAAAAAAAACTTTATTTGAGCAAGTACAATAGTAATATTTTTATGGAACCCTGGATCTCGCATTAGGTGAAGTCCTGTGTCGTAAAAATCGATCGAGTGCCTTCCGTGGTGTGGTGATTTTACACATGTAAAATGCAATGGCAAAGTTGCCAGATAAATTACCGGGCTTAGAGATATAACATCTTAGACCTCTGAGTGACGAGCGCAGTGGAGTGCTAGGTAATAATTTGGACTCTTCATGTTCCAATAGCTGCGTGTCACTGTGCTGTTATGTGGTAGGCATGTTGCTTACCATCAGGCACATATCCTGCTCGTCTTGTCCCTCTTTGCTTAAAAAAAATGACGTAGAAATAAAAGGAAAAATGTTACAATAAGAAGAAAAAAAATCATGTATAAAAATAAAATAAGACAGGACCATGTAACCTTGTGGAGAGACCTTTTACCTACGTAATAACATTTTTTTAACTATTTTACTCAATGAATGGGCGCAGGTTTTTTCCGCAAGTAAAAAAACAAGAACGGGAGTAACGAGTAGTCAACGTGCTATACTCGTAACTGACTATTATCTAACCGAACATTCAACATTTAATAACATTTAATTTAACATATATAATGTTAATAGATTTTCGTCGATCCTTACTTTTGTGTATCCATATGCGTAGAGCATAAATTACTTTGTAAACTCATTATCTATATACAGAATGCCTGTTTTATTACAACTTATAGCATATATTTTATCTCAATCTTTTATCTCGAAGTAACATTTTATCCGCAACAATGTTCTATGGAAATAATGCAACTCGTAAAAATGAAGAGCGCTTTATAGATACTAAGCCAACGTTATCTGTAAATTAGTAGCCGATAATGAAATTTCTAAAAGCCTGTTTAAATAAAAAAGTATGTATGCACTCATGCACATACGCAAGAAGTTTATACGTCTCTTTATTCTTCGTGCTAATTCGAACTTAACCATAGAATAGATCCATGATTCCCATAGTGGACGAAGACACCCCCTTGTGGGCGCTGCCGGCCTCAAGGAGGACGTTGTGTAGAGGTTTGGAGTTCGTTGTGTACTACTGTGCTCAAGTTAACTCTTGCGGTTTATTTTTACTATACATGTTAAAAATCTCTAGTAAGTATCTTAGTAAAATGTTTGTTAAATCTTCGGCTATATAGCTCACAAAAAATTAACCAATGTAATTTGAAATTATAGTGGTTTTACGTGACAACGTCTTATAAATTGGTTTGCCGGGTGACACTTCAAGAAACTGCGTTACGCTCCGCTCACGTTATGCGCTCACAACGAGCGAGTGAGAGGCACGCGTCCCTTCCACTCGGGCATGGTTAGCCCGCCTAAGAGCGAGAGAGACAGACATAAAAAGTGAAAGGCACGCGTCCCTTCCGTAAAATTATTTTACCACTCAAAGTCGTTGTCACGTAAAACTTTCGCCCGTATACCGACTTTACAGACAACCAATTTTTTGATAGGTATTACTACACTGTGCTGTTATGTGGCAGGCATGTTGCTTACCATCGGGGATATTTCCTGCTCGTGTCGTCATTCGATACTGTACAAAAAAAAAAACTCGCCACAAGTAAGCCACGGAGTAGCCGAATATGAAGCACGCTGATTTTATTTCTGATTTTAAAAACTGACGGTCTAGCCCTCCGCCCTTAAACCCTCAACAAGGTTTGTCTAGTACAAACAGTTCTCAATATGTTTCTTAAAAAAAATGAACATCTATACTAATATCTATAGGTACTAATATTATAAAGCTGAAGAGTTTGTTTGTTTGTTTGAACGCTAGGATCTCGGGAAATACTGGTCCGGATTGAAAGATTATTTTTCTATTGGATAGTCCATTTATCGAGGATGGCTATAGGCTATAGAACTTAACGCTACTATCAATAAAAGCGGAGCATGAATCAAGAATGTAACAAACACGGGAAAAAATATTCCTTTTTGAGAGTTTTCGTAGCGTGCTTTGGCATGACTGCATGTGTCTAAGATTGCGTCATTCAATATAAACCTATGACCTTTGCTAATCAAATTTGTTTCTAAATCTGAGTTGGTACGACCACTTTCCGACAGGTGGCGTAGCAGGTAGCTGAAGAGGTTTCTTGTTTGAAAGCGATATTATCAGGAATGACTGAACCGATTTCAGTCATTCTTTCACCGTTGGATATGTCCGGGATCTCGATGACTGCTATATAATCTACCACGGGCGAAGCCGGGGCGGACATCTAATTAAATCTACAAAACACCAAATTGATTAAAACCAAAATGTTTTTGAAGTTCCCTGCTAGCCTAAAATGCGGTCAGTAATAAATAAGGTCATCTTAGGCGAAAAAGGCTACCATCACCTTTAGAAATAAAAAAGTTGCACTGGGACAAACTGTATCTAAAATCTAAAACTTTTTGGTAGGGGAAAATCGTTTGGATTCGAGTCACTGACATGATAGTTTAGCGGCGAAGCGGGGCTTGGTTATTAGATGTTATTTTTTTGAAGTGTTCTATCGGCAGTTCCTATGACTGCCAATTTTTTTTTTACGTTTCTTTACACCTACCTGCGTTATAGAATTAAATATGTAGCTACATACATGTGATGTATTGAGCAATATTAGTTATGTTTAATCCTAAAATTCTAGAGGTAAGTTATAAGTTATTACTTCTAGTAGAAGTCCCTATGACTGCCATTTTCACCTTATTGAAAGAAGGGTTATGTTTTTCGCGCGTATCTTGTATGTTTCTAAATTTCTTTATTCCCACGTATCTTCCGAACGGCTGCATAGAGTTTGATAATTAAGATATTGTTAGATTAGTTTCAATCATCATTGTGGTTCACTAATGTTTCACAAACATTTTTTGACAAAACATCACTTTAAAACCAACTAGTCGTATAATATTCATTACGAAAACTTTATACCACAAAAATGTTTCATTTTAAAAACAACGTTTTGCATAATATTTATTTCATAAATGTCTTACATCAACAAATGTTTTATTTTACAAACCATCATTTTATAACCATTTATCCGGCAAACGTAACATTTAGACAATGCATCGAATGATATTTTGTTATTTGTACATTTTTTGTTTCATATACATTCATTAACATATTTAACATTTACCAAAAAAATCTTCCGTTGTGAAATTAGGTACAAAATCATAAAAGTACCCATTAAATTGTCCATAGGAGTTAACCGTTCTGATTAGGTCCTGTCACAGAGTTTTGACCTAACCTGTCCGATTAGGATCTATTACTAAGATTTGACTCCGGGTGGGCTCCCGCCAAAAGCTCTGCGGTCAGCCCTGAGTGTCGCTTCTCCATACTCGGCCTGCGCTCCACTACGGAGGTCGCCGGCTCGCTTCGCTCGCCACCTCCCCTTCGCTACGCTTGACCTCGCATGGCTAGCTCCACTCAGGACCTCCCTTGAGCTTCTGGCTCCCGCAATTTTATATACACTCTAGGGGTAATAGCGACAAGACTAGGTGAAGTCGGGGTGCTCTGAGTCGGATCTGGGTCCTAAGTTACCTAACCGGTCCGATGAATTAAACAACTTTTTTATGTATTTTATTTTCAGAAAAATCCAGAGCAGTGGCATGGCCAAAAAATTTGCCAATGATGTAGAATTTAATTTTAATTTTTGTTAAATGAAATGTTTTTATGTTTAAGTTGTTAAGTAATTAAAATATAATTTGAAATGTTTGTCAAACCACACTCTGTAAAATAAAAATGTGTCAAGTGTTGGTTTTGTTTTTAAACATTTATTAGTTAACTAAAATATTAAACGAATCAATTGTCAAATAATACGTTATGTAATGAAAGTTTGTCAAATAAATATTTTGAGATGTAACTAATTTGTGAAATGTTTTGACGTGACAACGTCTTAAATTAGGTTGCGGCTGGGAGTCACTTATGAAAAAGTGTAACGCTCGGTAACGTTACGATGAGTCACCGAACGAGAGAGAGGCCCGCCGAATGCCTTGCGTCTCTCTCCCACTCAACTATGATCGGTCTGCCGCGCGCGCAGCACTAGAGAATTAGGCGCATTGAATCGGCGCATGCTTGTGTCTCTGTCTTTGTCTTTCTCGAACGTTCTTGGCGTTGGAAAAACAAGAAAGCGTCATAATACAAGTTCACACGTGTGGTTAAAGTATCGTCAGCTGTGTCTGTAGTGAAAATGTGGAGTGCTTAGATTCGTCATTTACAACAACTACAACAATAAAGGTAAATAATTGTACACTGATATTTCATTATCGTAAACTATGATTGATTGATTAATTTCTTAATTTCATGAAAAATACGTATAATCTTGATTGCGTATCAAACGTTTCTAAGTCAACTACGTTAAAAGGAACAACTATCGACTTGACTTTCGCAAGACACATTACAGCAGAAACACTTCCTTTCATTTCATATTTCTCCTATCATCGTCCTATCCTCAACAAAATCACTCAAATAGGAATTAGTTAAGTTTAAGTTTACATGTACAATGTTTTAGTAAACAAAATATATTTCTATAGTTAAAATTTGTGCAATTCTTATTTTCATTCAATTCCTTGTTCCTATTGTGCAATTTAATTATATTCATATCAATAAATAATAAAATCTTAGCCCGTAAAACCGACTTTACAGGCAACCAGATTTTTTTGTGTAATAATCATTTGACGACCCGTGAGTTTGTCGAACGTTGGTTATCAGGTGTACATTTGTGAAAAAAAGTTTTTCAAAAGAACGGATACCCATCATTGTGTCCTTAGACACTATAAAATGTTTTTTTAAGTGTAAATTTTTTGCAGTCGGATTTTTTTAAATTAAAGTTATTTAAACATTAGCAGTGTTCCGCATTGTAATAGTCTTTAACGATAATTTAATTTAGCCAAATACGATTTACGCAAATGAAACATTTCATTGAGAATCCCACGGAAACTACTAATTTTGACGGGACAAATAGTAGCCTATTTTTAAAGCGAACTACGTATTTCATCCATTCAAATCCAATTAAGCCGTAATAGAGATATGTGCGAACAAAGATACACGCTTACAAACACACAATCCTTCGTGTTTATAGCATTAGTGTGAAAATCAATTTGTAGGAATTCATGCTATATTGCTGTACTAATGGATTCCTCATTTTCACAATTTATAGAAAACTGGCTTTACGTTTGGCGTACGTTTGGCATATCACGAGTTTAGCTTTCAAATTGCAGAATCTAGGCAGATTCACTTGTATTACCTACATATTCTACAATACTTAGTAATTCAAGAATTTTGAGATGCTCCGTTTACTATTTTGGCCGGAGTTTTAGCCGGATCTTTCGGACAAATTTACTGTTTTGACTTTTTAACGTTTTGAAGTTTTTTTTAAAAAACCTGGATGCCCAAAATTTGCTCGGTGGAAACTTACCTAAAATAAAATTTAGCTAAATCGATTTATTACCCCGATACCCCATGCATACTAAATCTACATAATTTACTTCGGACTGTTCCTAACTCAAAAAAGCGACATCGTTTCATGTTTGATGTTCCAAAGGCCCGAATACGAGCAGTCCAATAGAAAAATGGTCAGGGTGGCATTAGGTCATGCGTGCTTTTCTGTTCGATACAAAATAACCGGATGAAATTAATTTTATTGCAATTCCACATGTCTCATCTCTTTTAATGGATATTTCTGTAATACAAATGGTTAAAGGCATTTTCCTTATAAGATACAATAAAGCTTTGCGCAAAGCGATGAACAATATACCTATACAAGGTTACACAGCCAGACAGACTCTGGCGTGAACCAAGGAGCCTCAATGCAAAAAATGACAGGGACGTTCGATTGAAACGAAAAGATTAGCGCGCTCAAACAAAAAACTTCTTCAGCTTTATAATATTACTACATGTCCGCTCTGGATTCGCCCGTGGTACATTATATAGCACTCATTGGGATCCCGTGCATATCCAACGGCGAAAGAATGACTGAAATCTGTTCAGTAATTCCTGAGAATATCGCTTTCAAACAAAAAAGCTCTTCAACTACCTACTACGCCACTTATCGGAAATTAGTCATACAATAATAAATTTGATTAACAAAGGTTTATATTCAACTAGCTTTTACCCGCGACTTCGTCCGCGCCACATTTTTATTAAAGTAATTGAGGCAGTACCTACTCGTATGTCTACTACCATACAAATTCACGTTTCCTAATCAAAATCGGTCTAAGTCAAAGTTTTATATTTATTAATAAATGTACAATTTACACGACAAATTACAAAGAAACTATGTTCTCAAAAAATTAATCAAAAACAGACTTTAATTTAAAATCATATTGGGACGGTCCACCAAATTTTATTAGAGTCTATTAGTCGATATTAGCAGATATATCGACTGATTACATGAACGCAAATTTTAGTTTGTTGTTCATATTTCAAAAACCGCCGCACTGATTTCGATAAAATTTATATGACCACCTCTGAACTATAATCTACCAACCAAAAAAATAACCATCTAAATTGATTCACAATTGAAATACAACTGGATTGATAACCTCCTCCTTTTTTGAAGTCGGTTAAAAATAGCATACAAAGAGTGCCAAGATCCTTCCATGCACACTTTTACTCCTCATTTCCACTCTTTTCAACTCTTTTTCTGTGATAAAAAGTCGCCGTTGTCCTTTCCTAAGTCTAGGTAGTCTATATGTGCACCAAATTGTAACAAACTCTTTAAGTGGCTTAGGCGTTAGACGGTAACGGACAGAGAGTTACTTTCATATATATAATTTCATATGAGAATTGAAAACAGGTGTTCCTGATCATTTTATAGGAGGCAGTTGTAAAGGTTACCGAAAAGTAATACGTTTACTCCTCCAAAAAACTCATTTTTACAGTTCTTAATTTGCCTTAATCGAGCGTCCATCATGCATAACATTTGATAAGATACCATGGAAATCTCGTCGACTATCAAAAATTTGTCTGATAGTCTGATACGCCATTTAGTGGCTGCGCCCAACTTAAGTATTGAGGTTGTATAGTGCACTGTATTCTTCTTGTCAAGCCCTTTTATTTGATACCCATGTTGATGGGGTTCATAAAACCTAAGTTATCCGCCATTGTGTAGAGGCCGCCATCTTGGATTTTAATTTTATATAATACATTGCATTCTACTGGTTGAGCACTTTCATTTGATACCCATATTGATGGGATTGATAAAACCTACGTTATCCGCCATTGTGTAGCGGCCGCCATCTTGGATTTCAATTTTTTATAGTATATTGTATTCTGCTTGTTGAGCCCTTTCATTTGATACCCATGTTGATGGGATTGATAAAACCTACGTTATCCGCCATTTTGTAGCGGCCGCCATCTTAGATTTCAATTTTTTATAGTATATTGTATTCTGCTTGTTGAGCCCTTTCATTTGATACCCATATTGATGGGATTAATAAAACATAAATTATCCGCCATTTTGTAGCGGCAGCCATCTTGAATTTATAATGATAATGAATAAACATAATTGTATTGTCACCAAAATCCAAAGTGTATACAAAATTTCAGATTAATCGGTTGACAGGAAGAGGGTGAAATTTGAATTACTAAATTTGACCCAAGAGTAAATAATCATAAATAATAAAAAGAAAACCCCAATTCCACCCCGTGTAGGTACAATTCGAAACTACAAAACTGCTAAAACATACATTTTATGGTTTCGTGTTAAATATCTAGACGTAAAGTTTCATAGTTCTTCAACAATGACGAAGTTTTCCATATAAACTTTCATCCCTTATTTTAACCCTTTCAACCCTTTTTTCGGAACAAAAAGTAGCCTATGTCCTTTCTCGGGATCTATTTTATCTATGTATCAAATTTCATCAAAATCTGTTGGTTGGTTTAGGCGGTAAAGACGGACAGACAGACAGACAGACAGACAGACAGACAGACAGAGTTACTTTCGCATTTATAATATTAGTATGGATTACGCAATATGAGACATGTCGACGCTGTTATGTCAAAGCACGGTACGAAAACTCGCAAAAAGGAATATGTTTTCCCGTTTTTGTTACATTCTTCATTCATGCTCCGCTTCTATTGATAGTAGCGTTATGTTCTATAGTATATAGCCTTCCTCGATAAATGGACTATACAATAGAAAAAGATTCTTTAAATTTTGACCAGTACTTCCCGAGATCCTAGCGTTCAAACAAACAAACTCTTCATCTTTATAATATTATAGTATAGGTTAGTACATATTTAGTGGGCTACTTCTGCTATGATTGCGTAGAAGGCTTTCAGTGGGTAACTCTGTAGAACATTAGTCGAAGTATAAAATTTTACCACGTTTATTTTTTATCCCGAACAAAAGATAGACGATGTTTTAAGAAAATTGTATAACGATTCTCCGCGCTCGTGAAGTCTGAATCGATAACAAATTCAAATCGATAATTGCGTGCCGAGACAAACGAATCGAAATTCCTAGTTTTTTGCCCAATGCCAGTGACCGGTGCAAGAGGATGTGAAGACGTAACTATAGACGAGTAGAACAGACTTAATTTTACTGTAGTGGTAGGGCTCTTTGCCAGTTATTCTGCTGCCAAGTTTTAGTGTGCAAACATTACTGTGTTCCGGTTTGAAGGGTAATGTCTCCAGAGAAATTACTGGACTAAGAGATAAAACTGTATGACGATTGTAGTGTAGTGCTAGGTGGTGATTATGATGACTCTTTATGTTCTGATACCTGCGTGTCACTGTGTTGCTATGTGGCTGGTATGTTGCTTACCATCAGGCACAGGTCCTGCTCGTCTTGTCACTCTATACTATAGAAAAAAAACTTATTTAGGTTCAAATATTTTTGAAATGAAACCTTAATACATATGTAGTCGCGTGAACACTATTGCAGTGAAAAGATCTTTTGCCGCTCCACACACAGATTTTTCGTGGGCTGTGAATTGAGTTCAAGCGTCACTTTCAAAAGTGAAAGAAATCTTCGTGTGAACTCAGGACCATAGGCCATGGTTTGAAGATTTATTCCAGACTAACAGCGCCCTCCGGTTTCGTCCGCTCCGCGTTCGGTCCGCGTAATTTCCAAAGCGAGCTTTCAAATTCTAAGTTATAAGTTATCTCTTCTATCGGCGGTTCCTATGACTACCAATTGGAACGAAGTTCCTTATCGCGCGTTGTGAAAGGGGGCTAGACGGAAAAAAATCTTACGAAAAGTTGTCACGACACTTTTTGCTATTGTAAGCTGTGCGGCGTCGCATGTTTCTCTGTCTGTCTCTCTCGCTCTTATAGAAAGCAAGCCAGATATTTTCATTTCTATTTCGCATTGAACAGTGTGGTGTCGCGACGATTATTTTTGTTGAGTGTATACAGGTTTTTGTAAATAATAAAAAAAAATCCTTCACTAATTAATCGAAAGGAACTTCGTTCCATCCGGGTGTCCCTTGACACCTCTCAAGTTTTTTTTTTTTATTAATGTTTGTTTGCTTATTAATTTCTGGAGATAGATTGTTATAGTCCGGAATAATAGATAGGTTACTTTTTTTTCACAAACTGCTATCATTGTCTATTGTCATGCTTTTCTTAAAGTCTTGTGATGTTTTGTGTATGATGTTAACTTTCTGTGTGCAAATAAATTATTTCTAATTGAGGCCGATAAAACGTATAAAAGTAAACCCTACTAGCGTTTGAAACAATACATCTTTTTAAAAATGAATATGAAGAGATTACGTCAACCTATAATTCTTCTGGTTTACCGTGAGATCAATTAAACGAATTCCTCAAACGATTACCAAACAAGACCTTGGAATAATCGTGAAACTTCTGAATTTGAGAGAAACTTGTACGTATATTTAATTCGCAAACTAGCTAGTTTATAGGTTTATTATCGGATACATTTCGTTGAGTGTACTACTGAATTAAGTCAGTGGCGAGATCGATTTCACAGCCATGAAGCCATAGAGTTGAAAATCACTTGCACCTTGAGTGTTTTCCAAACGTTTAAGTTTGTAACATAATAGTTTTTTTTTTGCAGCGGTTATATGGAGAATCCAAACCCTGACATTTTGACGCAATTTCATGTTCGCGGGTTAATTCTTCCATTTGTCAGTTTAGCATTGAACATTCTACGTGAAATGGCACCGAAATATCGGGAGACTCGCTTCTATATTCAATCATGGTAAATATCCCATAAATAAATAGATAATTATATAAACAATTTTCGTCGCTTTTGAGTGCCTATTTGTGGTTTTGAAGTCGGTTTAATTTTTGTACGAAAATTGTTTATTTTACTCTTTAGTGTACAAGAACAAAATTAAAATTTTGATCAAACCCTGACTACCTTGGATTTGTTATCTGTACAACATTCTACTAGTCAAGCCCTTTCATTTGATACCCATATAAAGGGAGTTGTGAAAAAGAAATGTATTTCGGCATTTTGTGGAAGCGGCCATTTTGGTTTGAATTTTTCATAGTGAAAAGTATTCTACTAGTCAAGCTCTTTCGTTTGATACCCAAATTGAGGTAGTAATGAAAATATATATATAATTCGCCAGTTTGTCGTGGTGGCCATTTTGGATTTGAAATTTGTTATAGTACATAGTACTCTACTAGTCAAGCCCTTTCATTTGATACCCAAATTGAGGTAGGTTGTGAAAATATTTTGTCCGCCATTTTGTGGAGGCGGCCATCTTGAATCGACATTAACCAGACATAGCTAAGAACATCTGCTATGGTATTAACCTTGAAATAAAAGAAACCGCATCGAAATCGGCCCATCTGTTTGAGTTCTACTACGGTGCCACAGCAGATAGACAGACACACAGACAGACATCGACGTCACTTATAACACCCCTTTTTTGGCGGGGGTTAAAAACAAGTTTTATTAAAGCATTTACACAATTTTGTATTGACAGGGTCGAGATTCATAACTTTTGTGAAATCTACAACGTCATCCAGATATGCAATTTTTCAGTTTTGGTTCATATTTCAAAACTACTTGACCGATTTCAAAAGATTTATATGGGACCATTCGGGAAGCATACCCATCCGAACACAAAAAGAAATTTTAAAATCGGTTCAGAGGTTCTCGAGAAATCAGGTAACATACATAAAAAAAAAAAAAAAAAAAACATAGGGTTCGAATTGATAACCTCCTCCTTTTTTTGGAAGTCGGTTAAAAAAAAAAAAACATAGGGGTCGAATTGATAACCTCCTCCTTTTTTTGGAAGTCGGTTAAAAATTAAATAAATTGATCTATATTTCCCCCGCAAACACCATACAGATAAACAAAGCAAAGCTTGTAGGTACTATGCTAGCCAAACAGCTGATAATCTAGTATGCTGTTCAATCCTATAAACTCATGGACGTATAAAAAGTCCGACGTAGTCTCGCTAAAACAACAACTGTGTCCATCGAGTCGGCCACATAATATGCACGCGTGCGCTGTCACATACAGGCTGACACGTACACATGAGTGTGTGTCATTACACGCGCTACTTGTGTATATGTGTGCGTGTCAGCCTATCAGTGACAACCTGACAACGCACCGTGCAAATGTGGCCGACTCTAGTGCCACAGTTTTTGTTTTAGCGAGACTACGTCCGCCTTTTTAACCGACTTCAAAAAGGAGGTTTCTCAATTCGACCGTATATATGTTATTTTTATACGTCCATTTATTATCTGTCCTGTGTCGGGGTATTTTCTATGTATAATAAGAATGTTATGAAAATTACATAACGATAGCTTAATTTGCAAAACGAATAATTCCATAGCAGCAAATTTCACAGTGGTCACGCTAAATCGCCACTTAAATCTATTGCGTAACTGGTATTTTCATTATTTCAAGTGTTTATTAGTTAATAAGAATTTCCAAAGGGATGTTTGTTTTTTTCTTTTGATGCTTCATTTTTTTTATACCTATTACGTTTTAGTGGCCCCTGTGAAATTAGGTACAATGGAGTTATTCGTTTTGCACATTAAAGGATCGATAAGTATATGACATTGGTTTGTCCCAGCTTCACCCGTAGTACAAAATATACATATAGCCTATATATAGCACTCAGGGATTACGTACATATCCAACGGTGAAAGAATTTTTGAAATCAGTCTAGTTGTTCCTGAGATTAAAGCGTTCAAACAAAAAACCTCTTCGGCTTTATAATATTAGTATAGAATATACATTACATCAGCTATCCACTTTGCTTAATTTGGGGCTAAATTTGTTGTGAGTAAATTATCCATCTACGTTCTGAGTGTTAACCTGATCCATTCAACCGTTCCATCGTGTAATTGATACAATCGTCGAGACTTTCACTTAATATATATTATTAGAATTGTTTTCAAAAGGTCAGTTTATTATGAAACCTTATAATCCTTATATTTCCTCTCTTTTGCCGTTTTTTCTAGCGAGCGGAACCGCGGTAAAGGCCTATGCCCTATTATACAGTACGCTTAAAGTATACATTATTCAAGACGTATTTATTTATAACTCGTTGGATGCACAGACAGTATTTACAGTATGGGCGATATGATAGTTAGAAAAAATACGGTCATTGGGACTGCCGATAGAAATAAAAACTTTTAGCTTAATTTTTTTTTGGAATTAGCATCTTATTGCGCAACGCGTCACATGTTACTATAGATATATTGCTGATACGTGTTGGTGTCGCGAGTTTACAAAATTTCACCAATAGCGAGAAAAAGATAAAAACAAAAAGTTTAAACTGAAATGTATTACAATATGCACTAGCGATTGATCGCGAATAACTTGATGTTGATCATACTTCAGAGTTATCGAAATCGCACTACCTCGCTGTCTCTCTGACACATTCTGTTTAGTTCATTTCACAAAAAATATGAAATTCAATCGAGTTTAATTATAAATTGGAGTCTATCTTTTTGTGAAAAAATTTACTTATTGACAAATTATTTTTCTTATGAAAGCGGTACATTTTGTTGTTACATTGTTGCAAATAATCTGCCCTAAGATATTTCTAGTGCAAATTGGCTTTTGACAAAGGCTCTAACAATGTCGTTGGCAAACTCTCTATCAATATAAACCAAAGAGGTCACAGACCTATTTATTTTATTTTATTCTAGTTACGAAAATAAAATAAATTAACATAAATCAATATTAATAGTGGGCATTTCACACACAACACTACCTAGCCCGAAACTAAGCAAAGCTTGTACTATGAGAGCCAGATAGCTGATAATGATTTGAAATGTTCTTCCGTCCATACTGTTGTACGATCGGCAATATACAGCGTGCAGGATAAACTAGAAGTCCAGCATTACTAGTTTTTGTGGTAGTTTCGTAAACTGAAAGAAAGGTGAGCATGACATTTTGATCCAACAACATTTTATTGAGTTCGAAGTACCTACATAATAATACAATAATTGTCGGTACAAAAAGTAGTCGGTGACGTGTGAAATTGATCTCTTTGAAGAAGAAACAAATTGTTCAAGTGAACAAGTATTGTTAGGATTTCAGTTATTTTATATTAGTTTTTTGTTTAGTTTATTTCTGTTAAAATTCTTCTTCGGTTCAAAATGTATATCACTTAGTAATTTTGAGTTTTTTAGACATTGTTTTAGGTTTTTAAATTAAAATATAGAGTGACAGGGTGAGCAAAACACGCACCTGATGGTAAGCAACGCCTGACTATAACAGCACTAATGCCATCTAAAAATAAAAGAGTCCAATTCACTGTCTAGTACGGCATTCCGTTAGTCACCTGTAGATACACAAGAACAAAATTAAAAGTTATGATTAACCCCCGACTACCTCGGATTTGTAATTTACATAACATTCTACTAGTCGTTTCATTTGATACCCATGTTGAGGTAGTAGTGAAAAATAATAATTTTATTCGCTATTTTGTGGTGGCGGACGTCTTGGATTTCATTTTTTTTATAGTGTATAGTATTTTACTATTCAAGTCCTTTCATTTGATACCCATATTGAGGAAGGTTGTGAAGAAATATTTGGTCCGCCATTTTGTGGCAGCGGCAATCTTGAATCGATGTTATTAACCAAACATAATTAAAGACCACTGCACGGAAATTAACCTTCATATAAAAAACCGCATCGAAATCGTTCCATCCGTTTGAGCTCTACGGTGCCACAGACACACAAACATCGATGTCAAACTTATCACATCCTTTTTTTGGTCGGGCGTTAAAAAGGTGCATACGTGACCACGTCGAAACAAGCCAAGTTTCTCGAAAGCTTGTGATATAAAATTCCGTATTTACCGTGTCCCTTCCCGATCCAATTTAAAATGTAAATTGATCCGCATTAACAAATTGGAACCAATTGCAAAGCATTATGGCATAATTTATATTCAGATTATCCAAATCGCTACAGTCGATGTAAATGTTGCATAAATAGATTATTACTGTGGCTTCCCTTGATTACTACGTTTACTATGAAAACCTAAATTTTTAGCCGACTTCCAAAAAAGGAGGAGGTTATCATATCAATTCGGGTGTATGTTTTTTTGTATGTATGCTATAGCGCCGTTAATTGCGAATCGATTTTGATGGTTCTATTTTTGTTTGGTAGATCATAGTTCATAGGTGGTCCCATATAAATTTTATCGAAATCGGTGTAGCAGTTTTGGAAATATGAACAAAAAACAGCTAAAATTTACCTAGATGACATAGTGATTTACCTAGATGACATAGTGATTTACCTAGATGACATAGTGATTTACCTAGATGACATAGTGATTTACCTAGGATGACATAGTGATTGCTTACTTTTGAATATGGTGAAATGCCTGAATTAAATTTAAGTCGGTTTTTTTGTTGATGAAAATAGATTATTGAAGTAAAAACGTTCAGAGTACTTCTTGAGTAAATAAACATCATAGAATTACCTACCGTCATCGCACTGGTATAAGTACATATGTAACGCTTTACGAAAACATTTTTGTTCGTTTATTACAGCTCCATCATCGTTTTTGAGGACTGCCTTAAGTGAGCTATTAAATTTTAAGTTCTAAGTTTTCACTTCTGTCCTTAGGACCGCCATTTTTATACATTTTTTATTAATTTCACGGGTTACTCGCGTGTGGTTTAGTCGGTACAGTCCTACTTAAGCTGCGTCCCCCAGCAAAACGAGTTTTTGTCCAGTTTTCAGAGCTATCCAGCTATCTACTCATTAGCCAAAACAAATGTCAACTGGTAAAAAATACATTAAATTTCTACAGTTCCTTGGCTTCAAAATGGTAGTTTCTTTCTCTTTGTTAATGAACTTATTGTATAATCTCCTCACAAAGAAACCATAAAAAATAGAAATAATTGTAATTATCATGCATCTACTCGGAAACCCGCCATTATGGGTTTTGTACTTACACCAACGGATAGGCAATTCCATTACGAACATTTTGGTAGAAATATTTTTTTTCAAAAGACCAAAATCTGATTTTATAAAGAGTTTATTCAAACATTTGAGCGTAAAACAACAAGAAATCCTACTGTTTCTCTCTTGCTCTATCTTGCGGTGTGCGATGAGGTAAGAAACACTCAAGGTCGTTTGCTCGGGGTATGCCCAGCCATAAGAGAAGCTCTCACGCGCCTCTTTAAAAAAGACGCCGCTTTGGCTGAAACTTAAGTCCCCTGTATCCCGTATATCGCCACTCCATCTTGTATCTACACTACGTTTTACAAGCCATAAAAACTATGATAGATACGCACAAACAGCCCACAGAACTCATTTTCCTGCTTTATTACAGAATATTATACTAACGAAACTATGCTGCTATAATAAATGCCATAAATTCCTCCTTCTATAATAAAAAAACTCCAATTTCGCAATAAATATAATAACGCGGCGGCACCACTATCGGTAATTCTACGACGGGGAGTGCCTCCACACCTAGCCATTACTATTGCGTTATTAAAACCAATTAGTTTCTGGAAACCGCCATTTTACTACGAAATTGCGAATTACTGTGCTATTCTTGCAACTATCAGCTGACACGATTTTCATAAACATATTCTTTCAATTAGTGTCATTTACAATTTGTGTTAGTGCATCAGATGGATATTTACGTATAATAAATAACTTTTAATACTGGCCATTTAATCTTTTGTTATATTCACAATTTAAATTACGGTATACCCTGCCTTCGCCCATAGCAACATATTTATATATCTACATCATATATACATACACCTAGCCTACAACACGTAATCAAGTCCATTATCCAACGGTGAAATAATGTTTGAAATCGGTTCAGTAGTTCCTGAGATTAGCGAGTTCCTAACAAACAACATTCAATATTAAATTTTATACATGTTGACATTCTTTTATACACATTGACATTATTTTATTATTATATACATATTGAATTATTATTTTTTGTTTATTCTATACATAATGACATTCTTTGACATTGCTCACACGGCTGAACTGCTAGTAAAGACCTTGGATTTAAACTACATACTTGTCAAAGTCCATAACAGCATCCTGCTGAAGCACAAGACGTTGGCGTAATTGTGCTCACCAAACATATCACACTTACATAGTACAACTGGATAGAAGCCAGAAATTAATAGACGATGAACCAGATGACATATAATATGATACAACCGATTATAAGCTAAAAATTAAAAAGAAGAAGAAGTCTTTATCAGCTGACTATTATTAAGTATCATTGTATAAATTCAGACCAATGGAAACTGCGTTGCCAGACATATTGCATGCCTCTAGAAGAAGAGGCCAGTTTGTATGGGTCAAATATTAAAATGTTTTGTAAATGTAAAACCTTATCTTACCTGCAAACAGCAATAAAGATTTTTGTATTTGTATTTGTACAAACAAGCTCTACAGCTTTATAACATTAGATGGTAGTCATATTTTAAAAAACGGAATTCATCAATGAGATAGAAATCGGTATAGAAATTCTCTTAATTTGTGTCGTCACAGAAACAAAAAAAGAAAAACACAGAAACACTAAGCTTAATTCAGGTTTCGTCTGACGGTTAGTCACTGGACACTCCTCCATTTTTTCCCAACATTCTTTTAGCATGATAATAAATTTATTTTTGTCAAGAGTTCGCTATACTTTTGACACCTCTAGCCCACCTGTTACTGTATCATAAAATCTTCAATTTATTATGAAGTATCGCCTACAAGTCTTCCGATATAGCAAAAAACTAGACATACCAAAAATACGTTTGGGGTAATGGCGCACTATGCACAGCGCGGTTCAAGAATGGAGTTGATCTTGGAGTAATACTTTTTTGTTGTGTACGTACAAAAAATTTTATTTGCGCACACAAAATTAAATTAAAATAAATTACAAAATGAAAATAATTTATAACTTTAAACAATATTGATTTATTTTCATTCTACACTGTCAAATAGGTCAGATGAAATCTGGGAAAGTGCAAAATTTTCTTCCAGCCAAAAATTAGGCAGTCTTCTAATAAAAACAAAAAAAAAAAAGACCACCAGACGCGGCCGAAATTTAAGTTTGACTAGACTGATTAATATCACAGGTAGCTAACTCACTAAGATTATGTGAATTCATTTAAAGTTCTTTTAGTCGCGGTGATGACTTTTTGGTAAGAGCAAATGTAACGAGTACACGTCACCGACATGCGTCACAGAAGTGTATATATTTGTAGCTGTTCATGTGACGTATTGCTCAGTATTAGTGTTAAAATTCTAAGTTACATATTTTCAATTCTATAGAATAGAACTTAGAATTTACGTGACTAAAAAAACTTTAAATGAATACACATAATTTCAGTGTACCACCTGTGATATTAATCAGTCTAGTCCGGCCTTAAATTTCGGCTGCGTCGGGCGGTCTTTTCAATAAGAGTGCGCGCGCGTGACCGCTGCTCCTTTGTCACTGACTCACTAACGGAAATTTTAGTCGGGCTGGGCTGACTATATCCTAAGTGAGTTACTCGTGTATCCATTTAATATGTGTAATAACCACTTTAATTTTCATGCGACTAAAAAAGTTCTCACTTGTAAACACGCCATACAGTACGCGCTGACCCCAAATCTCCCGATGTAGCACAAAAACTACATGAAAACAAAAAAGTCATCGAGCGGCGCGGGCGCAGGTCAACGGAACTATATCTGTTAACTAGATCAGGCAGAGCTTTGCGTAAGCGATGGCCGAGATGGACGGACTTTTGATTATCTCGGCTTAGGATTCGAACACAATGAACCTTAAGGCTAGTTCGCATTAGGCTAGTAAATTAGTATAGTAGTGAGTACTTAATTTAGTAGCTAAAATATGACTAAGGCTCTATCGTAGCGGGCAACTTAAAAAAGAAGCTATATGTATGGTGGAGAATTTTACGTTTATAACCTCAATTTCGGTAAACTAAAATAGTTATTTGTTATACAAGAGTGCAAAATTGATTTTTAACCGCGTGCTCAATTTTGATGACCGAGCAAGCGAAGGATTCTAAAATTGAATCACGAGCGCAGCGAGTGATTCAAAATTAGAATCCTGAGCGTAGCAAGGGAATCAAAAGAGCACAAGGTGAAAAATCTTTGCACTCGAGTGCAACACGTAACTTTTCATTCCACCTCAGCGAGGAAATTACTAAATGCAAATTAACAAATTATTTAATGTTTTCGCGCTAAGCAAATTAAAAAAAAGTAAGTACACCAAGAAGGTTCCGAGTCTGAGTTTTTAACATTTTAAAATAAAATGTATGATGCATTCGGCACCAAGGAGGTAGAAATAAATAGGTTGAATTATGTTTTGAATTCAAAACCTCAGTACACACGATGTTCTAAATTCAAATTTACTTTAACCTCTAGAGGGTAAAAACGACTTTTGCGCCCTGATATCGAGGAGCAAAAGTACTCTTTCCGAGCTGGTGGGATGAAAAATATATTTCTCTTCAACCAGGGTGAATAGATGTTAGGGTGGAATTGTTTGCATAATATGAAAATCTATTTAATTGTCTACAAAATAAAATTGAAATCTCTGTGACACGGCAATAATTTATGGGGGCACAAAGCTTCTAAGAAATTGGCCAATCTCCTTTCTATATTATATGTATGTTTAGTTTTAAAAGTTTTTGTTTCGCGTATTTGTCATAATAATATTTCAAACACGAAAGATTGTAAGAATTTTTGGACGTATGAGTTACTCTTTCACGCAAAAACTACTTTTGGATGTTTTTTGGTACATAGATAGATAGATAATGATCTGGATCAACAATTGGTCTACTTATTTTCCCGGGAACATAACGAGATCGGAAACTACGCGTTGCTAGTAAATACGAGTAAATAATACTGTGCATGCAAGAAGCTTACAACTAAAGAGTTTACATAAACTACGTATAGAGTTGGCACAAACGCTTTACACCGAAAGCACGGGTAGCATCTTTTTTGCCTTGTCGCTCTTGTGGAAGTGTCATACTTTTGTCGAGGCACATCACTCTGTTGCCATAGAAAGTATGTATGTCATCTGCTTACGATTGACACAAAGAAACCATGCGGAAAATCCATGGAAAATCTAACACTGTACATAGTAAACTCTTTAAAATCTTTAAAACCTTGTGTGGTGCGATATCAGTCCATCTGATCTGAGGCTCAGACATCATCCAACATTTTTATGAGCGCCTGGTAGTTCGGTCTGCGGTCAAACAGAAAAATAACTGTACTTGACTATACAACTAGGTTTACTAAAGTCTGGTTTGGACTTATACATTAATAGCAGTGTCCGGGGCTATTTCCCGTGATAAAAATAGGGATGCCCATTACGATACGATATATCGGAATATCGATACAGCACTATACGATATATCGATATTTGATGCGATATTTTGATCATACGATACGCTTCGATATATCGCATTCTTATAAAATATCGCATTACCATATCGTATCAAACTATGTCGGTGATTAATTTGTAAAATTTTAAAGTACCTATTACATCATCACTAAACGATAATAGACAGTGCCATTGAATATATTGTTATTAGTAATAAGAGAATGATAACGTCGACAAAATTGTTTACGGAACCAGAACAGCCGGCTTTTATTCAGACTTGGAGGTAGATTTAAATAATCTTTGAACTTTGTAGTACCGTCAAATATGATTAATAAATGTTTAGTTTATGTTCTCCTTTGTCATTCCGTTCGTAGCTGGGCACACACTTTCCGAAAGCCGTAATAGATTAAAATCCACAGCGCTTATCCAAATTATTATTTTTGCGTTGTTTAAGTGCTGATCAATGGCAAATGTGATTTTTGTTGAATAAAACTATTTTAAATCCATATAATTATTTGTTTCTTTTAAAAAATAAAAAATATAGTAAAACTACTAAAAAGATAACCCTTTGCACGATATATACTTATTATATCGCATATTAAATGAAAGGCATGCGATACGGTTACGATACGATATATCGATACAAAGGAAATCGATAATATCGCGTATCGATACAACCAAGTTCGATACAGTTACGATGCGATATATCGATACAATACCCTTTTTTGGGCATCCCTAGATAAAAAGCAGCCTATGTGTTCTTCTAGACTATAATCTAACTCTGTTTCACACTTCACCTCACTTCACTTACCGGTTTTCCAAATTTCAGCCCGATCTGTTTATACGTTACGATGTGATTGGGGAACAAACATCCATACATTGACATTTGTAATATTTGTAGGATCATCTAATAAATAAAGTTGGCAAGTTCCTCTATAATTATGTGTTTTTCTTACGGTTTTAGTCGCACATTTTTGAAGTGAATGGCTTTTTTTTTGGCGCGCCACGGACAGATTTTTCATGGGCTGTGAATTGAATTTTAGCGTCACGCTCGGGAATGATAATAAATCTTCGGGTAAACGGTAAACTCGGGATTATGGCCACTGGTCATCTAGAAATGCGTCAGCATTTTCCATTTGCCATCTAGAAATGCTAACGCATTTCGCATGCTCATAGCCACGCCTCCGGTTTCACCCGCATAGTTTCCAAAATAAGCTACCAAATTCTGAGTTATAAGTTTTCACTTCTATCGGCAGTTCCTATGACTGCCAATATTTTTTTTAGCAAATCCCTATCTCCTCCAAGCCTTAAGGAACCTCGTTCCAAAAAGAAAGATTTCCGCGACTCATGCTCATAAATGACGTCTTGTTACCGATCGCGGTGTGATGGCGACCGCTGTTGATGTGATATCTCAACTCAATAAATATATAAGCATTGCTTGCTATTCTGAATAGGGTTGCCTAACACTACTTCCTAGACATGGGCCATCCATAAATTCACACACAAGTCTAGGGGGAAGGAGGAGTTCGACGAAGTGTGACATTGTGTGACAAGGAGTCGGGAGGAGTCTCAAATTTAGTGATGTCACAGAATCAGAATCAGAATAATTTATTGTTGAACTGTGTACAAACTAGTTGGTAGGTTACAATATTTCCAGTACTTACAACAGTCTGCCCTCTGCGAGCATACAATAATAATTAACCTTAAATACATTTTTTACTTAAGCATTTTAAAAAAAAAACGATCTTCTTAGCGTTTCATGGATTCACCGTGCGGGTGCCGGGTCTATCGTGTGACAGAGAGAGAAATCTCGAGTAGATCCCGAGACTTGTGACACGGGTGTAGATTTAAGGGGTGCTTTGTGACGTACATCAACACTCACCTTCACTACGTATTTCGTAAATATCTAAGTTCGTAATCGTACTTAAATCTAGACGTAATTTAAACGAAAGTTGGAGAATAATTTATGACGTCACACTCGTTAGAGGTCTCAAAAATGTGTCCAACTGTCACAAGGACGGGGGAGGGGTATAAAAATTATGTAATACCCGTGACATAATACTAGTGGTAGGACTCTTGGCAGAGTCCACCTTGGGAAGTACCACACCTTTGCCAGTTATTCTACCGCCAAGCAGTAATGTGCAAACATTACTGTGTTCCGGTTTGATGGGCAATGTTTCCAGAGAAATTACAGGGCTTAGAGATATAAGATCTTAGATCTCTGGGTGACGAGCGCAGTGCAGTGCTAGGTAATTATTTGGACTCTTCATGTTACAATAGCTGCGTGTCACTGTGCTGTTATGTGTCAGGCATGTTGCTTACCATCAGGCACATGTCCTGATCGTCTCGTCAATCTTTATTAAAAAAAAAAGAAGTGTGGCACTCGGGGACTGCCGCGCTAAAGCTATTGCATGTTGCATGCATTTTTATCAACATAAGCAATAGGGATGTTAACAATTTTTCGAAATTGCCTTTATTTTGAAGCACAAACAAACAAATGTCACATTTGTTTACCATAAAGAATATCACGGGAAATCCGTTAAGTTGGCAACACTGCTAAGAACATTTAGTCTGTAAAGCTAATACCAATAAGATTCAAAGTCGAATGACCGAGTGGGAAGGACGGCGTTACGGTCTTCCATCCCTCTTTCTTGTGAACATAAGAAAGAGATGCACGATCACTAAAATTCGGTCCCCAGGCCCGCGATAAAAGCTATGCAATAGCTTAAAAAAAATTTTTGGATATCCCACACAATGATTGAGCAAACACAGAAGTATTTCAATTTTAAAAACGCCAACAAAAAAAACCTTTAAATGCACGACGCTTTATCCTACACTAGTAACATCCCGCGATTTTATGTGAATAAGTATAGTATAAGCAGCCCACTAAAAGTTCCCACAGCTGGGACTCGGGGCCTTTTCTTGAAAGGAGAGAGTCATCCACCACGCTTTCCCAGTGCGAGTCGGTGGATGACACATGACCTCGAAAGATTCTAGGTACATGTCGGTTTCCTCACGATGTTTTCCTTCCCCGTTTAAAGTTAGGCTTTATGCATGACTCCGAAAAGACAGTGGTGCGCGAGAGTTTTGAACCCCCGGGTTCAAATCACGATCGGTAGTCGCCGTTCTCCCGAACAGCCGTTACTTACCTTCTTCACTTGCGTTCCCATACACATTATTTTCCCGGGCCCGAAGTAGCCTTTGTGTTATTCGTCCATATCCCTTACTGATATATAATGTGAATCAGCGTCGCTTTTATAACTCCGAACAGTTCGAAAATCTGTGTAATCCTAAATCCTTGGTACATGAATAGATAACGATCTGAAATAACACACACTTTGACTTTTTTTATTCTGTGAACTACGCGGGTATCTGTGGGGCTTTACTACATATACTGTACTTTACTATATTAGTACACTCCGCGAGGCATAAGCTGAGCTTTGCATTTGTGTGAGTGTACATGGATAGTGTAGGTGTGACAACCGGCCTTAGGCGCGGCGCCATTCTGTCTCGCCGCGCTCCTGCCTGATTGGTGATCACTCACACTAATGCAAAGCTCAGCCTATACCTCGCGGACAAAATTTCAAGCTCCTGCCTGAGTGGTGATCACTCACACTAATGCAAAGCTCAGCTTATACCTCCGACGCTTCGCTGTGGCACATTATGATGCAAAAATTAGATAAAAACAATCCTTGATGCGGACTATATATCATTCTAAAATTTCAACTTGATCGGTACAGAACTTTTTGAGTTTTTAATGCGTACACAAACCAACGTAACGTTTTTTTATAAATAGAGATATTAACAAGTAGACAGCCCTATCTCAAAAGGCCAATGTTTACAAATATAACGAGAAAACTTCTCAGCTGTGATAACGTTTTGTTATGAGCCAAAAAAGGCGACGCCGCGGACCGTTATACTCGACTCGTTATGTCGGTCTGTAGGTCCTATATTCCATAAAAGTCAAAATAGAAACACGCTATGTAAAACATCTGGCGTATATTTTATAATGACTCATACAATAGTGATGAGTTTACACTTCTAATGTGTAGTAAATAAACATATTGTAAAGTGGTCGATCCTTTCACACAACACTGTCTAGGCCCAAAGACCGGGTTATCGATCAAACTTTTTGTAGTTACAGCGAGTTTTTATATAGTGATGGCAAACTCACAATAAAGTTGTAAAAAATTGACATTGGTCATTACAATTGTAATAAGTACATATATTTTAATTTCTGACACTTATTTGTACGATACCTATTATCGTACAATATAAAGTTCAATTTAAACTTTAAAAATGTATACTCTTTGTATGCTCTTATTTTGTTTTTTTTATAAAATTGACGTGTAAATTGTACATTTATCAATAAAGAACTTTGACTTTGACTTTGACCACTAAGGATTCACATAAGGATTCTTAGACGCCGACAAATGCACGATTCATCACACAAATATGTATCCTGGGAATCGAACACCCGACCTGGGTGCACTCGCTACCGACTGAGCCAAGAAGGCTAGTTAAGTCCTGGGGTTGGTAAAATCCTAGTTTGCGTGATTATTTAATTATCTCGATGTGTCGGCATCGTTACTACCGCCTTAGTCATAAGCGGTTATATCGTGATTAAGCCCTGTGTAATGTAAACAATATGAATTCAAATCGGGAAAGTTTTAAAACTTTATCGTAGTTTACGATTCGTAGGGAGTGCGTTTTGGGTTTAGTTGTTACGGAATACAGGCACAGACTACAGACGGGACGCAATATCATGACTTGTGCAATGGACGGTGATATGAAGTTGGTTTAGACTTGACTGAAACATTGGCTCAAGAGTATGGAGAATAGACGCAAGTAGAACAATATCTGTCATGATTTATGGATTCATTATTCGTAGCCAATTAATTACTTACTTTATTTGCGACAAGACCAAAATTAAATATTTTCAGGATTCCCTACCACCTTGGTTTAATTTTTTTTCGTAGTGTAAATTATTAAGAGGCTTCAAAAAAAGAGGAGATTCTCAATTCGGTTAAATAAATGTTTATTTTTTCGTTTGTTTTTGGCGAGGACGTACAATATCGATATATTCTTATGAAATTTGGTCTAGTCTCTGAATTTAATTTACATTTAAGTCGGCTTTTGTTATTTTTTTTAAGAAAATAAATACTCTACTAAGTAGTCCAGTCTTTTGGTTTGAAATGCTTAGTTGTGAAAAAATATGTAATCCGCCATTTTGTGGTGGCGGCCATCTTGTAACGGTTTTCATCTAAGTTATATAAGAACACACGTCTAAAACGCTCCACACAGGAGTCCTAAAATCAGAGGAAATTACGTAAAAGTAGTGGGGAGGAGCTTACATCGCACCATATGATTGGTGATTTATGATGCGTTGTAGGGTCCTAGTTTTACGTAATTTCCTCTGATTTTAGGGCTCGTGTGTAGAGGGCTTAATTCACCTTTCAAACAAAAGAAACTAAATCAAAATCGGTTCATCCGTTTGGAAGTTACAATGCGACAGACAGATAGACACACACGTCGAATTTAAAAATCCCCGTCGTCGCGTCGGGGTATAAAAATTCACAGTTACATGATGATTTTAAATGTTTACATTGAGAACTTCATAATCAATCTTGTGGCATGCAAATATTGACTCGTTTTGTTTTTGCATTTCAGGTAGCCGCCACAGCAGACGAGAATACAAAAAACAGACCACAATGGACAACCAGCAGACGACAAAACAGAACCCAAACCGGATTTGACATACATTTCACAGATTCTTACCAAACGTATTTATTCTATTAATTGATTAACAGCAATGTACATTGTACAACAAACTTGCGTTACAACACAGAACATGTTATAAAAACAAAAGATAACACTGCTCTATCCCAAACATTTGGTCAAGGCTTACACGAGCCAAAAAATCTTTCAACTTCTTGAAAACAGACTATAAAATTGGTTTGCGTTTATCAAAACAAACTCAAAATTACAATATTGACTTTAAGCACATTTTGTGATACGGGAGCTTACTCTCAAGGCACATTCTAAATGAAAATTATTTTCATCTCTTTTTAATACAGCCACAGAGGCAGAGACAGCGATATCGCTTTTAAATTTGGAATGTAGCTTCAGAGTCGAGTGAGTGTAAATTCAAAATTAAACTATTTTTTTACCAGCAAAATTCCTAAATTTACACGTCAAAAATATTACCAATAGTATTTACGTTTACATACTTGATTGTTTTAACGTAAATAATCACCGTATTCTATACATTTCCTCAAGGCTTACATGAGCCAATAATCTGTCAAACTTTGGGGCAAATACAAATTGATAACGAAGTTTTTGACGTTTGAAACGTCAAAGACATAAGATTGAACTTCAATAATGTTTTATAATACGATGGTTATTTTACATTTTTATATCTTTAAAGTTGTTTTAAAATGTAAAGAAATCGTTGCAGTAAAATTTGACGAAGTGTTACTTAACTTCATTCGCACAGATTAAAAAAAACACAACCCAGAGAAGACACAAGAAAGTTTTTAAAACTTTTGATGGTAATTTAAGTTTGATCTCTTAATGAATAATTTTAACGTACTTATATTTATGATGTGTAATGCCATATTAAGGTGTAATTCTCTTGGTGTTCTTATAGGTTTTAAGTATTTTAAGGTTTTTGGATACTTTGGAACATTGCATATTGTAAAATCTTATTTTTATACCTATAGTGACGAACAACACGGCCTTTCTGATGGTAAGAATAGTAACAGTTCACTATAAATACGAGCTAGGGGTGTCGTGTCCACGTCGTCAACCCAGAGGAAAATTTGAGGAATATTCGAGAAACTTTTTTATAGTGCCCCATGAAAACTTGAAAACCTCAGGTTAAAGGATTTTTTATTTTACATCTAATTACATTAGCAGTCTACTTTAAATTCCCACTACTGGGACTCGGAGGCTCTCTCCCACAAGGACAGAGTCAAAGTCATTTTCCACGATGCTGCTCAAGTGCGTTTCGGCGTTTTAGATGAAAGTCTGGAATAGCACACCGGCTACTTTTTATCCCGAGAATACTACGAGGCGAACCCGGGGCACTGCTAGTTAAATATGTGGGTGGTGTTACTTTATTTAAGAGAATTTAAAATGAACATACGGTGCTTTACCGCTGTTTTGCAAGGTTTAAGCGAGCCAAGACAAGATGTCTTTGAAAAAAAATAGTTTTTAGTTTTTTTTTTTATTAAAACATATTTACTCAAATGTATGAGTAAATAATATTTACTCAAATGTTTGAGTAAACAATATATACTCATAAAATATTTACTTAAATTTTGGAAACAAAACCTTTTTAATTATATTTATATCCGTATAAATATCGTCTACGTGTGTGACGTCAATTTAAAAAAAACTAAATCCAAATTAAAGAAGACAGAATTGAGCTCAAATGAAGCTTAGCAATGCGGCGGTAAATGATTGCTCTCGAAAAAAACGAAACAATTTGTTTGAAATTAGTCACAAAGATTCTTATTTTTTATTAATTTAAGATTATTGTTATAACTTCTTGTTACTTCTTCACTGCCACTTCTGTTAATTTACTTTTTCGTGAAACTCGCCTCCGTATTTCGAATATTTACTCAAACGCTCACGCGAGCCCAAAGCCTGTCAAATTTTTGAGTAGTCACATCAACGTAAAAGTGTTCGTAACGTCAAACGAACAAAGAAACAATAAACAATTTTCGTACAAAAAATTAAACCGACTTCAAAACCACAAATAGGCACTCAAAAGCGAAAAATAAACTAAAATCATTGTTATAAGCGCTACTCACTCATCTGTTTGAAGTCGGTGCCAGCTAAATCTAACAGGTATAGGATAGATACTACTTACCTGTGCCTACATAGCATCAATCTACTAACTTTTTGACCTGACTGGCACCGACTTCAAACAGATGAGTGAGTAGCGCTTATAACAATGATTTTAGTTTATTTTCGCTTTTGAGTGCCTATTTGTGGTTTTGAAGTCGGTTTAATTTTGTACTGTTTATTTTACTCTTTTTAGTGTACAAGAACAAAATTTAAAATTTTGATTAAACCCCGACTACCTTGGATTTGTTATCTGTACAACATTCTACTAGTCAAGCCTTTTCATTTGATACCCATATAAAGGGCGTTGTGAAAAAAATATGTATTTCGGCATTTTGTGGAAGCGGCCATCTTGGATTTGAATTTTTCATAGTGAAAAGTATTCTACTAGTCAAGCTCTTTCGTTTGATACCCAAATTGAGGTAGTAATGAAAATATAATATAATTCGCCATTTTGTCGTGGTGGCCATTTTGGATTTGAAATTTGTTATAGTACATAGTACTCTACTAGTCAAGCCCTTTCATTTGATACCCAAATTGAGGTAGGTTGTGAAAATATTTTGTCCGCCATTTTGTGGAGGCGGCCATCTTGAATCGACATTAACCAGACATAGCTAAGAACATCTGCTATGGTATTAACCTTGAAATAAAAGAAACCGCATCGAAATCGGCCCATCATTGACAGGGTCGAGATTCATAACTTTTGAAATCTACAACGTCATCCAGATACGCAATTTTTCAGTTTTGGTTCATATTTCAAAACTACTTGACCGATTTCAAAAGATTTATATGGGACCATTCGGGAAGCATACCCATCCGAACACAAAAAGAAATTTTAAAATCGGTTCAGAGGTTCTCGAGAAATCAGGTAACATACATAAATAAAAAAAAAAAAAAAAAAATAAAACATAGGGGTCGAATTGATAACCTCCTCCTTTTTGGAAGTCGGTTAAAATGAGCTCCAAAAGAAGAAAAAATGAGCATAAAAAAACAAAACTTTTGGAATACGGAGGCGAGAGAAAATGACAGAATTTTGCTACTAGTTTTAAATGTATGCATTTATCGATAAATATTGTAACAGTCATAGTGATTTTAGTTTTATTATATCTCTACTTACTAAGTTTGTCTCGATTTAATTTTTGAATTATTTTTATATGACGTTTCTGTTCCATTTTTGACAGAAGGTAAAATAATTTAAAATTTAAACGGATGTAAATCTTCAAGATTAATTTTGTTGTTGTATCCAATTTATGTTTGACAAGTCACTTGAAAATTCAATATGGTATTGAATATTTAATTAATTTGTCGATTTAGATATATGATTATACGCAAAATCCTATGCTAAGAGAGTCGCTTGCTATAGATGTCGATAATTATATCTAAATGTACTACTTTTTCTTTAGAACCAATCCTGAATTGCCGAAAAACGAAGCGTTATGAAGCGTATATTTGGTGAGGCCTATGTCTAGCATGCGGATGAGTATAGGCTGATGATGATGATACATCTTGACAGCTTTTTTTATCGATAATAGGTTTACATTTGACAGCCATCGTCTGTTTTTCAACGACGATGAGGACTGCGATGGAGCGTAACAAAAAAACGATTTATTTTCGATTTGTTGAGATTGAAACTTAGTCGTAGTTAACATTAGGCGAGATGGCGGTCAAGTGTAAACCTATAATAGTGAAAAAAGTACTTTGGAGACTGGCTTTTTTTTCGTGTGTTGGCCCAACAAAAAAGTCATAATATTTAATTTTGGCAATGAAATCAATGCGACCCTGTTAGCATAATACCCTTCTTCTACGTAATCCTGTATGACGTATACTCATTATTTAATTACTACTTTTACTGGGATCAAGTCATAAGATAAAAAGTTAATTTTTCGTTAAACCGTTTAAAATTAAACCTAATAAAACTTTTTTTTATTATTTTTTTTTAAATCAATCTAAATTAAATACCGTTTTTGAACATACAAAATTTATTACCATACCAATATTGTGTTGCGTTATATCTCTAGACCAAGTGGCAGACAAGGCTAAGCACAACAACCATACTGAGTTGA
The DNA here is from genome assembly GCA_017562165.1 of Ectropis grisescens. Classification (NCBI taxonomy): domain Eukaryota; kingdom Metazoa; phylum Arthropoda; class Insecta; order Lepidoptera; family Geometridae; genus Ectropis; species Ectropis grisescens. The sequence goes on along the minus strand of CM029794.1, from coordinate 17,587,824 downwards.
AAGGATAGCGTTCTACTCATTAATACAGTCAACTTTTATTTCAAAATCAACATTTTGCTGTATCCAAATACTTTTAACATTATATTTTTTCGAAAATTTCACAATAAGACTTTTTAAATGAGAGATTTGTGTGATAATTTGTGGGAAAAATGCCAATACCAAGTCTACCAAAATAATTTATTGACATGTCACGTCAATCGTCGACAACGTCAATCGAAACATATTTTTTTACCAAATCTTTTTATCAATACAAACACAAAAATCTTCATTGTTATTTGCATGTAAGATAAGATGATACAAAACATTTTAAAAGTATGAGTATAAACCTAATATTTTTTTGGAAATAATTTGTATTCTCATTTGAATACGACTCATAGAAAATTAGCTATCGCAGTTTTTTTCATTCTGAAAGCGCCTCCTTGGTCTTAAAAAAGTTGTTTCTTATCATGAGTATAACACGTCTCTTTCGGCTGAGTAAGAGTGTTTTGCGTAACCCTTTGTATCTGCTACAGTATGTATTAATTATTCTGATACAGCTATTGAAAATCTATACATACAAAGTATCTAGAGCTACACAAATTTGACAAACAAAATTGTACTAAATATGAAATTAAAAATGTTCTACATTATTTGGCCGTTTTCACAGAAATGTATACCTACCTACCCCTCTTCTCACTTTACTTACAAAATATTGATCATTCTGGAACATACCATTTTGCGGCCGAATTTTGTACCAAACCTGGTTTAGATTAGTTAGTAGCATTTGTTTCGAGATTGGCCTCGTGGGTAGTAACTCTGCCTCTGGAAGCCGAGGGTCGTGGGTTCGATTGCCACCCAGTGCAAGTATTTGTGTGATGAATTCAAATATTTGCACTGTGTCTGGGTGTTTCTATGTATAATAAGTATGTATTTACAATTATATAAGTATTGTATCAGCTATCTGGGCGCCATATTACAAGCTTTGCTTAGTTTGGGGTCAGATGGTGTTGTGTGTGAATTGTCCAATATTTATTTATACAAAAAATTAAAAATGGAGAGTATTACATTTGTTTAGAAACAAGTGTTACTACTGTAAAACAAATTTGTTATAAAATCCGGTCACAAAATGCCGGAATGATCAACATTTTGTGAAGCGAGATGAAGGATAGACATTTTTGAAACCGCCCATTTTCAGTTTCTGATCATGATATTGTTATTTCGTTAGTGTAAGCTAGATGTCCCAACATTCACGATTCCTAAGCTATGATTGTAATCGTATTTTCTAGTTGTAAGTTTTCAAATCTCGATATTGTCATAATTTTACGATAAATAAAATGAAATGATTACGATTTGTAATTATTGTTTTATTTACATTAACGCCTTATTTCATAACGCAATTTGGGGGAGGGAATGTTTTGTAAAACGTTATGGTCGTCATGGAGGTAACCCACATAACTAACTATACTTTTTTTTTAAAAAGAAGTGACGAGACGAGCAGGACATGTGCCTGATGGTAAGCAACATGCCTGCCACATAACAGAACAGTGACACGCAGCTATTGGAACATGAAGAGTCCAAATCATTACCTAGCACTGCACTGCGTTCATCACCCAGAGATCTAAGATGTTATATCTCTAAGCCCTGTATTTTCTCTTGAAACATTGCCCTTCAAACCGGAACACAGCAATGTTTTCCCATTACTGTTTGGCGGTAGAATAACTGGCAAAGGTGTGGTACTTCCCCAGGCGGACTCTGCTAGGAGTCATACCACTACAATACTATACTGAAATATAAAGCTGAAGAGGTATTTGAAGAAAACACTTTTTTTGTCGCACCACACACAACATTTTCGTGGGATGTGAATTGATCTCAAGCGTCACGCTCGTACCTAAATGATAGAAATCTTGGGGTGTTAGACGCATGCCATGCTCAGAAGACTTATTCAGACGACAATTCTTTGAAGATTTATTCCAGACTAGCAGTGGCCCATGGTTTCACCCGCGTAGTTTCCAAAGTGAGTTATCAAATTATGAATTATAAGTTCTCACTTCTGTCGGCAGTTCCTATGACTGTCAACTTTTTGTTTCAGTACGCTGATCTCATGGTCGTCATCTCTACAGGTCTAATTACAAAAATTATGTAGCTGTTAGATACTCGTTGAGAACATATGTATATGCTAATAAAAAAGTTCCTATCGAGTAACAGCGTAAGTGGTTGGGATTTTTTTTAAGGTGCGTCCTCCAGCAAAACGTGTTTTTTGTCCAGTTTTCAGAGCTATCTACTCATTAGACAAAACAAATATCAACTGGGAAAAAATATATTAAATTTCTACAGTTCAAAATAGTAGTTTTTTTGTTAATGAATTTATTGTTTGAATAATCTTCTCACAACGAAACAATAAAAAATAGAAATAATTGTAATCATCCTGCATCTACTCGAAAACCCGCCATTATTTTGGTTTTGTACTAACACCAACGGATAGGTAATTCCATTACGAACATTTTGGTGGAAATATTTTTTTCAAAAGACCAAAATCTGATTTTATAGAGTTTATTATAAAATTTGAGCGTAAAACAGCGAGAAATTCTGCTGTTTCTCTCTTGCTCTTTCTTGCGGTGTGCGATGAGGTAAGACATACTCAAGGTCATTTGCTCGGGGTATGCCCTTAAAAATTCCCATCGAGTAGCACTGACAGTTGAGGGTTCAGGATGTAACTCGTTGAGAACAAATGTTAGATAGCAGTGAAGACTAATAATGCGGAATTTTAGCGTTATACTTACAGCACTAACGTCGTAGGTACTGTCAGTGGCGGATTAGCCATAGAGCAAGAGTAGCAAATGCTACGGGCCCCGCGCAAACTGGGGGCCCCGCGCCCGACGTCTGTCTGACTGTAAATATACGAAAATATCTTGCATAACACCCTACCTTCCTAAACCTAAGCAAACGAAAGGCCCTTGACAGAAATACGTCACCCCGCGCTGGCTTGATCCGGCACTGGGTACTATACGTCACCTGTAAGACTAACCACAGATAGATACATATATACCTCTGTATTGATACTAGTGGTCCCCCCTGGTAGTTGTACCTATAGGTATATTAAAAAAACTTGAAATAGCTAACACTGTCAGATTATAATCTCACGCTAGGCTAGGGTTGTTTGTAATCTGTCGTGGTTTGATTATAACTCACGGTTTTTACAACGGGATGTTTTCAAGACGTAAAAAGACCTGTCAAATACAGTTCCCAATTTCACCATAGGTGGCGCCACTGTTTTATTTTGTTAGAGAAATTTCACAAATACCAACAGTGGTGCCACACTTGGCAATATTTAGAACTATCTTTGAAAAGTCTTTCTGAGTCTGGAAAACGCCTCATTATACGGTGACACAAACAATAATATTGTATTTTTTTTAAATAAATGGTAACGAGACGATCCGGACATGTGCCTGATGGTAAGCAATATGCCTGACACATAACAGCACAGTGACAAGCAGCTATTCGAACATGAAGAGTCCAAATCATTACCTAGCACTGCACTGCGCTCGTCACCCAGAGATCTAAGATCTTATATCTCTAAGCCCTATAATTTCTCTGGAAACATTGCCCTTCAAACCGGAACACAGTAATGTTTGCACATTACTGCTTGGCGGTAGAATAACCGGCCAAGGTGTGGTACTTCCCCAGGCGGACTCTGCCAAGAGTCCTACCACTACAATATATACTGTATATACTGTATTATCTAAGTACCTAAGCCCAAATTTACCCAATAAATCGATTGCACTTAAAAATTCTGCGATCAAAACCTGGTAGTGTCAAATCCTCAAAGCAAAGTAAGAAAACAAAAGCTAGCTCACATGAGGCTGGTTAAAAAAATTTTTTTTATTACTTTTAGCGCCATCTGTGTAATACATTTAAAACTACCAAGAACTGAACGTATCGTTAGGAGTTGTACTCGAATAAACTATTAAACCTCTGAAGTACCGAGAAAACGAGAAAAAAATGGTTCAAACAAAGTACCATAGATGGCGCATAGTAATATCACATCTTTTGATTCTATATCGGTTTGTACGTAGGTTTCTGGAGAACTACTACTCTCTTTCTACGAAAAATGAAATTTAGAAATAAAATCGCGACTTTCCTACTCCTGTTCTACTTCGTCCGATCTAACGTTGAGAAATCGAACATCTATACTACGTGAGCCTTAAGCATGATCCGTAATACAGTTGTAAGTTTGACGTGAAAATGTCAGTATTACGTATAGGGTTACAAGAATCTAATGGCACGTGGCCAAAATGGGAACTAACGCCGTTGTTAAGTCAACTTGGATTGCCGATGCTCGATTTCCCTAAATTTCCCTAAATAGGAAATAAAAAAACAAACATTTGTGGCGTAGTTAATTCCACCTGCAGCGTGTCGAGAATAATAATTAATTAATAATAAATTTATAATTAGAATAGGCTTAGAACATTAAATTTAATCAGATGAAACGACTGATCGAAGTAGAACTGGATTAGGAAAGTCGCCTGTTTATTTTGAAATTAAGTTTTTCGTAGAAAGAGAATAGACGTTCTTGACCTGTTCTTGAAACATAGTAAGCTTCTGTCTTCTTAAAGGAGGATTTTTTAACTAAAAATATTCTGACCATACCAAAGTTTGGATAGGTATTTTAGGCAACTGAAAACTAGTTACATACTTTTTTATTTAGAGAAAATGCATTTACGCATGATCGCCATGCAGGGACACGTCAGGGTATGTCAGTTTCTACACCACGGATGGACATGGTACCGACTAAAACCCTACAGGTTTCTCAGGCATTGCCTGGGGTCAGAGTTGCGGGGTCACTTCTCACTTCACTCATTCTCACCAACGACCCTGACCCATTTGCCACCTCCCCTGCGGGCCCGCCTCACGAGTCGCATTCAGCTCCAGTGACGCGTCGGAAACCAGCTCTCTAGGTGGGATGCCGGGCGGAGAATCCACAGGCCTTCCAGTAGAGACGGGATGTGAGCCAGAATGCCCCTCAAGGATCTACCCCGATGTCCACTCCCGCTCATAATCTAACAGACGAACTAAATAGAATGGTATATGTTTTAGTATGAACACTAACGTGGTTATTACTCATAATAAATAAATACACGGGTAACTCACGTTTGATATAGTCTAGTATAGTCTGACTCAAGTTTCTACGAACTGAACGAACGAGGTGGGAACTCGCGCGCGCACGCTCCTTCAAAAAGATCGCCAGACGCGGTCAAAACTTGAGTCGGACTGGACTGACTATATCAAACGTGAGTTACCCGTGTATTTATATAAAATGGTATATGACCCTGTCATCATCAATTTGCGTGATTTTTTCGTTTCGCTCTTGTAGCTCTACAGCCGAAAGGATATGTAAAAATGTGTAGTAAGTTTTAGAGTCAAGGCTAGCATATATTTAGCGTTATGCAAGTAACGATCCGTGACATGTCTGGCATACGGAACTGCACCAACCTTGACAAAATAATAATTTCTAGTACGCAAATGTTTGTTTTTGTGTTGTGTGCTACAAAAGTGTCTTTTAAAACAATAGATACGTGACACTGTTTCGCTAAGGGCAGGACCAGTACCACCTCGATCAGGTCCTGCTCTCCCTGTCACTTTAAACTATTATTAATAGCAAATTTGTCACTTACGCCAGAGTCATTTAAAATAAAAATATGAAATACAAAAAAAAATGATTTCTGTTTACACAGGTAGAGCATTTATAATAAAGAAAACGTAATCACAATTAAAACTGCACCAGTTACCTTTTTTTTATAGTATAGAGTTACGAGACGATCAGACGACATATTTATGCTGATGGTAAGCCGCATACCTGCCACATAACAGCACAGTGACAGGCAGCTATTGGAATATATCTGGTTAATTATTGGACTGCATGAAGAGTCTGATAGTATATCTCTAAGCCCTGTAATTTCTCTGGACTTCAAACAACATACTAATGTTTGCAAATTACTGATTGTTATTTATTTATTTATTTAGAGACAAACAGCCATATTAATTTCTCTTAAAATATAAAAATTCTGATATGTTAGCCTATTATAGGTGAATACAGCTTGCTTAAAAATTGTGGCTATTTTTATACAAATAATAATGAAAAAAAGAAAACAATAAAAAACAACAAGAAAAAAAAACAATAATAAAGAACTATACTCTCACAAATTAGACGTCCTCAACAAGTTGACTAGCTTGTGCTTAAATACGGCTTGGATTTGCGATAGAATAACTGGCAAAGGTGTACTTCTCGTACTTCCCCAGGCGGACTCTGTTAGGAGTCTTACCACTATAAAATCGATATTTTTTTTATTCGCCTATAGCACAGTCGGGTTACATTTTAACCTAGAATTAACTATGGCCATTTTAGGGGACTCATAAATAGCTTAAATCGAAAAACTCCATTTTCCAATTCAACCAGTGCGTTAGCCGCCATATTAGCTTGAATGTCAAATTGTTTTTTTAGCCATATATCATCTATCATTATTTTTTTACAAAATATGGTTAGAACGAAAGTTGCTGCAAATATGCTTCTCCTTAATGTTTATCCTCATAATTTTCATCGTCAGTCGTCGTTGTTTCAATGCCTAAAGACGAAAGTCTTTAACCAGTGCGTGTTACCAGTGATGGCTTATGGAACTGAGACGTAGTCCTTAACTGTGGGCCTCATAACGAAGCTCAAAGTCACACAGCGAGCTATGGAAAGGGCTATGCTCGGAGTCTCTTTGCGCGACAGAATCCGTAATAAGGATATTCGCAAAAGAACGAAAGTGGCCGACATAGCTCAAAGAGTACGCAAGCTAAAGTGGCAATGGGCAGGCCACATCGCTCGCAGAACTGACAACCGATGGGGAAGAAAGGTTCTCGAGTGGCGACCACGAACCGGAAGACGCAGTGTTGGGCGGCCTCCCACTAGATGGACAGATGACCTCATAAAGGTCGCTGGGAACCGCTGGTTGCAGTTTGCGGAAAGTGGGAGGCCTATGTTCAGCAGTCGTCTTGTTCAGCCGCAGGACGTCTTGCGGCTGATGATGATAATTAATTTTCATCGTACAATCTAGTAGTTACATTTGTATGTTACATAGTCATATTACAGTTCATTTCACACTAAGCTTGTGTTTCATCAAAATTGGTTTAGCCGTTTCAAAGTTATCAATTCTTTAGCGCAAGAAGTTTTCGACGCAAAACGGGTATTACGAGTATCTTTACTTCCAAATATAGTATGACGTAAAATGTTGAAATTAAACTAAATTTTGAGTTAATTTAAATTATTTTTTTACATTTTTTTTACAACAAGTTTTGTTAAACTTGTTTAGCTTCGCGGTCTAGTCTTCAGCCTCAGAACCGGAACTTCGCACATCGTCGAAGCGCTGTGAAAAGGAAAAAAACATTAATTTTATGATGTGGGTTTCGTTTTTTGAAATCTACCGCCTAAATGAAATGCACGGTGAAGGAAAACATCTTAAGGAAAACAGCTCATTTCAAAAATCTTTCGAGGTCATGCGGCATCAGTCAACCGACACTGTGCCAGAGTGGTGGATTATGGTCTTGACTCTCTCCTTGACCTGACAAACCAGGGTTATGGATCAGGCACCGGGTCACGCATCCTTACCATCCATGAAGCTCAGGGACTAACATACGAGTCGGTAACCGTAATCAAAACCAAGGCAAACATGAAGCTGCACGAGAGCATGCCCCATGCGGTAGTGGCAATCTCACGGCACACGGGGACCTTCACATACTACGCTGACGACACCGACGACGCCATCGGTCGGTTCGTGCGGCGAGCGTGGGCTGCATCACCGAAGACCATCCGCGATTTTAACCTACAGATGGCCATCAGGGACAGAAATGCGGCCGTTGTGGAGGCTCTGGGCCGGGATGAGGCAGCTTAGGCAAATGGCAAAAGGCAATTAGGCAAACACTCGATGTCGAGTCGATTACTAGCGGAATCCCAACCGGTAGTGATCGGCTCTACAGACGAGCACTAGAATTAGATTTTAAATGTACCCAACTCCCTCCTATTTTCCTAATCTTCTCCTTATCCAAGATATGTGTAAAACGATAATTGTAATGACAAAGGACCCCGGAGTCTGTGGAGTGGCTAATTTAAATAAAAAAATAAAAAAACTCTCTCCAGAGAGAGAATCATCAATTTCTCAGATGGCGATAACCAAATAAACCAATTCGAAGTCATGTGCGTAATTCCGCTAACTTAAAACGGTGAAGGAAAACATCGTGACGAAACCCACATGTACCTAGAATCTTTCGAAGTCATCCACCAACCCGCACTGGGCCAACGTGGTGGATTATGGCCTTAACTCTCTCCTTGCGATAGAAGGCCCAGCAGTGTGAACATTTAGTGGGCTGTTGGTTGATTAATTGAAAACCAAATCAAGGTATAATTTAAGCACTTTATGTAGGACTTAATCACGATCAAAATTATCATTTAATTACCTCGATGCTTCGGCAGCGTTACAGCCGCCGTGGTCACGAGAAGACTGAACAATACAAATAAAGGTACTTGTACTTACTTATTTTCTCCTTCTCGGCCTTTAGAAAGTACGTACGTACGTAGTTTTCTAAGCTTTCGCGATTTGAACAGATAGGTAAGTAATGTAAAATTAATACTATTCATAGCGATCACAATTATCATATAATAGGGATGTTAACATTAATCACAAATTAATGTTTAATGTTAATTTTATGATAGTGTCTATTAATTAAAAAACTGGTTGCCTGTAAAGTCGGTTTTACGGGCGAAGATTTTACGTGACAACGTCTTTTTCTCGGTAGAATATTTATTGATATGAATATAATTAAATTGCACAATAGGAACAAGGAATTGAATGAAAATAAGAATTGCACAAATTTTAACTATAGAAATATATTTTGTTTACTAAAACATTGTACATGTAGGTAAACTTAAACTTAACTAATTCCTATTTGAGTGATTTTGTTGAGGATAGGACGATGATAGGAGAAATATGAAATGAAAGGAAGTGTTTCTGCTGTAATGTGTCTTGCGAAAGTCAAGTCGATAGTTGTTCCTTTTAACGTAGTTGACTTAGAAACGTTTGATACGCAATCAAGATTATACGTATTTTTCATGAAATTAAGAAATTAATCAATCAATCATAGTTTACGATAATGAAATATCAGTGTACAATTATTTACCTTTATTGTTGTAGTTGTTGTAAATGACGAATCTAAGCACTCCACATTTTCACTACAGACACAGCTGACGATACTTTAACCACACGTGTGAACTTGTATTATGACGCTTTCTTGTTTTTCCAACGCCAAGAACGTTCGAGAAAGACAAAGACAGAGACACAAGCATGCGCCGATTCAATGCGCCTAATTCTCTAGTGCTGCGCGCGCGGCAGACCGATCATAGTTGAGTGGGAGAGACGCAAGGCATTCGGCGGGCCTCTCTCTCGTTCGGTGACTCATCGTAACGTTACCGAGCGTTACACTTTTTCATAAGTGACTCCCAGCCGCAACCTAATTTAAGACGTTGTCACGTCAAAATCACACATAACATTGAAAATCACATTATTATAATGTAATATGACGTAGTAAATTTATTATAAATTATTTTAAATGCCATTTTTTTTCTCTTGTCACGTGACTGGAAACACCAATATGACTTATTAATTTTGATTGTTTGTATTTAAGTAATGATAAGAAAACATAAACATGATATACAGTCATGAATCGCTACCAAAGTTTCGCGACTAGTGACATCATGTCAGTCGTTAGTGTCTTAGTTGCAAAATTCAAAATTAGTATCATATTGTATATTCACTCATCGAAAATACTAATATTTTGAAAACAAAATATATTTTTTACGGTAAACAAGCGTCAATCTTCAAAATAAACGTAGTTCCGTAAAATTGTTAACATCCCTATTACCTCGACGGTTCGGCAGCGTTAAAACCGCCGTGGTCACGAGTAGACTGAACAATACAAATCAAGGTACTTACTTGTTTTCTCCTTCTCGGCCTTTAGAAAGTTCTAATCATGCACTTGACATAATAAATGTTATTGTGTTACACAAATTTTATAACGTTACATAACTGCTGTAAGGCCATAACGAGTGATAAATTCATTATTATTATTATTACACACATTTACCTTTCCCAAAACGAACGTTCGATGCAGAACCTGCCAAATCATCCAAGTCCAGACGAGATTGAGGAGATGCAATATCCAGAGGGCTATTATTAGGAAGTAGCCTAGAATATAGTTACAAACGATGGACTGAACTCTGAAAACAAACAAGTTTATTTTTAACCCCCGACCAAAAAAAGGGGTGTTACAAGTTTGACGTCGATGTCTGTCTGTCTGTCTGTTTGTGTCTGTGTCTGTCTGTGGTACCGTAGAGCTCAAACGGATGGGCCGATTTCGATGCGGTTTTTTTGTTTGTAAGTTAACATCCGTGCGGATGTTCTTAGCTGTGTTAGGTTAATATCGATTCAAGATGGCCGCCTCCACAAAATGGCGGACAAAATATTTCTTTACAACCTACCTCAATATAGGTATCAAATGAAAGGGGTTAACTAGTAGAACACTATACACTATAAAACATTCAAATCCAAGATGGCTGCCACCACAAAATGGCGAATTACAATGTTTTTTTTTTCACTACTACCTCAATATGAGTATCAAATGAAAGGGCTTGACTAGTAGAACACTATGCACTATGATAAATTTAAAATCCAAGATGGCCGCTACCACAATATGGTAAAATACATTTCGTTTTACACAACTCCCATATGGGTATCAAATGAAAGGCCTTGACTAGTAGAATGTTGTGCAATGTACATATAACGAATCCGAGGTAGTCGGGGGTTAGTCAAAATTTTAATTTTGTTCTTGTTCTAAGTAAGCATGCGTCGTCGTTGACCACACAATATCAGAAATAAAAAGTGGTCCAGTGCTGTCCAGTCCATGAAGGCTTTCGTAGCACCAAGTAACATAATATTAAAGTTCTTGTAGTTCGTTGTTACTTTAATCAGTGTTTTAACAATAATCAATTTATGACGTATTAAAATAAAACTACTTACCTACTAGATCTCATTCAAACCAATTTTCGCTGATAGTTTACATGGTAATGTACATCATACGTTTTTTTAACCCCCGACCAAAAAAAGGGGTTTTATAAGTTTGACGTCGATGTCTGTCTGTCTGTCTGTGTGTGTGTCTGTCTGTGACACCGTAGAGCTCAAACGGATGGACCGATTTCAATGCGGGTTTTTTTATTCGAAGGTTGATATCCGTGCAGATGTTCTTAGCTATGTTTGGTTAATATCGATTTAAGATGGCCGCCTCCACAAAATGGCGGACAAAATATTTCTTCATAATTTATCTCAATATGGGTATCAAATGACAGGGCTTGACTAGTAGAATACAATACATAATAAAAATTTCAAATCCAAGGTGGCCGCCACCACAAAATGGCGAATTATATTATTTTTTTCACTACTACCACAATATGGGTATCGAATGAAAGGGCTTGACTAGTAGAATACTTTGCACTATGACAAATTTCAAATCCAAGATGGCCGCTATCACAAAATGGCGAAATACATTTATTTTTTCACAACTCCCTTAATATGGGTATCAAATGAAAGGGCTTGACTAGCAGAATGTTGTACAGATTAAAAATCCGAGGTAGTCGGGGGTTAATCAAATTTTTTAATTTTGTTCTTGTTTATTTTTGTCATTCTCTTATTTTAGAAGTTACAGGGGCACACTTTTTACCACTTTGGAAGTCTCTCGCGCAAACTATTCAGTTTAGAAAAAAAATATGTTTGGAACCTCAATATTATTTTTGATGACCTATTGTTTTGTTATTCATATAAGGTTCCGATTAAGTCTACCGTACCCCTTGACGAAATTATTAGTATAGATTATTAATCTTATTTTGTCCCAATAATTAATAATTCTATTTTGTGATGTTATATTTAAACTTAGTACGTAGATCACAATTAGTGTTTTTTAGCTCCCGACCAAAAAAAGGGGTGTTATAAGTTTGACGTCGATGTCTGTCTGTCTGTCTGTCTGTCTGTGTGTGTGTCTGTCTGTGGCACCGTAGAGCTCAAACGGATGAGCCGATTTCGATGCGGTTTTTTTAATTTGAAGGTTAATATCCGTGCGGATGTTCTTAGCTATGTTTGGTTAATATCGATTCAAGATGGCCGCTTCCACAAAATGACGGACAAAATATTTCTTTGCAACTCATCTCAATATGGGTATCAAATGAAAGGGCTTGACTAGTAAAATACAATACATAATAACAAGTTTCAAATCCAAGATGGCCGCCACCACAAAATGGCGAAATACATTTATTTTTTCACAACTCCCTTAATATGGGTATCAAATGAAAGGGCTTGTCTAGCAGAATGTTGTACAGATTACAAATCCGAGGTAGTCGGGGGTTACTCAAAATTATTAATTTTGTTCTTGTAGCTATCTTATGTACAAAAGGATAAGCTGACTTTATGACTGACATATCTTCGCAGGGCCTAAACTATGAGGGATAAAATCTTGAAATTGTACACGGGTTCCATTTATGACATAAGGGAGAGCAGTGAGAGAAGATTTTTGCAATCCACTCCTTAAGGGAGTAAAACGGGGGTGCAAAGTTAGTATGAAGTTACTCAAATTAAATTCAGTATGAAGATGCTTCATTAAAAGCCATACTTTGAATAATACTTTTTCGAAAATCAACCCTTAAAGGGGTAAAAGGGGAGTGCAAAGTAGGAATTAAAGTTTTTTCAGTGTAATAATAAGCATCTCTGCTTTTCAAAGTTTTACAAAAAAAAAAAATTTGGACTTACATTACTAATAATGATTGTTGTCAATATCCTTTTTATGAATTCAATCTCTAAGGGGGTCCAAGATGTTAAAAATAGGTATGCAAAAGTTTTATGTTTAAATGTTTGTTGCTCAATTAGGTCAGAACGTCTAAAAGGATCGGGTTGAAATTTTGAACACACTACTATTATAGTCTGGATAGTACACTGACTTTACCCCGAGAAAATAACGAAACAGAAAGTGGCCACGCGGGTAAAACCACGTATAACCACGTTAGTCCTTTATATAAAAGAAACTCACGTCATTCTCATCAGAATCCAGTAAGGGAATAGCGTCAGTCGGCCGATGATCCAGAAGACTATGAATATGATGAAGATCACTTTGCCCAGCGTCTCTCTCCCCGACAACTTGGCAGCTTTCGCCAGCTCCAATTGGTACTCAGTGGAGTCGTGCAGTAGCAGAACTATGGAACCTAATCTGAAATAAAAATGTGTCTATGTACGCAAATAAAGTTTTTGGTTTATTGCAATTAAGAAAAAAAATTACACATTTTGTAAGTGGCTAAAGAAACGCTATCCACAGGAAGCAAAAAATGAAAACTTATTTTTTACTCTGTGGCTTAGTAACGCGCGCACAAGCGCGCATCTATACTTATAATAAAACTGTAACGGGTCGAATTCTGTACATTGAAGATATTTTGAAAAAATTTTTTTTGGGGCACTCCGTAGTCGATACTGATGACGAAACTGCATTTTTTTTCTTTCATGTCTGTCTGTCTGTCTGTCTGTCTGTCTGTCTGTCTGTCTGTCTTTCTGTATAGGGATCACGCATCACGCCGAAACTACTGATTCAATTCAGCTGAAACTTGGCATGATTTTAGTTTAAACTAAGGAGATTGCTGTAGGCTACTTTTGATCCCCAAATTCTGATAGGTTTTCTTGCGGGAGGGGGTGAAAGTCAGAATGTGTATTTGGTTGTAACTCATATTTGCGTTGGTTAATTTCATTAATTCTTTTTTTGTTAGAAAGAACACATTTTTTATATTGTCCCATCAAAATTTGAACATTATCGGTTTGGTGGTTCGGAAATTACACAAACATTAAATAATAACGACACGCACGGCGCGTTCGGTACATACTAACTTCTAAGTATTCTGTGTATCACAGACGATCCACAGAATATCTAGATTCTAGATTCAAGAAGTGCCCACGTGATCGCGTCGCGTCGTCTTGAATGACAAAATAATTGTCAAAAATATATTTTTGTGTGGAAAAAGGAGGAGGTTGAGAACATCCTCCTTCAAACAAGGAGGATGTTCTCAATCGTGTTGCATGTTTTTTTATTTGGTTTTATTTTACACGATAACTCCGCTAATTGTGAGTTGATTTTGATAATTATTTTTTTGTTTGGTAGAAAATACTTCAGAGGTGATCTTATATATCGAAAACAGGGAGGTAGTTTTTCAAATATCAACAAAAACAAATATCAGCTTAGATTTATCTGTATTTAGTTAGTCGAACGACAGAATTAAATTACCTGTCATTGAAGTAAATTTTTGTTCTTTTGGAGAAAACATATCAGCATAATAAGTAGCAGCATAAACAACCCATTAAATGTTCCCACTGCTGGACGTCGGGGCCTTCTCTCGCAAGGAGAGAGACAAGGCTATAATCCACCACGCTGGCCCAGTGTCGGTTGGTGGATGACATATGACTTAGAATTTAGATTCTAGGTACATTTCGGTTTCCTCACGATATTTTCCTTCACCGTTTAATTACCGGCATTACGAACATGACCCTGAAAAGATAGTGGTGCGCGTGGTTTGGAACTCTGGGTCTCGGATCAACAGTCGGCGTTCTCCCGACTAAGTCAGCTGTAGCTTACTAGACCAGCCGTAACTTAACGTATTATTTCAATCCAAATACTGTTTAAAATTTAAAGGTAGTGTTCAACAAGCTTCGGTAACCGAAGCAGACCGTTGTTAGGGTTCCGTACCTGGCTTCGCTGTCCGTCCATCCTTCCGTCTGTCACCAGACTGTATCTCAAGAACGGTGATAGCTAGACAGTTGAAATTTTCACAGACGATGTATTTCTATTGGCGCTTTAACAAAAAATACTAAAACTTAAATAAATATTTAAGAGGGGCTTATTTCCATACAACAAACTTGACTTTTTTACCGTTTCTTGCTCGATACTAATAACGTACCTGTCACAGGTTGACGCTTTCACTATTCACATAATATTAAGTTTTATGTTCTCTTTAAATGTAAGTAATTAAAATTAAATAAATTTTTAAGGGGGCTCCCATACAATGAAATCATTTTATTTGCTAATGGTTCAGAACCCTTCGCGCGCGAGTCCCACTGGCATTTGACCGGTTTTATTTTTTCAAAAATTTTGTAATATCCTATCCTTTCCTAATATTATATATCTAAATATGTCAATATTTAAATTTTTGCTGCTCAATTACGTTAGAATGGCTGAATGTATCGAGTTAAAATTTAAAACATATTCTTGGCTTAGCTTAAGTAACACATATAGATAAGTACTATACAAAGGCAATGTTTGGCCTATGTGTTCTTCCAGACTATAATCTAATTGTATTTCAAATTTCAGCCCGATCACTTGATACGTTCCGCCATGATTAAATAACAAACATCCAAATATTGACATTCATAATATTTACAGTTACAGGACAACGTTGGAACGGCTGAACATATTTGGAAGGAATTCGAAACACACGTAGTTTGTAATCAGAAATAGCAAATCGGTTACTGTGACGTCGGAAAGACTAAGCAAATTTGGTAGAAAATTTAAACAGATAACTTATAGTCTGAAATACCACATAGTTTAGAGTCTAAAATTTCACATGGGGTCTAAGTCTATATTTTCGTTTAACTCCATATTAATCTATAATAAGTATATATTTTTGTAAGGAACTTGATGTGATGGTAAGGTAAAAGCCAAAAATTAAAAATATATGCACCCGTTTTGGCGTAGATAATATAGGTGATTTGCGTTCACAATCAAAATAACAAGCAACATTCTATTCTCATTAGACGGCGCTAATGCCAGTTTAAATCTAAAAGCACTAAAGGCCATTTAAATCGATGTTTTGCTATTGTGGTATGTATTTTTTCTTTCATCACTAGGTGGCGTTACTGGTATTCTAAATTGTACTAATAAGTTTTTGCTGCTAAAAGGATTTTGATGCCGAATTTGGATTCTTTCGTTCTTGGATTTTTTTTCTGTGTTACAATTAAATTCATACTTTACATTTCACTAAGACTTGGCTTAGATTTACGGGTTCAACTTGCTTGAGTACCTATCATTAAAACTCAAAATTTTAATCATTTTGATTCCACACAGGCTTCGTTCAAAATTTTACGCGGGCGAAGTCGCGGGTAACAGCTAGAAAACAGCTTGCGGATAAAAAGAGAAAATAGGTAATCAGATCATGCACATCAGCTTCAGAATTTTCGTAATGTATCCTATAAAACCCTTCAAACATAACACTTGCGGCTATGTTCGATACTACGAAACCTTAATAAGTATGTTTGATTTTGTTTAAAAAAGAAAATAAAGATGATAAAATTAAATATTTTTTTGTGTGGAAAACAAATTCACTCGGTTTTTCAATGATTACATAATGCAAATATTTTGACGTACGATACTTCCAACTAATTTACACTATAAGTCAGTAACATCTGCTTACGCGAACGAAGTAGCGGGTTCAGCTAGTAATAAATATGACAACTGATTATTTTTCTCCCGCTAAAGAGAAAAAAAGTCATAGCTCTTTTTCACTGTTGAAATCATTTTAATTTTTTTACCCGACTGAAGGAAGGGTTATGTTTTTCGCGCGTATCTTGCATGTTTGTAAATTTCTTTATTTCCACGTATCTTCCAAACGGCTGAATGGATTTACTATTACAGAAATTATATTTTATTTAAGAAAATATATTTTTTTTACCCCGCTATTCAGCTTCCATGTCTGCCCCTTTATATAATAAATATATTTCAGGCCGCTGTTTAGTAAACAAGCTAGGCAGTTAATCGATCGGCTGAATAAGTTGACAGCGACAAATCTAATATGTGAATTGTAAAACCTGTGAAGATGACCAATCCAGCTAATGCTCAGCAGAAGTACAGCAACGATATGGTGGACGAACATCTGCCAGAAATCCTTGCGGCGCACATCCCAGTACTGGGCCACCATGAGGGCCAAATAGTAAGACAGTCCGATCATGTAGTACCACCTTAAGCCACCAGAGTAATCCTGTAATACGAACAAAATTAAAAATAATAATTAATCCTTGATACCTCGGATTTGTTATCAGTACAACATTCTACTAGTCAAGCCCTTTCATTTGATACCCAGATTGAGAGAGTTGTGAAAAAGAAATGTATTTCGCCATTTTGTGGTAGCGGCCATCTTGGATTTGAAATTTGTCACAATGCAAAGTATTCTGCTAATCAAGCCCTTTTGTTTGATTCCCATATTGAGGTGGTAATGAAAAAAATAATATAATTCGCCATTTTGTGGTGGCGGCCATCTTGGATTTGAAATTTTTGTTATAGTGTGTAATATTTTACTAGTCAATCCCTTTCATTTGATATCCATTTTGAGGTAGGTTGTGAAGAAATATTTTGTCCGCCATTTTGTGGAGGCAGCCATTTTGTATCGATATTAGTCAAACGTAGCTAAGAATATCCGCACGGAAATTAACCTTCAAATAAAAAAACCGCATTGAAATCGGGCTATTCGTTTGAGCTCTACGGTGGCACAGACAGACACACAGATAGACAGACAGACATCGACGTCAAACTTAAAACACCCCTTTTTTTGGTTGGGGTTAAAAAACATTATCTACGTACGTTGCCAACTACCTTAATAGGCATGTCGACTCATTTTTGATTTAATGTGTCATCAAAAGGCTACTCAATAACTGAAACATAGGTGAAATAATTACTTTGTGGCCTTAAAAACTTCCCGTGATATCACGATTTTAAAAACACAATTAACGACCACTTGCTACTGAATCTGAAAACTTTAACTGAAAATACATTTAAATACAGTTTAAAAAAGTGGCTGATCTCTAAAGGATATTATGATCTCAAAGAATATTTTAGTAATGTAAATGTATTATAGTAATTATCCATCCACTCATTGTGCCATTCTATTTAAATTTGTGTATATAATGTAAAAAATGTGAAATTGTACAATTATCGATACTAACTACGATGGTCAAACTGAAAGTTCTTAGAACTGGCCACTTATAAACAATATAATAAAAAAATAATTCTATAATTTGAAAATAGAACTCTTTGCCAATATTACTGAGTATATACTTCATTCATTTGTCATTTGTTTTACGATTTGGCGGCAAATTGAAAATTGTCTGTGTCACGTCAACATGAATTTAACACGAGAAAATTTTCGTGCAATGATTTTTTATGACTTTCGATGTCATTTAAGTCAACAAGAAAGTTCTGATAGACTACGATTGGCCTTTCACGATGAAGCCCCATCTCGTGCGACTGTTTACAACTGGTTTAATGAGTTTAAACGTGGTCGCACTAATCTCACTGATGATTTACGTGAGGGACGGCCTTCTACGGCGACGACTGAAGATAACATCTGTGTTGTGCGGCGTATGATAGAGACTGACAAAAGAGTGACCTATCAGCAGATTCGGACAAGTTTAGGCATCGGTATGAGTCAAGTGCACAAAATCCTACACGAACATTTAGCGGTCAGGAAGCTTTGCGCCCGGTGGATACCTCATAATTTGACTGAGGCTCAAAAACTCCATCGTGTGGATTGGTGCCGTAAAATGATTGAAAGATTTAACGGAGGTGACTCAAATGCTGTGTTCGACATACTAACAGGTGGCGAAAGCTGGATTTACTGTTATGATCCTGAAACCAAAAGACAATCTGCTCAGTGGGTGTTTCCTTTCGAGGAGTTGCCAACTAAAGTGAAGAGAGATCGAAGTGCGGGGAAAAAATGGTGGCCTCGTTCTTTGGAAGGATAGCTCATTTCGCAACAATTGTGTTAGAGGATCAAAAAACAGTTTCTGCAGAATGGTACACTACCAATTGTTTGCCACTTGTCTTGGAAAAAGTTCGAGAGAAACGACCTCGCAGTAGGATCCTCCTTCACCACGACAACGCCTCATCGCACACCGCCAAGC
The DNA here is from genome assembly GCA_017562165.1 of Ectropis grisescens. NCBI lineage: Eukaryota > Metazoa > Arthropoda > Insecta > Lepidoptera > Geometridae > Ectropis > Ectropis grisescens. The sequence goes on along the minus strand of CM029794.1, from coordinate 17,568,790 downwards.
GAACGATCGACTATTTGGCGACATCAAACGTTGAATTACTGGGTCACCCGCCGTATAGTCCCGACCTCGCGCCTTGTGATTTTTATTTATTTTCAAAAATTAAAGAAAAACTTAAAGGAAAGCGGTTTATGAATGCTGAAGAAGCGGTGGCTGCGTATCGCGATGCCATTGAAGAGACCCCTAAGGACGAGTGGGCAAAGTGCTTTTCCCAGTGGTTCCATCGCATGCAGCGGTGTATTGACGTGAATGGACAATATTTTGAAAAGATATAATAAAACTAATAACTGGCTAATGTAATCAGTTTTTGATTTTCTAAGAACTTTCAGTTTGACCCTCGTATTGTGTTTTTAATGCACAAAAACATTGTATATTCGTAATGGATAGAACTGTCGGAACTAGGTATTTAAAAATTGTAACATCATATACCTGTACACAGTTTATACAATAAAGCATATTCTATTCTATTCTGTTCTGTTCTGTTCTGTTCTGTTCTGTTCTGTTCTGTCCTGTCCTGTCCTTGTCCTGTCCCTGTCCTGTCCCTGTCCTGTCCCTGTCCTGTGCTGTCCCTGTCCCTGTCCCTGTCCCTGTCCCTGTCCTGTCCTGTCCTGTCCAGTCCCTGTCCTGTCCTGTCCTGTCCTGTCCGGTCCTGTCCTGTCCTGTCCTGTCCTGTCCTGTCCTGTCCTGTCCTGTCCTGTCCTGTCCTGTCCTGTCCGGTCCTGTCCTGTCCTGTCCTGTCCTGTCCTGTCCTGTCCTGTCCTGTCCTGTCCTGTCCTGTCCTGTCCTGTCCTGTCCTGTCCTGTCCTGTCCTGTCCTGTCCTGTCCATCCTATCCCACCCTATTCCATTCTATTCCATTCTATTCCATTCTATTCCATTCTATTCCATTCTATTCCATTCTATTCCATTCTATTCCATTCTATTCCATTCTATTCCATTCTATTCCATTCTATTCTATTCCATTCTATTCTATTCCATTCTATTCCATTCTATTCCATTCTATTCCATTCTATTCCATTTCTATTCCATTTTATTCCATTCTATTCTATTCTCCCAAAAACGCTTCATACAAATCACTATAGAAACGTAAGTTAAACTAAAGAATATCAACATTAAAATTGGTAGGTACACATTTTATTTTATTTAAATATTATCATTATATCAAATACTTTAATAAAATGGCAGGACCTGTCGTCACGCCTATTATAATTATGTATAGCCGTATACTCCTACCATCCTTATTAGTTCGTCAGATAGAATATGGAAAATGTGGGACTCGTATTTTTTGTTTCATCAAATTTTCAATAATTGATAAAGATATAATATCGAACTCCCAGGGTGGGGATTATGAATTATGACGTCACTCTATCGTAAAAATCGTACCATAATGTGACATCACTCGACACTTCTATGTACTGTATCTTCGTCATTTTTTGTTTTAGAACAAGAGAAAAAATACGTGTACTTAAAATATTTTATTATTATTTAACTGACGACGGGCTAATATAATAAGTATGTATTTACAACTATGTAAGAATATTTATTTTATTGATTTTTTTTTTTTGGAACAACTCATCTCCGACTAACACATCCGTAACTGCTCCCGGCCACATAATAAATATTAGTACAGAACCCTCACTTAGCGAAACATTTTATATAAATAGCGACTCTTGCTGGTACGCAACAAAGTGCAATTCAGCTCGCATTAGCGCTCAATGCCTATCGCGATTTTCACCTAAACATTTGCGCTCTCTTCTAACGCGTAATTCTGTCGCTGTCTAGCGCGGAATGATGCGCATCGAAAGGGTTGTCGACATAAATAAAAAAATAAATTAACCTTTCTTTATGTAGGTAGTCAGCATTGTAGCTCAGATTATTATATTTTAGTTACCTACTTACTTCGTAACGCGCAAGACAGCTAGAAGAGGCCGTAACATAGGGTCGGACACATTGAAATTAAAACAATAAAAGTATACTTTGACTGGTTTTATTCTACTTGATCGTCAAAATGTTGTTTGATAAATATGTAACATATTTTAATGTACCTACACTAATACATACAACCAGCTTCGATTACAAGCTATTTTATAATGTCCCGTACTTTTTGTACGGTTAGCAGAAAAAATATAAAAAATAATGGTATTTTTTGTACTGTGTAACTAGGAAAAAAAACCTGAGAGGTGTCAATTAACACCCGGATGGAACGAAGTTCCTTTCGATTAATTAGTGAAGTAATTATTATTATCATTATTTTTTATTATTTATTATTTACAAAAAACCTGTATACACTCAACAAAAATAATCGTCGCGACACCACACTGTTCAATGCGAAATAGAAATGAAAATATCTGGCTTGCTTTCTATAAGAGAGAAAGAGACAGACAGAGAAACATGCGACGCCGCACAGCTTACAATAGCAAAAAGTGTCGTGACAACTTTTCGTAAGAATTTTTTCCGTCTAGCCCCCTTTCACAACGCGCGATAAGGAACTTCGTTCCAATAGGAAATATTGGCTTCCAAATCGGACTACATATTAAGTTATAGGAAATATTTCAATGTAAGTATACGGTATGAAATAACACACATCAGATTATGTTCACATTACCTTAACATCAACCAAATTATTTATATACACAATCAAAATCTGTAAAAAACACCTATAAAAGGCATAACTTCAATATGTGCCTACAGAAAAGAACTGATGTACATCAATCAAATTACTTACCTTTCTTCGTACTTAGGCAATACAAAAAATGATAATTCTTTGTTTGTTTTTGACTAGTGCATCCATATACAGCACAATATGCACGCGACGTCATTTTGAGCGGGAAACGTGTTGCGCGAGCTCTCAGCGGCAGTGCGTTCGACAACCGCCTGGCACTTGTTCCGTACGAGGAACGGTCTAGCTGTAGGCTAAAACCGCGCGACCTTGAGCGAGTGAGGATGCACTGTCCAAGACGCTCGCCGCGTTCCCGCGCTGGATGGCAACATTTGCTCCAGGACCGTGCCGGAGCGGGAGTCACCCCCCCCCCCCTCCTAACAACCAAAGGCCTCCACGACAACAGGTACAAATTCGTACTGCGATACCAACATACCAACATAACAAACGGGCTAATTCATTATTTTTTTTCGTTTACTGTTGTACCGTTGTCTATACTGCGTTATCCGTAAAGTAAATAATATGCGTATTAATAGCATAGCCTCTTTACTCAACAGGGCTGTTGAATTCAGATTCATTTATTTCAGACCTTAGGTATAATAAACAAACATATAATCATGTTCACGTGGTTACGTCATTTTAAAAAATGTAATAAAGTTTATAATAATGTCAATAAATGGCTTATTTAAATTGTACAAAATGAGTATTTAGAAAAAAAAGTAAACTAAAAAATTAATAGCGGCTTTATAGCCGATATTTTCATATATAGCGCTATATATTTATAGCGGTCTTGCCAGTTCACTGCAGCTGTAAAGAGGCTTTGTATCTTATATTTCTGGGTGACGAGCGCAGTGCAGTGTTAGGTAATGATTCAGACTCTTCTTTGTATTACAATAGCTGAATGTCATTGTGCTGTAATAGACAGGTTTGTGGCTTACCATCAGGCACATGTCCTGCTCGTCACAAATATATAAATTGAGCTTCTCATGTTTATTTAGCTTACCGTTGAAGATATATATTTGTATTCATCCAAGTCCCAAAACCATTTCTTGTGCCAGAGCGAGTAGAGACCTAGGAAGAAATTGAGCATCGAAATTGTTCCTTTGAACATATTCTCTGTAAATTTCACGAGGTTCGACGGTTTGTCCTGTTTTACCCGGAAGCGCCACCATCGCTCTACCTGCCGGTCTGTCATCTCCGTCTTTTTGGCAAGTAATGATATCTGGAAAATGTGAAGTTGCATTACAAATTTTGCTCAAGGCTTACTCGAGCCAAAATAGGTAAATTTAGTCCAAGTGAAATCATTTATTCCATGGGGTACCACTGTCGTTGCACTGCTTAGCTGTACCGTATCAAATCGTATCATGGTTGTGGTTCCAATTTGATTTGATTTGATTTGATTTAATTTTGACTCTAACTTTGTGAAAATAACGTCTAGGCTGTGGAATGCGTTGCCTAAATGGGGGTCTCCTAATAGTTACAATATTGGTGTGTTCAAATCGAGAGTGAATCGGTTTCTTCTAGCTAAACACGCTCCATCGCAAACCGCATCATAGCTTAACATCAGGCGAGACAAGTGGTCAAGTGTAAAGCTATAGGTAAAAGTAGAAAAAAAACTTACGTCGTGGCATTTTGTAGATCTTTTAAAGGCTGCTTCTAAGACATCATTGTATGGAGCCTGCTTTGTGGCCTTTTCACTTATATTTAAGCTTTTACCGAATGGTGCGAATATGTACCTGAAATATATCAATGTATCATTTAAATTAGACATATTTTCTTGCCTAGTTGTAGCTTCGGCGAACATATAACATACGTCATATTTACGTATTTGATCGGCTTCAAAAATGGTTATGTTATGTTATACATAAAAGTGCAAATTTGCTTTTTAACCGCGTGCTCAATTTTGATCAACACGAGCGCAACGAGTGTTTAAAAAAATTAAAATCCTGAACGTTAGCGAGGGAAATGATAGGGCATAAGGTGACAAATCTTTGCACCCGAGTGTAACACGGAACTTGTTATCCCACCTCAGCGAGGAATTGACCAAATAAATGTTTTGCGATTAATTAACAGGTTCAGTCAATTCTGTTGGCGTCAAATTAACTTCTTCGTGTCACTCATAACTAATCACTCAGTTTAAGTTTTTCAAGTTTCTTGATAATAACCAAAGGTTTTAACAATAATGATACGACGTGATAATATATAGATGGATGAGGGTTGAGGTACTTCTATCCTCCTAATCCTCCATATCCATACGTAAAAAGAAATTGCGCCCTAAGCAAATTAAAAAAAAAGTACACCAAAGAGGTTCCGGGTCCGAGGTATGAATTAAAAAAAGTCGTATGATACATTTTCCACCAAGGAGGTAGATGTAGGTAAATAAGTTTATTAATGTTTTCATTCACCACTTAGTATACCGGATATTCAAAATTCAAATTTACTTTACTCTCTAGACCTCTAGAATCTAGAAGATAAAAACGACTTTTGCACTCGAAGAACAAAAACACTCTCTCTGAGATAGTGGGATGAAATAGTTATTTGTTATACAAAAGTGCAAAGTTGATTTTTAACCGCGTGCTCAATTTTGAGGACCGAGCAAGAGAAGGATTCAAAATTAGAATCCTGAGCGTAGCAAGGGAATCAAAAGAGCACAAGGTGAAAAATCTTTGCACTCGAGTGCAACACGTAACTTTTAATTCCACCTCAGCGAGGAAATTTATAAATGCAAATTTTTTAATGTTTTCGCGCTAAGCAAATTAAAAAAAGTAAGTACACCAAGCTGAGTTTTTAACATATTATAAGAAAAATGTATGATGCATTCGGCACCAAGGAGGTGGAAATAAATAGGTTGAATTATGTTTCAAAACCTCGTTACACACGATGTTCTAAATTCAAATTCTAGAGCTAGAGGGTAAAAACGACTTTTGCGCCCTGATATCGAGGAGCAAAAGTACACTTTCCGAGCTGGTGGGATGAAAAGGACATTTTCAATTTGTTTCATTTATTTCAAATATATCAATCCACACCTATTATTAATGATTTACAAGGTCAAAACGTAAAACTAAGATAATTAGCATATAAATAAAATTAGACGCCAAATATAAAGAGGTATTTTAAATATGAATAATCTAGTAAACAGGTTTTTACGTTAATTTTGTTTTTTTCGAATTCTCCACAACATTATTAATGAGGTGTCATTCAATTTGGACTGACATATTATGTGTTTGAGAAAATGTAAGTCCGCTCGCAAAAATGTCAATAGTACCTAATAAACAATTTAGTGAAAATAAAAAGGGGGTTTCGTTGTTTGCCAATATGTCAAAATCTATTTAAGATAATTCCAATTTGAAAAAAGGATTAAAAAATTACAAAAAAAATCATAAAAATAATATTTAAAAAATCTACTCTTGGAACTATACGACTCATATTTATATTTTTCCCAGAGGGTTGAAAATACGTCCGAAAACGGAATTTACCAATTTCTTAAAGTGAAAACTTCTCTTGGCGCTCCTAGACAGATTTTTCGTGGGCTGTGAATTGAATTCTAGCGTCACGCTCGGAAATGATAAAACATTTTCGGGTGAACTCGGAATGCTAGAACGAGACAGATAATATACTCAATTGTTCTTCGCTGTTGTGTCTCTGTATTTAGTGTATTTGGGTACTTCTTCGAAATTTCATTCTTCGACTGATTCATCTGGCCAAAATTTTATTTCACTTTCAGCTCTGCCATTTATGTTCATATGTAAAAAGGTAAGTAAAGAACATATATTTCAATGAGGGACTTGTTTTTATAAAATAGTTTTCAAGATATCTATGTTCAAATATTTTGTGCCCAGATGAATCAGAATTTGTATTACAGATGATTTAGAATCTGAAGTAAAAATGAAAAACTTTATGTAATTTGGTTCTTTATTGACGAAAATATCATATTCACACACATCAAATATTTTTTATTTATGACAAAAATTATCAATGATCTTGATCAAACGTAAATATCTGATTCATCTGCGCTTGGTGACAAGCGCAGATATAACTCCGAGATCCAAGTCAAACAGCCCCATGTCCACCTTCTGGTACATCCGTTACACGACTGGCTGGGTCAGGCTCTCATTATTATCACCCGACCCAGAATGGTCAAGCGCAGCTTATGCCAGATTAATCAGTATTATATGCCGGACACTTCTTATTTGCCTATTTATAAACAAACTAAGGTAGAGGTATAACTAATAAAATATTTTTTATAAAAGCGCAATTCATTTCTTTGTGATATAGGTAATTACTAATTATAATTCATAATGATTTGTCAAAGGAAAAATGCGGTAGCCACTCTTTTCTTCCGGAAAATGGCAAGCGGACGCGCCATATGAATCAGAAGAACAGACTTCAAATATTTTTAATTTATACTTAGATTGCAATTATTCGAAAAATAAACCTTGTCCCAGTTAGAGTTAAAGTTAAACTGTATAAAAAATAAACAACACGCCATTTTGTTAGTTAGTTTCGGAAATAAGCCCATAGAACTCCAAAATGTTGTCTTTGAAAAAGTACCCATTTATGTTTTTTATAGCGACATTAACTTCTAGGTACTTACCACTTTAATTTCACCTGTCACGGAATATTAAATTTATATTTCACATCCATTGCAAAAAAAGTTTTGGTTGTAATTTTATTAGTTGGTTGTTTTACTGATTTATGCTTTATCATAGTGATGACACTAAGTAAACTCACAAAATAATGCCTATTTTCATCACTGTAACACATATTCCTATTTATGCATTTTTAGCGAAATACCTATAAATTAATTAATAGCAAATAATAAAAAATTGCGAGTCAAACGCTATTTCCGACCCGCGTAAAAATTGTTTTTAATTTATTCTTGGCCATGAATACTAGTCATTCAGCCGCATGTTAGCCGCATTCCCGTATTGCCGTGATTAATAGGTTAGGATATTCAATTTCAATTAAAAAAAAATGTTTTTTTATTTTCGATTATTTAAAAAAAATTGTAGTTTTTAATAGTTAAGTATTTCTTATTTTAGTTTTCACTTCTGTCATGCGGTCTTAAGCGCACACATTTTTTAACCTTCGACCAAAAAAAGGGGTGTTTTAAGATTGACGTCGATGTCTGTCTGGCTGTGTGTCTGTCTGTCTGTGTCACCGTAGAAACAAACGGTACAAACAAAGCAAACGGTTGGGCCAATTTCGATGCGTTTTTTTATTTGAAGGTTAATATCCATGCAAATGTTCTTAGCTATGTTTGGTTAATCTCGATTCAAGATGGCCGCTTCGACAAAATAGCGGACAAAATATTTCTTGACAACCTACCTCAATATGGGTATCAAATAAAAGAGATTGACTAGTAAAATACTATACATTAGAACAAATTTCAAATTCAAGATCGCCACCACCACAAAATGGCGAATCACATTATTTTTTTCACTACTACCTCAATATGGGTATCAAACAAAAGGGCTTAACTAGCAGAATATTTTGCACTATGACAAATTTCAAAACCAAGATGGCCGCTACCACAAAATGGCGAAATACATTTCTTTTTTCACAACTCCCTTATTATGGGTATCAAATGAAAGGGCTTGACCAGTAGAATGTTGTACAGATAACAAATCCGAGGTTGTCGGGGGTTTATCAAATTTTTAATTTTGTTCTTGTTAAAATCTACTATAAAGACCGTCATCAATTATTGTTGCTATTTTCTTTTTAAAGGTAAGTATATATCTCTATAAGTCCACATCAAAATGTTTTTTTTTAATTATTAAAAATTACTAGTTTCTGATTTATTCCTTTATGTTCGCCCAATTACCTATCTGGATGCCAAATTTGAACTTTCTTTATCATTTGGCACTGGATAAAATCTTTTGTCTATATCTTAATCAGTGATGATAATGACGATTTTAGGACGTTACTATCTAAATAGCCGTTTGAGGTATGTTTATGAAATTTGGAGCACATATCGATATCCTGCTAGTCTCAATGTGTAACCAGTTTCACAAGTTAATGTGCAATAGTTTTTTGTTATGCGGAGGACAAAGTTGCTTCAAATGGTCATCGAGCAACTCGATCTTCCGCACAAGCACGGAAGTAGCCTTTGCTAAAAAATATTGTCCAAATCTTTCTGTCATTTCTTGCGGGAGGGGAAGTTGCACACTAGCGCAAAGCCGCACTATTACATACAAAACATACCTGTACCGATCCATTGCCGACCATACTCACACAGCCAAATCTCTAACACATAAAAAATAAAGCAACATTCACAAATCTAGCCCCGCCCTCACGCCACAGTATATTATCGAAGTTCATGGTCCACGTGGACTTGTACTTTGACAGAGGGGAAACGCTGTGTATGCCTACTGCCTTCCGCGTTGCTAGCTGCATATGGTTCGTGTTATTACACATGGTGTGGCTCGCCACCTCACCAGAATGAACTTGAATGAACTTGGCTGGACCTGCCGTGAATTATATTAGCGGAAATTAAACATACAATCTAAACCAGACTTTTACCATATCCCACAAGAGTTAACTTGAGACCACAACGGACTTCAAGCTTCTACACAACACGCCCATCTTTTTTCTGGGTTTCTTATCGCCCCCTTTATACCTGCAGTGCCCTTAAGCGGCTGTTATCCCACTTTGGAAAAGGCTGGTCCAGAGGATAAAAACGACTTTTGCACTCAGATATCGAAACGCAAATTCTTTCTGAGGGTTGAAAAATTAATTACGTAATATGTATTGGTTTATTTTAGATATAATATTAAGGTGATTTGTAACTCACTTTGTCAAAGTGTACCTCAAAGCCAATATTCCTACCATCAGCAGCACCACTGGCGACAGTTCTGTTAGAGGTACATTCGGTACGGGCGGGTCTAAGCCAGAAAAATGTAGATAACATACTTCATAAAACTCTAAAACTGATTCGAACATCGCGCGAACACTTCTGAGGACTGACTTGAAATAACAAAGCCTAGTAAATTTATTAAAGCATTTAATAACAATGTAATACACTTTTTTATCTGTTACACACATAAATCTATGCATGTAAATAATTTGTATGTTACAAATCTAAATTAACAGATTTTTACTCAATGCAATTCCTACTAATATTATAAATGTAGAAGTTTGTGAGATATTGGGCCCGTGGGGGCCAGGAGTTCATCTTATCTTCAAAAGCCTTCGACGCCTTCGACGCGTGGCCAAAATGCTGGCTTTCATTTGCCCCAATCCATAAGCATTAGCAATCAGCGTGGTGATGCCGCCAGCATGCTGAATACGCTTCCGATTGGCTTGTGGGCTTGTTCATCTTGATATCTGTAGACCTTCATTGGCAAATGGATGATTCAGATGTGTTTAGTGTAAGTAGTTAGGTATATAGCGTAGTGTAGTTCTCATTGCATTTTGAAAATGAAAATGAAAATATGTTTATTGTGGCAATAACGAAAGACAAAAACAAAAAAAAAACACAAGATATGGTACATGTTTGTAATAAGAAAGAACTACAAAAAACAAACACATATTGCAGTGTGCACTGAACCCCACACTAGGGCTTCCTGTGTTGTGTGTTTCTCCTAATTTTATCCAGTAATAAATGGACTGAAGAGCCATTTTAGTTTTGTTAATAAAGGGTCTTCCCATTAAAAAAGAAGGTTGGATGTTTTGTTGCTGAATCAAGGTATAGTACCTGGTTGACCGAGCTTTGCTCGGTTTTTTTTAACGATATTTATTTAGGCAGGTACGAATTACGTAGTGATGACTTACTTAGATACGAATTAAATGCGTTTATAAAAAGGCTAGGACTAAAAGTATAAGATTTTCTCAGAAAAAAAATAACAAAAAGAAAAGTCCCGGGTGTAACCATCAGAATTCGACCCGGGGCCGGTGGACTCCGAGGGCGAGCATATTCCGTCTGAGCCATTTAGACTTAAAGAACAGTGGCGAAATAAGTTATCGTATTCTAATGACATTGTAGGAGTTTTTCATTGTCTAAAAACGCGCATAAAATGATGTTTAAAAAAATAAAACCTAGCTAGATCGATTTATCGTCCCCAAAACCCCCCTGTATACATAATTTCATGAAAATCGTTCGAGCTGTTTCCGAGATTCAGATTATATATGTATATACCTACAAGAATTGCTCGTTTAAAGGTATAAGATTTATCTGTGTTTCTTAATCACGTCGAAACGCGTCAACGGATCGGAAATTTAGAGTACATGTAGAATATGGTCTAGAATAAGCACATGGGCTTTTTTATCGCTTATCGTTTTTAAATTACGGGAACAGAAATTACGCGCGTAAAACTGCAGGCGCTGCTAGAGTGAAAGTAGCTAATGAAAGCTAGTGGTCCGCCCTTCACCTGTGGGACATAACATATTTATAGCCTAACTAGTATAGAGCTCAGGGATCACGTAAAGATAACCAACGGTGAAAGAATTCTTGAAATCGTTCGCGAGATTAGCGTGTTCAAACAAAACACTTTTTCAGATTTAATATTTGTACATTTTTGAAACAATTTTTCTCTGTATTCTTTGCTGTTTGTCTGTTGTTTCCGGTTAATATTTGACGCGGCTGAACTGATTTTAACAGGATTTGAGCTGACAGACAGACAGACCGACAGACAAATAATAGCTATAATACATTAAATAGTTTAAGTAAGCCCCGGGTAAAACCTTGGGGCGCAGCTAAGGCACATAATATAATGTATATTGTATTTAATTTTTTTCCCATCAGATTGAAAAAGCTGAAGCTGAATTAATTCCTAAACCTCCAAAACTAATATATACGTAGGTACTCGTAATAAATAGTAGGTAGGTAGTAAGTAGTAGGTACCACAGATATTAGTTATAGAATAACCAAACAAACTGACTTCACGTTATCTTCTGTCATTTCCATATTTCCCGGCAATTTTGAATTTGGAACTGTTCTATATTCGAATGTGTTTAAATTTTGAATCTCAAAACAGTTGAAAGTATTAGGATTAATCGGATGAATGCTATTGTTATGTGTCACACACAGCGTCGATTAGAATCTGTCAGGTTACGTACGAAATTGAATCTTTCGAATGTGCAATAATTTTCTACAACTTTAGAAGAGGCCTGACTAGGGAATGCAATCCCGACTCGAGATTGCAAATTCGAGATCCCGCGGGATTAGAAACATCAATCCCGCGGGATTGATGTTTCTAATCCCGGAATTTTCGGGATCCCGTCTAGTTTAAAAAATAAATAAATTCGGATGACTAAAAAAGCTAATAACTGCTTTTTTGTGATAGCGAGATTAATTTTATTAAAATAACATTTTACTCGAAACAAAATAAAAACTTTTATTCTTACCAACTAATCTAACTAAATAATTATCCAATTTTAAGGAAATTGACATAGGTAAATTAGGTAATCAAATACAAATACAAAAATCTTTATTGCTGTTTGCAGGTAAGATAAGATGATACAAAACATTTAAATAATTGACCCATACAAACTGGCCTCTTCTTCTAGAGGCATGCAATATGTCTGGCAACGCAGTTTCCATTGGTCTGAATTTATACAAGGATAATAATAGTCAGCTGATAAAGTCAGATAATCAAAACAATAAGCATATTTCAAGGGAATTAGGAAGTAGTTACTTACGAGTGTTTTTGAAAATGATTCCCCCTTAAATAACAAAGGGTATTAGTATTGTCATCTGCTAAACGGCATCAAATGTCCGTTGCAATGTACCCCGCTGCTGAGAATGCCTTCTCCGACTCAACACTGGTTGGCAACAGCGTGGCGAAGCAATTATATGCAAACTGCAAAAATCGCCCCCTTGTTCCTCCACACTCAAATAAATCCATTTCTTTTTTTATGGTAGACTCTAATTTGTCTAAGCTCGTGGACGTGGATATACGTGAAAAAGGACTTTTAGACGCTCGCAGAGTTTCTTCTAACTCCTCTTGAAGCGATTTATTAGTTTGTGCAGCACGTAAATTCATATCTTCTGCAAGCAAATATTAGACTGGCCTCGTGGCTTAGTGGGTAGTAACTCTGCCTGCGACGCCGAGGGTCGTGGGTTCGGTTCCCACCAGTGCAAATATTTGTGTGATGAATTCAAATGTTTGCACTGTGTCTGGGTGTTTCTATGTATAATAAGTATGTATTTAGAACTATATAAGTATTATATCAGCTATCTGGCCGCCATATCACAAGCTTTGCTTAGTTTGGGGTCAGATGGTGTTGTGTGTGAATTGTCCACCAATATTTATTATTTATTTATTTATTTAAGCATTGCAAGAGGCAAGTCATCTTCGATTAGTGCTGCCGTATTAATCTCTGCTTGGTTACGTTCTTTACGATATAACCGAGTGGACGTGTGTAGCATCGCTGACCACTGCCGCCCAATCCCGTCAATCTCGAACGGGATCTCGTCATATGATGCGTCGGGATTGATCCCGACAAATTACACGAGATCTCGCGAGATCGGGATCCTGCGAGATCGGGATTGCATTCCCTAGGCCTGACACGGCTTCAGTGTTTTGAAGAGCTTACATCATCTATGATGAAGCCCCATGTCTGCGGACTGTCGAACGCTAGTATTTAGAATTCCAGCGTGGACATACGGGTTATAGGCGATTCGCCACAAAGTTACTAGTGTTAGTGACAAATCTCGCGAAGGACGCCCAAAATCCGCCTTTACTGAAGATAACATCATCGAGAGATAGAGGTTCTATACTCAATACTCAATGTTTTATTGCTTCATTATGTTACAAATAGAATGAATTAGGCTTACATATTATATAATTAAGTACAAAATTAAGTCGTAACACAATATACTCAATCAGGCATTGCAATTTAATTATCGTTTTGGAGCGAAGTGTGTATGTTTCACAGTGAATTACCAAGTTTTCATCCTCGAAGGTTCTCAGGTTGTCAGTTAAAAACTCGGATTTACTATAATAAGCTTTGGACAGCAGCAGATTTCTCAAAGTCTTAATAAATCTACGCTTATCTTCAATTTTCTTTAATTTGATGGGAAGCTTACTATATATTTTTATGGCCATCACTTGCGGACCGGTACTATATAACGTAAGTTTTGATGTCGGTACGTTCAAATTATATTTATAGAATGTCCTAATAGGGTAGCGCCGGTTGTCTGCTACTTTGTCAAAAAAATTTGGATATTTCAATTTTCTAATATATAAAGTGATGTCAGAGTTAAAATTTTGTAGTCAATAAAATAAGGTCTGTGAAAATATGATTTACTTATGTCAGGGAGTCGAATGTTGGCTAGGATACGCACACATTTCTTTTGTAAGGTGAAGAGGTCAGAGGTCTATTAAGCATCAAGCATCAGCTCATGCGCGGTCCGAGGGGGGGGGTCATAGGGGACATGACCCCCCAAAATCGTATACGTTAAACAAAAAATCGAAGAAACTTAAAAATATCTAATAGTACATAGACTATTTTTTAACGCGGGAAAACAACTAGTACGGAAACTACGCGGGTAAAATCGTGGGGCGCTACTAGTAAAGTATTTTTGCTCGATTTATTGTATTTCTACTTGTGACCCCCCAAAACCTGAGGCTGCGTACTGGTGACCCCCTCCAAAATTCGAGGCTGGGACCGCGCCTGCATCAGCTAGGACAACCCTTGAAAAGATCTTGCATGAAGCGCTTGGTGTGAGAAAGCTAGTTGCCCCCTAGCATTCGGGCGTGATATGTGACAAGCAAAGCTAAGAAAGCCGGACAGCTGCTATCTCTCTCACGCACACATCTAATTATAGCCACGGTTCCACCACATATCGCGGCCCTTGTCCTTTCACCGAGCACTCGGCTAATGAAAGTAGTCGTGAAGGATCCTCATCTTGAAGACTTAGACATTTTACTGGACCGATTAGAGACATTAAAGGATCAGCTGAGCTAGTCCAGCCGCTTTCACCTGCCTCTATCTCTATCTCCCCTAACTTCTTCCATGTGAGAAAGGAAGAATTCATGTTGGATCGGATATTACGACGATGACTGAAATACGTGCTCAATTTGGCCCCCCTTGAGGCGTGCTTGGCCGACTTCGCCCCCCCCCCCCTCCTAGATCCGGGCCTGTCTACAATCTGGGTCTTTCAAGACGAACTAAAGTTATTTGTTCTCGAAGTATTTCAAAGCCAAGAAGACGGTGGCCACGTTCGTTAGAAAAACCGGCCATGTTGCGACTATTGCAGTTGCAACGTGTCCGGTTGAAGATTTAAAGATCGTAGAACGGCTAACCCAGAGTGGCATACCAGAGTTTGTTTACCACAAGTCATCGCCAAACTTCAAAAATTTAACTCAAACCGACGCATCATCCTGCACCACGACAGCGCAAGCTCACACAGCGCTCGTCCAACGATTGAGTATTTGAAGCATGAAAAAAGTTGAAATTCTTGACCATCCTCCATGCAGTCCTGACCTAAGCCTACATTTCCTAAAATTGGCAGTCATAGGGACTGCGGATAGGAGTGAAAACTTTTAACTCAGAATTTGATCTCACTTTAGAAACTACACGCTACTCTTCAATTAAAGCATGGTCATATTGAAATGCGCCTCGAGTACGACCCAAGTTCACCCGAACACTTATTTATTTCCACGCGTGACCATGAGCTTAATTCACAGTCCACGGAAACTCTGTGTGCGGTGCGCCAATAGAAACGGTTTTCAGAAAGTCAAAAAATAAGTTTTCTCTTCGAAAAACCTCACAAATGTTTACCCTGGATGGGTATCGAACCTAGAGCCTACTCACGGCGAACTCACTATCAACTAAGCGAATAGACCAGTTAATCTTACGTTTATATTTAACTAGCGGTCCACCCCGGCTTTGCCCGTTAGATAATAGTTAGTTTGGCGGGGCCTTTTCCGCACTTAGCCTCTCAATTGGGCCATTGTGCGTGGCTCATATTATCCTTCTACTCCAGGCTATCCCAGAAGGCAAGCAACCTATTCAGGTTGGTGAAGGCCTCCGGGACTGCCGCTGGGGAGTGGAGGAATTCTGCCCGTTGATCTGCCACGCTCCTGCATTCCACAATCACATGCTGTGGCGTTTCTTCCCCCTCCATTCATCCCGGCATAGAGAGCTGTCTGTCACACCTAAATTGAATAAGTGTTTGTTTAGAGGACAGCGGCCAGTCATCAGTAGTGGTAGGACTCTTGGCAGAGTCCGCCTGGGGAAGTACCACACCTTTGCCAGTTGTTCTACCGCCAAGCAGTAATGTGCAAACATTACTGTGTTCCGGTTTGAAGGGCAATGTTTCCAGAGAAATTACTGGGCTTAGAGATATAAGATCTTAGATCTCTGGGTGACGAGCGCAGTGCAGTGCTAGGTAATGATTTGGACTCTTCATGTTCCAATAGCTGCGTGTCACTGTGCTGTTATGTGTCAGGCATGTTGCTTACCATCAGGCACATGTCCTGATCGTCTCGTCACTATTTATTAAAAAAAAAAAGGCATAATTTGCTACCGGAATAGCATTTTTGGTTTGCCTGCAACCTTCAGTGTTCCTCCATTCCATTGAATGTGCTTTTCCAGTATTTTCCTGCAACCATGTTTTTATTTAGGCCTGAGGTATAGGCATTAACCCTAGAATACTAAACATCGCCTGCGAGGCCGCGACTCATCACATTTTTCGTTGTAAGTCCAATTCGCGCGGCAATAATTACGTGTGCGCTCGTGTCAACTCAGCAACCCCCGCGTCGCGGAGGATAGCAGACGCGCGGCCCGCGGGATCTTACCGTTGCCGAGTTATTAACCTCTAGGTCGCCTGACAGGCGATCTTTAGTATTAAAGGTAACTATTATTTGTATTACTTGTTTTTGGTTATTGTGTTTTGTTTTGAAATATTATGTAGTAAAATCATACTAATAAATATCTTATTTGTAGATAAACATGAACGACGACGAGATTGTAAATTATTTGTTGAATAGAGATTCCGACATTGAAATAGAAAATAATTTAGAAGTGCAAGACTACGATTCTGATGACAAAACCGTGATGCTGATATTTACAATGCATGACAAACCGACCATAGATCCTGTATCAAAAAAACCAGCAATAATTATGTCGTATAATGAAACTAAAGGGGCAGTTGATACATTCGATCAGATGTGTAGCCATCTGTCGCAAAACTAGACGTTGGCCACTTTGCATGTTTTATGCAATGATAAATATGGCTGTTCTGAATAGCGAATTGAATACGTACTAAATGTTACTAACTCGCGAACACGTGGAGATAAGCGAATCAATAGAAGAGAATTTATGAAAATCCTAAGTGATGATTTGTGTCGTCCCTGGTGCAATATACGTTGCGAAGAAAGACCAAAGATGAGAAAACGTGTCAGAGAAGCAATAGAGAATGTCTTAGGTGCTAAAAATTTACATAATAATGAAGATTTTTCAATAAAAAAAGGCAACAGGAGCATGTGTACTATATGTCCAGCAAAGAAAAGGCGCATGAGCATTTATTGTTGTGCAAAATGCAACAAAAGTTATTGTCTAGAACATAGGCCTCCACATTGCATCGATTGTGCCAAAAAAATATTAGACTGATTTTAAATTTATGTGCCATGAAAATGTGATCATTAGAATGATTATATTTGTTACCATTTCAAAGTATGATTCACGTAGAACGTGATTGTTAATTTAAGTTTGTATAATTACTTAATTTTCTTATAATTTTTATTTATGTACCAAATGCCAATGTCGCCAAAATAAGTGAGAATATTATTAAGGTTAAGGCTCAATTTAAAAGACTGGTAGTATTATTTTCTAAATTATATAATATTTTTAAGAAAGGCAGAAGTTGACCTCTTATGTTTATTATTTTTCTTTACTTTGAATAAAACATGTAAAACAAACTTCTCTTGTTTTTTTTTACAGTAGCCTAGCAATCGATCCTTAGTATTAAGCAGTACAAAAATTATATTAGTATTCTAGGGTTAATGGTTCCGGTCCATATACTACAGCCTTTGCTCCTCTTTTGGCCTGTTCATCAGCTGCGTCGTTCGCCCGTAGTACATATATAACTTATAGTCTAAGATCCCAGAGTCGCCAGACATCACGTATTTTCTGATGGATGAAAGATGGACGATTGAGTATAGTTAGCACGTACTAAGAATACATGCTTACCCGCTAACTTGCTTAGACGGCCACTTTTGAGATATGGAGTCCAGAAGATACATTACTTATTTCATGTATTTTCTAATAACTGGTTTACACGTATGTTAGGCAATATCTTTAGAAATAAGGCCCCAATACTGCCAGTAACTTTCCGTCAGCCGTTTTGCTTAACAGACGCTTTAAAACTCCCAAAATAATGACTTAACGTCACTTCAATTCTCATACTCCATTTGTATATACATATGTTTATCAGACAACTATTATTAAGCCTTTTCCGAAAAGACAGGCCGATTTAAGGGCCAGTCATCCCCTAAACTCATAATCTCGTACATAAATGTCTTTATGACCTTCTGGACCCCATATCTCAAAATTGGCCGTCTAAGTAAGTTAGCGGCTAAGCATGTGTTCTTAGTACGTACTAGCTCTACTCAGTCGTCCACATTTCATCCATCAGGCGTTTAGGGATTACGTACGTACATACCCAAAGAAAGAAATTCCAGTCCAGTCGGTCCAGTAATTCCTGAGATTTTATATTTCAAGTGACATTTTACTATCATAAAAATATTGACATCAATATTCGATGAACGTCACTCAATAGTTTTGCCTTCCTGGAACCTCTCCAATAACACTACTACTTAACACTTGAACTACTTACTATAAAAGTACAAATTGACATTTAAGTATTATTCGAATCGTTGGTATGGGAAAAAGAAAAGGGCTGCTTTTATTGTTTTCCCGGAAATTATTCGAATTTTTCTCGAATACTTGCCGTAAAAACCAAACAAACAATAAAAAAAATTACCAAATTGGTCCAGGTGTTGTTGTTGTTACTAATACATTTTGTGATTCATTTTTATATTAGGTATAGAAGATTTAGAGAAAAACATTGTAGTCAAATTGATAACCTCCTCCTTTTTGGAAGTCGGTTAAAATTTTAAATCCTATCACTTATCATTAAAATTCTATGAAAAAAAACACAAACGAAGTTTATATCTTTTATTTATGTACACAGTGAAGCCTTTTCAAAATGACATTAACCTTTACCTAACATGATCTTTATGTCAAATTATGGAAACTTCGAAAGATGTGACCTTTGAGGATCAGTTGGTCTGAGGGTGTGACAGATCATTGATATATTTATATTTTGAAAACGCCCATAGTAACAATTTAAATCTTTGGCTAAATACAATCACAATATCAAGGTAAAAACGCATTCAACCCACCCAAATGACCCTCGTCTCTCTGCCTTTGCTGAGCTAGCCGTTGTTCCTCGTTCCCGTCAATGCCTAACCCTAACCTCTCGATTAATTTATCTCCTTTGTCTCCATGTAATTCTATAAAGGATTTCCTTCTCTTCTGTGCTACGTCCGGGTCGAAAATCCAGATTTTTCGATCATGTATCACAGGGTATCCAATAAGATTGGTTCTAATGAACGCAGCCAAAGGTCCTGAGGAAGACAGCTGAGCGGAGCTCTGTCGATAAAGCAGCGCGATGAGGAAGATTGACAACTGAAATTAAAAAGAAAAGTTTAGCTTTAGTGGGAAAATTAATACATGTTGAGTTATGACGTCTTACGTTCGCATTTCATTAGCAAATTTATCTCACTCGATGTTGTATTCCGAGAGCGAGCACTAATTTTTATGTAGGCAGATACTTGAGGCAAGCCGAAAGCTCGTCACATGTACATCTTCAATTGTTATTGTTTTTAAACTTTTGGGATGTGAACACAATTATGTCATAATGTTTATAATGCACGTATATAATGTAATGTAATGTAAATATAATGTAAGTATAATGGTGCAGAACCTGATGAGTAGCGGAACAAAATTAATCCCTCAATTTAAATAACCTGGCAGGTAGAACATTCCAAAATGGAATCGAATGTTCGATAATTTTGTTTCATTAAAACTGTTCGATATTTTTTATTGAAAAAAAAAAGATTTAATGTACCTAAGTATGGATTAATTTTGCCACGCTACTTACTAACCAGCTCCGTTCCGTGTTGAGGTATAATACGACCACGACAGAAAAACACTTCATTGAAAAGCATTAAAGTTTATTGAAGTGACGTGAAGTCAAGATAGTTCTTTTGACGCACCACACACAGATTTTTCGTGGACTGTGAATTGAACTCAAATGTACTTACACGTCCAAACCATGGTCACTTGTCTAGATAGCCATGCTTAGAAGACATATTTAGGCGACAATACTGTGAAAACTTCTCTAGGTGCGCGTAGACATATTTTTGTCGTATTTCATTTGTTTCAATAGGTACTTTGGATTACAAATTCTGCGCAAACTGTGTCACCGTGAAGTTTTTAAATGAACCACAGGCTAAGTAGAGAGATGCCCTAAACGAACAATTTAACCGCAACTACACTGCAGTATCATTTCACCTAGCAAAACTTATGGCGTCATCAGATTGAAATTAAACGTTAATAAGATCTAATACCTACTAATTTTAATATTTATTGATTTAATCATTCCAGGTTGGTAGTTAGATAATAGGGATGTTAACACTAATCACAAATTAATGTTTAATATTACGTAGTATATTAGTATAATTTATTATAATGATTGTAAATGCTATATTTTTAATCTATTGTCACGTGACTGGAAACACCAATATGACCTATTACGTCACTACCCGCAAAAGAAGCTGTCGAAGACTGACTAGACTGTTTACTTCTCTGCATTTTTACTATAGTTTGCAATCTTAGCGACGACGATTTTGGTTGTTTGTATTTAAGTAAATATAAGGAAACACATAAACCGGACATACAATCATGAATCGCAACTAATGCATTTGCGGGTAGTGACGTCATGTTAGTCGTTAGTGTTTTAGCGGGAAAATTAAGAATTACTTTATTATTGTATATTTATTTACTCATCGAAAATACTAATATTTTTTTTTTTTTTTATGGTAATCTTCAAAATAAAAGCAATTCCGAAGTATTGTTAACATCCATATTGTATAAGGAATTCATCAAAGATACAGTGGGAAGGAAGTACTTTCTTCACGAAAAAAAACCTACCAAGTTTTGTTTGAATTTGTGAATCGGTAAAAATAGGAATGAATTGTTAAAAACTGCTTTTCTTGCGGTTGCGGTTTTCTTGCGGTAGCTATGGAAAATGTATAAAATGTTAACTATACTAGATAATACTATACATTTGAAGATTTGCGCTGGTGTATACTGGAACTCTATGTCACTGGTCACTGGTGAGCTGCGCGTCGGGAATATTGCAGCACACTGAGCTCACTGTATCCGACGTCTGTTTCAAACGTGGGTTACCCGTGTATTTATTTAAAATAATTATACTTACTTACTTGTAGCTATTTTACGACTACTAAAAAATAACGTGGTTATTCCACGTTAGTTTTCATACTAAAGCTAATTAAATTATAAATTTAGACGTTCTTCTAGAGAAATTGAGGCAAATACATAAATGATATATGGTTATCGAATTAAAAACATCAAATTGAAAATATTCTCCGTATTTTTAACCCTGTTAAAAATTGTATTAGGTATCTTAAAACTTAGGTACTTTAAAACTTAGGTACTTTAAAACTCAAATATCATTGTTTAGTAACTATAAGGACACATGATTCTTGAAATTAACAACCGTGACGAAACAAGATTGTAAATTTAGTAAAAAAAAATGCAGTTTTGTTTAATTTATGGATGATAGCATACAATAATTGCAAGAATACTAATTATAAGCATTTGCATAATGCATTAATATGTTGCGGAACAACGCAGCTAGTTTTGGGCACATTGGCTCCAGAAACAGTTCTGGGCAAGTAAAAAGTTTAATCGGCTAAATTCAAATAAATAATTCGGTCACTAAATTTAGTAATTAATATGAGTATTAATAGGAGTAATTTACTGCTACGTATTTAATTTCATAATCCGTTCCGCTGTTATAGAGATATGTGGTATCAAACATACACAGTTATAAACTTACAAATACATACCTAGACTCTCGCTTTTAGCAATAAATAAATAAAATATTTTAAACAGGGCGATTATGGACTTACAATTATCTTTTTCATGGTCACAAAATTAGTTCAGATTCACACAAAACACTTTGTTCTTCTTTTCTTGATTTTGCTATTATATTTTATAGTCTATGGTCTAGTAAATTAGTTTTGGCGCCAACGTATAAAGACGTGTCTACACTGGGTGACCGCCAACTTGCTTATTGCAACTTTTACATTTAAAGCAGTTCGCGTTACTTAATCTGCCAGCCATTAGCGGCAGGGCTGGCAACTCTCACTTTTTTTACTGCCGGGGTAAAATGGTGTATTTTTTTTATTGATTAACTACCGGTTCATCTTGGCTTTGCCAATGGCACATGATTGTATAGCCTATATCACTTAATGGTCCCGCACACATCTAATGGTAAAAAAATAATTAAATCGGTGCTGAAATTCCTGAGATTAGCGCGTATAACCAAAAAACCTCTGCAGATTAGTATAGCCACTATTTAATAGTAAAAGTGCAAATGGACTGATGGTTAGCGGCAGCTACTGAAACTAAACGAATAGAATGGATTTTGATACGTTTTTTTAAATATATTTTGTGTGTTAATTAGTAGCGACTTACTGGATTGCACTATAATGAACAATTTAATTAGAAAACTAAAATTAACATAAACTTGTAAGGTAGGACATTAAAATTATACAAAATTTAGATACAAATTAGAATAACAAATACAATCTATCTATATATATACATATGTATAAAAGCGAAAGGTCACATCACGGAACCTCAGAAACTACCAATGCTAGGTGTCTGAAGTTTTGCAAGGAGATGCCTTTTAGCACGTAGGCGTTCACTAAGACGGGGTTTTGGGAAACTGCACACCTAAAAGGGTGAAACAAGGGATGTTATAAGCATGAAATCCGCTGAACCGATTTTAATGAAATATGGTAAACAGATAGATTGGATTTCAAAAATGAGCATATGCTACTTTTTATTACGGAAAAAGGGTTGAAGGGAATCAAATGGGGATGAAAGTTTTATGTAGAAATTCGTCATTGTTGAAGATAAAACATATGAAACTTTGCATCTAGACACGTGAGACGAAGCAAATAAATGTTTGTTCTGGCATTTTTATTTTCGAACTGTGGGCCTCATAACTGAAGCTCATAGTCACAAAAGCTATGGAGAGGGTTCTTTGGGCGACAGAATACGGGTAATGAGGATATTCGCGAACGAAAGTGGCCGACATTGCTCAAATGGAAGCTTCTTAATTCGTTGAAGAACTGAAAATGGGGAAGAAAATTCTCGTGGACACGAACCGGAAGACGTAGTTGGACGAAATATTTGATGGAGAATGACTCACAAAGGTCGCTGGAAACCGCTGGTTGCAAATTGCGCAGTTCGTTGTGAAGTCTGAAGAAACGTCTTGCGGCTTGATGATGATGAACTGTAGGGTTTGAAATAGGGGTTGAAATGAAGGAAGAAAAACCCAAAGTTTGTATTTGTTGAAGATTCGTAGCTAAACCCTTGATATCCATACTAATATTCTAAATATTAAAGCAACTCTGTATGTGTGTTGCACTTTAACGTCTAAACCACTGAAACGATTTTGATACACATATAGACTAGACTCAGGAAAGAACAAGGGCGGCTATTTAGTACAGAAAATAGTTGAAGGGTATACCATAATTATATTTCTACTGACCCGGAACATACAACCCGGTCAAGCATCGAGGAGGGCTTTCATCGCCGCAAGGGACCGCGATATCGTTGAGGATCAGCGAGAGATCGTTTTACATTTCGGCCCAGCACATTGTTCGTATTTCCTGGCCTAAAATAGTTGTCAGGAACCAAAAAGAGAGAAAACCTCTCACACTCCGGAAAACACATCAAATGTTTCTTTGTAAAATTTTTGACATTGTTCTTACGTGAAATTTGGCGTGACTAACACGATTATTGGCTATATGTAATATAAATTCACAAAAACAAATTATAGCATGGAGCCATAAATATTGCCTTGTGTCTAATTATTACAATAATTAAAAGCATGTGATGCTCTTTGTATTGTATGCTAATTATTGCCTATTAATGTTAGTTGCATTTAACTCAATAAAAAAAAAAAACTGCAAACAAAACTATACATGCACTGCATTTTCGGATATTTCCCACACTCGTGCAAATCACTAAAAACATACTTTTATACTTTGTAAGATCTTTCCTGTAGGTAATTGCTGAATAAAAAATTTGTAAACATTTCACAGGACTAAATAGCGATCTAAATTAGTTTTTAATTATAGTCAGTCGGTCAAAAAGTCAACGTTACTACAGTTGATTTACATTGTACATATATTCGTGGGCATGGCCATAAAACTGTCTTTTATAGATATACTGGTACCAAGCCACGGCTGGAAAATCCTGTGAGGGTTTTAGTCGGTAGGACTACCACGCTCCGTGATGTCAACCTCGATATCTCCGCTTTCCGCTGTGTCTATACGGCGAACGATGCCAAAATGCATTTACCCATACACAAAAAAACCTTCCCCATCAGTTGGGCTACTTACAAAAATCTAACTATTATTTTTAGATACTAGCGCACACTAACATGTACTTTTAATCTCTACTTAATACTACTTCATCCAAATTAATTGATCGGCAGTAATCTGTGTCATAATGGAATGAAGAAATTTATGTTTTTTTTTAATTAATTAGTTGCGTATGTTCTAGAGATAAACGCAAACGTATTATTCTAAACAAATGAAAAATATATTAATATTGTTCCAATCAAAGAGTTTACATATAGAGTTAGAACAAATGCTTTACGCCGAAAGCACGGATCTGATCGCTCTTGTCTTGTCGCGATTATGGAAGTACCATACTTTTGTTGCGGCACATCACTATGTAGCCATAGCTATCATACATCTCATTTGCTTAGGTTTGGTACACAGGAACCGTGCGGAACCCCTTGATATATTTACTTATTCTTTATATAAGGTTCCAATGATGTTTTTTACAGTGTATAAATCCACGAAAGACATTATTCTTACCTACAGTTAAACCCACCAATCGGATCAACAATAATAAACATTTTTTTTATCTTATCTTTTCTACAAAATTGCACGTAGTGAACAATAAAGAATTATCCATTCATTGAAAATTAGTTACTAAGGTAGTAAAGTAACCTGTTTATTATCCACAAATCAATAGAAATAAAAGTAAACTTTCAAAGTTTTAATTTTGACAAAATACAAATAAAAACTAACTAAAATGAGGATCATTATATCAAAACAATCAAACTTTAGGTGATTTTAAAGCAATACGATACGTGTATGATATTAGTGGACATACTTGACACCAAAATCCAGCCCCAAATTAAGGAAACCTGGTACTTTGGGAACCAGATAGTTAAAAATCAAGGTACAAAATAATCGTAAATACAAATCAAAACATATAGAGGTAAACTAGTAAAAATGAACATTCATAGTCGCTTTAAATTCATATGTATTTTTTACCATCCGCACTGCGAAACTGTAATGTTAAAACTCTATTTGAGTCCGTATTTTTCACAATCTGGGTGGTTAATTGTAGAATAAGCTGCCTATTTTATTATTTCTTAAGAGATGCAATCTAAAACTATTTAAGGTCAAAGCGAATATATATTTACTTTGACTTCTAGTTCAACATGCATCATTTGATTAAACAGTCGCTCTACTTATGTCTACGAGTAAAAACACATTGCTATTGTTTTGGACTGACTTCGTGGCTTAATTTGTAGTAAGTCTGCCTGCAAAGCCGAGGGTCGTGGGTTCGATTCCCACCCAGTGCAAATATTTGTGTGATGAATACAAATATTTGTACTGTGGCTGGATATTTCTATGTATAATAAGTGTGTATCTATTTACAATCATTTAAGTATTATATCAGCTATCTGGCTTCCATAATACAAGCTTTGCTTAGTTTAGGGTCAGATGGTGTTGTGTGTGAAATGTCCCCTAATATTTATTTATTATTATTTATTGTGTATGACAGTGCACGTGATGTGAGCTCCCAATATTTTTCCAACCAAAAAGGGATATGCAAAAGAAGTTTTTCCAAAATTGGTTCCAACTCTTTACGATATGAAGTAAAGTAAAGGTGAATTTGCTTAGCATGGACATCTTGTTAGATGGAATGGTTACGAAAAATAGTTCATCATACACACACACACTTTCTTTAGGCATGCAAAATATACCATAAATTAAAATAAACAACTTAATCTTTATAGCAGCAGGTAAGTACATCAACAAATTAATTAACACACATTTTATTAGTATAGTATTATAAATGCGTGACAACCCTACGTTCTACATGCTATACCGCCGTATCAAGGTGTTACGACATAGGGTCGATGACGACGAAGCGAAACGTCATATTATTCAAAGAATCCAAGCAATACCTTATGACTTTTCTAACATTTAACTTCAACCTTGACACTTTGTGTCTATTATTGTATGGAAAAAACTGGCAATTTTGTGTAATAAATGTAAAGTATGATTTCGTGTGTGACAGGTAATTAACAACATTGTTGTGTATTAAATTGCATGATTTCAAAAGAAGAAACAAATTTGATCAATATTACTTAAACTTGTGATTAAAATGTAAAATTATTTTAATGCGCCAAAACAGATGAAGATATTTACATACTAATATTTTCCTGCAATACCGTCAGATTGAAGTTTTTTTATTGATTTGATGAATATTTGACGCACTTTTTTTATATATTACATTCTGCACTCCTTTATACAAACTATTACCAGCGCCCCGCAGAATCGCCTGCATTTGCCCGTTCTCATTATTTCCTCGATATAATTAGTAGCCTATGTGTTCTTTCAGACTGTTATGTGTTCCAAATTTAAACCAAATTCGTTCAGACGTCACAATGAAATTGAGCGACTAAAATCCAAAGATTGACATTTTTAAATTAGTAAAATAAGTGAGCGAAATATCATGCTCCATTCGCGCAATCGTCACAAAAACTGGTACAAAGTTTTTACTTTGTAGATTACTTACATTAAAATTTTCTCCAACCCGATCGTTGAGCTGTTGCAATTTGTTTGACCTACAAACATTTACATTTACTAGGATATAAAGAATACGTTAGAAAACTGAGTCAGGGTTTTGAGGTCCCAAGTCAGGCACGAATGTTATGTAAATATGGAAATAAGATATTATTTTGTTTAATCTATATGTACATAATTATGAATTAATTTGAATTATTGAAAATCTTTATTGTTCACGCCATTAAAATAATACATAACGATTTAAGAAAACCGTAAGACTAGTAGTGAAACAACTAGCAATTAGATAGCGACTGGTAATTACTGTAGAATCCTATTTAAGGTATAACACGAAAAAACTAGAAACTGCTAAAATGAAATTGAGTTAATCTAACTAAAAATGGAAGTAAGGCTTTCATAAACCATGGAAATTATCAAATACTTTGGATTGATAATGATTACTTTAACGACATGGACATATAAAAAAGTCGGACATTGTCTCGCTAAAACAAAAACTATATCACTATAGTCGGCCACGTTAAATTTGCACGTGTGCGTTGTCAGGTTGTCACTGATAGGCTGACACGCACACATATACACAAGTAGCGCGTGTAATGACCCACCGATGTGCGAGTGTCAGCCTGTATGTGACAGCGCACACGTGCTTATTAAGTGGCCGACTCGATGGAAACAGTTTTAGTTTTAGACTACATCCGACTTTTTTTATACGTGTTTAACAATAATAATTTATTTTACTCGGAATGTATAAAACTAACTTCAATTTAAAATGTATTATCTAATTAATTTGTTCTTTAACCAAAAACGCAAAAACACGATTTAAATATTTTAAAGACATTGGTGAACAAATAACTTTTAGTTCGGACGACATTTTCTGATTCCAATTTTAAATTGACCCAATTATCTAATTAAATAATCATTTCTGAAATAAAATGAACCGAACTATTTTTAAAACTATCTCCAAAAGATAGCAAGAACAAAATTAAAAGGAATATATATTATTATATACATAACCATAAAAGTACAAAGAAAAGTCATTATTTTGTTATTTCATATTTCATCTAAATTGGTACAGTAAAGTAGGTGGCAGATATTAATCAATTGTACATATTTTTAAGAATAATAAAGGCTTCAGAAATAATGTTTATGAATATATAAATCTTAGAACTAAAGAAAAACGACAACAAAAATTAATCAATCACATTTATCATTTTGAATTAAACTCAGACTTCGTAATGTTTGTGGACTGTTGTTTGTTAGTAGAGTATCTCTCTACTCTCTACTTAGACTGTGGTAGGTACTTTTAAGTAAATAAAAATTAATAATAGGCACAGATTACATATCTCATAATAGGTATGACTCAAAGAAGTTTGAAAAGTATGACTATTCGAAAACAGTAAATTCGGTCAAAAACTCCTTGGTGGATAAAAATAGGTATTTTATTCCTGCCATGCCAAAAATTTACAAAAGTTACTCTCTTCCCGCCATTTCAACACCGCTTCTGATTGGCTCAAATACTATCCCCTGTTTTATCGACGCAGCCACAAGCGCGCGCACGAAAAATCAATACATTTCCCAACCTAATTCAAATTGACAAATTGACATTGTTTTAATTTGACGTGTACTTTTTTGTAATCGTGTAAATATTTATAAAAAGGCCGAAAAATGATGCAAGAATATGACGACGATTTCTTTTTTGAAGAGGATAAAATGTGCGTATTGTGCTAAGTGGACACCATGTTTTGTTATCTCGTCCTTATCAATGTGTACTTCCTTTGCAGTTACTTTTGTGTTTGAGCTCGGCTGTTTGTTTGGTGTTTTTTTAAATATGTGGAGGCAACAAGACACATTTTTTTTGTTCAATGATCCGAGATTGTACCAACTGGGGCCGGTGTCCCTCAATGTGTTCAATTTCGAAGACCGCATGTAATTTATTTGCTTTTATTTTTCTTATTTTGCCTGTATAATTATGTTGCTTTATTGTCAAGGTCTGCTTACTTTAGACACTAGATATTTATAATTTTTACTATACGTATACTTTTGTAGTGGTAAGAGTCTTTGCAGAGTCCGCCTGAGTAAGTAAGTACCGCCTACCACCTACTTCTCTCATTGTCTGTCCTTCTTGTTGAACAGTGTTTGTGGCACTTAAATATTCGTCAGTTTTTCGTAATAGTAATTTTCCCATGAAAATTGTGAATTTTTCTATAACAGATGATGTTAAGCAACATAGCTGCCACATAACAGCACAGTGATATGCAGCTATAATTATGCCAAATCATTACCTAGCACTGCACTGCGCTCGTCACCCAGAGATCTAAGATATTATATCTCTAAGCTCTGTAAATACTCTGGAAACATTGCCCTTCAAACCGG
This sequence comes from Ectropis grisescens, assembly GCA_017562165.1. Taxonomy (NCBI): domain Eukaryota; kingdom Metazoa; phylum Arthropoda; class Insecta; order Lepidoptera; family Geometridae; genus Ectropis; species Ectropis grisescens. The sequence goes on along the minus strand of CM029794.1, from coordinate 17,539,595 downwards.
AATACAGTAATATTTGCCCATTACTGCTTGGCGGTAGAGTAACTGGCAAAGGTGTGGTACTTCCTCAGGCGGAATCTGCCAAGATTCCTACCTACTACTATGAAACTGCACCAAAATAGTTGGTTTAGCTGCTCTGAATAACTATGCCGCTAAATATCCCTTGATTAATAAAACTAATGATTTGGACTCTTTGTGTTCCAATAGCTGCATGTCACTGTGGTGTTACGAGGGTCAAACTGAAAGTTCTTAGAACTGGCCACTTATAAACAATATAATAAAAAAATAATTCTATAATTTGAAAATAGAACTCTTTGCCAATATTACTGCCAATATATACTTCATTCATTTGTCATTTGTTTTACGATTTGGCGGCAAATTGAAAATTGTCTGTGTCACGTCAACATGAATTTAACACGAGAAAATTTTCGTGCAATGATTTTTATGACTTTCGATGTCATTTAAGTCAACAAAAGTTATGATAGACTACGATTGGCCTTTCACGATGAAGCCCCATCTCGTGCGACTGTTTACAACTGTTTAATGAGTTTAAACGTGGTCGCACTAATCTCACTGATGATTTACGTGAGAGACGGCCTTCTACGGCGACGACTGAAGATAACATCTGTGTTGTGCGGCGTATGATAGAGACTGACAAAAGAGTGACCTATCAGCAGATTCGGACAAGCTTAGGCATCGGTATGAGTCAAGTGCGCAAAATCCTACACGAACATTTAGCGGTCAGGAAGCTTTGCGCCCGGTGGATACCTCATAATTTGACTGAGGCTCAAAAACTCCATCGTGTGGATTGGTGTCGTAAAATGATTGAAAGATTTAACGGAGGGGACTCAAAAGCTGTGTTCGACATACTAACAGGTGACAAAGCTGGATTTACTGTTATGATCCTGAAACCAAAAGACAATCTGCTCAGTGGTGTTTCCTTTTCGAGGAGTTGCCAACTAAAGTGAAGAGAGAAAAAAAATGGTGGCCTCGTTCTTTGGAAGGATAGGTCATTTCGCAACAATTGTGTTAGAGGATCAAAAACAGTTTCTGCAGAATGGTACACTACCAATTGTTTGCCACTTGTCTGGAAAAAGTTCGAGAGAAACGACCTCGCAGTAGGATCCTCCTTCACCACGACAACGCCTCATCGCACACCGCCAAGCGAACGATCGACTATTTGGCGACATCAAACGTTGAATTACTGGGTCACCCGCCGTATAGCCCCGACCTCGCTCGCGCCTTGTGATTTTTATTTATTTTCAAAATTAAAGAAAAACTTAAAGGAAAGCGGTTTATGAATGCTGAAGAAGCGGTGGCTGCGTATCGCGATGCCATTGAAGAGACCCCTAAGGACGAGTGGGCAAAGTGCTTTTCCCAGTGGTTCCATCGCATGCAGCGGTGTATTGACGTGAATGGATAATATTTTGAAAAGATATAATAAAACTAATAACTGGCTAATGTAATCAGTTTTTGATTTTCTAAGAACTTTCAGTTTGACCCTCGTATGTGTCAGGCATGTTGCTTACCATCAGGCACATGTTATGATAGTCTCGTCACCCTTTAGTTAAAAAAAACTACCATGATAATGTAACAACCACAAAAACTCAAAACAATATCTGCATATTCTCTAGACAACTTTTTATAAACATGCGTGTGTGACATTCCCGACTAATCTATTTGAGTTTATGTGACGTAGGAGCAAACATCCAAACAAATTATTTGGTCGATCCAAACCAACTTAGGTAAGTTTAATCCTATTTCGGCGATCTTTTTCAAGGAGAGTGTACGCGCGAGTGAGTTTCAAAACGCAACGTGGTCGCGCTCACGCTCTGTCCTTGAAAACGGCTGTCGGCATCGTCAGAAACTTAAGAAACTTAATGATTTTGTTGAGAACAATATCCAAATAATTTAACCTTCGTTTATTGACGTGAAATCATTTAGATAAATTGTCACGTCTTTTTGAAATTTAATTTGGGCAATAACCAAAAATGACGTTAATTAATAATGTCGGATAATAATAATATTAAGTTACAACTTTATGTTTGACCTATTTGGTTATTATTTTATTTAGCAAACAAACTGAAGTTAAATCGTCCAATTGCCTGCTCCTACAATTGGAAGAATCGTAAGTTATTTTCAAAGTAACAAATGATTATTTTATTACATAAGTACTTTAAAAAAATAATAACATGCTTCTCATTTTAGTGCTTCAACATCATTTCAAAAAACATCAAAGGTTGTGGAACAGCTTTCAATTGACGAGTAAGTAATTAATGGTTTTATTTGGTAGAAACAAAAAGATACATTTCATTTATCTCCGCGTACCTAAATTATTATTATGAACACAAAAAAAACAATCTCAATTTTATTCTACAAAACAAACAATAGCTATCTATCGTTATGTATTTCTCACGTATTGAATCCACTTTAAACAACGTGGGAACAACAACATTCCCCTGTCCCATACCTCATTGTATAATAATCTATAATGTTTGAGTCATGTACCTAATAAGACAATATATCTCTATTTTTTGTTTATTTTACCATTTGGGTTGTATTTTCCAAAGTACCCATAAACCACTAACACTAAAACACATATTCTGAATAAATTTCAAATACCTATCCTTTATGTTAAGTATATGCTAAATCAAGTACTAGTAAGACTTTAACACTAATATAATACAGGTACGAATTATTACAAAATCTGTTTTGAAATATTTGTTTCCATATCCTTTCGACGTAAGCAGATACGTTGAAAATCAGCAACAATATTATAAATCTGAAGTAGCTTTTTTGTTTGAACGCGCTAATTTCAAGAACTACATGACCGATTTCAAAAAATCTTTAACCGTTGGATATGTTCGTCATCCCTGAACTCTATAGGGATATGCTATTTAAAATATGTGTGTACTACGAGCGAAGCCGGGACTGCCCGCTAGTGATTAACTGTTCAAAAACTATACTGTTTTGGCCATTTCTGATACTAATTTTGACTTATTTGAAATTTCATATTTTGTCTCAGATAACGAAAAAAACGTAGGATACTATCGGTATGAAAACATACAATCATCGTTCATTCTGAAGAGACATTTCAAAACTAAGACTAATTCAATCACCGTTTCTATTTTATTTAACACAATAACTACAGTCAATGACTACAGATGTGACAAGTATTTATATAAGTCTCTTTTCGATGTTTTCCATTCATCGTTAAAACCAGATGATGACAAACTTGCTCACTTGCTCTTCGAAAACTACTCCATAATAAAAAGAGGTCAAAGCGGAGTTTGAACGTCCGAAGAAAACTAAATAATTACAAAAATATATTTCAGGATAATATATTTAGATTTTATGTAATTAGTTAGTACCTAGAATAAACCTCATCGAAAGGCTTCGAAAGATTATTTACTAAAAATATTCTTCTTATTCTTTTAGAACCCCGATAGAAGAAAACAACGATGTATTAGAGGTCACAGAATGCATCTACAATGATCTTCGTACGGAAAGATACATGATCATTCATCAGGATTTGATGTAAGTAATTCGTTTTACGTATTTATTATAGAACCTACTAGGTATTAGCTCTGCGTGGCTTTTTACATAAAACATGTAAACAATGCACTACTTATAACACGTTGGTAATAAAAAATGAGCAAGTTATAATAATTAACATTATCAACTAATTATACTGCAGAATCCACCCAGAGTACGCGAAAGAATAAACTATTATAAACACATCATAGCATTTGGAAAAAAAATTGGTCGATAAATTTTTCACATACCACCACCATCTCTAGCCCCTCGACTAACTTGATTACAAGTAGTAATGCATGTATTGAGTTTTTGAGGATAGGATGGAAACTCTTTTTCTTTTGCCCCTAAGTGACAAAGGTCACCCCCAATCTTATTTTTTACGTTTTTTACTATTTACATAATTATACATGACCCACCACTACGTCCGTGTTTTTTGAAATGAATATTCTTTAAATAACTCTGAGTGTTTTCGGATGAAAAGATGATGAGATATTGTATATTTTACGCTATGTATTTTCCGTAAAATAAGTTTGTTTCAAATTTTAGCTCTCACAGTAGTAGCAATTCTCACAACATGATTTAGCACCAATCATATAAACTTAAACATTTACAGTACTCGTGTTAGTAGTTAGTATAGTTAGTAGGATAACAAGAACAAAATTAAAATTTTGACTAACCCCCGACTACCTAAGATTTGTTGTCTGTACAACAGTCTACTAGTCAAGCCCTTTCATTTGATACCCATATTAAGGGAGAGTTGTGAGAAAAGAAATGTAATTCGCCATTTTGTGGTATCGGCCATCTTGGATTTAACATTTGTCATAGTGCAAAGTATTCTACTAATCAAGCCCTTTCGTTTGACACCCATATTGAGGTAGTAGTGAAAAAAAAATATAATTCGCCGTTTTGTGGTGGCGGCCATCTTGGATTTGATTTTTTTTATAGCGTATAGTACTCTACTAGTTAAGCCCTTTTATTTGATACCCATATTGAGGTAGGTTGTGAAGAAATATTTTATCCGTCATTTTGTGGAGGCGGCAATTATGAATCGATATTATCCAAACATAGCTAAGAACACCCCGCACGGTAATTAACTTTCAAATAAAAAAACCGCATTGAAATCGGCCCATCCGTTTGAGCTCTACAGTGCCACAGACAGACACACACACAGATAGAAAGACAGCAGACAGACAGACAGACAGATAGACAGACAGACAGACATCGACGTCAAACTTATAACACCCCTTTTTTGGTCGGGGGTTAAAAAATAAATAGATCCCAGTTTCCCTTGGTCATATCATCACGAGTGGACGACTGGACCGATTTCACCAATTCTTCTCTTTGTCTTCTTTTCGTGATAAAAAATCGAAAAAATCTTGTAAAATTAGAAAACTTAGGACACATTTTTTTCTAATTAAAAATAGCATTTTTACCAGTTAAACTTTAAAATAAACATAATATAACATTTTATCCGTTAACACTTTTTATTTTTAACTTTAAATTTAATATTCATAGTGAAAACTACGTCTAGAAAGTCAACTAATTAAACATAGAGATGTAAATATAGTTACTAGTTATCTAATTAATAAAAGTTGGAGCATCTACAACCTTAATTTCATTTAGACGTTTATAGTATCAACCTAAGTACTTCTATGTTCACAGCATATCCCTCACATTATCTAATATTCGTTCATTTGACAAATTAATGAATGTAATAATGACATCAACATTCCAGCAACGAAGGCTTTTTAATTAAAAAAAAACTTGTTTATTATAATTTCACTAGATGGCGTCATAAAAAGGAAATGTCAACGTCAAGTAAATAAAAAAAAATACCAAGTTAACCCAAGTTAAGTTTAGTTGTGTTAAGACTCTTGCAGAGTCCGCCTGGGGAAGTACCACATCTTTGCCAGTTTTTCTACCGCCAAGCAGTAATATGCAAACATTACTGTGTTCCGCTTTGAAAGGCAATGTTTCCAGAGAAATTACATGGCTTAGAGATATAACGTCTTAAATCTCTGAGTGACGAGCGCAGTGCAGTGCTAGGTAATGATATGGACTCTTCATGTTCCAATAGCTGCGTGTCACTGTGCTGTTATGTGGAAGGCATGTTGTTTACCATCAGGCACATGTCCTGGTCGTCTCGTCAGTCTTTATTTAAAAAAAAAAAAAAGGCGTATGTCCTGCTCGACTCGTCACTCTTTGTATAAAGAGTGACGAGTACGGCTAACACTATGTAAATACTTATCATTTTATTGCTTCTCTCAGTTTTGTTTAAACCTACTTACAATGAGGGTTTGGCTGGAATGTATTTTTAACCCCCGACCAAAAAAAGGGGTGTTATAAGTTTGACGTCGATGTCTGTCTGTCTGTCTGTCTGTCTATCTGTCTGTCTGTCTGTCTGTCTGTCTGTCTGTCTGTCTGTCTGTCTGTCTGTCTGTCTGTCTGTCTGTCTGTCTGTCTGTCTGTGTGTGTCTGTCTGTGGCATCGTAGAGCTCAAACGGATGGGCTGATTTCGATGCGGTTTTTTTTATTTGAAAGTTATTATCCGTGCGGATGTTCTTAGCTATGTTTGGTTAATACCGATTCAAGATGGCCGCCGCTACAAAATGGCGGACAAAATATTTCTTCACAACCTACCTCAATATGGGTATCAAATGAAAGGGCTTGACTAGTAGAATACTATACACTATTAAAAAATCTAATCCAAGATGGCCGCCACCACAAAATGGCGAATTATATTATTTTTTTCACTACTACCTCGATATGGGTATCAAACGAAAGGGTTTGACTAGTAGAATACATTGCACTATTACAAATTTCAAATCCAAGATGGCCGCTTCCACAAAATGGCGAAATACATTTCTTTTTTCACAACTCCCTTAATATGGGTATCAAATGAAAGGGCTTGACTAGTAGAATGTTGTACAGATAACAAATCTGAGGTAGTCGGGGATTAATCAAATTTTTTAATTTTGTTCTTGTGTAATTTTCCATTAGGATCTACTTACTCGTATTTGACGCCATCTAACGGCAATTTTCAAATTATTTTCATAAAGAAGCCTTCATTAGGAAACCATGCCTTCATTGACTGGCCTAGTGGCTTAGTTGGTAGTAGCTCTGCCTGCGAAGCCGAGGGTCGTGGGTTCGATCCCCACCCAGTGCAAATATTTGTGTGATGAGTTCAAATGTTTGCACTGTATCTGGGTGTTTCTATGTATAATAAGTATGTATTTAAAACTATATAAGTATTATTTTAGCTAACTGGCTGCCATCACACAAGCTTTGCTTAATTTGGGGTCAGATGGAGTTGTGTGTGAATTGTCCACCAATATTTATTTATTTTTGCTAATTTCCCATTTTAATAGTGTAATTTTCACTTTCAGATAATTGTGAGTGTAGCGACGCTAGAAAAACTAGAGCTATCATGGTCGAGTGGGTTTTGTAATTTGCTAGTACATGTATTTTTCTAGAAAAAAATTAGTAAAACATTCAAATTGGTTGTGTGAAGTTTTATTTATGACTAGTTGTAACCTGCGCGCGTTGCTACGCCACCTGTCGATAATGGGTCGTACCAACTCAGAAACCTTCTTTAGCTAATGCACAACAAACAACATAGAGTAAGATCCCAGAGCCGCCAGACGACACGTATTTTCTTATGAACGAAATGTGGACGATTGAGTAGATTTAGTACGTACTAACAAACATGCTTACCCGCTAACTTGCTTTAGCAATTAACACGTAGGTACTATGGAAGTAAGTAGTAGACGACACTTTACCCAATTCCCTATAAAGGTAGGTAAATACTTATACCTACTTACCTGTCATCGTGGAATTCTAATAAGTGTTCAATTTTTTGCTATATAAATAAAACACTCTTCTTATAACCTGTATCTTATGAAAAAGTCTTTGTCATCATACTTTTGAAAATCCTTCGATCTTTCACGGTAAATACGAGGTCGCCTTGACAAACGTCGATTACCTAATAATTCAATATCTTCAATTGCTTCTAAATCTTCATATAAATCGTGGTCACTATCCATTTTTATCCTGTTATCTCGCTAAATATGTAGGAGTGATTTTGGTCACTCACAAAATAACCTAAAAATATGTGTCACCTAAGTGTTACGGGGTAGCTAAATTATAAGGGCCCCCTAATGCTTTAGGTGTCACTTAATCGTTGGTGAAAACAAAACTTTCGTTAGGTGTCCCTTATTTTGGCTTAGGAGACACTTAAATTTTAGGGCTATTGGTGAAAATGGGCATTAGACGGCCAATTTTGAGATATGGTCTAAATTTATCCAAGTGTAATAAGGACTTTCCTGAGAGATTTGTTATAAGCCGAAAAGGTTGACAACGTCAACGACGTTCAACAGATCAATATAAACTTTCGTTTGCAAAGGGGCAAAATCTCATCGCTGGTAAAATTCGTATTTTCCAGACATGGATTTTCCAGGTATCACTTCGACCACAATGTTTTTTTATATATGTTATCTGATTTTTCGAGAACCCCCGCACCGATTTTAAAATTTATTTTTGTGTTCGGATGGGTATGCTTCCCGAATGGTCCCATATAAATCTTATTGAAATCGGTCTGGTGGTTTTTGAACTATGGTAAACTAAAATTTGCGTACAATTTTCTGGATGATGTATGTTGTAGATTTCACAAAAGTTACGAAACTACGAAATTTTTCTTTTCATTTAACGTCGTATAAATAAACAATATTAGCTCTTGTCAAATACTTTGGAAATCTTGAGAGGCCTCCAAGTCACCTAGTAAGCCTAGTTTGTAATTAACGGATACTTCTATTATGTGCAAATTAATTCGTGCTAAAAATCATAATGTTATATTGTGCTCTATTCCATTTTTGGAAATAAATTATAAAAAAGATTTGATAAATATGACGCCTCTAGGGTGAAGTGTCCACTATCTTCTACCTTATAGATATTGCTAGTAAGTAGACCTGTTGCTTAGATTTCATTTTTTTATTAGTTTAGTTCACTATATAGCAAATTTAGTATAAAAATCTAGCGCTTATATCTTTTAGTTTACTTTTATTGTCGCGTACCGATACCAAATATAGTGGCCGGCAAACAATTTGACCCAAAAGTGACGTGGAAGTGGAAAGTTCGCGCATTGTGCACTTGCTCCAAAGAGAGCTTAAAATAAAAACGTTGCTAGCTGCGCAGCCAACGTCATTGGGTCAACTTGTTTGCCTGCAACTTTACTCTAGGTGATCCGTTTCGTTCCACATCTGCTAACAGCGCTGCATTTGCTAGCGTTACTTGCCTAAACGCTTATTCGTGTTTTGCTTACTGTTTCTAGTTAAGATAGTGGTAAAATATATCGCATGATTAGAATTGAAGTGTCTTAACTAATAAATTAAAAGCCGAGTCACACAGGGGCGGGAGCCGCGAGAAAGCGATCCGATAGCGATCCAGTGCAAAGCGATAGCGGTCCGTATCATGTCACACAGAGCTACTGCCCGCAGCCCGCGGCGGGCAGATGGCGAGAACACAGCCGGTGTGACACCAAAAGCGATCAAATTGCTCACGACCTTACGTTGTAAAAAAAATACAACTTGTGAGATCGGATCGCGATCGCTACGCGAACGCTCTGTCCTGTGTGACAGCTTGTACTGACTACCGTAGAATACAGCACCCGCGCCGGCCGTCCGTCGCGCGTCCTTCCCGCGAAGCATGGTGAAGCGATCTCTTGTTTGTCGTCACGATCTTGTCGCGCGGGAAATCGCATCGCGCCGGATCGCTCCCGCTTGCTATGTGTCAGGTTGCATACAAATTCGAATATTACAAAAATTCCCGTCCCGGATCGCGATCGCTTTCTCGCGGCTCCCGCTTCTGTGTGGCCCGGCTTTAAAAGCCGGGCCACACGATACTAAAACGTCTTAAAAATATTCGATTTTGAAGTTTTGGGCAACTTTGAAATTATACACTTGTTTAGTTAAAAACCGTAAATAAATAATAAGAAGTCAATTTATTTCATTTTCGGCTCTTTTTGGGGGCTTACATATTTTTAAAACTCGAAAGTTGCATTTCTTTTTTCATTTTAAGGGTAATTTTAAATATTTTCGGAATTTTCTTTGGCTCCAAAAAAAATTCTGTTTGAACCGAGGGTAAAGTTAAAAATTATAAATTCAATGGTTTCAGGGGCATGACAGTGACTTCGGGCAGTGTCGTGCTCAGCAAAGACGAAAAGAACCTGATTGGTATTAGTATCGGCGGGGGAGCTCCGCTGTGTCCCTGTTTGTATATTGTGCAGGTACGTACGTATTGTGTATTTATTTAAAATACTTGTTGTTTTTAAGGTAAAAACTTTTGCGGCAACATTGAGCACTTTTGTTAGCGGAAAAACTTATGGGCTTGCGGACTGATTAAATACCCTGTAAATCGGCCATAAAACGAATGTGCTTAAAGTCCCAAGTCACCAGCGGGGCGCAGGACGATGTAAAGCCGCGCTGTGATAAGCCGAATTTTCACCGATTATCGGACAAAACGAAATAGAGTTATGCAAACTTCTAAGGGCAGAGCAGGATGCAAAGAAAGACATCAACGGGTTCCCATTTCGGTTTTTAATGTTCTTTTTAATTTTGTAGATTGATGATATTATGTTTTACTAATTAATGCATTAAATTACTTACTTGTGAAATAATTATACGGTCCTTTGTAAAGCTGGATGTTCTGCTATTCTTTCCGCGCCATTTCACTGAGCACAGGCCCACATTTTATATTTTTTTACTATTTTTTGCCAGCACCCTTTCTTTCGGTCGAAATCAAAAGCCTTACTGACCGAACTCGCAACAGGTATATGACAATTTTATGCTTATAAAACGTTAAGGAGGGGCAGACCGGCAGACGTACGATCAATCAAACAAGTATATATTGTCTTTGGGTTGTCCCTATGAGTGCCATTTTTTTCACTAGTTTTAACTTTCAGTTCAACTATTCAGTTTTTCTATAACGTAGTTTAGTTATAAGGATTTAAAAATAATTGTTTTTGACGTCATTTGATTGGCAAAATGCTGTTACGGTATAAATTCACCGATTTTAAGTGTATTTTCCGAGCTGTAAACTAGAGAGTAGAGTGAAACTACACAGCACAGTACCTACACAAAGCAATAATATAAATTTAAAATATTGGTGGACAATTCACACAACACCATCTGACCCCAAACTAAGCAAAGCTTGTAATATGGTGGCCAGATAGCTGATATAATACTTGTATAGTTGTAAATACATACTTGTTATACATAGAAACACCTAGACACAGTACAAACATTTAAATCCATCACACAAATCCTCGTAATGTGCAATGTTTGTGTTACAAAAAATGAACGATTTCAATACATACTAATTTATATATTATTTTTTTATCAATGTGTTAATTTTTTCAGATTTTCGACAACACGCCTGCGTCCAAAGAAGGCACATTACAAAGCGGAGATGAACTGGTCGGAGTAAATGGACAATCGGTAAAGGGGAAGACGAAAGTGGAAGTCGCGAAGATGATACAAACGGCTAAGGTACCTAAATAGTAACTGTTTCTTTTACTTTTTTGAAATCATAAGTTAAGACAATCGTCCAATTTTTTGACGTGACAACGTCTTATAAATTGGTTTGCCGGGTGACACTTCAAGAAACTGCGTTACGCTCCGCTCACGTTATGCGCTCACAACGAGAGCGAGTGAGAGGCACGCGTCCCTTCCACTCGGGCATGGTTAGCCCGCCTAAGAGCGAGAAAGACAGACATAAAAAGTGAAAGGCACGCGTCCCTTCCGTAAAATTATTTTACCACTCAAAGTCGTTGTCACGTAAAACTTTCGCCCGTATACCGACTTTACAGGCAACCAATTTTTTTTTGACGTGACAACGTCTAATAAATCGAAGAACGCCTGTTGTATGCACAAAAAAGTGTCCCGTTACGCTCATGGTCCCGTTACACTCATTGTACGCTTGCGCCGCATCTATCTCTTTTCCACTTGAGTGCATTGTACCATTTCATCGATGTATTGTTATGTCGTAGTCACGTTAAACAATCGCCCGTAAACCGACTTTATAGACAACCAATTTTTTACAAGTCTCTGGTTCTCAGGGTGCTTCTGGTATCAATCGGTCCATGGCGTCGACACTACAGAAACTTCTGCCTAATTGGGCGTTTTCTATAAATACAGTTCCCAATTTCACCGTAGGTGGCGTCACTGTTTTATTTTATTAGAGAAATTTCACAAAAATCAACAGTGGTGGCACACTTTACAATATTTAGAACTATCTTTGACAAGACTTTTTGCGTCTGGAAAACGCCTCATTGTATGTGATATGTATTCAAATATTAGACAGAGATTGTATTTGTTTGAAAGGAATAAAACTAAACCAATTAAAAAACCTTGGTAAAAGCACTTTTACTATGCTATTATCAATCTACGATCTACGCAATCTTGATGCCGTCACAGGGTCCATGAGGGCCTCAGAGGTCTATGGACGTACGTACTATCATATACTTAACATGCTACAAAAATGATATTACGTGTCAGTACGCATTACGACGTATACTCCTATAGACGTACTGTCGTATTACATATATATTTTACTACTAGATGTCCGCCCCGGCGTTGCCCGTGATACATTATATAGTACTCATCAGGATCCCGTACATATACAACGGTTAAAGAATGACTGTTCGGTTCAGCCATTCCTGAGAATATCGCTTTCAAACAAAACACCTCTTAAGCTACCTGCTACGCCATCTGTCGGAAATTGATTGTACCAACTCAGATTAAAAAAAATGATTAGCATGATTGATTAGATATTATGATTAGCGCTATTTTCTATAGCCTAAAGCCTTCCTCGATAAATGGACTATCCAATAGATAAATAATCTTTCAATCCGGGCCAGTACTTTCCGAGATCTTAGCGTTCAAACAAACAAACTCTTCAGCTTTATAATATTAGTATAGATGTGTTGTGACACTATGTCTATAGGCAATGTATGATATAAAGTAGTGACAAAGCAGTAACAATCGGTACAGTAGTAGTGTCCATCGACGTGTTAATAGCACTTAAAATTGTATACGTTAAATTGAAATATCTAAAAATATACTAAATACCGAATCGGAACAGCAACTACGCTGGTAAAATCGTAAGGGGGTAGTCTTTTTACTCGACATATCGTATCATTATTGGTGACCCCCCAAAATTTGACGCTGTGCCTTCCTGTGTCTAGGCATTGTCCTATTAACGGCACTGGATAAATGCACAATAAAATGTTTAAATGATTTTATACTTACATTACGTATTCCAGGACGAAGTGACGATAAACTATAACAAATTACACGCGGACCCGAAACAGGGTCACTCGCTGGATATCATCATGAAGAAGATGAAACATCGACTCGTCGAGAACATGTCGTCGGGGGCGGCGGATGCTTTAGGTAACGCTCATAATAATAATGTTTTTGACGTGATTCTAGTAAATCGATGAACGCCGGCTGCGCGCACGAAAAAGTGTCCCGTTATGCTCATTGACCCGTTACGCTCATTGTTTCATTACGCTCATTGGACCGTTAAATATTGGTGGACAATTCACACACAACACCATCAGACCCCAAATTAAGCTAAGCTTGTAATATGGCGGCCAGATACCTGATATAATACTTATATAGTTTTAAATACATACTTATTATTATACAAATATTTGAATTCATCACACAAATATTTGCACTGGGTGGGAATCGAACCCTCGGATTTTAAATGTAAACTGCTTTTGGCGCACCGCAGACAGATTTTTCGTGGGCTGTGAATTGAATTCTAGCGTCACGCTCGGGGATGGTAAAAATCTTCGGTAAACTCGGGATCATGGCCATTGGCCATCTAGAAATGCGTCAGCATGCTCATGGCTACGACCTCCGGTTTCACCCGCATAGTTTCCAAAGTAAGCTATCAAATTCTGAGCCATAAGTTTTTACTTCTATCGGCAGTTCCTATGACTGCCAATTCGTTTTAGTCACCTTGCCTATTGATGTGATGTTTGGTGTCGCAGGTCTCTCGAGGGCGATCCTGTGCAATGACACACTGGTAGCAAAACTGGACGATTTGAAGGACACGGAAACTGTTTACAAGAAATTAGTGGAGCACGCTAAAAGGTAAATATTTTTTTGATTAATCATTCAGGAATAATATTTAATTTTGCTTTTTTGTTAGTGAAAACTTCTTTTGGCGCACCACACAGATTTTTCGTGGGATGTGAATTCAATTCTAGAGTCACGCTCGGGTATGATAAGAAATCTTCGGGTAAACTCGGGACTATGGCCATGATTCTGGTTTCGCTCGCATAGTTTCCAAAGTAAGCTATCAAATTCTGAGTTAAAAGTTTTCGCTTCTATCGGCAGTTCCCATGACTGCCAATTTTTGTTTCTGAGCACAATATTAGAATATACAAATATTATGAAATTTAAACCTAGATCGCCGCCGGCAGCAGCCCAAATTACTACAGATGCAATTGACCGCAATCTCACCTGATTTTAAGCGGCTATGCGGTCAACGATGGACCGTGAGAAGAAACCGATTCACTCCCGATTTGAAGACACCAAGATTATTATAACCATCGGGAAAAACTAAGTAAGGCATTCCACAGTCTAGACGTTCTCTTCATCCTTTGGAACAACAACCATGAAACGATGTCATTGTTCAATGTATTTCAGGATGTTGAAGTCGTATTTCGACTTGCTCCAAACGTATAAAACCTTGGGCGATATTTTCGCGTCGATCGGAGTGAGAGAGCCTCAGGCTCGGGCGTCGGAAGCGTTCACCAAGTTCGGTCAGTACCATCGGATGTTAGAGAAAGATGGCATCAAAATGCTGAAGGCATTGAAACCGGTAAATATAACCACAATAGATCCTTTATCTCTGGCTGTTTTTTTTTTGGGAAACCTTATGGCGCTCCAGATACCGATTTTTCGTGGACTGTAAATGAAGCTCAGCGTAATTAATGATCGGAAATCAAAAAATGTTCGGATGAATGCGGGACCGCCGAGTGTGCCAGAGCGAGATAGACAGTCAGTTGTTGCTGTCTGTCAGCTGTTACTGTTTTTTTTAAATTTATTCTTGACTATGGATACTAGTTTTTCAGCCACATCTGTTACTGTCGTATCGCTGTGTTATTATATTCAATTTATATGCAATCATTTGTATTTTTGAATTATTTTTAATTTTTAATAGTTATTCCTTATTATAATTTTCACTTCTGCCGTACGATTTAAGCACACTCATATTTTTTTACACTTCTTTCAATATTAAATGAAAGAGCTTGACTATCAGAATGATATACACTATGAGAATTTTATATTGACAATTATATATATTTCATTTGTTTCTTGTCAATATGCTAACAGACATACTATACTTAATTAGATTTTTAGCCATCATGCCAATTCTAAAATTTACAAAACTTAACAGGAAAAGTCTTCAACATAAGAAGTTTTAAAAATTATTGGGAAAAGTGAGCAATATTTCTTTCACAGATTTTAGCCGACCTCGGCACGTACCTCAACAAAGCGATACCAGACACGAAGCTGACCATCCGTAAATACGCGGATACGAAGTTTGAGTACCTCTCGTACTGCCTCAAGGTGAAGGAAATGGATGACGAGGAATACGGGTACAACACGCTACAGGAACCGCTCTATCGGGTGGAGACTGGGAACTATGAATACAGGTAATTGATGGGAAATTAATTGGAATACCAAAGCTAAAAACAAAAAGCAGCTTTGGCCCCTTCCGGAACCAAGATTTCAAAAATGACAAACATGATTTTGCGGTCGTATTTTTTACGGGGATAAAATGGGAATAAATTCTCAGGTATACTCATAAATTTATGTTTAATGGCGTCTCCTTGAATCGGTATTCATTTTGACAATAATTAAAGTTAATAATTATAGAGAATAATGTAAAATATTATCGAAAAATTTTAATGTTACCTAATGGTGAAAACATTGAAAAGTTACAAAAAGTAAATTAATGCTATTGAATGCAGTTTTATTTATTTTCGTGAGTGTTAAACTGTATACGAGTATAATTATTTATAACAGAAAAAAAACTGCCTTTTCTTAAATTTATGATGTTGTAGCTCCTAAACCACTTGACACCCCAATAATACTTATACTCAAGTGTCAAACCTGTTAGTTTACATTTCGATTATAATAGTTATTCTACGATACAATTATAGATATAAGTTCAAGCAGAAACGTAAACAACGCACTTGTGTAACCCAATATGTTTAATATTGTATTTCTGTAATCAATAATGAGTTTGTTTCGGACAAAACTAGATGGCGCTGTTACGCCTTAAAACGCGGTGATGTTTTGTTTCCGAGACGAATAATTCGTTTTAGTTAAATATTAATACTTTGTTATTTTTTGTTAAACAGTTGTGTGTAATCAAACGGAATACAATCATTTTATCGATGTAATACGTGCGTTTCATTTTTGGACACTTGGGAGCTGTACACAATAGTCGTATTCTCGCCATTTTTGGAAACGAAAAATGTTGACTAGCTTACTTCAGACTGTCGGTTTTTTGAGACGGTGTGCGATCGCATCAAAAAAATTTACTCTTATCATTTTGCTTTTTACGTGCCAAAGGAAGTATAACTTCGAAAAATTACATCTTCATTGTTTATAGAGTAAGTTGATTACAATATTTATTTTTCAGATTGATCCTCCGCTGCCGTCAGGACGCGCGCGCTCGCTTCGCTCGTCTCCGCTCCGACGTGCTCGTCAAGTTGGAACTGTTGGAGAACAAGAAGACACAGGACGTCGCGTTCCAACTCAGACGATTTATAAACGGATTTGCTGCTTACCATGAGTACAATATCCTTTGTAATTTGCTAACTGTGCTATTGCTTTTCATCCTAAGGTTGACTGGAAAAGACCGCCTTCAGCGATATGGTAAATCTACAATTATTTAATTGGATAACGGGACACTCACGTATATACGGTCGGTCAATCCGACTCGAGTTTCGGCCGCGTCCGGCGGCCTTTTTCAAGGCGAGTGCACACGCGCGGCGGCTGCCCGTTTGGCACTGAATCTATCTACAATGTCACAATATATCTACACTGTCATCATTGTCGCACTACTTTAGTATGTTTTGTTTATTTTTGTTAAGAATTCTCTTTTTTGGTGTGTCTATAAATAGTAGGTACCTTCCTATCTGTTAAAAGTCCGGTAGGCAGTAGAGGCCAATTGAAACTGCTACAAGCCCCTTTAAAAAAATACTTCTGTGAAGTGCGTTGTGACACACATTTTTTCAAATCTTGAGTTCTCTATGTAATAGCACTAGATGTCCGCCCCGGCTTCGCCCGTGGTACTTTATATAACACTCATCGGGATCCCGCACATATCCAACGGTGAAAGAATGACTGAAATCGATTAAGTCATTCCTGAGAATATTACTTTCAAACAAAAAACCTCTTCAGCTACCTGCTACGCCACCTAACGGAAATTGGTCGTCCCAACTCAGATTTAGAAACAATTTTTTTAGCAAAGGTGTGTGATCTGTGGCAAAAGTGGCAAAGGTTTATATTCAATGACGCAATCTTAGACACATGCTGTCATGTCAACTGTCAAAGCACGCACGCTACGAAAACTCTCAAAAAGGAATATTTTTCCCCGTTTTTGTGACATTCTTGATTCATGCTCCGCTTTTATTGATAGTAGCGTTATGTTTTATAGCCTATAGCCTTCAACGATAAATTGACTATTCAATAGAAAAATAATCTTTCAATTCGGACCAGTACTTCCCGAGATCCTAGTGTTCAAACAAACAAACAAACTCTTCAGCTTTATAATATTAGTATAGATAAGGCAGTAGCTAAGTAGTAAAATAAACAAATAAAATACTTTCTGCTTCATACATTGCAATAATTGCTACCTTAGTTAAATTTTTTTGGTATTGTTTTTGTAATTAAAGTGATTGCACTTAAATTAGTTAAATTAACTTAAAGAGGTAGAGTTTATCAATCTATCTAAATACCTGTAGGAGCACGTACGTGTACGTGACTGATGTAGTACATAAGTGGAGGACAGCGGAGAGCGAGCTAGTCTCTCGCCCCGCGTCACTTGTACAGAAGATCAATATATAACCAGCAGTTTATACAGTGACGTGGTTTCATTTCCATCTCCAGTACCAGCAACACCTACAGTGGTGACCCCGACGTGATCTGCAAAGGGCCTACAGTGGTGTTCCCGACGTGATTCGAACTCGTGATCTCCTGTTCCCGACGTGATCTGTTCCCGACGTGATCTGTTCCCGACGTGATTCGAACTCGTGATCTCCTGTTCCCGACGTGATCTACAGAGGGTCTACAGTGGTGACCCCGACAGAAAATTGAACAGTGAAGATTCAGAATAGTTTTTGGTGTTGCTGCGTAATTTTTGTATAGTTCCAACAATGTTTCCGCAAACGACGTCAGTAAGTGGGCAAGCGGGTCAGCAAGGCAAGAATGATGAGCGGACACATTCCGATGATTTGACCCTGGCCGCTATAGGTGTGTCAACGAGACTTCCTGATTTTTGGGTTGATATGCCGCGGTTATGGTTTGCCCAGTTTGAAGCAGTGATGGCATCGCGGAAACAGGGAGATGGGACAAGATTTAACATCTCAAAATTGGGGAGAGACTCAATTCGACAGGTGAATGACCTGTTGACAGCGCCGCCGGAAAACAACAAGTATACGGCGCCGAAGGACCGGTTGCTGCAAGTTTACGAGGAGAGTGCTGAGCGACAGTTCCAGAAGCTCATGTCAGAGCTAGAACTGAGTTCGCAGAAGCCTACGCATCTGCTTCGGCGTATGAGAGAGTTGGGACGAACAGCGCAGGTTTCGGAGCAGACGATAAAAAGCTTGTGGCTATCCAGGATGCCAGCCTCCGTCAGAACAGTTATTGCGGTATGTCAAGACCAGGCGCTGGACAGTTTGACAAGTATGGTGAACATGATCGTAGAGAACACCTCCGCCTACGACATTGCTGCTGTATTCGGGAGCGTCGAGAATGAAGACCAGGTGAAGAAATTAGCTTTAGAAGTGGCCACATTACGCACCGAGGTTCAAGGCCGAGAGCGCGGGAGAAGCAGGAGCCGGCAGAGATGGAACGAGAATAGGTCTGGTTTGTGGAAGAGAAGAGCTCCAGGTGATCCAGATTGGCTGTGCAGGTTCCATTTCCGGTTCAAGGAAAATGCTACACGTTGGGAGCAGCCATGTGCGTGAAATAAGAAGCAAGCGGAAAACTAGGAGCGGTTGCAGAAATACAAAATGGCAATGAACATAGGAAAATGTATTTTGGAGAAAAGTTAAATAGATTGTTTAGGTTACGAGGTCTCGGAAAATGGATTAAGTCCTTTACCTGATAAAGTCAAGGTTATTCAGGACTATCCAAAACCGAAGACAGTAGAGCAGTTTACGCAGGTTTTTGGGTATGTTAAAGTTTTGTAGAGCGCCCATAGCAAACGCTGCACAAGGCAAGAAATCTTAGATAAGTATTTACACGGTGCAAAAAAGGATAAGAGTAGAATAGTATGGACTGAAGAGGCAATTAGAGCATTTGAAAGGTGTAAGGAAAACTTACAAAATGCTGCCACGTTATCGCACCCGAGTCCAGGGGCAGAGTAGCTCTTATGACAGACGCGTCAGACCTTAGTATAGGCGCGGTATTGCAACCCACGGAATCCCAGAAAAGTACTGTAGGTACATACGACAAGGAACTTTTGGCGATTTATTAGGGTATCATTTATTTTAGAGATTTGATTGAAGGTAGAGATTTTGCGGTTTATACAGACCACAAACCACTCATATATATGTGTTAGAAAATAAAGTCGAATAAGGAAGTACCGAGACGTGCCCCACAGTTATTGTTTATTAGTGAATTTGCAAGTGATATACGTCACGTAATGGGAGCACTTATGCTGATACATCGCTAATGCATTGGCACGCGTAGAATCGACCACATTTACATCCGCGTTCTAAGATACGGAAATGGCAGAATTGTAAAAATGCCAGTTCGTTTTAAACAATAGGTCAAGCTAGAACGCTGAGTGAGCAAAATGGTTCGAAGTCAATGTGCCAAGGTTAGCACGAAAACATATGTTCATGAGACAAGTTTATTGTAATTCGATATTGTAAACAAGTTGTGAGTTAGTAATGTTTTTTTTTGGATTGTTATATGATTTTCTCCTCTTTTTAAGAAGGGGGTGTATGTAGGAGCACGTACGTGTACGTGACTGATGTAGTACATAAGTGGAGGACAGCGGAGAGCGAGCTAGTCTCTCGCCCCGCGTCACTTGTAAAGTTAAGATCAATATAGCCAGCAGTTTATACAGTGACGTGGTTTCATCTCATCTCCAGTACCAGCAACACCTACATACCTATACCTCATATGCCTCATTCTAATCTATGTTCTTCAGTAATATCTCGTAAAAATTTGGTCCAAGAAATACATCATTTCTGAATGAAAGTACCTAGCTTATTAACCGATATTCTACCAGACTACATAGACAGACATTCTATTGACTAGATGCCGGTGAAAGTTACCTAAGTCTTATTATAGATTCGAATGTCAAAATTAAAAAAAACTGCAAGTTTTATTACTACATAAAATAATTTCCTAAACATAACCGGTGAGATAGGGTCTCCTTGAGTAAGTCCTCGTACAATTTCAACTTCGCTTTCAATCTATCGTATCATTAAACATGAAACTTATGTTACAGGGTCACATTAAATCATCTAAAGGAAAACGAATCTCTGTTCCCCATTGAAGTGGATTTGTCTCAAAATGCATTCCAATACAAGTCTACTGCTCAAATTATACAGGTAAAATGCAACTCTTTAATTAACTCTACACAAACCTATATTCCTACTAGATATTTTTGATAGTGCTTCAAGCAGCTTTCCTGTTTCAAAAACCCGTTGTAAATCTACGATTTTAAAAATTAAAATTATCAGACTGTCACATAATTTACACTAGTAGTGTTCAACGATTTTACCTGCATAGTCCCTTTTCCCATAATTTTCCCGAGATAAAAATAGTTGCAAGTGTGGTTCTAGATATGGCATAAAATTACTATTAACAGATTTACTTTTTGCTACAGGATACAGAAGATGAAGATGAAATAGAATTTGGCAAGGAAATAAAAGAATACCATGACGTTGCTGAAAACGAATCTAATAACAGAGGGCATAAGGTTGATAATCGTAGACCTAAAGAAATAGATACCACAGAATCTTCGCAACTTCTACCAGGGTTTGACACTATCGACAATTCTGACATTGACAATGACAAGTCTGATAATAACAAGACCGAGACTGTTGACAATCTGTCACTGTTGACAGAACTCGGTTTGGCAGACATGAATGATTTTGGTGATTTTCAGAACGGAATGGAGGAATTTGGAACGAATGACCCTCAAAATACGGTTGATGATGTGTTTGAAAAGTTGTTGAATGATTTGTGAATGTGATAATGAAATAATGAAAATATTCAGTAGGTTAAGAACATGGTATTTTATAGCGAAATTATTAAATTTTTATATGGACTTTTTGGGTTCCTTTAATCAGTTCAGAATCCAAACAAGAACAACCCAAATTTCAAAAATCTAATTACGACTTGTGAGTTACGGCTGGTCTAGTCGGGAGAACGGCGACTGCCGATCCGGAGCCCTCGGGTTCAAATCCCACGTGCTTCACTGTCTTTTCTAAATCATGTGCGTAATGCCGCTAACTTAAAGATACTGAAGAAAAACATCGTGAAGAAATCGACACGATTCAAGAATCTTTCGAGGTCATGCGTCATCCATCCGCACTGGGCCAGCGTGGTGGGTTATGGCCTTGACTGTCTTCTGCGAGAGATGGCCCGAGTCCCAAAAGTGGGAACATTTAGTGGGCTGCTTGTTAAGCTTAGCTCGTTACCTGACCCAAGACTTATCACGATTTTTTGATAAACGGTGACAGTGGCTTAATGTTGGATGGTGGGTGTGGTGATAGATCTGAATCCCGCCTGTTTTTTGAGCATCTATTTTTAAGTAGATCTACTTTTGCCAACCTATCTACATGGTATCAATTTTAAGAAAATAGCCATATTTTGTACACCTTTAAAAATCTATTAAGAATAAAGTTTTTTAATATTGTAGAGTTACTAAATAATTTATTCTGTGTATGCACCTACAATATTGATAACAAATTAGAGTTTTTTTATCAACATTGATATCGTGTGATTTCGTTCTTGTTTGCAAAAGTAGATCCAAGTATAAGTACAAATTTGTCTTCACGGCATGTTCTAAAATGGGCATCTTTCCATTAGATATGCAACATCCGCTAACCCACGTTTGTCTTGCATGGTGGTATGGGTCTATTAAGTTTATGTAGCTAGAACTTTTATATACTTATATTATAATAAATAAAATATTATAAATTAATTCGTTGTTTTTATTTACAAAAGTGCACATATAAATATTGCGTCAATAACTTATTTTCTATTCTATAAAACGAACGATCAAATTGATGAATGAGTAGAGACAATATTTGCTCAAAAGCATGGCCATTGAAAAAGAAGCACAAGATTGAGACGTGTGGAGTATAAGAAGAGAGCTATGCCTAGCAGTATCGCCAACTGCTAGGGCTGAAAATGATGATGATGCTCATTGAAAATTGAAATTATTATTGCAAATGATCAAGCTATTTTTGAAGTTATACTTCTTATAGGTTAAGAAGGTAGGGAAAATGATCAGAATGACATTTATTTAGAGTCTTAGGTAACTAAAACAAAAACTCTCTTTAACTACTTAATATTTACAATGATATGCCTATCTCGCTACATCTATACAAATAAAAGAAGAGGTCTGTATGTATTATAAAACTAATAGAGTTGTACTACGTTCAAATGAAAGTAGGCATACACGGTACCAATGTCTAAAAACTTCAATATTCTGTTTATTCTGGTTAATTTCCAAAACAGCTGGATCAATTATGACGGGACTTCCAGTTAGTTGATCTTCTACTCTTCATCATCATCAGCCGCAAGACGTCCACTGCTGAACATAGGCCTCCCCCCTAGATTTCCACAACGAACGGTCCTGCGCAACCTGCAACCAGCGGTTTCCAGCTACCTTTATGAGGTCATCTACTCTTACTTGAGAAAAATAAAACCCTTAAAATGCGCGTAAAACCGCGGGTACAAATAGTATATACGTTAAACGTCACAGATGAAGGATCCAAGGAATCTACTCATAAATATATTCAATCCTTCTCCTAACGACTGGCCATGGATACTCCCCATCAAACGCCAACCAAAAGTCCTTTCCCTTAAACTTGGTAATTCCTTTACCCCCATTTAAAATAAACTTAATTTTGTCAGCATGCGTTGGAAAACGTTTCACCAATGCTATCTTCTTATGAACTTTAGGTCCTAAGTTTAGGATATCCAATTTCTTCAGTTTGTCTAAGTCGATGCTTTGAACGAATTCGTTCAAGTTGTTTTTTGCGTTCTCTTGCAGTTGCTTCAATGTTGTGGCTGCCTGTTGTTTCAAGTT
The DNA here is from genome assembly GCA_017562165.1 of Ectropis grisescens. NCBI lineage: Eukaryota > Metazoa > Arthropoda > Insecta > Lepidoptera > Geometridae > Ectropis > Ectropis grisescens. Next base: position 17,516,474 of record CM029794.1, on the reverse strand, counting down.
TTGTAGATTCATTGATGCGGTGTCTTTGAGGGTGTGGATTTGGGTTGATGCTTCGTCAGTCAGTGTTTGGAGTAAAGGTGTAGCTGATTCTTTCAGTTTTTTGACGTCAATCGTAGCTGATGTTGTGTGAATTGCGATTAGCAAGGAAACCTGGAAATAAAGAAGCAATTAATGAGGCGTTTTCCAGATGCAAATTGACATGTCAAAGATAGTTCCAAATTTTGCCAAATGTGGCACCACTGTTTGTTTTTGTGAAAATTCTCTAACAAAATAAGACATTGGCGCCACCTATGGTGAAATTGGGACCTGTCTTTGACAGGTCTTTTTGCGACTTGAAAACGCCCTATTGAAATGTAAACTTACGAGTATGTTTTATATTGACATTTACCTAGGTATATATAGGTTTGCACTTGTAATGTTGTAATGTTGAGCCCGTGGATACTCAACGATAGACCGAGCTTAACCGATTCACTTTGAGGACATCTAGATTATATCCGTCAGGGAAGACTCGCTCGTTTAGATATTCTAATTACCTACTGAAATACAGAAGAAGAAGAGCATCGCGGAGACGCTATCAAAATTAAATGAATCTTATCTTATCATATACAGAATCTGATATTTTGAGAATCTGATATTATACGAATGAGCCCTTTAAGGGCGTGTGGGCCGTAATTTTGAATTTTTAAAACAACTTTAAGACCTTTAAAATAGTGTATTAAACTCTGAAAAAAATATATGTATTAGTTAAGGATCTAATCTAGTGCAATTCATGTCAATAACACGATTTAATGAATTTTACTTGATAGAAAAAATCTCAAAGTTACCCCTTTTCAAAAAGTTTATTCAAGTTTATGACTAAACTAATGATTTTTTTTACTAAATTTTTGTACTCAACGAAAGCCACTAAAAAGTTATAGATGCATTCGCAGTGTTTGACTTGATAAAAGTATCAGTTATTCACTATGTTTTAATATCTACCATATATATAGCGCGCCGTTCGGCAGGCCTGATCAGTCGCGTTTCGGCGCTCACGGACGACGGGCCTGTGCTTGATTTTGCAATTTTGACAACCAATAAATTTTAAATATTACGATCATAGTGCCACAGTATAACAATATCAGTAGGTATTACTAGTGAAGCACGCTATGATCTTGATTTTGATACCATTTTCATTGGAATTGCAAATAGACGCTGAAACTAATAAGTACGCTGTTTACTTTATCTTGTAGACCAATAGGGGAGTCTCAAAAAACTGACGTCGATAACACATAAGTAAAAAATTCAATGCGGATGCAATGGAAAATAGATAAGTATCGGTAAAATATTCGTCCGTCAAATCAGAGATCTGGATAAGGAAATAATGAGAGGGAGAAATCCCTGCGTAAATCCCCTAATATAAATGCAAGTTAGGTATCATTTATGATTGCCATTGCCATGCCATTTAGGTAAATTCTTTGGTAGTAAGGTACTTAGAACTTGGAAGAAAAGTCCTCACATACAGATTTTACCACTTTGGAAGAGACTCTTGCGCAAACTATTCAGTTTAGAAAAAAATGTTAGGAACTTCAATACAATTTTTGAACACCTATCCATAGATACACGTATGGTTTTGATAGAATTTTTTTCCAAGTTTGTGACACCACCAAAATTTATTGTTTTTTTTTTTTTGTATGAAAATGTTAATATTGTTCATACTCGTAGAATACATGTACTTACCAAGTATTAATAGTATACTTCTTATAGATTCGGAGAAAATGGCTGTCACACACGGATGGACAGACATTACGTATATTTTAAAATTTGTCTACGAATCCTAAAACCCAACTTCGTTCATTTAAAATGAAATTTAGACACTCGACCAAATTTGATATGAAACCTTTTAGGCAGTAAAATTACTCGTAGAATTTAACTCTCTACTAAATTTCCGATTCGTATTTTTATACAAGGTATAGAATCATATCCTGAGCATAAAATTACAAAATAATAACAAATCCAGGTGGAGCTTCAAGCGCCAGATCGAAAAAAACGTTTTTGGCCGATATTCCGAAAAAGTTTATAAAGCCTATTATTATTGTAGAAAATAAAATTTCCCATCTTTTGTTCCCAGTAAACTTTTTTTTCGAACTTACCAATTACGATTTATTATGTCCAATTTAATGGTAACAATGAAAAAAAAATTAGAATTCTGTTCCCAGTAGCATAAACATGTCTCTTTTACCGGAATGGAAGAAGGGTTATGTTTTCGCGCGTATCTTTATGTTTGTAAAACTTTTATTTCCACATATCTTCCAAACGGCTGGATGGATTTTGGTAACTAAGATATTCTAAGACTAGTCTCATTCGCCAAGTGTCCAGATAGATAGATAGTAGGTAATATTTTTTTACGTGTATTTTTTTTTTGTAGTCGGGGTTTTTAAATTAAAGTTATTCTATCATATTGCTCGTTGCTCGAATAAACAGCACCATTCATCATCATGATTGAAGAGTTGAACAAAGAGTTTGGTCTCCACTTTTGTAATAAGAACAACTAAGCTGTGAAACGCATTGCCAGAGTGGGTTTTTGTCGAAGGTTCGAACCTTGGGGTTACGAGGTACACTGTGTTTGTTTCTATTAGAGAAGTAAGTTCCATCGTAGACCACATCATTTTCATCCACTATTATCGGCATCATCGCAACTGTATCATTAAATGGGTTATAAATCGTAAACGGTAATTGTTACAAAAAAGTTTACTAGCAACAAAAGATGCAAAATTTTATTTTCTACAATTATTGTCAAAATATATAGTTTCAAAATATCGGCTAAAACAGTTTTTTTTCAATTGGCGTTTGAAGCTCTGTGTGTGTGAGCAGCCTGGATCTGTGAGCATTTTGTAATTTTATGCTCAGTAAGTGATCTTTACCTCATAGAAAAAAATTGGTTTAGAGATTTAGTGCAAAGTTGACCCAAAAACCTTCTATTTTTACTGGCCTTTCATTACGTTTCAGCAATTTTTTTAAAATTTTTGACGAACTTGTGAATTATTAGGAAACATTTTAAAAAGATTCATGAAATTGGAAAAGCCGTTCTCAACTTATAGTGTGACCATAAAAGAAAAGGTTGAGTTTTGTATACCTACGAGTATAGATAAATTTAATATTTCTTCGTTTATATAGCAACAAAACTCTTATCATAAACAAACAAACATAAACAAATCTTGAACAAAAAATGAGTTTTAATTCCATAGTCCAATATTTTAATGTTATTTCTGCACTGTGGCACCGATTCCGCGGTCGGTGACGGTCGCGAGAACAAGACAGCGTTAAATGCCTACTTTGACAGAACTACCTGGCCTTAAACGTGCAATTCTTGTATATTTATGAATATAGAATCTGAATCTCGGAAACGGCTGGATCGATTTTCATGAAATTATGTATTCAGGGGGTTTCGGGGACGATACATCGATCTAGCTAGGTTTTATTTTTCTTAAAAGTAATTTTATGCGCGTTTGTAAACAAAGAAAGACTGTTACATTAACATTAAAATGGGACGGTAAAATGTTGCGCGACTTATAATGGCTTAGACGGGAAGTTGTGCGGTCACGAAATAAATAGGTGTTAATCCGGGTTCAATTCCAGACGGCTGCTCTTTTTTTTCAAGTTCCTTTTTTATTTCTGAGATAATATATTACTAGGAGCCTAAGTATATCTACTCAGTGCTTAAACTGAGCAAAGCTCGGTCACCCAGGTACTAGCATATTATACATGAACCTGATGCGAAACAATAGGTAGGTACACTTGGGTATAACAGCAGTGTTTCGCAACTCGCAACTATTGGAACATCAACAGTCCAATCTAGCACTGCCCTGCGCTCGTCACCCTTAGATAAAAGGTAATCTATCGCTATACCCCGTAATTTCTCTGGAAACATTGCCCTTCAAACCGGAACACAGTGATATTTGCACTTATGATACATAAAACGATCAATTAAAAATAAATGAACTTACCAGTACAATTAATCCCTTCATGGTGTGTCCACTGTAATTATCTCTGACCGACTGACCGGCCGGCGTCACAACGCTTAATATAAACAATCAATGGTGTAAGTCTGGTTTGGAGGGCGGTGTATTCTGGGACCGATCTTGAATCACAATTAGTTTGCTCTTGGCGAAGTACGGAAACCGTTGAGCCAATAAAATAGAAACTTAAACAATTCAATTTTCTCTGAAACAATAAATACCGACTTAAATTTAAAATTAAGCTCAGATATTCGAATAAAGCTGATCGTTTTTGTGAAATCAACTAAACACTTTGCTCCAATGAAACAGCGAGGTAGTGAACACTTCGTTCAGGTAAAGGTATGCTAATTATATTTTTTTCTTGATATTTAAAAAAAACCACACCGATGTCGATTGAATTTATACGGGGACATCGAAATATATTAGTGAGTTCATCGGTGCCTTTTACGCTTTTAGCGTCTCAATTGGGCCACATTGTGCGTGGCTGCGTGGCTCACACTCCTTTCTTTCTTTCACGAACCAGCTCAGACTGTTCCATAAAGCCAACGTCGTTTTTAAGCTATAAAAGACCTCCTGGACAGATGGTCGTGATTAGAGGATTTCTGCCCGTTCATCTGCCACATTACTGCATTCCATGAGCACGTGCTGTGGCATTTCTTCCTCCTCCACGCATCCCCGGCATAGAGGGGCGTCTGTTACAGTTATGGTAAATAAGAGTTTATATTGGGGATAGTGACCAGTCATACGTAGGTATTGTGAAATTTGCCCTGCTTAACCTGATAAGGTTACCGGGAGGTTTCTTTGATGCTTCCGGAATAGCATTTTTTGTTTGCCCTCTTGTTTGTTTGCATCTCTGAAGTAGGTATATATTACCTAGATACATACCTTATCATACCTACAATATACTCACGAAACACTAAAACAATAATCAATAAAATCGATTAACAGTTATCGCGTAACATAAATAGGTAGTACTTAACTATTATTTAGCAAAATACGAAGCTTCATCGCAAAGCAATAGCGCGTCATTTGAAACACTTCATCTTCCCAATTCGATATCACCAGAACCTACTAAGTACTTAAGTAAAATCGAACTCAGAATACGGCCCAATAGAAAACATCGACATGTAAGTCAGGATTTTATCAAAATTCTACTCGCAACGAACGCGTGCCTCTTGAATCGCTAACGTGGTCTAACGCCATGATTGATGTCCAACACCTTACGTAATTGTTAATTGCATAATATGTTCCCTTTTTGGGACAGGATACGTTAGTTATGGTGTAGAAATGTTCGCGTAGTGAAATTTTATGTGAAAGTTACGCTGATTAGATCAGCCAAGCTAACTTTTGAAAACATACCTCTTTTTTAACCCCCGACCAAGAAAAGGGGTGTTACTCGTATAAGTTATAAGTTTGACGTCGATATCTGTCTGCCTGTGTCTGTCTGTGGAACCGTAGAGCTCAAACGGATGGACCGATTTCGATGTGTTTTTTTTTATTAGAAAGTTAATACCCATGCGGATGTTCTTAGCTATGTTTGGTTAATATCGATTCAAGATGGCCGCCGCCACAAAATGGCGGACAAAACATTTCTTCACAACCTGCCTCAATATGGGTATCAAATGAAAGGGCTTGACTAGTAGAATACTATACACTATAAAAAAATCAAATCTAAGATGGCCGCCACCACAAAATGCTGTATTATATTATTTTTTTCACTACTACCTCAATATGGGTATCAAACGAAAGGGCTTGATTAGTAGAATACATTGCACTATAACAAATTTCAAATCCAAGATGGCCGCTTCTACAAAATGGCGAAATAAATGTCTATTTTCACAACTCCCTCAAAATGGGTATCAAATGAAAGGGCTTAACTAGTAGAATGTTGTACAGATAACAAATCTGAGGTAGTCGGGGGTTAATCAAAATTTTTAATTTTGTTCTTGTATTTTGACTACCTCCGGGGTAAGTAGGTACCTAGGTACCTACTGCATAAAGGAGTTTGGGTAAAGTTGGTGTAATTTTTTTTAGCGGCTAGATCTGTTGTTACTTTTCTGAAACATTACCTTACCAAAACAATTTGCGCAATCAGATTTGCTATAAGTCATATCGGAGCTGAGTTATGGCCTATAGAATAGAATAGAATAGAATATGCTTTATTGTATAAACTGTGTACAGGTAAATGATGTTACAATTTTTAAATACTTAGTTCCAACAGTTTTATCCATTACGAATATACAATGTTTTTGTGCATTAAAAACACAATAGTTTTCAATAATTGTACAATTTCACATTTTTGACATTATATACTTACACAAATTTAAATAGAATGGCACAATACGAATATACAATGTTTTTGTGCATTAAAAACACAATAGTTCTCAATAATTGTACAATTTCACATTTTTGACATTATATACACAAATTTAAATAGAATGGCACAAAGAGTGGTGGATAATTACTATTATACATTTTCACTACTAAAATATTCTTTGAGATCATAATATCCTTTAGAGATCAGCCACTTCTTTAGACTGTATTTAAACGTATTTCCAGTTAAAGTTTTCAGTTTCAGTGGCAAGTGGTTGAAGACCTTAATTGCGCTTGCGAATGTACTTTTTTCGTACATTGTATTGTTTATTTGATGTACACATAAATTATATCTGTGTTTTGTTCGTAGATTATCTGAACGAGTCGATTTGTCCATAAAATATGATTGTCTGTTATTTTGAACAAACATGCACAATTCTAGAATGTAAATACTAGTCAAAGTTAAAAAGTTATTGCATCTAAATACCTCACGTAGTGTATCAGTGTTTTTCATCCGAAATATGTTGCGTAAACACCTTTTTTGGAGCACAAATATGGACTGTACTTCCACAGAGTTACCCCAAAAGATTATTCCATAACTTAATATCGGATAAACATACCCATAATAAGCGTTTATTGCTACAGTTTTTGATGCAATACCACTTAAAACAGATAGTGCGTAACATGAACTACTTAATTTGCATCTAATTTTGCTGAGATGAGCTTTCCAGTTTAGATAATGATCTATCGTGATCCCCAAGAAGATTGCCTCATTTACCTCATTTATACTGACATTTTTATGAATAATATTTAAATTTAATTGCATTTTTTTACGGCTTCCGAATTGCATATATTTGGTTTTTGTAGAGTTTAGACAAAGATTTATGGAACTCAAGAAATCAGAAGTTTTATTCAGTGTATTATTGATTTCTTTTTCAAACTCTGAGGAAATTTGATCATTTTGCGGTATGAAAATTGTTGCGTCATCGGCAAACATGACACACAAGTATTCAGTAATAGATGGTAGGTCATTGATTTAAATAAGGAACAGCAAAGGCCCAAGTATACTACCTTGTGGCACCCCTAAGTCTATGTTTTGAATTCTGACTGGATTTGCTCGATAGTCTTTTTCCTTTGTGATAGGATTCTATAACGGTGGCTTGACATCTGTTTTTCAAGTAAGAACCTATTAATTCTAAAGCTTTGCCTCTAATTCCAACGGCTTCAAGTTTCACTAGAAGAGTTTTATGTACAACGCAATCGAATGCCATAGATAAATCTATGAAGAGTGCAATGCCAGTTTTTATTATTTAATTTATCCCAGACTTGTTTCAGCAATTTGAAGATTGCAGAAGTTGTATTTTTCCTTTACGGAAACCAAATTGGTTAACGTTTAGGATATTATTTTTATCTAGGAATGAAATTATTCTGCTGTATAATACTTTTTCCCATATTTTTGAAAAACTCGGTAATATGGCTATGGGCCTGTAGTTACCCATTTCAAGCGTAGAACCTTTTTTGTGCAAAGGTAAAATAAGTCCTTTCTTTACATACTTAGTCTGTGTTTCTTTAAACTATCTGGGAAGCAGCCGGTTTCTATGGACATGTTTATTATGTAAGTTAGTGGTTCTACTATAAAGTCAATGCTATTTTTTATTGCTTGAACAGAAATGCCGTCATATCCGGCAGTTTGTTTATTTCTTAACTCTTTCACGACATTTTTATTTCCTGGCGGGTAACTGGCTCGAGAAATATAGTATTACAGTTGTGATTGAGTGTTTTATGTTGTGTACCATTATTATGTGTTTGTTTTGCCTTATTTACGAAATAGTCATTGAAAGTTGAAGCTATTTTAATTGGATCTGTTATTTCTACATCATCAATCTTGAGTTTTTCAACTGACGTTTTTATATTGTTAGTCTGAGATGTATGACCTTTAATTATCCCCCACGTTGCCTTATTTTTGTTGGTACTTCTGTTTATGTATTTAATATTAGCAATTTTACGGGACATACAAGTTACTTTTTAAAGGTGGAGGAATATTTTTATAAGCTGCCAAATTATTTTGGTTTCTATTTTCGCGACATTTTAGATACATATTGCGTTTAGTTTTGCTTGCTACATTAATACCCTTAGATTTCCAATTCGGATTCTTTTTATGTGTAATTTTTACTCGTTCTAAAGGGATACATAAATCAAATAATAGGCTATATAAGTGAATAAACTCATTGTACGCTTCGTTGGCATTGTTATGAGTGTAGACTTTGGCGAAACTGATTTGAGATAAGTATTTTAAGAATAGACTCATGTTTGCTTCCACTTTCCTTTTGTGTTTAAACCAGTATTTTCCCTGAAACTTAAGTTACTAGGGACGCTGAGTAGTTGAACAGTGTGGTCAGATATACCAACATCTAATATATTGGCCTTATACCTTTTCAGATTAGTGAGGGTATTATCTATGCATGTTTTGTTTTGTCTGTTATTCTAGTTGCTTCTTGTATAGTAGGATGAATATTATAGCTTTTAATGTACTTACAAATAGTTCGCTTCTATTATTATTTTCATTAAGTCAATGTTATAGTCACCCAGTATTATTATCTTATTCGTGTTCCAACGGGGTCTAGAAATTAATTTTAGAAGCAGTGTTTCTAGGCTCTCCATAAATAATTTAAAATTACTATCTGGTGTTCTGTACACGCAAATTATAATATATTTTAAGTCTGGCACAAATATACCACAGCATTCAAAATGACGTTCAACAGACATTTCTGATATCCAATCCAATTTTCGGTAAGTAATTGATGGATTTACATAAATAGCAACACCTCCTTGTCTCATGTTTTTTCTACAAAAATGCGTAGCTGTATTAAAGCCCTCAAATTGAAATACCTCAACTTCATAATTTTTCAGATAAATTTCACTGAAACAAAATATGTCAATACTAGGGTTAGTTTTTATAAATAATTCTAACTTGTCTTTTTTAGCTTTAATACTTTGGATATTCAGATGCGCAATATTTTTCTTTATTAATTGAATTTTTCTCACTGGTCACGAAAAAATGGATCAGTGGCGGTGGGACTACAATTTACGCTTATTACATTAGCGGAGCTGGTCAAGCGTTCTACTGACATTTGAACATTGATTTTACTTTTTTGGAAATAATAGGGTATTGTTCCAGGTGTTGGTATATTACAGAGAGTATTCTTGTGTGTATTTGTTTTTAAAATTCGTTGCGACATAATCGCAGCTTTTACATTTTTGGGGTTTTCAAAATGATATGGTATTGTACCAGGTTTTAGGAACGACTTAGCTTTTGTCGTCTTCGTGATATTCCTGCCTATGTAACAATTATCGTAATCGTGTGTATTGATGAGATTATTCAGAGCTTTGCATAACACTTGTGTACCATTAATTGAGAATGATCGATATGAGTATGAGGAATTTGGAGCTGAAAGGTAGTAACAGTAAGGGAAATTTTGTAGAATTATTTTTAAATTTTGATTTAGTTTAGACTCGTTCAGATATCTATTATCAGCAATACCTACAACAATAATATTCGTCTTTGAATATTTTTTAAGAACGCAGACATTTCAATAAGAAAATTGGTCGGGTTTACATCATTCGCGCCTAGAGACAAAATTAACCAATCCTCATCATTGAGCTTGCCGCCAAGAGCCTTGAAGTTCCCCAGGATGTAGTCAGATGGAGCGTCAGGATACAAGTAGGTACAAATGTCATATTCTTTGGTGTTAATGTGCCTCTTCCTAAGATTAATTAAAACTTTAGCCGAACCATAGCAGCTTTGATCATCAATAATAGTAATTTTTGCTTTAGTTTTCTTTGAATTTGTTTTTATTTCATTGTTTTTCAAACGAGACTTGCATTCTTTACTTTCAGATGACGTTAATATATCCGGTCTTAGGATTGGTGATATACATTTTTCCAAGTTGTAGTTTCGAGCATTCTTTTGGGTATTTCTAGGTGGAGCCACTAGACTGTCACGGTAGCTGAGAAGTTGTTGTTTTCCAATTGTCACATTTTTTTGTACATTTTTTGAAAACATTAAGCTGTCCACTACTGGTAGAGCTGATGGTGAAGAAGTACAATATGGTTTCGAAGGATCATACTGTGCTGTCAGCGTCGTGTCCAAGCTGTTGGTTGAGTCTTTGATTTTCGAGGCACTTGTTTTATTCAAAATCGAGCTCTCTTCGTAAGTTTTCACTCCTTGTAATTTATCAATTGACCATTTTAACTCCTTATTTTCCGAAAGTAACTTATTTATCTCCGCTCTTGCTTTTATGAGTTGGGTTGTCAATTCCTGAACTTCATTCTTGATAATTATTTGGTAAAGTTTCTTGATTATTTGATTTTGGGGTGCCAAACGTAGCATCTTGGAAGCTCTCATCCAATGTTTCATTATTAATTGATACGTTTTCCATAGACAGACATCGATATACTCTTGGCTTACGGACTGTAACATTTGTACTATCATACTGTATTACTAGATTTTTACGGATACAGGATGCACACGACCAAACTTGCTTCCTTTCGGGCTCCATCATGAAGAACCGTGTTTCGGATACTTTAGCGCAGACGAGGTCGTAAAAACAATTACAGATCGAGCACTTCATATAGCATCTGTCTTTTATTTTGTCTGAACACCCATTGCAATCTAATGAAATATTATTTATTGAGCAAAGCGCCATCTCTGTTACTATTCTGAAACTTATGTCAAAAATGCAATTTCAATTTATGCTCACCAGTTATCGATGGTAATGCCTAAATAGTAAATAGATGTCACTTATAACTTGAAAAGCGGTTTGAATTATTGTCTTTGTAAAAAGTATTAAACATTATATTATTCATATATTTCTGAGTTTGCTGGCACTAATGAACGTGAATTTCTCCTTTTAAGGTTATTTATCCCATATTCGTTGGTCACTATTCACTATTTTCAAATTTTAATATCAAATTATTTGCACCGTTAATTTTTTCACAATATGTTTAATTGACTCTATAGTTGTTAATATGTCTTGGAAACACTGTCGTACACTCATTGAAACTTTGTTTTAGTATTTAGATACGAAAAAATACTTGAAAATCTTCATTTTATATTTTTTATTAATATTTTTGATGAGGACGTAAACAAAACGATGTTTGTATTTTGGCGCCACTCGCGCAACCTATTGAAACTTGGTAAGTAGATGATGCCTTTCAAAGATTTTTTTATACGGACTAGTGACGCCATTTTCTATAGCGGCCAAAGATCCGTTGTCATTTTTATGATACAGTACCTTACCTTAAGGGTATTTGTGCAATCAGATTTGATGTAAGATCTGATCTAGTTCAGAGTCCCTGGTTTAAGTCCCATGCGAACCATTAAAAGTCGCACTGGCTCAGAGTGGCATCATGGCTTTGCAACTCTCTCCTTGCGAAAAAAAGGCCTCGATCCCAAACAGTGGAAACATTTGAAACATGGTGTTGTGTGTGAATTGTCCGGTGTATCCCACTATTTCTATTTTGTATTTCTATTGATAGAAATACTGGGCCTGATTAAGACTGATTGTCCCACTATTTCTATTGCTGTCCGCTGCGACAAAAAACACTGCATTAGCTCGTATGACTGCGTGCACTTAGAAACTATTTATTTATTTCCTCTTTAGATAAAACCTCTTGTTGTCTCATAGTTGTAATTAACTGTTATTGATTGATAGACAGCTGTCATAGCTATTATTGCTTTACGGGATAGGCGTTGGTTTTGAATTATTTAAATATTGTTAAATAATGGAGTTAATAAAAAGGGGGGAAGGGTGTTATACTGTTGTACGAGGGTTATGAATACACTAGGCAGATAGTTTATAAGAATAACAATACGTTATGGAAATGCAATAAGCGCCACAAAACTAATTGTAAAGGTTCGATGACAGTGTCCCCGGTAAGTTTCTATCACTATAACAGAGGTTGTAAGTTGGCCATTTATTTTGTATAGGTACTGTATGTTTTATTAATATACTTATTTGAAATTTTATAGGATAACACTATAGTGAGAACCATTGAGCACTCTTCTCACTGTATTTCCGACAGCAACCAATCCGCGATCGAAGTTGCAATGAGTTGTAGTTTTGATCAAGCTGCAATGGGCAAAATAACAATACCTAAAGCTTTCAATAACGCTATAAATTCTTTAGTTGACAAAGGAATTCCATTACTTGGTAAACCATTGCCACAATACACCTCTAAAAAGTCTTCCATGTACAGACGTCGTAACAAAGTACTAAATATTAAAAGGTGTGTTGCAAGACCGTTCAAGAAGTACAAATTCCAGTAATATTTGAAGACTTTGTTCTTGCTGATTATCTTGACACTGATTTAAGAATAATAATATTTTGTCGTGAAAAACTAGATGTGAATTAAAAGCGGTAATTATTTCATTGACGGGACATTCTTTGCGTGTCCAGCACCATTTACACAATTATTGTCAATCCACGCTGATTTTGGCAGTGACTTGAATCAAAGCAAAGTGGTACCAGTGATTTATGCGCTTTATCGAGTAAATCACGGAAAGCGTATTGCACTTTATTTTATCTTATTAAAAGATGGTTACCTGAATGGAGACCTGCTAAATTTACCGTTGATTTTGAAAGAGCTTTGATTTCTGCATTAACAACAAGTTTTCCTACGGTTCAAATAAAGGGCTGCTATTTTCATTTTGTGAAATCATTAGCTAAGAAAGCTAAATCTCTTGGCATGAATAAATCCATCCGCATCAAATTGATAATTCAACTTTCCTTCAGACTTCCACTTTTGCCCAAAAATAAAATACAAGATGGTTGGAATTATGTCTTAGCAGAGATGGGTGACAGTGAAGCCGAACATAAATTTAAAAACTACATAGAGAACTACTGGATGAAAAATGATTTTTCAAGGGTGTGGTGTGTGTTTGAGAACGTCACCGCACTAATAATGCGGTGGAATCTTGGAATAGGAAATTAAATAGACTGGTGCCAAAAATGTTAATATTGTTCAACTTTTGCATATATTAAGAGATGGTGATAAATCAAACGAATACTATGTATCAAATAATTCCCGAAAACGAGTAATAGCCGAAGTGCAAAAAGATGAGATGATATTAGATGAACAAATGAAATTTCTCCAAGGCGATGTAACACCTGGACAATTTTTATTAAAGATGGTCCTTATATTTAAACTAAGCTGAAATTTGGAATGGAGATAGGTGTAAAACTGGAATAACACATAGACTACTTTTTATTCTGGTAGCATGTTTTATATAAACCTTCATGTTGGAAATTTTGATACTGCTTGGTGGAATACAAAAATCGGTTACAGTCAATTGTTTCAAAAATTTAAAACAACATGTTAAAATTTAAAATCTATAATCCAATAGGTACAATAAAAATCAATTTTGTATAATGGATGAAATTGTGAAAAAAATTTTACAAAGACTCAAAGACACTTTATGAAATAGCTTTATCGAATGTGTTAAACATTTTACATTCACAAATAGATGGAAACTTACAAAGTTATGAAAACTCGGTGCTGGAAAATGTAACAAGTCATACGACCATGTTTTTCAAGTATGTTGAAATTATTCTATTTCTAATATTATATCGTCTTGTTTACAGCTACTTAAAATACGATTATTGTTTTATAACCTTAAACTACCGACAACAATATGGGTTGATTTATTTTTAAAGTAATACCAGACGGAGTAATATCGTTAAGCGATGAAGAAATAATGCCAACGGAAAAATGTGAGGAATACAATCACAAACAATCATCCACACATCTGTGTAGTGACGAGGTGGCTTTGTGTGATTTATACTGTCGAGAATGTGGTGGAGAATTATTTAATAAAACTGCAGATTATTAAGTAAATTGTTCTTCATTTTTTTTAATACCGGGAAGTCATATTTCAATTTTAATCTATTCGATAAAAGTGGTACTTTTCAAATAATACAAATTCTTCTGCGTTTTTTGTCGCAATAGAAATAATGGGATACAATTTTTATAAAATGTTAGTCCCACTATTTCCATTTTGTATTTCCATGGAAATAGTGGGATACACTCGAATTGTCCACCAACATTTATTTATTTATTTAGTAGGTAGGCTACTTATGCTTTTTTTTATTTTTTTATTTAAATTAGCCACTCCACAGACTCCGGGGTCTGTGATCTTTGTCATTACAATTATCGTTTTTACACATATCTTGGATAAGGAGAAGAAGAGGAAAATAAGAGGGAGTTGGGTACATTTAAAATCTAATTCTAGTGCTCTTCTGTAGAGCCGATCACTACCGGTTGGGATTCCGCTAGTAATCGACTCGACATCGAGTGTTTGACATATTGCCTTTTGCCATTTGCCTAAGCTGCCTCCTCCCGGCCCAAAGCCTCCACAACGGCCGCATTTCTGTCCCTGATCGCCATCTGTAGGTTAAAATCGCGGATGGTCTTCGGTGATGCAGCCCACGCTCGCCGCACGAACCGACCGATGGCGTCGTCGGTGTCGTCAGCGTAGTATGTTACTACTACTTACTTATACTTTGCTACTTATGCTATAAATTTAAAATCTAAAAGAGCTATCTATCAAAAATAATAAAACCTAACAATTGGTACAAAAATCGTTTCTAAGCCCACATAGTTTGGAATGTAATACAGTTCTGTACAGTATACTCTAATGTTATAATATGTGTATATTACATTCTGTTTTGTGTGCTCATTGAACAAATAAATAATACAATAAGTCATCTGGACCACCGAGTGCCATCATGGTTTACAAGATGGTAATAAATAATCCGTTCAACTTTCATTTCAATTTAGTTCCTACTCTTTTTGAACTGAACTGGTATCCTCGAGGAGAAAAGAGGAAAAGAGAGAGACAAATACGCAGATGGAAGGATGATGTGAAGAAGACAGCAGGAACCATATGGACGAAGAATACGGGTAACAGAGAGGAATGGAAAAACTTTGAGGAGGCCTATGTCGAAAGACAAAATGGGGTGTAAATTATAAATATATGTACTTGTACAAATGTAGTAAATACTCTAGAAATAAACGTTGTTTTTATCTTAAACTATACTCCTTATAATATCAACTATCTGCCAGTAAAATTCCTGCTAACATGATCCAGCCGTTTCAGACATTTGACGGAATAAACAGAAAACTTTTAAAAATTGTTTTATCTACTGTTTTTCTTTGGTACATATAGGATTACTCTTGACCGCCATCTCTCTTGATGTTCACCCACAATGCGGTCTAAGATACACTAAGATTTAATCCATCAAGAAAATCCCACTCGGTCAACGCATTCCACAGCCTAGACGTTTTTATTACAAAAGTGAAGCCAAATCTCATTCGAAAAATCTTACGAAAAGTGTTTAATTAAAACACATGAAGTATTAAAGATGTCTTAAGAAAGCTAATTTAACTTTAACTACAAAACATTTTTTTTATCAAAAAAATATATCCCTAAAACTCCTTTTTTTTTACTATAATAGGTTCGCACTTGACCGCCATCTCGCCTGATGTTAAGCGATGATGCGATCTACGATGGAGCGTGCTTACCTAGAAGAAACCGATTCACTCTCGATTTGAAGACACCAAGATTGTAACCATCGGGGAAAACCCACTCAGGCACCGCATTCCACAACCTAGACGTTCTTATCACAAACGTTCGCTTTTTTTGTCATAACACTTTTTCTGACACGAATAAGACTGCGTTTGTCAACCAACTCACCTGTTCAGTAAGTAACAATATTATTATGGGCAAAACTTATTTCAAATAAATAAAACAGCATAATTTTAAAATAAAAATATATTAAACAAAATATGCACAATTTGATGTTAGAACTTAGAAAAATCAATGTAAGTTTAGGCACTACTTAAATAACATCATACCGCTAACATTATTTTTATGACTTTTTGTTTGAGATTTTTTTTTTGAAATTTTTCATAGTTACCTACCTAGGGGTTAACATGAAGCGAAGGTGTACTTTTGGACTATGTTAACCCTAGAGTGCAACAATTAACAATTATGAAGTTGATAATGAGGTTTATTGAAGTTTTAGTTCAATTTGTACAAAAATGGAACAAATTTCGAAGATACATTTTAAAATGAAGATAGCAGAGATAATGCTGAAGTTTATTTGGCTCAATGTTTATATGGCCTTGCCGTTGAGCGTGGTAATGCCATCACGTTTACTCTTAGTGAATACAATTGTAAAATCGTGAGCTAATCGGTATTATTTGTTGAGACAATGGGCCCGTGGGGGCTGAAAGTGCATCTCATTGCTGGCTTTGCCATTCGCCAAGGTAATTCGGCTGGGTACGCTTCCGACTAGTAGTAGACTTGAGCATCAGGCTTAATGATTATCTCTAGGACTTAGTCGGCTTGTGGGGCATGCGGATGTCCTTTTTTTACTGGGCTCAGCCTTTAACAAATCTAAACAGTAATGTCCTTAGTGTAAATAATTGAGTGTGAAGTGTGGTTCAATTGGAATTTAGTTAATTCAGGCTCCGCGCAGATAAACGAATATTGTCCTTAGTTATATTGACAGCATAGTGCACAGCGAATAATTATTTTAACTTTAAAATTGTCCTTCAAATAATGTCAAATCTATTGTTCTGCAACGCCGAAAACTGTACGAAAATCACGCGACAAGGAGAAATGATCGAGGGTTGCAACCTCCCCCTCTTCAACTGCACTCAGTTGGACAGTTTACAAGCGCCGGCATAGTGCTGAATCTTATTACTTTATACCCTTCTATCATCCTACATAGGTCTCCTGGTGGTTCATTTGACCCATACATTTTATCCACGGGCCTGCAGTCTATAATGTTATTATTGCATTCATCTAATAGTAACGTATTGTATTATTGTTTAATCACACTAAATATTTTATACAGACATACCACCAGAGCATCTTAACTATATCTTAGTAATTAAAACCTGTTTGAAGGCGAATGATTCTTTCGAACCGTGAAATGCCTTAGCGTTCGGACCACACGAATACAAGGTTACGCGAAAAAGGTGTACTGAGCTGTAAGAGATGCGATGTACTTTTATACTCGTAGGTTTCCATTTTATCGCCATCTAACCTGATGTTAAGCGACGATGCGGTCTACGATGGAGCCCAGAAATCGAAGAAACCGAAATATAGTTTCGTTTTACCAAAAAAATATTTCTAATTAAAAGTACAACTAATCTCTATCAGTTGTCGAGTACACCAATACAACGTATCTTCTGTAATCCACCAATATTACCTTTCAACTATTATTTCTATCAATATTTTAACTATATATGAAATTGTAATCATATTTATATATAAATAAGGCTTTAGGGATGCGCATTTACGAATAATTTATGGCTATGTTAAGATTTTATTCGATTATTCGAAGTATCTGGTATTTCTAGCGCTATAATATTACATTAATAGAAAATCATCATAATATGTACAACAAACAAAGTTTACAATCGGAACTCGAAACGAGACGAATAAATTCAGTAAAATCGTTAAGATGCTTTTAAAAACAAACTATGAAAATGTATGTTTAACTTAATATTATTAACTAAAGTGAAACATGCCAACACAAATTGGGCCAGGGTGGTGGATGATGACACTGACTCTCTCCTTGCGAGATAAGGCTCAGAGTCCCAGAATTGGGAATAAATTTCGAGTCTAAAATTAATTGATTCGTCTGTTTAAAACAGCTTTAAAGCAATTTTAAATCATATGAAAATTAACATTTGTATTACAAGGAAAGTCCGATTTAGCGATCACACGCAGGAGCAAAAAAAGTTATTAAATATCGATTAATTATTATCACTCGACAAAATCGAATAAAACTTACAATATCCGATCAAATTATTCGCAATCGCTCATCACTAAACACGGTTTTTAAATTTAAAATATTATTTAAGAAGCTGTTTCTAAGATTACATTACATACATATTTATACATTTCGTTACATTAGGGAGGTGCTTCAGAGAAATTGGGTTAAGTAGAGATAAGACTGATCAATGATAGAAAACTATATTTCCAGCTTATCTCTGCAAAGACATTGTATATCTATTTATTTGTTCCGTGGCATTACTAACTAAACATTATTTTAACAGTTATTCTCTACACTATTACTATTAATCACAGTATATGTAATAAACTGAAATGTGAAGCGAACTCCCGATATTTCGAGGCAGTTGCATGCACCACGTTAACAAGCTTGAAGGACTCGGATCAGATTGCTAACATAATTAAATATTCGTAAATACATATTTATATAGATACACAAAAACTCCTAGACAGTACAAAGTTATGTAGTTATCACACAACTATTTGTCTCGGGTGAGACTTGAACCAACAACCTCTGACTTAGCGGGCAAACTTAAAGACTTGCTTCTCTTGCCTTAATTTAGTCGGCTGAATTTAGCCACTACTAAATTCAGTAAAGTATAATTAATAGTATTCAGTAAGCTACATACTAAATTCAGTAGCAAGGATTGCTTCCATCTAAACTTTCTTATGAATTCAGTCCACTAACATTGCCTCTGCAATCAGTCGACTAAATTTAGCCAAGCGTAATAACCCTTTTACTACCAAGACTAACTATTAAGCCAGTAGTTTCTCAGCTTGCCTTAATTTAGTAGCTACTGAATTCAGTGAGAGCCAACTACATTGAGAAGTGAGAATTGCTTGCTTTTAAAGTACCTTCTGAATTCAGTCAACTAAATTTAGCAAAGTGCAATAAACCTTTTACTACCAACTAACTAAACCAGTAGTTTTTCAGTTCTACCAGGTAGGATAAGGTAGTAAGACCACGGGAAACATTACAAGCACCTCCCCAAGTTAACAGCGAGTGAGTTAAATATACAGATAAATACGTGAAGCTGTCTGTATCACATTTGTTTTGCTTATGTCGCCCAGGACGCCAGCTGGGCCAACTCGTCGTCGTCTTCTGTAAAAACAGAATTTGTAAATTATTTACAGCAAATTAATAGCATAAAAAATATGTGAATTTACAGAGAATATATGAGTGTTAACAAAGAATATATGAGTATTAACAAAGAATATATGAGTGTTAACAAAAGAATATTTGAGTGTTAACAAAGAATATAAAATATGAGTGTTAACGAAGAACATATGATTGTTAACAGAGAATATATGGGTATTAACAAAGAATATATGTTTAGCAACAAATATATGTAACGAGTGGCGCGTAAATTTATATCATGACGATATAAATTTAGAAAACTATTTAGGATATTATTAGAATAATTTAAATCTGAATAAGCCCTGTAAAATGTTTATAATAATAAAATACACATATTAACGGTGAATTATGAGTTCTAACATATAAAACATAAGTATAACTCGTACCAGTTTTGGACTTGCTAGGCTTGGGTTTATCGTGGACTAGGTCGGCCGTGGGCACGTCGGGCAGAGTGTCTGTCGGGACGTTGATGCCCAGCATCTCCTTGTCCAGGTCCTCCTGTGGAACAATTGTCCGATCAGTTATTAAAATGCTACATCCTCTACTTCATTCGAGAAGACAGGCTTTAAATATATTGGTGAACATTTCTCACACGACAATCGAAAATTAAGAATCGGTGCAAACACCAAATTATGATTGGGTATTTGGAATCCCATAGAGTGGACTGAGGTTTTCTATTTCATCATCATCATCATCATCATCAGCCGCAAGACGTCCACTGCTGAACATAGGCCTCCCCCCTAGATTTCCACAACGATCGGTCCTGCGCAACCTGCAACCAGCGGTTTCCAGCGACCTTTGTGAGGTCATCTGTCCATCTAGTGGGAGGCCGTCCAACACGGCGTCTTCCGATTCGTGGTCGCCACTCGAGAACCTTTCTTCCCCATCGGTTGTCAGTTCTGCGAGCGATGTGGCCTGCCCATTGCCACTTCAGCTTGCTTACTCTTTGAGCTATGTCGGCCACTTTCGTTCTTTTGCGAATATCCTCATTACGGATTCTGTCGCGCAAAGAGACTCCGAGCATAGCTCTCTCCATAGCTCGCTGTGTGACTTTGAGCTTCGTTATGAGGCCCACAGTTAAGGACCACGTCTCAGTTCCATAAGCCATCACTGGCAACACGCACTGTTTCTATTTATTTATTTGTTTTCTATTTATGAATGTTAAAATGGTGCAATGTTAAAAAAACATGTAAATATGTAGGAGAGATACAGGAAGAGCTGATGACTGATGATGACTGCGTCAAATATAGTAGTATATATGGTTACGTAGTCATGGTCAAATCACTAGACCGTGCGACACAAGTGCGTGCGTCAACGATATAAATCATCAGATGTGCCCAGAGCATCTTGAAATTGGTAATAAACTGCGCCTGCTGTGTAGCGTAAGTGGTTTACTCACTACCAATCTACTTGACCCCTAGAATGGCTAGCGGCGGGGTATGTATTCTACTTATTTTGGTTGTTGACCATGAATAGTAATAGGTAAAAAATGTCCGGCGTTCACCGCTTCCTGCAATAGACTAGAACGGAAAGAGTGAACTCACTCTTCCCAACGATGGCATAATTCCGTGCGCCAGAAGTTCGGGAGGACACATGTACTGGTTTATGTCGATAGCATGTGTGCGTTTTAATTACTAGTCCACTTAGGTTATAGACACAGCTCAGGGAGGCGTAATGATCCCCATATCCCGGGTGTCACCTGTCCTTGCTTAGAGAGTCTGTGAGACTTTTAGACCCAAGATTTATCATTTAGAAAATATTCATCATCATCAACAGCCCACTAAATGTTACCACTGCTGGGACTCGGGGCCTTCTCTCACAAGGAGAGAGTTAAGGCCATAATCCACCACGGTGGCCTAATGCGGGTTGGTGAATGACACATGACTTCGAAAGATGTACATGTCGGTTTCCTCACGATGTTTTCCTTCACCGCTTTAAGTTAGCGGCGTTACGCACATGACTTCGAAAAGACAGTGGTGCGTGTGGGGTTTGAACCCGGGGTCTCCGGATCGGCAGGCGCCGTACTCCCGACTAGACCAGCCGTAACACACTATCACGTAACTAGAAAATATTACACTGGATTTAATAGCCATGTGATCGATTTTTAACTACATACCTCCTGACATTTTAGGTGCGATAACAAATGGCTCACGGTCACAAGACTAATTGAGATTTCGATTAAGCTATGTGTAATGAAATCAATATGAGTCCGTGAGACTGCCTTAACCTAATGAGACTATCCATGAGTATGTGATATTTCCAAATTTATGAGACCCCCCTCGGCTTTGAGAGAACTCCACATGAAATGGTTTTCAAGTGCATTTGCGTTGGTGGATCTTGAGGTCTACTGCCTAAGGAAAACGGTCTTAGCTTTGACGTTGTTCTCTCTGTTCCCTTGAAATTATATAGACAGTAATAGCAAAGCCAAAGCCATTTAGTTATGTGGTAGAGAGGCTAGACCGAAAATGGGGGAATATAATGCTAAAGATTTCTGTAACACGCAGTTTCAATGGTCATTAGAGACTGCATGTCAGGCAAGATAATCTGTTAGGCATTTGGTTTTAGGGGAGTAGTATTAAGACTTTGGATTAACCTTGTCTTGTTTTGGTTAGCACATTCCTTCTTGGCTTGGTAGAGAGGCTAGACCGATAATGGGGGAACATAATGCTAAAGATTTCTGTAACACACAGTTAGTTTCAATGGTCATTAGAGACTGCACGTCAGGCCAGATAATCTGTTTGGCATTTGGCTTTGGGGGAGTAGTATTAAGACTTTGGATTAACCTTGTCTTGTTTTGGTTAGCACATTCCTTCTTGGCGGTAGAAACTTAAGTGTGGTACCCCCCAGCCGGACTCTGCAAATGTCCTACCACTACGAAAAAGTTATTGACTAATGAAGATATGCCTTTATTTACCTGTTCAAGCTCTTCAAGTTCCTTCTCGAGCTCGTCCTCATCGATATCGTTGGGGAAGGCGACGTTGTTGCTAATGGCGTCGGTGATCTCTCGAGAGATGTCGTGCTGTTCTGCGATATCGTCCATTATGTCGTGCACCTTATCCACGTCACTGAAACCAGACAGGTTTAGAGATAAATCATACATACAGACAGACAGTGGCGTCGGTATCCGTGGGCGAAGTGGACCCTAGCCCCGGGCCTAGCACTGAAAGGGGCCTTGCGAGGCGTCTTTAAATGCTGTGCTACCAGATTGAAACTTAAGTATACATTCAAATTAGAGAAAAAATTGGCAGTCATAGGAGCAGCTGATAGAAGTGAAAACTTATAACTCAAAATTTGATAGCTTACTTTGGAAACTACGCGAGTGAAACCGGAGGGCGTAGCTATGAGCATGGTCATCTAGAAATGTTGACGCGCTTCTACATGGCCGATGGGAAATGCTGACGCATTTCTAGATGGTCAATGGCCATGGTCCCGACTTTACCCGAAGATTTCTCATCATTCCCGAGCGTGACGCTAGAATTTAAATTCACAGCCCACGAAAAATTTGTCCGTGGCGCGCCAAAAGAAGTTCTACTTCAAAAACTAAAAAATATTGGCCACTCTCGTCATTTTCCTGAACCTCAAATAACAACAAAACTTAACTCTAGTTTTATGTCCTATTTTTTCAAGTTTTTTTGGAAGGTATTGTATTATTTTAATTGTACTTACATATCTTTGTGTGCCAGTTTCATTGCATTTGCTGCGTCTCGCATTGTGTTCAGCACCTGGGCATTAGTATTAGCACCTTCTAACGCTTCTCGCTGTGCCTCGATTTGTGTGAGTGTTCCGTCGATCTGGGTTAGCTGTTTCTCGTAACGCTTCTTACGTTTAAGGGCAGCAATGGCAGCTGGAATTGTAATATTACTTGATTTTAACAATTAAACTGCATATTGCTTTCTAAACTGGTAATAACAGCAAGCAACACGGAAGGGAGTAGGCATATGCAGCGTTTCCCCTCTGTCAAAGTACAAGTCCACGTGGACCATGGAGTTTGATAATATACTGTGGCTGAGGGCAGGGCTAGATTTGTGAATGGTGCTTTATTTTTTTTGTGTTAGTGATTTGGCTGTGTGAATATGATTGGCAATGGATTGGTACAGCTATGTTTTGTATGTAATAGTGCGGCTTTGTGCTAGTGTGAAACTTTCCCCCCCGCAAGAAATGGCAAAGACTTGAACAATATTTTATAGCTAAGGTACTCCTTCCGTTCTTGCATTCCGTGAGTTGCTCAATGGGTAATAAACACATTATATAAATATGAGAATGTCACAATTTATCAACAAGAGACATATTATCAAGGAAAAGTGGGTAAGTGACAGCAGTATTTCATTTAATCTCATCTAAAAATTTAAACAACAACCATGAAATGTTTGCTTTCTAGAACTGGGCAATGAGCGGCTTCTGATAATCAATTTCTATAATTATGATGCACTAAAGTTATGAGCCCTTAACAAAGCCATAAGTGAAAAATGTATTTGCTTATTAGCATCCACACTCTTACTTGTGTGACTTTAAATACAACAATTAACTATCCCAGAGCAACACACTAGTACACCAAATGCACATTATATATTCTCTATACATATGTACATTTATACATAACTAGCTGTACCCTGCCACGCTCCGCTGTGGCATATTGTGATGCAAAAATAAGAGAAAACAATCCTTGATGTGGATTATACATAATTGTAAAATTTCAGCTCGATTGGTGCAAAAATTTTTGAGTTTTTGAAGCATACACAAACCAACATAACATTTATGTATAGAGTTATATATTATACTCTATAGAGTATCAAAATCTTGATAACTAAAAAAAATAAAGACCCTATTGACATTTATACCTTGAAATGTAACTTAGAATAAAACTGAAAGAGACATAAATCTTTTGATTTGTGTCAAATAATCTAATAGAATCGATTGGGACTATTTAGGTTTTGCGGTATTAATCACAGAGAATTATGGGTCTGGTCTGGCCTTGTAGTAGATTGTAACTATTGTAAGGTCTATATTCAAATATGTCTTAGAATTACTTTTCTTTGAGTAAGACAGCTTAGCAGGGATGTTATGGAGCTCCATAGTAACAGATACTCTCAGACACCTGAAATAAAAATATATCCATAACCATATCTGTTTCACAAGCTTTGGGTAGAATGGACTTGGTTGCAAAATTGCTTTTTATAGGGTAGGGTAGGATATAATTTTGCTCTACTCAGTTATGACTATTAGAACTAGAGAGACAATCTTCTTAGCATTCCATGGATTCACCATATGGGTGCCGGGTCCATTGTGTGGCAGAGAGAGAAATCCCGAGTGGCTCCCAAGACTTGTGACACTTGTGAGATTGTTCAATCTAATATAAATAACCAAAACTAATGGGTAATCCGAAATTATTACATATATCTGTAACCGAAATCGATGTAATTTTTTTTCCTTTATCCGTATACAGAACTGAAATATCATATCCATAACATTCCTACAATTCAGTGTTTGCATTTTAAACACACAAAGAATTTTTGTGTAGGTATGTTTATTAGGTGAACAATGGGATAGGTTGTGGATGATACATTTTCTTGGGTTTTCCTGTATATACTTCTTATAAATTTATACATTTAAATGATTATTATCTTGTAGGTAAATTAGGTGAAGTACTGTATATCATAGAAGTGACCTCATCAAAAGTCACAGTAGTTCTTATAGAAAACAGCACTTCACGAGGGTCCAAATAGACTAAAGTAAATACGTTTTGTGTAGGTGATTGAAACAATAACAAGGTCATCACACACAATTAACTCACTGTAGACCACTGTAGTCAAATAATAAGAAAATTACCTCTCTTGTTCTTCGTGCCATGTTTCCTAGCAGTCTGTATTTCTAATTCTACTTTTTTTTCTAGAAACTCCTGTTTCTTCACTAACAGTTCTTCAGTCTCGCGTAGTTTCTGAATTGCTTCATGTGTTGATGGGCCCTTCTCCTCCTTCTTCCCTCCAAATATCTTGCCTAGGAAACTCATTGTATCACACTATATTGAGATGAAAACGGTTTAGAATGTTATTGTGCGGAAATTCTTCAACAATTACGCATAAATCGCAAAATTATTCAATCTTTTTTTCTTTGTACAGCAAATAGAGATGGATGCGTCATCTGAGCAACGTTCAAAAACTTGGATTAAATTAGAAACAAGGGATTACGTAGCACTTCGAAGAAATCAAGTTTCATTTTTCGTACGTATTTTATTATTATGGCTTTATTTCTAGATTTTAAATATCAAGATTGCAAACAACAATTATTATTTTTGTTATTATATGAACAAAACTTAATGTCAATGTACAATAACTTTTCCTCTAAATATTTTTAATGCATTTTGAACGCACTAGTAAACGTCAACTAAACCTTAACTTTTTTAATCGGACTGGCATTTAAGTAGTGCTTTTATTTTCCGCTCTAATTTGCGTGCTCTTACAAAGCCACTGACATAATATTTCAGTAAGGTATCAAAGTTCAGTACAAGTTATGGGTAGAAGGATGGGTGGACACTTTCAAAATTATACACAGGTACTTGATTTCAAAAGAAAGTACCTAGGCACGATGCCAGATATAATCAATGGTTTGAGGCGTTTTCAGAAAAATATAGTTGAGTGATAAATTTGTCAACATATACGTCAAATCATTGACATTGACTTTACAATAATACTAGCAGTGTCCCGTAGTTCTAACCGCGCAGTTCCATATGTTTATTTCTACCTGCCTAGCGATTCAGAACCCAATCGGATTGATCCTACACGGAATTACATCTCTCGGTCTCTCTCGGTTTGTCTTGTTTGTTTAGAATGTTAGAAACAATTAAATTGTTATTCCGAATTTGAGCTGTTCGGATTGCGTTTAGAATCACTATTCTGATCCGTTCCGACTTAAATGAGCAACAAATATTTAAACTTTCACTTATAATATACTAGGTAGCAGGATGCTCATTTTTTTTGTTATACAATACCTATAAACAGATTTATATTGTAAGAGAGCCCAAAGGACGCCGTCGGCGCTTCGACGTCACAAGAAACGTTTGCCCAAATCTGTCCTCTCGGGGCGCAATAGTATCCAATTGTAATGTGACGAGTCTATGTAGTGGCGTTCATACTATGTACTTAATTTTTGTAATTATATAAATATGTGAATGTTACTTCCATGACAATAAATAATATTCTATTCTATTCATTAAATTTCTCGTAAGAAATGAAACAGTGGCACCACCTTTGACAAAATTGCGAACTAACTTTGACAATTATAAAGGTTTATTCAGGCATATCAAAGAGAATTTCATTAAAATTCTTTATTTATCTAAGTCGAGCATGGATATATATATTATTATGATAGCTCAACCCTCCATAACGTCGAGGCATTAATACATTTTGGGAAAAGTGTTGATTTCTGGCCGGTTTTTAATGATTCTATAATCATACTACTGCCAATCAAAAACTCAGACAAAATAGGTACTCAAAGTTCAAAAACCGCCTCAGTATGCCTTAACGTGCGAATATAGTTTAATATTATGTTGCTATGTTTTATTTTAAAACCTATTTCCTCACAAACATAGAAAAAACCTAATAATATGTGTGCCTAAGAAAAACTACTACCTACTCGTACCTACTATAATTTATTAGACTATGGTAATAATAGGATATTAGTAGGATAAATGAGAAAAAAATCAGCTCTTAACTAATTTTATACCTTTATAGCAACAGTAGAATGTGAGAAGGAGACAGAATGTATTAGTAGGTAATTATATATTTCTGTTGGAGTTGGGTTGGCGGGAGTGAAGCCCACTTCCCACACGCAAAACAGGCGCACTGAGACGTCGAGTTGGGGAAAAAAGCCCGCCCACGAAGCCTGAGCGGAGCGCCACTACTAACTACTACTAGGTAATTACCAAGTTAAAAGAAGCACAAAACAATTTGCTTGTGAATGTAACATGTTAAGTGTAAAAAATAAGTATAGATGCGAGAAAAGGCAATGTAACGTCTTAAATAGAATATTATAGGTAAATAAACACAGCGATACAGCAGTAAATCTGCTGACTGTATTTTTCTCGCTCTGGCACACTCGGCAGTCCCGAGTTCACCCGAACATTATTGCCGAGCATGACGCTCTGACGCTGACCTTCACTCACAGCCCACAAAAACATGTGTGTGATGCTTCAAAAGAAGTGTTCACTTTAATAGTGTATGTATTTGGAAGAAAATTCTTATGACATTACTTTTTTCCTGAAGTTTTAGAACATCAAAAAAAAAAAAAATGCCAAGCCATGTGTGTATTAATTAATGTCGATTGAGGTGTTTTCCCAGGTTTTCATTTTATATAAGTCTTTTGTTGCCTCTCTAAGATCACAAGAAAACATTGACGTCAGTTTTACAAATGTAAAATTAGTCAAAATATACAAGGCAATCCAATTGGAAACGATGTTTTTTGCACAAAATAAATAAATTCATGTGTAGCATCAAAAATAGTCGCTATGCATCTATTATTATTAGATAGGTATCAAGATTTTTCATCTGTTTTTACTGTCTTTGAAAACGTTGCATGTAATGTACCTAACATTACCTACACCAATAGTGATCTGTGCATCACACACGTGCTGCAGAACAAGTGAATGTAGTAAATCAATTTTACAGCCCTAACTTAAGTCTATGCCCTAAGTGAGTACCTAAATCTCAGTGCCCAGATTTAAAATCCACACATTTTCTCTGCGGACTGATAATGAGACCTCAAAAATAGACATCTCTGATTATCAATATGCAATGACTTATTCTTAACAATAATCTCATTCTCCAGTTGCGATCTTTCGTGAATCAACTCAGCTCGCAACCTTTCTGTCTGCAATGATCTGTTCTGTAACAGACTCATACTGTCATTTAAATCTTTCACTTCTTCAATCAGGCCAATTAAAGACCCTTCCCGACAGTTTTCGACGTTTGGACGGCAGTTTTTCGTATTCAATCGTGTCTGCGCAACTTGTATTCTTTGCGATACCTTCAACATTTCTTCATGGAGTGTCTCAAGTATGTTTTCCGTTTCGACTATCTTCTGCAACGTTAGACGAAGCTGGTTCTCTAGCTCCGTTTTCACTTGCTCAGTTCTGGCTATTCGTTCTTCCAAAGCATTATTCACTTTAATGTCTTGAGATCGTAGATCTCTAGCTGTATTAATTAAGGTAGCGTCAACTTTTGCACGAAGTTCTTTGGAGCTTGTTAGAGCATGTTTAAATTGTACCAATCCGTTCACTGTATAGTGTTCCCAAGACTGTACATCGGATTGACCTTCAGATAGTTTCGTTGCTCCAGCGGAATCTTTAACGTTCTCAGATTTGGTTTGCAATTCAGAATTAAATGTCTCATATTTAAAGGCTAGGTATTTATCGCTCCAATCAGTTTCCAGTGCAGTCTTTGCTGCGACATTCATTTTCATTTGATTTTCGATGTCTCGTAACATTTCCCTGTGTAATCTTTTAACATTTTCAATTAAAGCTGATTCCGTAAATAGCTCTTCCTGTGGCATGTCGTATATAAGATCTGATTGCATGCGAAGCCTTCTTAAATCAAGACATTCTTCAGTAATGTATTCTGGTATTTTAAGAGTATCCATTGCATTCTTCACCTGTTGTCTGAGATTTTCTAGAATATCAATTTCGGCGTCGATATCTCTGATAGCACGTTCTAATTCTGACTTCCAATAGTTGATGTGCCTTGCTCTGTGTTTCAACTGATCAGTGGAATCAGCGAAGTCATGGCAAGAGGTTTGATTCACTTTCACGATAGAGTTTTTAGTGACCGCGGTGTTGTCGTCTGTAATGTGGATGATGTCACCTTGAAGAACGCGCTGGTTATGTTCGTGCCATTTCTGTATAGTAGATAGTCCGAAATTTCTGTCACCAAATGATAAGTAATCACCATTTTCTGCTGTTGTCGGGACTAGAGCTCTTTCATAGGGGTCCATTGTTGGTATCTTTTCTTCTCTTCTTGCTATGAATCGGAATGATTTTCCAAAGTTCTTATTCAAGTTGCCAACTCCAACGTTAAACTCCGATTTGTATGTCCATTTGCTGAGACACGTTGTTTCTGGTTGAAGCTTATAAGCTTTGTGTAGTAAACCAGAACACCAGAAGCGAAATGAAATTAAATCAATGCGTTGTTGTCAAGGAAATAATAAAATTATTCTGTTCGTTGCATTGATTTTGTCTTTTTGTGTCCCACTTTGAGAAAGTAGGCTACGAGGATATGGAATACTAAATAATGTTATAGGAAATAAATGAATCGATTAATTTGTTGCTTCATGATCAAAGTGGTAATGTTGGTACCTACATGTGCCGTAAAATTTAAACGCCGTCAGATTGTAATCCTACGGTAGGTTAATTTATAATTTGACGTCGGCTCGTTAGAACTTTTTTTTTTAAATAAGGAGTGACGAGACCGTCAGGACATGTGCCTGATGGTAAGCAACACACCTGACACATAACAACAGCACAGTGACACGTAGCTATTAGAACATGAAGAGTCCAAATCATTACCTAGCACTGCACTGCGCTCGTCACCCAGAGATCTAAGATCTTATATCTCTAAGCCCTGTAATTTCTCTGGAAACATTGCCCTTCAAACCGGAACACAGTAATGTTTGCACATTACTGCTTGGCGGTAGAATAACTGGCAAAGGTGTGGTACTTCCCCAGGCGGACTCTGCCAAGAGTCCTACCACTAAACTTAATCGGATGGTTTTTACAATTTTAGGATGATATAGGTACCGTATACATGAGGTGTATTTTCTAGTTTTTTCTTTTTGTTGTGACTGTTAATAAAATATGACAGATTAATAGGATGCTAAGTCAGTAGGTACTCTAACGTTACGTAGGGCGACTGCCGATCTGGAGACCCCGGGTTCAAAACGACGCGCAACACTGTATTTTCGAACTCAAGTGCGTAATGCCGCTAACTTAAAACGGTGAAGGAAAACATCATAAGGTAACGGACGTGTACCTAGAATATTTCGAAGTCATCCATCAACTAGCACTGGCGAGAGAAGTCCCCGAGTCCCAGCAGTGGGAACATTTAGTGGGCTCTTTATGTGTGAGGTACTCTAAACACAAGTAGGAAATTATTTCTAAATTCTTTACAATTTAATACACCGTACTAAACAATATTATAAAACTCAATATTTGGATGTTTGTTGCTCAATCACCACGTAACGTACGAACGGATCGAGTTCAAATTTGGAACACAAATATATTATACTTAGTAAGGAACAACAAATAAGCTACTTTTTATCACGGTAAAATAACGGGAACGAGAACTGCGCGAGTAAAACCGAGGTGCACAGCTAGTTATACCATAAAACTGTTACGGATCGAATTCTGTAGGTACATTGGAATTAATTCGATTTTTTAAATTGGAGACATATTTATCTTCTTCTTCTCAATGTTTGCTCGGTAGGCATACTGCATGTGTTTGTGAACTGAACATGAACCCTGAACATCTTGACATTGGTAACAAGCTGCGTCTGTGACATCTATCTTTACCTAAGACATCTTTGTCTCCGTCTAAGACATCTATCTCGCTGGTAACCATTTTAAATTTTTAATGGGTATGAATTGAACTCTTAAAAAACGGTTAATTATATCGATGTGGGTATGTAACATAGATTACTTGTATCAGTAATCTGTGGGATGTAATTAGTAAATATTTAAAATAATTTTAAGTGCAGTAAGTAGGATGTAATGCATGAAATGTAATTCCATTAAATGTATTTGAGTTTCTAATATTAGATAGATAGATAAAAAGATAGAGACACTTTATTGAACACACCAAATAAAAATAATTTACAAGAATATAACATTTTATACTAATAAAACTAGTGCGACAATCGGCGGCCTTATCGCTAAGAGCGATCTCTTCCAGGCAACCTTAGGGTGGAAAAAAGATAAGAGGAGTGTTAATAGACGGGGTGTGCATGAGACATCAAAGGTAATTTATAATAACATCGATGAATTACAATGTATATTATACTACTAAAGATACTTAGTAATAAAATAAAAACAAATAAATACTAATACATACTTATAATATAATATTATTAATATTATTAATTATAATCTTTAATCTTTTATTTTCAAAATCAGTGATAGGTAAAAACGACAGGCGTCCCCCGCTTCCGATTAGAACGGAAAGAGTGAGCTCACTCTTCTCAACGTCTACATGACTTGGTGCGCCTTGGAGTTTGGGAGGGCAAATCTTGAGTTCTACGGTCTATGACAACTACGTGTAGAGTTGGCACAAGCGCTTTACACCGAAAGCACGGGTAGCATCTTTCTTGCCTTGTCGCTCTTGTGGAAGTGTCATACTGTTGTCGTGGCACATCACTCTGTTGCCATAGAAAGTATACACATCATCTGCTTACGATTGACACAAAGGAACCGTGCGGAAAATTTAACTCTATACGAGTACATATAAACTCTTTGCTGTTAGCACTCAGGGACCACGTATATAACGAACCGTGAAAGAATTTTTGCAATCGGTCCTATAGTACCTAAGATTGTAGTCTTAGATCCCGCTATACAACGATCTTCACCGAATTGTATGAAAAGTATTTTATATTCAAATATGATAATCTATACTAATATTACAAGGCTGCAGAGTTTGTTTGAACGCTAGGATCTCGGGAAGTACTGGTCCGAATTGAAAGATTATTTTTCTATTGGATAGTCCATTTATCGAGGAAAGATATAGGCTATAGAACATAACGCTACTATTAATAGAAGATGAATCAAGAATGTAACAAACATGGGAAAATATTCCTGTTTGAGAGTTTTCGTACTTTGACATGACAGCATGTGTCTAAGATTGCATCATTGAATGCACAGATTACACACCTCATTGAATATAAACCTTTGCTAATCTTTGTTTCTAAATCTAAGTTGGTGAGACCAATTTCCGACAGGTGGCGTAGCAGGTATAGCTGAAGAGGTTTTTTGTTTGAAAGCGATACGAGGGTCAAACTGAAAGTTCTTAGAACTGGCCACTTATAAACAATATAATAAAAAAATAATTCTATAATTTGAAAATAGAACTCTTTGCCAATATTACTGAGTATATACTTCATTCATTTGTCATATGTTTTACGATTTGGCGGCAAATTGAAAATTGTCTGTGTCACGTCAACATGAATTTAACACGAGAAAATTTTCGTGCAATGATTTTTTATGACTTTCGATGTCATTTAAGTCAAAAAGAAAGTTATGATAGACTACGATTGGCCTTTCACGATGAAGCCCCATCTCGTGCGACTGTTTACAACTGGTTTAATGAGTTTAAACGTGGTCGCACTAATCTCACTGATGATTTACGTGAGGACGGCCTTCTACGGCGACGACTGAAGATAACATCTGTGTTGTGCGGCGTATGATAGAGACTGACAAAGAGTGACCTATCAGCAGATTCGGACAAGCTTAGGCATCGGTATGAGTCAAGTGCACAAAATCCTACACGAACATTTAGCGGTCAGGAAGCTTTGCGCCCGGTGGATACCTCATAATTTGACTGAGGCTCAAAAACTCCATCGTGTGGATTGGTGCCGTAAAATGATTGAAAGATTTAACGGTGGTGACTCAAATGCTGTGTTCGACATACTAACAGGTGACGAAAGCTGGATTTACTGTTATGATCCTGAAACCAAAAGACAATCTGCTCAGTGGGTGTTTCCTTTCGAGGAGTTGCCAACTAAAGTGAAGAGAGATCGAAGTGCGGGGAAAAAATGGTGGCCTCGTTCTTTGGAAGGATAGGTCATTTCGCAACAATTGTGTTAGAGGATCAAAAACAGTTTCTGCAGAATGGTACACTACCAATTGTTTGCCACTTGTCTTGGAAAAAGTTCGAGAGAAACGACCTCGCAGTAGGATCCTCCTTCACCACGACAACGCCTCATCGCACACCGCCAAGCGAACGATCGACTATTTGGCGACATCAAACGTTGAATTACTGGGTCACCCGCCGTATAGCCCCGACCTCGCGTCTTGTGATTTTTATTTATTTTCAAAAATTAAAGAAAAACTTAAAGGAAAGCGGTTTATGAATGCTGAAGAAGCGGTGGCTGCGTATCGCGATGCCATTGAAGAGACCCCTAAGGACGAGTGGGCAAAGTGCTTTTCCCAGTGGTTTCATCGCACGCAGCGGTGTATTGACGTGAATGGACAATATTTTGAAAAGATATAATAAAACTAATAACTGGCTAATGTAATCAGTTTTTGATTTTCTAAGAACTTTCAGTTTGACCCTCGTATTCTCAGGAATGACTGAACCGATTTCAGTCATTCTTTCACCGTTGAATATGTACGGGATCCTGATGAGTGCTATATATGTACCACGGGCGAAGCCAGGGCGGACATCTAGTATGCAAATATATTGCAAATAGGTTGTCTAAAAATATTCTGGTTGGACCGATTATACAGGGACACTAATAGATAGCTGATTTATAATGTACCTATAACTTAGGCTACTTTGACTTGAGATAAATAAACAGGGTTTAAAGTTAATATACGAGTAACTCGAGTTTGATATTATCAGTCCAGTCCGACTCAAGTTTCGATCGCGTCCGGCGATCTTTTTCAAGGAGAGTGCGCGCGCGGGTTCGCAGCTCGTTTAGCACTCAAACTAGCGATCGAAACTTGAGTCGGACTGGACTGACTATATCAGTGAGTTACCCGTGTATTTATTCAAAATGTGTAATAATCAATAAACAGGGTTCTGCTAAATATAAGAAAACCCTTAAAACGCGCGTGCGTATTACTTTTAGTAGGTAATAAACAAATAGGTAATAACACATTGTTTAATTTATACTTACATAACCTTGAGACAATGAAAATGTAAAACAAAGACTGTAGGATAATTATTCAACTCCACTCAGAACTTTGTTTCCCACACTAATAATTGCCAAATCTAACAGGTATAGGATAGATACTACTTACTCGTACCTGTGCCTACATAGCATCAATCTACTAACTTTTTGACCTGACTGGCATCGACTTCAAATAGATGAGTGAGTAGCGCTTATAATAATGATTTTAGTTTATTTTTCGCTTTAGATAGCCTATTTGTGGTTTTGAAGTCGGTTTAATTTTTTGTACGAATATTGTTTATTTTTTATAGTATAATGTGACGAGACGAACAGAACATGTGCCTGATGGTAAGCAACATGCCTACCACATAACAACACAGCGATGTGCCTATTTGTGGTTTTGAAGTCGGTTTAATTTTTTGTACGAAAATTGTTTATTTTACTCTTTTTAGTGTATAAGAACAAAATTAAAAATTTTGATTAACCCCCGACTACCTTGGATTTGTTATCTGTACAACATTCTACTAGTCAAGCCCTTTCATTTGATACCCAAATTGAGGTAGGTTGTGAAGAAATATTTTGTCCGCCATTTTGTGGAGGCGGCCATCTTGAATCGACATTAACCAGACATAGCTAAGAACATTTGTTATGGTATTAACCTTGAAATAAAAAAAACCGCATCGAAATCGGCCCATCTGTTTGAGCTCTACTACGGTGCCACAGCAGACAGACAGACACACAGACAGACATCGACGTCACTTATAACACCCCTTTTTTGTCGGGGATTAAAAATAAGTTTTTATTTAAGCATTTACACAATTTTGTATTGACAGGGTCGAGATTCATAACTTTTGTGAAATCTACAACTGCTTCATCCAGATAATTGAACGCAAATTTTCAGTTTTTGGTTCATATTTCAAAAAACCACTTGACCGATTTCGATAAGATTTAAATGGCACCATTCGGGAAGTATACCCATACGAACACAAAAAGAAATTTTAAATTCGGTGTAGAGGTTCTCGAGAAATCAGGTAACATACATAAAAAAAAACATAGGGGTCGAATTGATAACCTCCTCCTTTTTTTGGAAGTCGGTTAAAAAACACAAAAAAATTCTATCAGCTATCTGGCCGCCATATTACAAGCTATGCTTAGTTTGGGGTCAGATGGTGTTGTGTGTGAATTGTCCACCATTATTTATTTATTTATATTTATTTTTAATATTACCAATTCAGGGCTTTTTGAGCCGGACGCAGGGTCACGCCATGTGTATGTATGTACATAAATCAATGTTATTTGTCGAAAGAACAATGCTCAGATATTATTTGAGTTATAACAAGAGATTTATTTGATATAAGGCAGAGTGCTTTGAGAACTGACAAAAAGTGCCCGTGTTTAAGTTACTTTATTGTGACGTGGATTAAATTAATATTTAAAAAGGATTACGCAGAACATCACCGTACCACACCTTTACAAGTCATTCTTACTCGTTGGTTAGTGGGTAGTGGCTTCTGCGAAGCCGAGGGTCGTTGGTTCGATTCCCACCCAGTGCAAATATTTGTGTGATGAATTCAAATGTTTGTACTGTGTCTGGGTGTTTTTTACGTATAATAAGCATGTATTTAAAAGTATACTATAAGTATTATATCAGCTTTCTGGCCGCCATGGTACAAGCTTTGCTTAGTTTGGGGTCAGATGATGTTGTGTGTAAAGTGTCCACCAATATTTATCGATTCTGTCACTAATAATTACAGTTAAATTATCGGGCTAAAAGATAAAACACCTTACATGTCCGGGTGACGAGCGCAGTGCGGTGCTAGGTAATTATTTGGACTCTTCATGTTCCTCATGTTCAATAGCTGCGTGTCAGTGATATAGGCAAGCATGTTGCTTACCATCAGGCACATGTCCAGCTCGTCTTGGCACTCCATATTATAAAAATATAGTTTTCCGAGATCTGGCATCAATTTTTGGGTAAGTGTTTGAACCTAGCTCGAAACATGTCAAACAGATGACCTAGTCTAATTTTTTACACAAATGTAAACCTGGCCGCACAGTAGCGGGGCAAAATTAATCCATAATTTTTGAAAGATTTCATTTGTTTTAAAAAAAAAAAACAATTTTTATAAAATGTATGTTGTTGTTTAATGTTTAAATCTATACTAATATTATAAAGCTGAAGAGTTTGTTTGTTTGTTTGTTTGTTTGTTTGCTTGAACGCTAGGATCTCGGGAAGTACTGGTCCGAATTGAAAGATTCTTTTCTATTGGATAGTCCATTTATCGAGGAAGGCTTTAGGCTATAGAAAATAACTCTACTATTAATTGAAGCGGAGCATGAAACAAGAATGTAACAAAATCGGGAAAAATATTCCCTTTGAGAGTTTTCGTACGTTTCGTGCTTTGACATGACACATGACAGCATGTGTCAAAGATTGCGTCATTGAATTTCAGTAATCTGTGCCTCGAATATAAACCTTTGCTATTTTTTTTTCTAAATCTGAGTTGGTACGACCAATTTCCGACAGGTGGCGTAGTAGGTTGCTGAAGAGGTTTTTGTTTGAAATCGATATTCTCAGGTATGAGTGAACCGATTTCAGTCATTTTTTCACCGTTGGATATGTACGGGATCCCGATGAGTTCTATACTAATATTATAAAGCTGAAGAGTTTGTTTGTTTGTTTATTTGTTTGTTTGTTTGCTTGAACGCTAGGATCTCGGGAAGTACTGGGCCGAATTGAAAGATTCTTTTTCTATTGGATAGTCCATTTATCGAGGATGGCTTTAGGCTATAGAAAATAACTCTACTATTAATTGAAGCGGAGCATGAAACAAGAATGTAACAAAATCGGGAAAAAATATTCCCCTTTTGAGAGTTTTCGCACGTTTCGTGCTTTGACATGACACATGACAGCATGTGTCAAAAATTGCGTCATTGAATTTTAGTAATCTGTGCCTCGAATATAAACCTTTGCTAATTTTTTTTTTCTAAATCTGAGTTGGTACGACCAATTTCCGACAGGTGGCGTAGCAGGTTGCTGAAGAGGTTTTTTGTTTGAAATCGATATTCTCAGGAATGAGTGAACCGATTTCAGTCATTCTTTCACCGTTGGATATGTACGGGATCCTGATGAGTGCTATATAATATACCACGGGCGAAGCCGGGGCGGGCATCTAGTATTATATAAAATAATGAGCCAGACGATTTAGTAGGGAGCTTAACAATGCCAGATGTAATTAAAGACAATTTACAATAATTTGTGTTTGTAGTATGTAGGTAGGTATTTGACATTTAAATAATTTTTTTAGTGAACATCATCTGACTTGTAATATTTTATTTAAAATTGCTTCAATTACATTTTTAACCCCCGACCAAAAATAGGGGTGTTATACCACGGTTATACCTAAGTTAGACGTCGATGTCTGTCTGTGTGTCTATCTGTCTGTGGTACCATAGAGTTCAAAAGGATGGCCCGATTTCGAGGCGGATTTTTTAATATGAAGTTATATAGGTAGGTTGATATCCGTGCGGATGTTCTTAGCTCTGTTTGGTTAATTTCAATTCAAGATGGTCGCCTCCACAAAATGGCGGACATTACATTTCTTCACAACCTACCTCAATATGGGTATCAAATGAAAGGGCTTGACTAGTAAAATACTATACACAATAACAAATTTCAAATCCAACATGGCCGCCGCCACAAAATGGCGGCTTATTTTATTTTTTTCACTACTACCACAATAAGGGTATCAAACGAAAGGGCTTGACTTGTAGAGTACGTTGCACTATGTCAAATTTCAAATCCAAGATGGCCGCTACCACAAAATGGCGAAATACATTTATATTTTCACAACTCCCTTAGGTAATATGTGTGTCAAGTGAAAGGGCTTGATTCCGTGGCTTGACTAGTAGAATGTTGTACGTTGTACAGATAACAAATCCGAGGTAATCGGGGGTTAATCAACATTTTTACTTTTGTTCTTGTTGTATAGGTAATAGGGAATTATTTATAACTAAAAATACATAAGATTCTCAAAAAGACAGATCATTTTGTTGGGACTTTCTACCTGGCAGGTGATCTAAATTTAGGGATTCATTTTGCCCCGCTACTCGCAAGCCAGGTCAGCTCCGTGTTGGGGTATAACAGGAGAAGTTTATAGTATACAGTGACGAGACGAGCAGGACATGTGCCTGATGGTAAGCAACGCTTCGGCTTATAACAACACAGTGACATGGAGCTATTGGAACGTGAAAAGTCTAGCACTGCGCTCGTCAACCAGATACATGATTTATCTTTTCTCTGGAACATTTCCCTTCAAGCCGGAACACAGCGATATTTTCACATTACTATTTGCGGTAGAATAACTGGCAAATAATGTGGTACTTCCCCAGGTGGAGAAAAAACCACTACACATGCCTAAGTCGTCTCTTTCAGCTTATGATACCCGTTCTGCATAATCCTATTTTAATGTATGAAGTGGGTACCAGGAAATAATAAACTTGTTGACAGCTGAGTTCATCAATATCAAACAACGTCCTTCTATATGCCACCGCAGTACTGAGTTCTTGTAAAGAGAAATGGAGGTATCTGAAGTTTTCGTCATTTTTTATTCTTTGGTAAGTTTTTTAAAATTTATATCCCATGTCCTATTACTTAATATTATAAATGTCGAAGTGTGCATGTTTGTTGCTCAGTCACTTCGGATCGTCTGAACGCATCGGATCGAAATTCGGAACATACCTAGTTAGATTGTAGTCTGAAATAGAACATAAGGACCAGGGGGTCTACCACCTCACGAAAACTGCCTTGGCTTTGATGTTGCCCTCTCTTTTCTTTTCGCTTGAATAGATAGAGACAGCAACAGTCAAAGCTATAGCCGATTTAGTTAGGCGGTAGAAGGGCGGGACGCAGGACGTCTACTTTCTACGAAAAACGTAATTTCGAAATAAACTCGCGACTTTCCTACTCCGGTTCTACTTCGTTTCGTTCGTTACTTTTTTTTAACCCCCGACCAAAAAAAGGGGTGTTATAAGTTTGACGTCGATGTCTGTCTGTCTGTCTATCTGTGTGTGTGTCTGTCTGTGGCACCGTAGAGCTCAAACTGATAGGCCGATTTCGATGCGAGTTTTTTTATTTGAAGGTTAATATCCGTGCGGATGTTCTTAGCTATGTTTGGTTAATATCGATTCAAGATGGCCGCCTCCACAAAATGGCGGACAAAATATTTCTTCACAACCTACCTCAATATAGGTATCAAATGAAAGGGCTTGACTAGGAAAATACAACACATAATAACAAATTTCAAATCCAAGATGGCCGCTACCACAAATCGGCAAATTATATTATTTTTTTCACTGCTACCACAATATGGGTATCAAATGTAAGGGCTTGACTAGTAGAATACTTTGCACTATGACAAATTTCAAATCCAAGATGGCCGCTACCACAAAATGGCGAAATACATTTCTTTTTTTCACAACTCCCTTAATATGGGTATCAAATGAAAGGGCTTGACAAGTAGAATGTTGTACAGATAACAAATCCGAAGTAGTCGGGGGTTAATCAAAATTTTTAATTTTGTTCTTGTTTATAAAAGTGTTTTTTTTATGATTTTTAAACATTCATCTATTTTGTTGTTGTTTATTTACGTTATTTTGAAAAATATATAACCTAATAGGCTGTCAGTAATGGAAGCCTCAGTAATTCTCATTATTATGAACAGATCCCTTGATCCCTATAATACCATATACATATAACACTAGCAGTCCGTCCCAGCTTCGCCCGTGGTACATATTTATATAGCCTTTAGCAATCAGGGATCAGGGATCACGCTCATATCCAATGGAGAAAAAAAACGTTTGATATTAGTTCAGGAATTGCTGAGATAAGCGCGTTCAAACAAAAACCATGTATATACCATAATCATATCTACTAATACTAATCAATAACCATATCTTTAAAGGAAGCTAGATATATTAGTTATATGTCTACATTTATTTTGAATACTACTCGTGAAAGTCAAAGTACATTAATCATAAATATACAATTTAAAACAGATTTCTTCTGTACAAATTGTATACCTACATTTTAAAAGTTTGAAATGACCACTTTACTGTAAATTATAAAATGTATCGTACAGAAAACTGTCAAGCATTACACGAGAATAATATATTACGTCTTGTAACAATTACTATTATTAATTACTTTTGTACTGACCCACGTAATTTTTATTTTCTATTCACTCTTATAGGCACTTTGCCATCACTCTCTAAAAATCACTGTAACTAGCACTTTAATCTGTTTTACTCGTAATCTTAAAACACCATCTTTAACTCCAACTGCGTAGGAATCGTTGAAAAATCCTTTTATTATTGTCTAGAAAAGTCACGGTGTGGCTAATGTCATTCTTAAAATCTAATATCCCGAAATAAAGTCCTAATATTCCGCACTATTTGGGATATCTTTTAACAAAAAACCTAATATACTATTTTATGTATATACTATGGTGCTATCCAACGAAACTCAGGTTCACATTTTGATGTCCTATTGACCTTATTACTATTCTGTGATGTGTTTGACCATCCACATACTCGTACAATACAATAAATATCAAGAAATTTATATACTACTTATACAAAATTATTCCATACCCTACTTAATTATTCAATGTCAAGATTAAACAAATGAAACCAATTATGCATTCAAAACAATAATTACCACAAATTATATTAAAGCAAGAAAACAAATAGCTCGTAGAGATGTTAAATTAAAATTTTAATCTTTCAGCGTGTAAATTTTAATTTATTTATTAGGTTACAAGTATATATGAACATAATATTCTTCTAAATACAAAATGACAAAAAAGAAAAATATTTTTGTGGCGTACCCTAGAGACTGCACTAGGCAATGCCTGTGTTGCAGAATCTAGTCTGTTCCATTTTTACATATCTTATATTAAAACTACAAAAACATGCAACTTATGTAATAATATGTATGTGTACGAGTGTGTTAGGGAGAGGGTGTATTTGAGTGCGTATGTATAGGGTGTGTGTGTGTATGAGGGTGATGGCACGAGAGTGTATAAGAGTATGTCTCTATATATGTTGTTTATATGCGTCTGGTCTTCTAAATCTTAATAAACATATTATTATATTTTCAAAATTTCAACCCTAATCACAAGATCACTACTCCACAACCGCCTGGTAGTGGGCTTGGCCATCATGATCGGTTTTAGACATTGAATGGTCTATGGATAGTTCAAAATACAGTAATACCTCGGCTTACGCGATAGGATAAGCGATAGTCGTGTAAGTCGAATTCGCGTATGTCATGTGGTCATGTCGCGGTTCATTTTTGTTCATCTTTTGATAATACATTTGTATAAAGTTAGTGTACGTCGAGACTTATTTGTTGTTTTTTGGACGACTTAATTAAAAATACATCGATATACTGCAAAGGTAAAACAATTCCACACCCAACGTTGTCGTAAACCGGACATCGCGAGTACGAAAAATCGCGTAATTCCGAATTCGCGTAAAACGGGGTAGTGTAAGTCGGGATATTACTGTATGCCTAGTGTAAGTAGTTAGGTATGTAGCGAAGCGTACTGTGGCTGTCATTGTATATTAGTTTTTAAAGTAAAAATAAAAATAAAAAGAGAATAAAGAATTTTATTTTATTTTTATCAAACTTCAATGAAGGAGGAGGTTGTTTTTTGTGTTTGTTACCTCAGAACTTTCGGCTGGGTGAACTAATTTTGATAACTCGTTTTTTGCCCGAAATGATAGACCGAATGCTCCCAAATCTATTATTTTATCGAAATCGGTGGAGTGGTTTATAGTAATTTCAACAAAATACGAAAGAGGTTTATAAACTATAAACAAATTATTATTTATGTTTAGATGTCGATGGTAAATTGAAGTCGCTTGTTTGTTTTTAGAGAAAACATTTTTTTTTATATTATTAGTGATGTCGTATTATGTACAAAGTACAACACTGTAATTTTAGGCTTAAAATGTAGTTTTTTATTCAGTTTGTTTGCCGACCTTCATTTAATTACTTCCCATGGTAATGTAATGTCGGACGTTTTATTTGTTTATGTTTTCCGCATCCGAAAAAGGAAAAAGTGCCAAGCGGTAGTGTAAAAGGAAATAAACGAGGAAATCGTATTCAATATGTCGGGGAAACATTACTTTTGTTAGTTTCCCATCGACATCAGGAGGGCCTTATCATGGCATAATATAGGATCCTTATTGTAGGCGTATATTGATTAGTGCTAGCATAAATGAAAATCATTGAAGTCTTGGCAGAGTCCGCCCGGGGAAGTACCACACCTTTGCCAGTTATTCTACCGCCAAGCAGTAATGTGCAAATATTACTGTGTCTCGGTTTCAAGGGCAACGTTTCCAGAGAAATTACAGAGCTTAGAGATATAACATCTTAGATCTCTGGGTGACGAGCGCAGTGCAGTGCTAGGTAATGATTCTGACTCTTCATGTTCTAATAGCTGCATGTCACTGTGTTGTTATGTGGCAGGCATGTTGCTTACCGTCAGGCACATGTCTTGCTCGTCTCGTCACTCTTTATTTATAAAAAAAGTCTTCACTATTTTATATTAAGCGTCACAATTCAATATTACAGAAATGTACGAGCAGCGTGTTCGATGGATTAACATTATTTGATCGTAGCAACAGCTGTACTAGCATACTCTTGTCTACACACCTCTCATATGCATCGGGATTACTGCAAAATAGATAATTTTGCTGCTCTGTCCAAAGAGAATGTAATATACTGTCCACAATACGATTCATAATGGTGTCACCAGGTGTCACCACGACTACGCTCAGACATTGACAGTGTCGTGATAGATGTTTAAATGAATTGATTTGAATGAAAGCTTTATGCTAAAGGAGGTTGTGCTTTATGCCAAAGGTGCTACCATAACATAAAAATCTTTTAACCTTAGTATTTTTCTAAAACTGTCTTAAAATATTTTCCACAAATATGATTCGACTTTACTGTGATCTTAAATACAACATACTTGGATTTGTATTGATCAAATAACGATTTATTAACTTTTCTTGAAAGTTATAAATAGTAATAGTAGAATGTGGTAGATACTGTTTTAAACAGTGGCAATTTGATCTATGTTTCTCAAACTGCGATTCCCATCAAAACATAAATGTGAAGTGAAAGACAAATTCAATATTATGATATTAAAACCAGCCAAGTTAGACTGCTTTTAATAATCATCATAAATTGTAAAAACAAATCATATTTTAAGTATTTAAAACTAGTCTATGTTATTATAAATAGATTTTAGAACTGACCATTTAAGACCATTTAGATCTCTATTCTTTAGTCGTTGAAGTCAACAAACAAGGCATATAATATCATAATACTGAACTTTGATCTCACTTCACTTAAGTATATGCATGTTTCTGATATATCATACCATTACTTTTTGCACGTAAATTATAAGACGTTTACCTAATTTTTGACGTTTACCTAATGTTTAATTAACCACCAAATAATGTATATTTATTCGCAAGAAAATCTACTAATCCTTATTATAAGTGCAAAAGTTTAGATGTACGTTGCTCTATCAAGATGGAACAGCTAAACGGCTCAGGTTTAAACGCGGAACACGGTTAGATTATGATCTGGAAAGCATAGGTATAAGTTTATTTTTTGGAGGGAAAATTACGGAAAAGGGATCTAAGCGGGTAAATTTGCGGGACGCTGCTCACATAAGCGACGCACTAAAAGTTCTTTGCTGGGGCTATAATTCTTAAGCAAACTGGCATGCTCCTAAAAATTTTCGAGGTCAGAGAGGTTTGTCATCCACCACCAACCATCATGAATTCGAAAAAGCAGAGGTGCGCGTGAGATTAGAACCAGGCACTGCATCTGCGTATTGGCGTGACAAAACCACCTAAGCCGAGCAATAACTTAATGTTAAAATAATAAATGTAAAAAACTTAATGTAAAACAGAACGCTCATTAACAAATTTGTTTGGATGTAAAAATCTTATATCAGGATAGATGAAAGCACTACTCAGTATTCGATACGTTTTAAAATTAATTGCAACAGCATCTAACGCAGTAGAAATTGATTGCATTTTTGAATGAATTACACCTACCACTCTTATTAAAAAAATACCCAATGGGGCACTTAAATATTAAAACTATTTGAATCTTCTCAGAACGGGTAGAAATAGTGCCACCAATATATTTTGTGTGCCACCATTTGGTTTGTCATTTTACTTACCTTATTTGTTTGTTACAGAATCAAGTTTAAGGGCCACGTTACCTATATATTTAGACTTGATTGCTATTTTAGTTATTTTAGTTGTCAAATATAAAACGTAGATCAATAATTATAGCAAGGAATAGTATATAGGTTACCACTTATATAGGTACACTACTTTTTATTAAGACAAAATAATAATTGAAAAATCTCTCGATTTTATGTCAGGCCAACTGGCTGACATGCAAAGTAAAATTGATAAACTAGAGGGAGACAGAAGGCAGGTTAGTGCGCAACTTGTAGCTCTTGAGGACAAAATCGAGGCTATTGACAGATTATCTAGAAAGACGAGCATAGAAATAAGAGGCATTC
Source organism: Ectropis grisescens (assembly GCA_017562165.1). Classification (NCBI taxonomy): domain Eukaryota; kingdom Metazoa; phylum Arthropoda; class Insecta; order Lepidoptera; family Geometridae; genus Ectropis; species Ectropis grisescens. The sequence continues at coordinate 17,471,675 of CM029794.1, read as the reverse complement.
CGAAACAAAACAGGGAAAAGAAAGAAAATTTGTTTTTTATGGTTGAGAAACTACTTACAATGCTCAAGGTGGAATACCTACCCTCGGATTTGCGTGACGCCTATCGGATACCAAATAAAAACATCAACACTTCCACAGTAGTAGTTGAATTCTCTAGCACTCGTCTCAAAGGGACAGTCCTTTCCAGCGCCAAAAAGTTTAATTTAGGTGTCAACTCGTCTAAACTGTAGTGAAGGTGAGTGTTGATGTACGTCAGAAAGGGGCCCCTTAAACCTACGCCTGAGTCACAAGTCTCGGGACCTACTCGGGATTTCTCTCTCTCTGCCGCACGATGGACCCGGCACCCGCACGTTGAATCCATGGAATGCTACGAAGATCGTCTCATATATATATATATACTTATATATTTACATCCCACCCCTTATGTAAATATATATTAAATTTAAGTTTACTAAAAAGTCAGTAATTTCACATACATAATGAAAAGGAATTTAAGTGCTACATAACAAAACAAAGCTGTACTTAATAATTAATATTAATAAAAACTGTTTATATGTTACTATTGTGTTCCATGAACCAACCACCCAAGTAATTTTTGTATTAATGTTTTAAGCTTATGCGCACCACATTTTTAATAAACGTATAATTATAAAATACTAGAAATAAGACAAAAGGTTGGAAACGGCCTTATTGGAATATATTTAACCTTGTTATGTGACGAAAATCTAAAAGGGCAAACAGAGACGCTTACAACGAACTATCTTCTAAAACAAAGGTTGAGAAATGCTGGTCTGTCATATTGAGAGTGACATTGATTTGTTTACATTTTCTTCACCTCTTCGTGGAACGGACTATAGTCAAGCCCTTTCATTTGATACCCATATTAAGGGAGTTGTGAAAAAAGAAATGTAATTCGCCATTTTGTGGTAGCGGCCATCTTGGATTTGAAATTTGTCATAGTGCAAAGTATTCTACTAGTCAAGCTCTTTCGTTTGTTACCCATATTGCGGTAGTAGTGAAAAAAAAATATAATTCGCCATTTTGTGGTGGCGGCCATCTTGGATTTGAAATTTGTTATAGCCTATAGTACTCTGCTAGTCAAGCCCTTTCATTTGATACCTATATTGAGGTAGGTTGTGAAGGAATATTTTGTCCACCATTTTGTGGAGGCGGCCATTTTGAATCGATATTAACCAAACATAGCTAAGAACACCGGCACGGATATTAAGTTTCAAATAAAAAAACCGCATCGAAATCGGTCCATCCGTTTGAGCTCTACGGTGCCACAGACAGACACACACACAGACAGACAGACAGACAGACAGACAGACAGACATCGACGTCAAACTTATAACACCCCTTTTTTGGTCGGGGGTTAAAAAATGGTTATTGTGGGTTATATGGAGTATAAAGCTAGAGAGTTTGTTTGTTTGAACGCCAGGATCTTTGAAATACTAATCTGAATTGATTTTTCTTTTTCTGTTGGATAGATTATTATTTATTTATCGAGGAAGGCTATACGCTATATAACATTAGACGACTATCAATATGAGCGGAGCATGAATGAAGAATGTAACAAAAACGGAGAAAAATATTCCTTTTTGAGAGCTGTCGTAACGTGCGTTGACGTGACAGCATGTGCCTAAGATTACGTCATTACAAATCATCCCTACATAGTATAAAACATAGTAACTTCCCGCATCTGTCCGTCCCTATATATTATATAGATCTTATATCCTTAGATCTTTAAAACCACCATACAGATTTTCATGAACGATAGTTTAACGTGACAACGCGTAACGGGACACTTTTTCGTGCATGCAGCCGGCGTTCATCGACTTATTAGACATTGTCACGTCAAAAACATAAATACTCTTTGCATTATACTCTTTGATTAAAACTGTCGTTTGCTAAAATGGCTGCATATTTTGATCGATAACGTCAAATGTTTGACTGGAAATCGTGTATAGTCCGTTCCACGGAGAGGTGTAGAAAATGTAAACAAAGGTGCTACCATAACATAAAAATCGTTTAACCTTAGTATTTTTCTAAAACTGACTTAATATGATTTTCACAAATATGATACGACTTTACTAAGATCTTAAATACAACATACTTGGATTTGTATTGATCGAATAATGATTTATTAACTTATCTTGAAAGTTATAAATAGTAATAGTAGAATGTGGTAGATACGGTTTTAAACAGTGGCAATTTGATCTATGTTTCTCAAACTGCGAATCCCATCAAAACATAAATGTGAAGTGAAAGTTCAATGTTATGATATTAAAACCAGCCAAGTCAGACTGCTTTTAATAATCATCATAAATTATAAAAACACATCATATTTTAACTGTTTAAAACTAGTCCATGTCATTATAAATAGATTTTAGAACTGACTATTTAAGACCATTTAGATCTCTATTCTTTAGTCGTTGAAGTCAACAAACAAGGCATATATAATATCATAATACTGAACTTTGATCTCACTTCACTTAAGTATACGCATGTTTCTGATGAGATACCATTACTTTTTGCACGTAAATTATAAGACGTTTACCTAATTAACCACCAAAAAATGTCTATTTATTCGCAAGAAAATCTACTAATACTTATTATAAGTGCAAAAGTTTGGATGTACGTTGCTCAATCAAGTTGGAACAGGTAAACGGCTCAAGTTTAAACGCGGAACACGGTTAGATTATGATCTGGAACGCATAGGTATAAGTTTATTTTTATAGAGACAAAATTACGGAAAAGGGATCTAAGCGGGTAAATTTACAGGACGCTGCTCACATAAGCAACCCACTAAAAGTTCCTTGCTGGGGCTATGATTCTTCCGTGTTGGTGGTGGATGACAAACCTCTCTGACCTCGAATTTTTTTAGGAACAAGCCAGTTTGCGTTAGCAGCATTTCGCTCATGAATTCGAAAAAGCAGAGGTGCGCGTGAGATTAGAACCAGGTACTGCATCTGCGTATTGGCGTGACAAGACCACCCGAGTCGAGCTTAACTTAATGTTAAAATAATAAATGTAAAACCAACTTAATGTAAAAACAGAACGCCCCGCCCATTAACAAATTTGTTTGGATGTAAATATCTTATATTAGGATAGATGAAAACACTACCCAGTATTCGATCCGTTTTAAAATTAATTGCAACAGCATCTAACGCAGTAGAAATTAATTGAATTTTTGAATGAATTACACCTACCACTCTTATTAAAAATATATCCAATAGGGCACTTTATATTAAAACTATTTGAATCTTCTCAGAATGGGTAGGAATAGTGTCACCAACATCTTTTGTGTGCCACCATTTGTTTTGTCATTTTACTTACCTTATTTGTTTGTTATGGAATCAAGTATAAGGGTCACGTTAGCTATAAACGTAAAATAATAGAAATAAGACAAAAGGTTGGAAACGGACTTATTGGAATATATTTAACCTTGTTATGTGACGGTGACGAAAATCTAAAAGGGCAAACAGAGACTCTTACAACGAACTATCTTCTAAAACAAAGGTTGAGAAATGCTGGTCTGTCATATTGAGAGTGACATTGATTTGTTTACATTTTCTGCACCTCTTCGTGGAACGGACTATAGAACAGTTTATGAAATTAAATTGTTGTTTTTACTATCTTCTTCGCAACTTTTCCCTATTTTCTCACCGTTTAAGCCTTCCCTGAGCTACGACATACGTTTCAAAACCAAAATCAGCCAAATCGGTCCAGCCGTTGTCGAGTTTCAGCGAGACCCACGAACAGTAATTCATTTTTTGTATATAGATGTACTTAATACTTAGTTTATTTTGTCCAAAAAACGACTTTTATTAAAAATTTGGACACGCGACCGAATTTCATAAGAATCAATCACTATGTCGTCTAAATATACGAAAGTAAATTTTAGTTTTTTGTTCATATTTCAAAACCGGTTCACCGGTTTCCATTAAATCTAAGTAAATGGGATCACCTCCAAACTATAATCTACCAAACCCAAGTTATTACTTTGTAGTCTGGGGTAAATCATTTTATTTTTATTTTGATTCATTATTTCTCTGTGAGAAAGTCAGGATGTTTTTCCTCACTGTGGTGGAGTTGGAAAACTATTTTCTTCACGTCGTCACGTCGCGTCGTCGTAAAAAGGTGTAACGATGACTACTCCTTACTCTGATGCAGATTTATTCCTAAGGGTCAGCGCAGACAGAACGGCGCGCAGTCGAGAGCATTTTATTAACGCACTTGAAAATAAACTTTAAAGTTACTACAATAAAGTACATAAATGCTTGAATCTGCCAAAAGATGCTCGCGCGTCCGCGAAGATACGCGAGAATACGGTTCAAGCGTTTATACACTTTATTATTATAATTTTAAAATTTATTTTCAAGTGTGTTAATGCAATCTTCTCGGCTGCGCTCCATTCTGTCTGCACTTTACCACAGAATAGATATTACTACAGAACCCTCACATAGCGAAAATTTTTATATAAATAGCGACTCTTGCTGGGACGCAACAAAGTGCAATTCAGCTCGCATTAGCGCTCAATGCCTACCGCAATTTTTAACCTAAACATTTGCGCTCTCTTCTAACGCGTAACTCTGTCGCTGTCTGGCGCGGAATGATGCGCATCGAAAGGGTTGTCGACATATTATCTAATAAAAATTAAATTAACCTTTCGTTATGTAGGTAGTCAGCATTGTAGCTCAGATTATATATTTTAGTTATTTACTTCGTAACGCGCAAGACAGCTAGAAGAGGCCGTAACATAGGGTCGGACACATTGAAATTAAAACAATAAAAGTATACTTTGACTGTTTTTATTCTACTTGATCGTCTAAATGTTGTTAGATAAATATGTAACATATTTTAATGTACTTACCTACACTAATACATACAACCAGCTTCGATTACAAGCTATTTTATAATATCCCGTACTTTTTGTACGGTTAGCAGAAAAATATAAAAAATAATGGTATATTTTGTACAACTAGGAAAAAATAATAATTCTTTGTTTTTTGACTCGTGCATCCATATACAGCACAATATATGGCGACGTCATTTTGCGCGGGAAACGTGTTGCGCGAGCGCTCAGACGTGCGTTCGACAACCGCCGGGCACTTGTTCCGTGCGAGGAACGGTCTAGCTGTAGGCTAAAACTGCGCGACCTTGAGCGAGTGAGGATGCACTGGCTGTACCCCTATATATATCCTATATTTCTTAAATTTCCAGTATCCGCTTATGCCCAAGATGCCAAGACTCAAGACCCTCAAAGATTCGCCATCGTTAACAATCTTTTGGATCGGTTGCGGTTTGAAACTTGGAGTCAGGATGAAACTGCGTGTATTCATGACGTAGAATCTTTGCTGGATGGAGTAAAAAATAGCACACTATGGGCTACGTGGGGTAAGTTCATGTTTACTGACTATCCGCCGAAACGGCAGTAATGTGTTACATATTTTGTTTCTGGGGCGCTTTTCTTTAAAATGCTTGAACCTAACTGTTTTGATGTTAATATGTACACACAGTTCAACCAGTTTGGGATGTAACTTTTAAACTTTCGATATTTTGAATTAATTTTTCGGGATAAAAAATAGTATTTGTGGTATGCAAGAACACAATCTCTCTCGAGCTTGAAATTTCAGCCCGATGCAGTCCATCTTCATCAGTCCTAATCTATTCAATGTCATTTCAGTAGTTACGACGTGATCAAGCAATAAAAGTTCACATACAAGTTCTCCTTTTTGTTTCTAAGACAAAGAGATAAATCACGTTATATCTCTCGATAACCAGCGCAGTGCAGTGCTAATCAGTGATTTGGACTCTTCATGATCAAATGCTGTTTGGCACCAAATTATTATATTAACCTTGTTCTTTACTATCATGCGCATTTTTTGTTCGACCCGTCATGCTTTTAAAAAAAATACAATACTGCCGATAGATGTTTGAACTTAAAATTTTAGTAATAAACAGTACTAATGTTACAATAAATCACCCGGAGCTACAAATATACTGCGATTACGCATTTTGGTTCATCCATCCGCCCTGCTGCTGCGCTGCCGCTCCGACGCTAAAATAGTATGTCGGTGACGCGAACTCATTAGATTTTCTCTACAAAAAAGTGCTTAATGTGCCTTTAGAAGTTATCAAAAATATAAATTATCAGTAGAATTATACCAGCAAACGCCAAGTTTCTCGAGAGCCACACCGGAGTCACCAGACCACACTAAGCGACGCCCGGGCGCCGCGGTTCTCTGTTTAACTTTACACCTTATTTTCAGATATCTACGATCTACTTTAGTATGAAGAGTCAAACAAAACTCGTGTTTTATGTTGTTTACGGGCTAAATTTGTTTCAGCATGGGACTCGATGCAATTCCCAATGGGTATATTTTACGGGAGCGTGTACCACTTCGGGAACTTCGATCAATGCCTGGCAGCCCCTTTTGAATCACAGCCGAGTATCTCCACTCAATACTGTCTGGTGGATGTTAAGCTAACCGAGTTGAACGACTATGATGGAGATGCCGATCCTTATGGTGATGCAGACAGATATATTGGTGTAAGTGTAAATTTATTTTTAAACTAGTTAGCTTTATATTTTAACTTTTCTCACCAATACATCATTGATTTTGTATTTGGACTCAGTAGGCAGAAGATAAAATAACTGTTTTAATAATAAAACAAACGTGGTTACTACACACTTTAAATGAATACACGGGTAACTCACGTTTGTTATAGTCAGTCCAGTCAGACTCAAGTTTCGATCGCGTCCGCTCATCGAGATCCGCTCGTTTAGCACTCTCGTGCACTCGTTGAGTGTTAAAATAGCTACTCCTTCAAAAAAAGATCGCCGGACGCGATCGAAACTTGAGTCGAACTGGACTGACTATATCAAACGTGAGTTAGCCGTGTATTTATTTAAAACTATAATTGCCCTCTCTAGCTCCCCCCAGGTCACCTGTCATCGATGTTCAATGATATTTTTAACCCCCGACCAAAAAAAGGGGTGTTATAAGTTTGACGTCGATGTCTGCCTGTCTGTCTGTCTGTGTGTGTGTCTGTCTGTGGCATCGTAGAGCTCAAACGGATGAGCCGATTTCGATGCGGTTTTTTTTTTGAAGGTTAATATCCGTGCGGATGTTCTTAGCTATGTTTGGTTAATATCGATTCAAGATGGCCGCCTCCACAAAATGGCGGACAAAATATTTCTTCACAACCTACCTCAATATGGGTATCAAATGAAAGGGGTTGACTAGTAAAATACTATACATTATAACAAATTTCAAATCCAAGAAGGCCGCCTCCACAAAATGCCGAAATACATTCCTTTTTTCACAACTCCCTTAATATGGGTATCAAATGTAAGGACTTGACTAGTAGAATCACAGATCAGAAAATCGTTACTTCGTAACAGATGCATCACTGCCATACAAAAGCGCAAATACCTACACGATAATAACCTAAACTTTCGTAAACTACTTACCTACTGTTACTTGCAAGCAAAATATACCTTTGCACAAACACGCAAAGTTGAGAATACCGTGCGCCCTGTGTGGCTTGACGTCTGCTTACGTCACTGACCAAACGTGCTAGGGTTGTACAAAATATGATAAGATGATAAAAAAAACTAAATTGCAAATTGTAATTTTCTTTATTGTTTATTTAAATGGAATGAAAATGAAAAAAAAATGCCTATTATCTCAATAACGAAAACCAAATCACAAGAAAAGCTACAAAACCTAGCGTCTACCGCCTTAAAGTTATTAAAAACAGTTTCACGCGCTCCCGGATGTTAAATACAAAGCGACAATATATACAAAGAATACATATATGTGACAATAAATAGATACAAAGAATGAATAATTAACATGTTTTGCTAATGTGAACTAGATCCCACACTATGGTGACCTGTTTTGTGGGATCCAGGCTAATTTTATGCAAGTAAAAAAAAGACTGAAACGACTAAAAAAATAGATATTTTTATTTTATTTTTAACCGACTTCCAAAAAAGGAGGAGGTTATCAATTCGACCCCTATGTTTTTTTTTTTTTTTTTTTTTTTTTTTTATGTATGTTACCTGATTTCTCGAGAACCTCTGAACCGATTTTAAAATTTCTTTTTGTATTCGGATGGGTATGCTTCCCGAATGGTCCCATATAAATCTTTTTGAAATCGGTCAAGTAGTTTTTGAAATATGAACCAAAAACTGAAAAATTGCGTATCTGGATGACGTTGTAGATTTCACAAAAGTTATGAATCTCGACCCTGTCAATACAAAATTGTGTAAATGCTTTAATAAAACTTGTTTTTTAACCCCGGCCAAAAAAGGTGTTATAAGTGACGTCGATGTCTGTCTGTGTGTCTGTCTATCTGCTGTGGCACCGTAGTAGAACTCAAACAGATGGGCCGATTTCGATGCGGTTTCTTTTATTTCAAGGTTAATACCATAGCAGATGTTCTTAGCTATGTCTGGTTAATGTCGATTCAAGACGGCCGCCTCCACAAAATGGCGGACAAAATATTTTCACAACCTACCTCAATTTGGGTATCAAATGAAAGGGCTTGACTAGTAGAGTACTATGTACTATAATAAATTTCAAATCAAAATGGCCACCACGACAAACTGGCGAATTATATTATATTTTCATTACTACCTCAATTTGGGTATCAAACGAAAGAGCTTGACTAGTAGAATACTTTTCACTATGAAAAAATTCAAATCCAAAATGGCCGCTTCCACAAAATGCCGAAATACATTTCTTTTTTCACAACTTCCTTTATATGGGTATCAAATGAAAGGGCTTGACTAGTAGAATGTTGTACAGATAACAAATCCAAGGTAGTCAGGGTTTGATCAAAATTTTTAATTTTGTTCTTGTACACTAAAAAGAGTAAAATAAACAATTTTCGTACAAAAAAATTAAACCGACTTCAAAACCACAAATAGGCACTCAAAAGCGAAAATAAACTAAAATCGTTATTATAAGCGCTACTCACTCATCTATTTGAAGTCGGTGCCAGTCAGGTCAAAAAGTTAGTAGATTGATGCTATGTAGGCACAGGTAAGTAGTATCTATCCTATACCTGTTAGATTTAGCTGGCACCGACTTCAAATAGATGAGTGAGTAGCGCTTATAATAGCGATTTTAGTTTATTTTTCGCTTTTGAGTGCCTATTTGTGGTTTTGAAGTCGGTTTAATTTTTTGTACGAAAATTGTTTATCAAACAATTAAATTTTCTCCGAAAATACAAACTTTCAGATACTTACTCGAATTCTAGAATTTTATAATTTTGGCTAAGTTTATCATCACGTCATACATATATAATAGATATATTAAATGTATAAATATACTTATGCTTTACATACCATTGCAATTTTTCCAACATACTGTATTGCTATTGCAGCCATCCACAATACAATAACGCCGCGACATTATTTATGCGCGCACTCGGCGTTCGTACGGACGTCAGCTCGGGCAAGCGGCCGGCGCCCCTATGATTTTAGTCCACCCGGGTGGACCCGAACGAGTAGGTTAATATCGCGCGCCGTATAGCGAGTGGTGAGGGTGTGGTAGAATCATAGAATAGATAATATAGATAGAACGGACACTCCCCACCCCCCGCCAATTTCAAGCTTCCTCACCCCTCACGCCGTTTCGGATACGCTAGGAGCACTCAACGAAGGGTTGGTATCGAACATCTAATTCCTAACGAAATATCATCATGGTGGGTTGTTGTGCTGTTTACGGCTGTCCGTCAACTAAACGGCACAAGATTAAAAGCTTTATAATAACGTAAGATTAGAATCTTTTCAATAACGTTGCTTTATAATATTACAAGCTTTGCTTAGTTTGGGGTCAGATGGTGTTGTGTGTGAATTGTCTACCAATATTTATAATAACGAAGTCATTTTTAACTCAAAGTACGTAACTTACACAGCCGGTAACTTACGTGCCCAAGCACGGATTGATAATGCCTGGAGGAATAATTATAGTGACAGAATAAAGTTTCCTTCATGGGTAAGTGTAAAATAAAATGCGAATGTGTACCTACTAACAGAAATATATATCTAGGTACCTGATCTAATCTATCATCGGTTTCGTTTCATTTTACGCGGCAATACAAACACCCACAGATTTCTGAAACAATTAAGAAATCTGTGCAAACACCCTTTTTATTTAGAATAGTATAATTTGGCTCCATTCTATTTATGTAACTCAACATTTACATTACTCAGACTACTTTACGTTACCAGGTGAACTCAAGGGGCACGACTATTCAATGAAGCAATTCAGTAGCCCTAGCTCTAACGCACACATTCACGCGTGTGTACGAACGACATCTGCGTAGTTGTGTGAAGAGTAGGTAGCTCCACAGCGGCGCTTGTATAGAGTTTTAGTGGAGTGTCCGGGGTGTGGTAGAATGTTGTAAACATAACAATTCTGAGGTAGTCGGGGGTTAATCAATATTTTTAATTTTGTTCTTGTTCTAATATAAATTTCAGACAAAGTCTCGGTACGGTCAACGCCTCAATACCATACATCTAGGGGTGTGCCTCCCCGCCTCTTGCCAGACTGAATCTGTGGCAAAGGTATTACGAATCATGTTCGGTCTATCGCACCTTCCGGTTCAAGAGGTTACGGTAGACCCTAGAGACTGTCAGGTCGCTGGAGCTACTATGGATAGAGCATTGGGTTTTTATGTGTTTTGGTGAGTTTTTCAGAGAATATATCTCGTTAAAACAAAATAGGAGTTTACCTGTTCTTGCTTATATAAGTTTAATTAGAGTGTGCTTCTTATGTGAAATGTTTAAATAACAAGATAAATCAACGTGAACCTCAGGGATTGTCAATGGGTCTACGGGTAAAGGTTGGATATTAACAAAGAAAATAACCCAATTGACTGATCGTACGACTTTCCCTTCTTGGCCGTTTAGTAGCACGATTGGTCAGTTCAGCACAATGAGAACCTGTTGATGTCTTTCTTTGCATCCTGCTCTGTCCTTTGAAGTTTATATAATTCTATCTCGTTTTGTCCGATCATTCGTGGAAAGTAGTGCACGTCGTGCGCACGTCACACGGACGTTCGCTACTCATAAGCGCGGTATTTTACCTCGCCTCGCTTCCCCGCTGGTGAGTTGTGTCAGTGAGCGAAATTCGTATCAACGCCGATCAACAGGGTATCTAATCTGTGGATATACGTATAGCATTAAACTGTATGTGTTTTGGTGAGTTTTTGTGTTGATTTGATAGTTTGTTTAAAAATTATTTTCGTACAAAAAAATAAACCGACTTCAAAACCACAAATAGGCACTCAAAGCGAAAAATAAATTAAAATCACTATTATAAGCGCTACTCACTTATCTATTTGAAGTCGATGCCAGCCAAGTCTAACAGGTAGTGGATAGATACTGCTTACCTGTGCCTACTTACCACGTGCGTCATAGTATCAATTTACTAACTTTTTGACCTGACTGGCACCGACTTCAAATAGATGAGTGAGTAGCACTTATAAAAATAATTTTAATTTATTTTTAGCTTTTGAGTGCTTTTTGTGGTTTTGAAGTCAGTTTAATTTTTTGTACGAAAATAGTTCATTTTACCCTTTTTAGTGCAAAACAAGTGCAGCGCATTTACCCAATTTCGTAGTGACAGGTCCGAGTTTCATAACTTTTTTGAAATCTAAAATTACGTCATCCAGAAAATAGTATGCAAATAGTTTTTGGTTCATATTTCAAAAACCACTCGACCGATTGCGATAAGATTTATATGGGGTCATTCGGCAAGCATGCACATAAAATGAAATTTTAAAATCAGGAATCAGAAATTAGGTATAAAAAAAACATAGGTGTCGAATTGATAACCTCCTCCTTTTTGGAAGTCGGTTAAAAATTAGGATCTTATGGTAGGGATATTTTAAATTACGTCTTATGACAATGCAGTTTTCAATTTATTTTACAGCTTCGTACTACTGGGATTGGCAGGAATATGCCTTTTGACGTATATTGTGAAAAGTAATGAAGAAAATTCAAATTCTACAGGTAAGCTATATTTTACGGAATTTCAATCGTCAATACGCATATTTATGCCACCTGTGTGCCAATTTCATCGAGGTCCCTTCTCTAGGTATTGCTTGAAAGAGTGACAAACATTCATACTCACACTTTCATCTTTAATATATTAGTAGGATAACAATATTTATTAATACTTAATCACAAATATTGTGAATATTTGAAATATATAAAGTATTTTCGTTGCCAGTTAGTGAGATTACCCGCTGTTTCTGCCTCAGTCGTAATTTCGACGCTCTCTTCGAGGTGGATAGTGAGGATATCTCCATGATGCACGGCATGCGAGGTCTGACGTCCCTGTTGCTGGTCGTGGGGCACTACTGGTTTTTGAAGCAGTTTGGTGCTGTCCTCAATAAAACGGCCGCTGAAAAGGTGAGATTGATATTCTGATAAACACTAGTATAAAGTTTAGTAGTAAAGTTATTTTGTTGCCCGTAACGACACGAGGCTAGTTTTTCAAGCTATGACAGCAAACTAGTGTTAGTAAGCTAGCAAGCTTTTTTGACGTGACAACGTCTTATAAATTGGTTTGCCGGGTGACACTTCAAGAAACTGCGTTACGCTCCGCTCACGTTATGCGCTCACAACGAGAGCGAGTGAGAGGCACGCGTCCCTTCCACTCGGGCATGGTTAGCCCGCCTAAGAGCGAGAGAGACAGACATAAAAAGTGAAAGGCACGCGTCCCTTCCGTAAAATTATTTTACCACTCAAAGTCGTTGTCACGTAAAACTTTCGCCCGTATACCGACTTTACAGGCAACCAATTTTTTTATTTAAATTATCCTTTCCTATTTATTGTCATTACAATAGTCTTATTTTTTAACACATTTTTCTTGGATAAGGAGAAGAAGAGGAAAATAAGGGGGAGTTGAGTACATTTCAAACCTAATTCTAGTGCATGTCTGTAGAGCCGCTCTCTACCGGTTGGGATTCCGCTAGTAATCGACTCGACATCGAGCGTTTGCCTAATTGCTCCCGGCCCAGAGCCTCCACTACGGCCGCGATTTTGTCCGTGATGGCCATCTGTAAGTTGAACTCTCGGATGGTCTTCGGTGATGCAGCCAACGCTCGCCGCACGAACCTGCCGATTTTTGAACCTTGAACCTGAACCATTTTTGAAACATACCGGTTTCCTCACGATGTTTTTCTTAACAGTTAAAGGTAGTGGCGATGAGAATATCAGAACTTAGAAACTCATAGGTCTGCGTGGGATTCAAACCTCGACCTCACGACTGCGAGACCTCACAACCTCACAAACCTGACAATCTAACCACTAGGCCAACACAGCTTCAATCATAATATAGTTCGTAGGTAATTACTATAAAGTTAAAGATATATTTATTATTTATTTGCATACAACATGAGTGAGTTTTGTACAAAAAATAGGCATGACGACATTTTTTTAGTAGCCCCCGACCAAAAAAAGGGGTGTTATAAGTTTGACGTCGCTGTCTGTCTGTGTGTCTGTCTGTCTGTGGCACCGCAGAGCTCAAACGGATGGGCCGATTTCGATGCGTTTTTTTTTTGAAAGTTAATATCCGTGCGGATGTTCTTAGCTATGTTTGGTATAATTTAATAAAATTCCAGGATCAGTCGTCATGCCTATTATGGTTGTTTCAGTCATTGACCTCACATCCAGTCGTGAAGTGGTTCGTCCACCCTGACCTGTTAGTCGACACATTCTTCGTGATGTCAGGGTTGTTGTACTTCAAGGGACTGCTGACCAACAAGTCTTACCAGCCGATCAAGACGTTGTTCAAACGATACATCAGGTACCCAGACATTTGAAGAAAAATATTGGCAGTCATAGGGTCTGCCGATAGATGGGAAAACTTATAACTCAGAATTTGATAGCTCACTTTGTGAACTGCGCGGGTGAAATCGGAGGGTACTGTTAGTCTGCAAAACAGTCGTCTAAATCATCGGCATAAACCACTAGATGTGCTATCTCAAACTTCAGGCGCACGGAATTATGTCATCGTTGGTAAGAGTGAGCTCACTCATTCAATTTCTTTAATGCCCAAGCGTGACGCATGTGCTCAATTCACAGCCCACGGAAAATCAGTGTTTGGAAATTTGTGTGTCCAAAAGAAGTATTAACTTCAAAAAATGTAAGTGTATCTATAGCGTTGAAAATTTTTGTTGTGAGAAGATCTTATGGGTCGCGGAACCGACTTGCTAATGTTGGGCGGCGCCAGCGTACGGTGCGGAAATGTTCCTTCTGCAGGGACTGGGAACGTTCTCTCGCAAGGAGAAAGTCAAGGCCATAATCCACCAAGCTGACCCAGTGCTAGTTGGAGGATGAGGCACGGCCTCTTGGCCTCGAAAGCTTTTAGCAACATGTCAGTTTCCTCACGACGTTTTACTTCAATATTTTTTAAGGTTTACGCCGTTCTCCCGACTAGAACAGCCGTAACTTCTAAACCATAGCTGGAAGGTATTTAACATGGTCTAATAAATCAAGGGATGTGGAGCGTTGAACGTCCACCAGCATGGTGGGTCGACGATATTATAAATATCGCGGATCGAACCTGGACTCGATTGGCGCAGGACCGAGGCAGATGGCAAAGTAAGAGAGAGGCCTATACCCAGCAGTGGGATAGAGAAGGCTGCGGATGATAATGATGATTATGTAATCTTAAATAAATACACGGGTAACTCACCTTTGATAGAGTCAGTCCAGTCCGACTCAAGTTTCGATCGCGTCCGGCGATCTTTTTCAAGGAGAGTGCGCGCACGTATAATATTGTTTTTCAGGTTAATGGTCCCTCTCGGCGCTCTCAACATATTTTTCCTAACATATGTGATCCCGCATATTGGTTCGGGTCCATACTGGCCCCGATTGGTTCGTTCGATCCAAGGCCCGTGCGCACGCGCATGGTGGGGCAACTTTCTTATGTACGATAACCAAGTCGAAGATATCGGACATGTAAGTTGTTTTTTTTAATTTATTAACCGACTTTAAACAATTGGTTTTCACTGAAAAAAAATATTTAAAAACCACTTCACAGATTTCGATTTTTTTTAATTATAACGAGCCAATTCAATACACTTGGGGATCGGGGGGTCTACAGCCTAATGAAAACTGTGTAACCTTTGATGTCGTCCTCTCTTATCATTTCATTTGAAATGATAGAGACAGCAAAACAAAGCTAAAGTCGATATAGTTAGGCGATAGAAGGGCGGGGGTTCGTTTACTTTTGACTCTTTTTCTTTTGGGTAAATGTTTACAGTACTCTTGGATTAGGAGAAAACAACTAGAAAATGAAAATAGGGCAGAGTAGGGAGGGAACATTTTTTCTTAGATGAGAGTTGTTGTAGTTGTAGTAATACTTTTATTATTATAATCATGGACGTATGAAATAGTCGGGCGTAGTCTCGCTAAAACAAAAACTGTGTTTATAGAGTCGGCCAGTGCCGTGTTACATACAGGATGATTTAAAGATTTATTCCATACGCTAGTATTGTCGTCTAAATAAGTATTCTAAGCGTGGCCATCTAGATGACCATGGTCCCGAGTTCAACCGAAGATTGTTTCAATCACGAGCGTGACGTTTTATTACTCTTGATTAAGAGTAAAAAAAGTGTGAGTCATTCGTATTTTCAAGTTTCAACCTATTACATTATAATGTATCTTTTTTCAGTGTTCTGAAGTCGGCTGGTACATTCACACTGACTTTCAACTCACAGTCATGGCGACCGCTATCTTCATTGTATACCGTATACGCAAAAGAATAGGGCTCATTTTATTTGGCCTCGCGTACATAACAACTATAGTACTGCCGACAATTTGGGCATATTTGGCAGATCTACCAGCTATATTGGTCTATGATTTTGGGTAAGTAAAAGTATCCCACTAATACTATAGTGTAAATTAAACAAACATAATTAAAAAGAGAAAAACTTTTGAACAACAAGCTTTTATTAGTCGTTAATAAAAAAATAACTAAAAAGTTAATAGCCATCTTTCTGCTTTGGTGATGACCATTTAGTGTCAAAATACTCGACAATACGAATTAAACGAGGACAAACTCGATAGGGTTATGTTAATTAATGGCCGAGTTCTTGGGGCCATATTACAGATCCATCATCAGACCCTTGTGACCATCAAGCAACTAAGTACTTGTCAAGACGAATCATACGTTGGGGTTGTGTCCTGTTCCCGTAGCCAACTTCTAGTTCCATCATCAGATCCGCTCCATGGCACCACATTAATGCACTGCCATCTAAGTTACACAGGTTCCCAAATTTCAGCTAAAACGAGTAACAGAAAATAAGAAAATGAGATAACCGAAGTCACACCCCGGACACTTCACTAAAACTCCATACAAGCGCCGCTGTGGAGTTACCTACTCTTCACACTTAGAGCTAGGGCGACTGAATTATTTTATTGAATACTCGTAGTTGTGTCCTTTGAGTTCACCTGGTGACGTAAAGTAGTTTATAAACTTGCTATAATGTTAGTTACATAAATAAAATGGAGCCAAATTATACAATTCTAATTAAAAGGGTGTATGTATTGCCGTATAAAATCAACCGAAACCGATGATCGATAGGTACCTAGATATCTATTTTTGTTAGTCACACATTCGCATATTATTTTACACTTACCCAAGACGGAAACTTTATTCTGTCATTATAATTACTCTTCCAGGCATTATCAATCCGTGCCCAAAACTGGATGTATATGTTACGAACTTTGAGTTTAAATTTACTACGTTATTATAAAGCAACGTTATTTAAGAGTTTCTAATCTTACGTTATTTTATTCGTAGGAAATTAAATAAAGCTTTCAATCTTGTCCCGTTTAGTTGACGGACAGCCGTAAACAGCACAACAACCCACCATGATACCAGCCCTTCGTTAAGTGCTCCTAGCGTACTCGAAACGGCCTGAGGGGTGAGGAAGCTTGAAATTGGCGGGGGGTGGGGAGTGTCCGTTATATTGTCTATTCTATGCCGAGGTTCAAATTTAACTTGTGAGCTTTGATTACAGACAGACATCGGACAGGTGAAGCTAAATAAAACCTTGTAAAATCGCCTTTTACAGGGAATCCCAATCAATGATAACCAATATAGTATACAACACGGTGTATCGGCCGATATACACTAGAGGTAGTTCGTATATCATCGGAATGGCGCTCGGATACGCCATGAGTGTGTACCGACCTCAGAAACACAGGAAGATTATTGCAAAGGTAATAGATTATTATAATAATTGAACACTTCTTTAGCGGAGAACTTTCTGGTTTATTGGGAGTTCGCATCACCGACCTGCTATCCTGCTAATACAACACTGTAGCGCCATCAGGCGCAGCCCGAAGGGGGGGGGGGGTCACAGGGGAAATGAGATATGACCCCATAATTGGGGGCGAATCGTACCTATACGTTTAATTATATTGCAAACGTTTGTGTGATGAATTCAAATATGTGTACTGTGCCTGGGTGTTTTCTATGGATAATAAGTATGCATTTAAAATTATATAAGTATTACTAGATGTCTGCCCCGGCGTTGCCCGTGGTACATTATATAGTACTCATCAGGATCCCGTCCATATACAACGGTGAAAGAATGACTGAAATCGGTTCAGCCATCCCAAAAAAAATTGATTAGCAAAGGTTTTATATTCAAGATGTGTGTAATCTGTGATATTCAATGACGCATTCTTAGACACATGCTGTCATGTGTCATGTCAAAGCTCGAAACGTACGAAAACTCTCAAAATGGAATATTTTTTCCCGATTTTGTTACATTCTTGATTCATGTTCCGCTTCTATTAATAGTAGCGTTATTTTCTATAGCCTATAGCCTTCCTCGATAAATGGACTATCCAATAGAAAAAGAATATTTCAATCCGGACCAGTACTTCCCGAGATCCTAGCGTTCAAACAAACAAAGTTAGTATAGATTAAGTAAAAAATCAAAATAACAGAAACTACACGGGTAAAATCGTGGGGCACTACTAGTAAAGACTTTCCAGTTAAGTCTTTATAAGATATTGAATCATTTAAGTGTGAAAACTGACGTGATTTTTACTTATTTAATGTATTGTTTTTCAGAATATATCAATCGCGGGTTTCATAATAGGCATGGGTCTGCTAGCCTGCGGCTTTTACGTCGGCTCTCTGATGTTCAGGAAAGAGATGAGTGATCTCCCTATCGCCTTCTTTTCTGCCTTCGATAAAACCGTCTGGTGTACTGGAATAGCCGTTATTATATTCGTATGTGAATATGGGACATTGCGTAAGTATATTTAAGTCCACCGATTGCTGGGGGTGATTTTTAGAGTACCATACCCAAAGGGTCTAAAGGTAGGTAGTTTTTTTTTTTGCTTCCTGTGGATAGGATTTTTTAGCTTATGAAATATGGAGTTAATTTTTTTCTGTATTACAAAAAAAACACAAGTTAGGTATATTTAAGTGAACGTTTTATTTTATGACTTGCACAAGTTCAAATTATTTATTTAAAGACCAAGTTGCATAAAGTGAGAAAGCAATAGCTATATTAATTCATTTGTTCAATAGAACAAAAGTTTTCGAAACTTTTCTAGAACAAAGCAACGCAACCAATAAAAAAACTCTTTAACGCACTTGTGAGTAATAGTAACGAAAATGTCACAGTTTGATTATAGGTGTCACTACATGCCTGATTACGTGAAATTAGAGCCACTTTATGAGCAAGTGTGTTGAAAAATACATTATAACCTATGGCACTCGGGGATCTCGTAATGACTCCAACGGTGAAAGAATTTTTGTAATCGTAACTCGAAGAGGCGGCACCGTTTCATGGTGGATATTCCAAAGACACAGACGAAGAGGTTTGGCTCTACGTTTGTGATAAGAACGTCTAGGCTGTGGAATGAGTTGCCTGAGTGGGGTTTTCCCGATAGTTATAATCTTGGTGTCTTCAAATTGAGAGTGAATCGGTTTGTTCTAGGTAAACACGCTCCATCGTAGACCGCATCGTCGCTTAACATCAGGTGAGATGGCGGTCAAGTGTAAGCCTATTAATTAAGCTATTGCATAGCTTTTATCGCGGGCCTGGGGACCGAATTTTACTGATCGTGCATCTCTTTCTTATGTTCACAAGAAAGAGGGATGGAAGACCGTAACGCCGTCCTCCCCACTCGGTCATTCGACTTTGAATCTTATTTGTATTAGCTTTACAAACTAAATGCTCTAAGCAGTGTTGCCAATTTAACGGATTTCCCGTGATATTTTTTAAGGTAAACAAATGTCACTCTTCAAAATAAAAGCAATTCCGAAAAATTGTTAACACTCCCTATTGCTTATGTTGATAAAAATGCATGCAACATGCAATAGCTTTAGCGCGGCAGTCCCCGAGTGACACACTTCTTTTTTTTTTTCAGCAATAATAAACGATTTCCTAAGCAGTACAATGTTGGTCCCTTTGAGCAAGCTGTCGTATTGTAATTACCTGTTGCATATCATTATTGTGTACCGCAGTGTGTTCAGTCTGCGTACCCCTGCCACCTATAACGCGTTTACTCTGGTAAGTATGCTTTTAGAGAATAGACTATTCTTTTTGTGGCGCACACTATCTTATCGCATGATCTCGAAAGATTCTTGGAACATATTGGTTTCGTCACGATATTTTCCTTCATCGAAAATAAGCGGTGATAATCTTCTTCTTGTCGTGTTAGCGATTCAATTGTGGGCTGGCTACATCTAAAAACTTTTGTTTTTAATGATTTCATAAAAAAAAAATTGTATTTTGTTTTTCAATATTTTTTTTTAATTAAACAGTTTCTGACCAATGAGAGGCTACAGAAACTGCAACGGGGTTTGCTTCGCACAAGGCGCTCAGTGTACAGGTATTGGGGCACAGTGGACATAAATATGAGGTGATCCATAGTCTGAGAGATTACAACACAATCGCACTGCTCAACTGAAAGATCTGCCAGACCCCATTTACACATATTATATCTGCAACGGCCTACTTGAGTTCGTCTATTTAAAGACATTCAGATAGGCCATTGTAACTCATGGCCGGCACTTCCTGTAGGGAAACGAAGCGGTGATGATGCATTTCTACAACAATACAAATATGTAATACTGAAAAGACACTAGAGTAGTGATTCTAAATGCAATCCGAATAGCTCAAATTCGGAATGACAATTCTTATCTCTGTAATTTCAAACAGATACGACAAAGATCGAGAGATGAGACTCCGTGTCAGATTAATCCAGGATAACTAGCCAGGTTCAGAATAGCTAGGCAGAAATGCAGACGAGGTACGAAGCTACGGCCTTGCGACATCGAACGTTCGCATCACTGTGCCACCACAGATTTAACGTTTTTATGGACACGAATGATAATCTGAAACTTGGTCAATAATATACCCTTATAATCTGTCCATTAGGTAGGTTATGGAAAAAACATTGGACACATATTTTTTGTTTTTATCGAATTACTAAAAATCGTCAATGATATATTCTATATATATGATTATTATAGATCAACAACTTTATATTACCTGTGACATTGTTAATTTTTTTATAACATGTGTCGAGTTTACTTTGAATGTACGGAGTATGCAAATTGTGACGAATTTACTTTGTAGCGAATCGACTAACACCCCATCAAACTTTCAGAGTTAAGATTTCCGACGTCACGTCTACTTATAAATCGTAAATAGACGTGACGTCACTCGAAACTTCTTCACTATGTTTATTTCAGTCATTTTTTGTTTGTGAAAAAAGTGAATTTTTTTTTTTAATCGAAATACGGACTAATTACTTTTTTTATTGACCATGTCAATTTTGTTTTATTTTTCAGTTGATACATGGATTAGGACACGCAGTGATATCCTTCGCAGGAAGCTATTTAGTGTGGTTGTTTGTTGAAGCTCCCATCACAAATCTCATTACTTTGGCATGGCAACACAACAGGTACGTTTTTAGACTAGGCCAAATTTTTTTATTCAAAACACAGATAACATACCTCATTCAATAGTTTCTAATTTTGACGTTTAGCGCATTTTGTTGCCAGTTGGAGATGTTTTTTTCCAATATAACTTTTAAACATTCCCGATTTGAACTCATATTGTTCTCAATAACATGAGTTCAAACACTATACAGGATTTAGTTGCGATCTTAATGATTTTTCACCAAATGCCAGATTTTTTAAATAGTTTTTTCTTTCATTTTATCCAAGACGTCGATCATCCAAGAGGTCATACATACCTATTTATTTTCAATGTTTCCAAGATGTTGTTTTCCAACATTATCGTGTATTTTAAAATATTTGCTGCACAAGTTTATGCAATACCTACATCTGAACTTTAAACTACATTCTCCTCATTATTATAAATAGCAGCAGAACCCATCTGAGGCAAGTTATTGGCGAATTAAAATATCATTACTGACTTAAAAAAAAATTAATTTTGAATTTCAGGAAAGTTATAACTAGCAAAGATGGCAACATCAAATCAGACAGTCGAAGCGCGAAAACTGAAAAAGACCTGTGAAATTATTGAACTACCCGCAGATTTGTAGTGGACTGAGTCATCTACAGAGGCTGCCTGTTCAAGTACTATTTTCGGAGCTATTTATGAAAAACTGTAGCCCAGTTTCAAGGGCAATGGTGATGGCTAAGTTAACTGTTAAAAATAAAACCGCCTGTTAGCGCTGTTCATAGGTCTCGTTTTGTTTTTCAAACTACCCGCATTTCCTATTAACTTGAAGGACTACCGCCTGTTTATTTTCCCGGGATTTGTGCGGTGATTTTACATTGCTGGCAACTCCTTAATACGTTTTGCAGCGGTAGGACTCTTTGCAGAGTCCGTCGAGTCCGTCTGGGGAAGTATCACACCTTTGCCAGTTATTCTACCGCCAAGCACAAAAGTGCAAACATTACTGTTTCGGTTTGACATTACAGGACATTGAGATAAAAGATAAAACATCTTATATCTCTGGGTGACGAGCGCAGTGCAGATATGGACTCTTCGTGTTCCAATAACTTTGTGTCACTGTGCTGTGTGTAGCAGGCATATTGTTTACCATCAGGCACATGTCCTACTCGTTTCGTCAGTCTATACCACAATAAAAAACTCATTCCACACCTTGTCGTTCTCAGAAAAGTGGAGTCAAACCTCCTCATTTGAGGCACGTCAACCATGAAACAATATCAGTTTTCCGAACGACGAGGAGTAATAGAAAGGTCAAGGTGGTATCTTATACCTTTAAACGATCAATTCTTGTAGGTATATAATATGTATGTAGGTATATATATAGAATCTGAATCTCGGAAACGGCTCGAACGATTTTCATGAAATTATGTATACAAGGGATTTCGGGGACGATAAATCGATCTAGCTAGGTTTTATTTTTCAAAAACATCATTTTATGCGCGTTTTTAGACAATGAAAAACTCCTACAATGCCATTAGAATACGATAACCTATTTCGCCAATGTTCTTTAAGTCTAAATGGTTCAGACGGGATATGCTCGCCCTCGGAGTCAACAGGCCCCGGTTCGAATCCTGATATTCCTGATGGTTACACTCGGGACTTTTCTTTTTCTTCTTTTTTTCTGAGAAAATCTTATACTTAGAGCCTTTTATAAACGCATTTAATTCGGATCTAAGTAAGTCATCACTACGTAATTCGTACCTGCCTAAATATCATTTAAAAAAACCGAGCAAAGCTCGGTCAACCAGGTACTTAGATCGTAATACAGGCTAGCGGCTTGCCTGAGTGGGTCTTTCACTTTCCCCATGATTTCATATCTTCAAATCGTATCTAGAATAAGCATATAGGCTAATAAATCGATTGCGGGAAAATTACCGGAACAGGATATACGCGGGTAAAACCGCGGGGCGCTAGTATGTTTTATTGGTAGAGGTATAGATGAAAGAAATAATATTTTACCCTTTTCCTTGTACGCTATAAATAAACTTATTCGACTATCATAGCTTAGTTTTACGGGACGGGTCTCAGAAGTAACATCGGAAAGACATACATTTGGTATTCGATTGAAGTAGATTTGAATAACCGAATCCTTGAGGAAATGAAGACTTCAGTTCGAGATTGTTGAAATGCTTTGAGTATGGTTTGGCATACATTTACTAGAGGCCCGTTCCAACTTCGTTTGGGTTTGTGTTTAATAACTAGTTTAAATACTTTTACTATTTGCGTGATCTGATACCACGTTGCCCTTTTTTCTATCGGAATGCTCGTAGCTCGAAAAAGCGACATCGTTTCATGGTTGATGTTCCAAAGACACGAACGCAGAGATTTGACTCTACTTTTGTGATAAGAACGTCTAGGCTGTGGAATACGTTGTCTGAGTGGATTTTGCCCGATGTTTACAATCTTTGTGTCTTCAAATCGAGAGTGAATCGGTTTCTTCTAGGTAAATACCTACGCTCCATTGTAGACCATATCGTCGCTTAACATAAAGCGAAATTGCGGTCAAGTGTAAACCAATAAAAGTAAAAAAAAAGAATTAAAATACTTTAGTCTAATAATCAGGGGTCGGCACGGCAACCTTTTGGGAGTCACGGGCCACATGGTGAAAAAAAAATACATAAAGGTGGGCCGCACTTTTAAAACAATATTGTACCCAATATACAATTTAATATACTTACATTATAGTACATAAATATATGTATATTAGGGCTAGCTTAAAAGTTACGGCTGGTCTAGTCGGGAGAACGGTGACTGCCTATTTGGAGCCTCCGGGTTCAAACCCCACGCCTACCACTGTATTTGTGGTATTTTCGAAGTAATGTCCGGTTGCCTGGAAGAGATCGCTTTTAGCGATAAGGATTTGTTTCACTAGATTTAATAATTTATCTTTTTATTTATTTATTTTTGTGTTTCTTCACCGTTTTCAGTTAGCGGCATTGATAGTCTATGCAGTCTAGTGAAGGAAAACATCGTGACGAAACCGACAAGGACTTAGGATCTTTAGAAGTGATGTGTCATCCACCAACCCGCACAGGGCTAGCGTGGTGGCTTATGGCCATAACTCTCTCCTTGCGAGAGAAGGTCCCGAGTACACACAGGGTATCAGTGGGAACATGGGTGGTCGCTTATGCTAGTTATCTATTTATTATTGGCGCTAACTTCCCTACTCCTTGATCTACCCTCCATACTATCTACTTGTCGACTCCGCCTATAAAGGCTTGTTCGCATTAGGCTAGCAAATTAGTCTAGTAGAGAGTAATTTAGTAGCTAAAATACTCGCTACTATTCAAAAATCGTTCGCACCGTGCTTTAGTACAGTTCACAAGTGAGTAGCGTTTCGCGACATGAAGATCCTACAACGCAATAAAATAAATGAATGAATATCAGTCCCTAATATAACAATAACTAACAATCAATGTGCTTTCCGGAACATCTTATGTACATGTATGTGAACACCCAAACTCCGAGAGATAGGCCATTACACGCTCTTTACGTTTATGTTATCGAGTTCGTCGATCGTAACTTTTATTTGATTGTACATTTCTATTTAGTTGCGCTTTTCATTTGTTGAGACGACCAGTGTTTTGTTTCTTCATTCAGTAAGAATAAGAAAAAGAATGTCTTTATTGTATAAACTGTGTACATAGATGGTAGGTGGATACAAATATACAATAATGGTTTCAACAGTTTTGTCCTCGCGAACATACAATAATGTTTTACGTAATTTCATACAATATCTTTTTTTACCATACTCAAAATTATCATAGGTACAGTTAATTACTCTGAAACACAATATACTTACCTAAGTATAGAACAATTACACATTAATAAATTTTGTTAATTATAATTTTACTTTTTTATTAATGTACAGATTGAAATAAATAAGCTATATTTCATACAGTGAGCAAATAATACAGAATATAATAAGAACACGTTTTTGTTTTTAACCGACTTCAAAAAAGGAGGTTTCTCAATTCGACCGTTTATATGTTTTTTTTAACTGTTATAGGTTTAGACTTAACCGCCATCTCGCCTGATGTTAAACGATGATGTAATAACTTCTAGCTAAACACTTGGCTATACTTGGCTAAAAGTGACTGCATTCAAAACCAAAGCAAGCCATTCTCGCTTCTGATTTTAGTATGCTAGCTTACTGAATACTATTACAAATCACTGAATTCATCATCTGCAGCCTGCAGACGTCCACTGCTGCTAGGCCTCCCCCAAAGATTACCATAATGATAGATAGATAGATACTCTTTATTGTACACACCAAAAACAAAATATACAGGAGAGAAGAACAATAAATACTAGTGTTACAATCGGCGGCCTTAGATTTCTTCCAGGCAACCTTAAGATGGAAATGGTTAGCAAGAATATAGCCTATATAATATAATAAATGGACAATCCAATAGAAAACTTGTCAGCTTTATAATATTAGTATAGATGACGCAATCTTAGATACATGCTGTCACAGTCATGCACGCTACGAAAACTCTCAAAAGGAATATTTTTTCCCGTTTTTGTTACATTCTTGATTCATGCTCCGCTTCTATTGATAGTTAATAGCGTTATGTTCTATAACTTTAGAGAATACATTTATTTTAATAAATTTGAATTTGAAACATCCTGGCACTAAACAAGTTTATGAATTCAAAACATCATTAAACCTATTTACTTCTACATCCATGGTGCCGAGTTTATAATACAAATGTATGCATAGAACTCTTAAAAACCTTCCTTAATTATATCAATGAATGTATGTATACTTTTCGCATTTTTTTATTTATCTTCTATGCTATAAGACTTTGCTGATTTTTTAAAATTTTAAGATTCTGTGTTCACGAGAATTAGACGTAAGTACATACCTACCCTGTAGGTTTTGATTCCTTGCGAGTTTCGAAAATGTGTAAGTATCATTAACAGCTGTATCTTTGATAGCGTTGGCAAAAGTTTCATTTTTTTCACAGCTCGTCATAATACCATAACGGATCGAGTTGAAATTTGAAACACAGTTAGATTAAAATCTAACTGTTTTTCAAATTTCAACTGTCTTAAATAAAACATAAACAAACAAGTGTCTTAAATAGCACATAGCTCACTTCTTATAGCAAGAAAATAACGTGAAAAGGAAATGCTAGTGTTATAGTTACTCGGATAGGTTTTACAAAAGTACAAAGTCGCTTTTTAATATTGTTTCAATTGGTGAAAGTACAGTGTACCTTATCTACATTTTGAAATGTGTACTTGGTATTTATACAATACAATATTTGGCGGTCCGAGGTCAACCTTTCAGGTCGGACCGCGGTCCGCCTGTTACTGACCCTTGTTCTATAGCTTATAGCAAAAAGCATTTTTCAATTCGGACAAGTACCTACTTCCCGAGATCCTAGCGTTCAAACAAACAAACTCTTCAGCTTTTTAATATAAGTATAGATTAGATAGTTGTTTGAATATCGTTGGTATAGATAGTATAGATTTAATTGTGCGGTGACACACCAGACAGTATTTTCTATCGTGGGTAGGTAAAAAAGGAGTTGCGCTAGAGATGGATAAGGCTGTTAAAAAACTATCGACATCTCGATATTTTCCAGTCGTCATCATCATTCTTTCTATATATAGCATCTTTCGTTTCCAGTAAACTCTTTTGTCAAACATACCGTTTATGATATATGAGTTGTTTAATAGTTCCGAGTTCACCCGAGGATTTCTTTCATTAACAAGCGTGACAATGAGCTTCGTTCACAGCCCAAGAAAAATATGTGTGTGTTGCGTCAAAAGAAGTTTTCACTTCAAAATGTAGTATTTGTTATGATTTCCACTATTCAATATCAGTCCTATAACGACATAATATTTCTGAAACAAATATTAGCTAAATTATGGTTAAATGACATTGTGATGATGATGACGTGTGGAAAATATCGAGAAGTCGATAGTTTTTCGAACAGTCTTATCCATCTCTAGCGCAACCCCATTTTTACTTACTCACAGCACAATATCATTTTAGGTGTGTCACTGCACAATGTGCAAACATTACTGTGTTCCGGTTTGAAGGGCAATGTTTCCAGAGAAATTACAGGGCTTAGAGATATAAGATCTTAGATCTCTGGGTGACGAGCGCAGTGCAGTGCTAGGTAATGATTTGGACTCTTCGTGTTCCAATAGCTGCATGTCACTGTGCTGTTATGTGTCAGGCATGTTGCTTACCATCAGGCACATGTCCTGATCGTCTCGTCACTCCTTATTTAAAAAAAAAAATGTCTGTAGTGTTTCCACTCATTTCCTTTCCCCTCGTATCAATCAAGATTTCTCCTTTTTCCCTCAAAAAATATTCTGGTATAGTTTTGGCACGCCCCTTCCCCCTCGGGAGAGATTCAAATTTTAAAATTGCAACCAATCTCAATAATATTTAAGTTTTCATGCCTCATCGAAAACAATATTATAAGAAACATCTAAAAAAATGGAACTGTTATCTGTATGGATTAATTATAAGAAACTTTTCCTCAATATGACGAAGTTTTTGTATTTGTATGAGTTCCCCTTTACATCTCTTTCCCCTTTTTATTCCCCTCTGGACCCTAATTTCCCCTCAAAAGGGGAAGTTCCCCTCATTGTGGAAACACTGGCAATGGTAGTTGTGTTCTTAGCACGGATAATTATATTCTCGAGATTTGTATCTCGAGAGTATTCTCGAGGTTGGTATGCACTTTACTGGTATTTATTTTCCAGCGTGCGTCCATGATCCGAGTCACAGACTAAGTTCCGAGTGCAGTGTAACAATCCGAGTGCGATTACTTACTTACTCTGTGATAGCCTGATAACGAGAAACGTGTCCGCGCCACCACTGAAGTCCGGTGGCGGAATTGTAGTACTTCGTACAATCATTGGAGAATTCGACAATGACGCTAATCGTGTATGGTCTTGAGTGGTGGCGCGAAATCGACGCACTACACCACTACAGCCTACTACAGTTGGCAGCCCTGTACAGTGTACAGAGCTCAAACCTCAAACCAAATATATTCTGTGCCTCAAACTCACAGATTAGGAATCTTTTGTTTCTGTAATCTGTGCTCAAACACTCAACTTTACAAAGTAGTAAACAAAGAGAATGTAATATAGGATATAGGTAATGCATACTGCGTAGTAAAATGTATCTCTAATTAGTCCGTGCGTAAACTTAAAGTGCTCGTATTTACCTGTTACTGTGTATTTATTTATTTGTTACTTGCAGTAACTATTAGTACCTATTGCTCTACTTCGTTATTTCTAGCTTATAAACATAGTACTTCTTAGAGGTTACGTGTGTTAGCGCCGGTGCCGGGAACAACAGTTAGGTACTTGAGAGCTAAGAATGTACCACCAAAAGAGAAGAAGAGGTGAAAATTGGAGTTATGATGAAAAAGTACGTTCTACAACGTCTACAGCGTAAACGTATTTCACTGCCACTGTCTATCACCCCTTAGGTACGGGGTATGCATAGACTGCCATAGACTTCTTTATTACTAGTAGTAAAACATGCTTAAGGAGCAAGTTTTTATTAGTAGCGCGTGTCCGAACGTTGTTATGATTTATGATTATGCAAAGAATCCGGAATAACGCCTAGAAACCGGGAACGCGCAAGATAAGTGAGGCAAATCATAGTGAGCCTCATTGGCTTAGTGCTTAGCCCGTTCCGATACTTCCATCAATTGTCAAGGTTCAACGTTAGTGCATGCGTCTCCGACAATTATAAACATGATGGTTTGTGTGGTCCTTCACTGAACATACTACTCCACAAAATAAAAGTTTGGTTTGGCGAACTTCAATACATACTGCTTACGCCGACATAAATCTGGGCCTTGCCTCAATTAAGCGTTTAGATTATCGATCTAGGCGTAATAATCTATGCATAAAATAAGCATGCATGTTACTGCCAAATGTGATCAGTTGAAGAGCATGCTAATTTTAAGCAAGTGTAAGAGCTTGGTTTCTTTTGAGCATTACATTACTTTAGCTCAACTCACAGACTAAGCAGACAGATGCTCGACTAATGGAAATTATTTTGTTTGTAGGATATACTACGGCAGATAATTGAGAAATCCCTAAATGTTACAGAGGACAAGAGCGCTCAAACCTCTGTCAATAATTTTAAAAGGGTAGAATGGAAAGAGATATCGAAGAAGTATGTATTTCTCGCTTGTATTCTCATTTAGAAGTGAAATAATATTCGCTTTATACTCAACATACCGACTTGTTTTTTAGATTTAATGAAATAAGTGGGACATGTCGGACTGAAGAACAATTAAAATTAGCTTGGAGAAGGTACAAGATGGCAGACAAGTCATCATCAAGATCTAGAAGAGATCAAAGTGATATAGGAAGTGGAACAATACCACAATCACCATCTTCAGGAGACTTGGATTACACAATGACTCCTGAACCCGACTGTGATACTGTGGAAGTTAATGATTCCGACAATGATTCAATGGTAAAAACTTTTATAATACTTAAAATGCCATGAAATTTTAAAGGAATGTTTCTTTTCTGGTAATGTTAGATGCCTCAAGCCGGTTGTGAGCCTGATGGTAAGCAAACCACGTACCTCTAACAACACAGTAGTATTGTGCAGCTATTGAAACGATGAGTCCAATGCACCTATCACTGCACTATGCTTGTCATCATAGATATACAAAATACAAATGCCTTTACTGCTGATTGAATATTTTTTTAATTTAATTTTTTTAAGTTACATTTCACATTCAGTTAACCATTCTATTAGGGTGTCCTGCTGATACATAGGCCTCCTCCAGCCTTTTCCATTCACACCTATCTCTAGCTGCTCGGGGCCATAGGTATCCTGCTGTCATCCTTATGTAGTGGTAGGACTCTTAGCAGAGTCCGCCTGGGGAAGTACCACACCTTTGCCAGTTATTCTACCGCCAAGCAGTATTGTGCAAACATTACTGTGTTCCAGTTTGAAGGGCAATGTTACCAGAGAAATTACAGGGCTTACGGATATAATATCTTAGATCTCTGGGTAACGAGCGCAGTGCAGTGCTAGGTAATTATTTGGATTCTTCATGTTCCAATAGCTGCGTGTCACTGTGCTGTTATGTGGCTGGCATTTTGCTTACCATCAGGCACATGTCCAGCTCGTCTTGTCACTCTAAATTATAAAAAAAAAAAAAAAATATGTCATCTGTCATCTTTTTGTTTGTCTTCCACATTTTCTTTTGGTGTTTAATCCTGGGGTTCATTCTGTTGTCCTCCTTGTTCACTTCTCCCTCTTTTCTCTTATAAGGTGGCCCGCCCACTGCCACTTCAGATATTTAGTTCTAAGTGTTATATCCTCATCCTCAATTTGTCATAGATGTCAAGGTTTATGTCTAGGTTCTGTAATTTCTGTGGAAACATTACCCTTCAAAGTGGTAACCCTGTAATTTTTGCACATTACTGTAAGATAGAATAATTGGCAAAGGTGTGGTACTTCCCCAGGCAGACTCTGCAAAGAGTTATATGGATAGAAAAAGCATTTAAGTATACTATTAGTAAAGTTTAGCTATTTTGCATTACACAGGACTTAGTTCCAATCTAAATTATTATTTAACATGTAGTCCGTTCCTATAATATATAGCATGCACTCGGGGACCACATACTACATACCATACACACATAATGGTGATATAATTGATTAAACTGATTCAGTAGTTTGTTAGATTCACATGTTCAAACAAAAATCTCTTCAGCTTTGTAATATTAGTATAGAATACAATACAATATAATACAGTACAAAACACTGTTATACCACAAAAATGTTACAAAAAACAATGATTATTAAAATTTGGGCGCAAAAGGTGATCTTATTGCTAATAATAAAATTATAATATATCGAAAATACCTCAACATTTGGCAGAATTACATCAGCCGTGGTCATGAGAACATTGAAGAAATTATGACTAATCTCAATTAAGATAATTAACTACCTAATGATTTAGATTGTCATTAAGTCCTGAGACGATCTTAGCCTTCCATGGATTCACTGTGCGAGTGCCGAGTCCATTGTGTGGCAGAGAGAGAAATCCAGAGTAGATCCCGAGACTTGTGATACGGGTGTAGGTTTAAGGGACCCTTTTCTGACGTACATCAACACTCACCTTCACTACTCGTGTTTCTCTCCCTGCCAAGTGAGACGTGATGTTAGAAAGTTGTCATATGAAATGAAATGAAATGAAATGAAATTTATTTGGTTCAAGAACACAATTACTTAAAAACAAGTTAGTATCTACTTAAATCTAAAAAACATATATTGAGACACAAGTACATATATCTATGCTTTTTTGATTATAATATTTTTAATAACATGCATATTTTTTTAGATTTTAGAAACAGTCAAGATTCAACCAGGTGTAGTTCCAGACCCCGGCCCAAGTAGTGAGGGAACCCCAAAATATAATATTGAGTTGAAAGTGGAGAATATAGAGGAGCCTGAGGAGCCAGGTCAGTAATAATAGGGATGATGACTCATTTTGAAAAAGTGTTTTAAAATATTCAGTAGTTACTTCTATTTCCGAAAAATATTACATTTCGGCAAGAAACAACGCTTTTTCTATAAAAATACGCCATTTTAATTTTATGTTTAAAATTTCGCGCCAAAACATTCGCTAATGTCATGGCGCGTCTTGTGACGTCATCTCTAGTTCTCTAGTATTTTGTCAACTACTTCAAGACTAAGGTTGTGAGGCTACTGCCTCATAAGCTAGCAGAGTTACTACTCTGCTTAACCATAACTCATACCATAGGTATACACCCTATGTACCAGGCAGATTTTAGATTTCACTGTAGGTACGAGTACCTAGGTACGCATTTTCCATAGCGTATAAGTTGCACTTAGCTTACAACGTCATCGCCATATTATGGCCTGCAAGATCTAAAACAAAGATGTAAATTAAGTTAAAAGGTTAATAAGTAATAGGTAGTTCATGCCTACCTATGTCATTTTTCAATAATATAGATATATTTAGAGTTTGGGTTTCCCCTGTTACCCTTCAGACCGTGGCTGTTAGCCCACTTCAATGTTTGTGTTTGTTTTGATTTCAGAACACTACGCTTCACCTCAATACATTGACCTATCAGGAGACCAAAGGAGGCCGAAGGAGAAGGAGAGAGAGAAGGAGAGAAGAAATGGATACAAGATGAATAATAGAATAAAAAATAAGAGGTATGGTAATATTATTCACTGCATTAATGCTAATGTGCTTTATTGACCAACTTCAAAAAAAGAAGAAGGTTCTCTATTCGGCTGTATGTTTTTTTTTAATCCCCGACCAAAAAAAGGAGTGTTATAAGTTTGACGTCGATGTCTGTCTGTCTGCCTGTGTGTGTGTCTGTCTGTGGCACCGTAGAGCTCAAACGAATGCGCCGATTTCGATGCGGTTTTTTGTTTGTGCGGATGTTTCACATGCTGTCATGTGTCATATCAAAGCACGAAACGTACGAAAACTCAAAAAGATATACATATTTTTCCCGATTTTGTTACATTCTTGAGTCATGCTCCCCTTCTATTAATAGTAGCGTTATGTTATATAGCCTATAGCCTTCCTCGATAAATGGACTATCCAATAGAAATAAGATTCTTTCGATTCGGTCCAGTACTTCCCGAGATCCTAGCGTTCAAACAAACAAACAAACTCTTCAGCTTTATAATATTAGTATAGAATAGTAGGTATAGACAAGGGTTACGTATTTTTAGTTTTATCAAATTATTAAAACTTGACAAAGATCATCAAAGACCAAACTTTCGGAGGCGGGGGGGCGTGACGTCACTTGTGCGTAAAATCGTACCCACGAGTGACGTCACTTGTGCGTAAAAATCGTACCCACGAGTGACGTCACGTGAAAATTCTAAGCACCGTATCTTCGTCATTTTTTTTTAGACAAAAAAAAATAGGTAATGTGTCCAAAATTTTTAGCAATCTAGCTGACAAATTAATTAGTATTTTTTAGGATTATAGCCATAATAGACATATTGTTTGTAGTCCTCATAAAACTCTGCCAATCTGCAAACTTCTGTATTTTGCAGTTTGTAGGCATAAACAGCCCACTAAATGTTCCCACTGCTGGGACTCGGGTCCTTCTCTCGCAAGGTGAGTCAAGGGCATAATCCACCACCTCCAGTGCGGGTTGGTGGATGATGCATGACCTCGAAAGATTCTAGGTCCATGTCGGTTTCCTCACGATGTATTTTCAATTCTTCACCGTTTCAAGGTAGTGACAGTTTAAGGTATAGTTGCAAAGAATTTACATATACCTACTACGTATAGAGTTTTGTGTCAATCGTAAGCAGATGACGTGCATACTTTCTATGGCAACAGACACGCAGATCTTGGAACATGAGGAGTCCAAATCATTACCTAGCACTGGACTGCGCTCGCCACCCAGAGATCTAAGATATTATACCTCTAAGACATCTAATTTCCCAGGAAACATTACCCTTAAAACTGGAACACAGTAATGTTTGCACATTACTGCTTGGAGGTAAAATAACTGCCAAAGGTGTGGTACTTCCCTAGACGACTCTTATGATTTTATTGACTGTGCTACTATATTGTGGGCTTGAGATATGTTAAAAGTTACTGTGAGCCAAAAATAAGCAATCGACTTAGCACATTTTCTCTAACAGCAGTTTTTTCAAAGTTATTTGGAAATAAATTTACTTAAGTACCTAAGGCATTATAAGTGTCTTTCATACATAATTTTACGTACATAATTAAATGTACAATAAAAAATTGTTAGTTATGTATATGTTCCGTCTACACGTTCATATATATACGCATATTATACATAGTATAGAGTGGAAATTTTAATATTACAAACCATTGAACACTTAAAAACGGAAGAAGCGGCACACGCTCCTCATCGATGGCGATGTAAAATCAGGTGACGTCTCCTGATTGAGATCAGTCGCTACGTGAGCGACAAATGGAGCGCATGTGTGCTAATAATTGCACGAAATTCGATTTGAGCTGTTACAATGCCATTTTGTGTATGCACAAGGTGCACAAATAGACCAAGAAAAAGTTTCGTAGCATCACTTTTCATACGCAATTACACAAAATCTTTAATTATTTAATATAAAATAATATTTTCTGTTGTAAACAATTCGGCATTTGTAAAAAGGGATAGATATATACTAGACGTGAAAGAGTGCGACACGACCAGCGATATGTTGACTTCAGTGATAACGGCCAATGTTTACGTCACGGGCAACGGCTATTCCTTCTCTTTCACGCCAGTGTCTTCGTATGTCTTTCTATTCTTCTGGAAAAAATATTTAAACAAACGTGTAACTGTGGTATGTATAGCTATCTCATTTCCATCTACTGTCAATTTGCTATGATGTCTTTGTCATTCATTACAAAGTATCTCACGATGGAAGTGTAGTTGTGTGCACATTGTGTATTTGTGTGAAATGTTCGCCACATTATGTTGATTTCATATTAGAACTTACCTCATCTTCCTTTCCTTAATTACATTGATGTTACAAACAGAAAAAAATATCTGCACACTTGCTCATAAAGTGGCTCTAATTTCACCGCAATTTAGGGATATAATGACACTTATAATAATCACTGACTTTTTCATTACTACTACTCGCAATTGAGTTATAGAGTATTTATTGGTTGAGTTGCTTTGCTCTAAAAGTTTCGATACAAAAAAGATCGTGTTCAATAGAACAAATGAATAAATGTGCTATTGCTTGTTAAATATCGTCTTTAAATAAATAATTTGAACTTGTACGTGTCATAAAATAAAACATTCACACAAATATAACTCTTGGTTTTTTGTAATAAAGAAAAAAAACACATTTTGTAAGTGGCTAAAAACAAGCAAACTATCAACAGAAAGCAAAAAAACCCTATTTTTTTACTCTGTGACTTAGTTGCGCGCATAATATGACAACTGATTAATTTTTCCCGCCATCCCGCCAACACGCCGCCGATTTCTTGTTAGTTTATTCGTAAGTGTTGTAAAACGTCTTATGTTACACGGATACTGTGTTGATGATTACCGTCTATGGCTCTTTTAAGGTCCTCGCCTTCGGCTCAGGCCTTAATGCCGCCTCAGCGGTAATCACCAACTTTACACACTTGTAGCATAATCTACTATTATTTGAATAGATAATGTATAACATAAAATCATAAAAAAAATATAGATATAGATTTTGTTTATTGCATTCTAAAACAATGTTACATGGTACTCTTTTTGTTTTTCAGACTAGAAGACATGCGTGAGAAGGTAGTACAGAGCTCAATTGAATACAATGAACGCCGAATACAAATGCTAGAAGAGGAGCACGAGCAAAATGTTAAAATATCACAGTTACAAATTAAAAAGTTAGAACTTGAAATACGTTTTTTAGAAAATCAACTGAATTAAGTTTATATTGGACGATTACTTTTAAAGGTTGATGAGCCATGAGTCATCATGATGATGATGATGACTTTTAAAGGCTGATGACTTATATACAGTTTTGATATGAAAATAAATATATTGAAACAAATTACCCTGGGCATTTGATTAACCTATTATATTGACTTGAAGCATGGTGGCTTAGTTGGTAGTAAGCCTGCGAAGCCGAGTGTTGTGGGTTCGATTCCTACCAAGTGCAAATGTTTGTATGATGAATACAAATGTTTTTTCTGTGTCTGGGTGTTTCTGTGTATAGTAAGTACCATGTATTTATAATTATTCACAGGCACAATTAACCGCCCACCTATATTTTTGGTCACTTCGATGTTTCGACGAAATCGGTTTTGTGGGCGTATTACAAGCTTTGCTTAGTTTGGGGTCAGATGGTGTTGTGTGAATTGTCCACTGCCAATATTTATATTTATTTATTATTAAAAACCGTATATGTTTTCAATATCTTAATTTCTTATTGCTTAATAATAACTTTCAACGTAGGTACTACCATAATTTGGTTTAAATAACGATTTCTGCAAACTAGGAGAAATACAGGATGGGCGGTTAATTGTGCCTGCGAGTGTATAAGTATTATATCCTCTTCTGGTTTTCATAGTAAAAGATTTGCCTAGTTTGGGGTCAGATGGTGAATGTATAATACCCCCTAAAACTAATCTTCTAATTAAATATTAATTTTCAAGGACCAACATAATCCTCAATGTTCACAATTGAAACTCTGATACTAATAAATTATTTATTTTCAAGGAACTATCCTGGACGCCTACTCTCTTTCTACTTGACTCCTAGCAGAGTCCGCCTGGGGAAGTACCACACCTTTGCCAGTTATTCTAGCGCCAAATAGTAATGTGAAAACATTACTGTGTTTCGGTTTGAAGGGCAATGTTTCCAGAGAAATTACAGGTCTTAGAGATATAACATCTTAGATCTCTGGGTGACCAGCGCAGTGCAGTGATTTGGACTCTTCATGTTCCAATAGCTGCGTGTCACAGTGTTATGTGGCAGGCATGTTGCTTACAATCAGGCACATGTCCTGCTCGTCTCATCACTTCTTATTTAAAAAAAAAAAAAAAACTCGCGACTTTACTACTCCTGCAGGTCTATTGCGAAGTCCGATAAACGATATATCGGCCGAAGTTATGGACGTTTCATACCACGAAACACAATCGGTCGGTTGATGACACAAAAACTGTTAAATCAGCATCGGTCGGGATGAACGAAACGCCCGATCAGATCGACCAACCGATTGTGTTTCGTGGTATGAAACGTCCATAACTTCGGCCGACATATCGTTTATCGGACTTCGTAAAAGACCTGCTGTTCTCCTTCGTTTCAACATTGTTTATTTCTAAGCCTACTCAAATGAAACGGACGACAGGATGCCTCAAAGTAGAACAGAACAGACCGGAGTAGGAAACTAGCGAGTTTATTTCGAAGTTACACTTTTTGTAGAAAGACGTAGCTACTTAATTAAACACATTCATTTCAAGTGAGTCGCCGTGATTTGCCTCCTCCTAAGCCCATTTAGAGGTAACCTTTCTTCTTTCTTCATTCCGAGTGTAGGTTTGTACAAGGCCAGGTATTTTGTGTTGAACACAATTTTCTTGTGCTCAACAATACACCTAAGAATGTTTTCCTCTTTAAGAAACTTGTCCTCACTAATATAAATAGCAATATATTCGTGTTTCAATAGCTGCGTGTCACTATGCTGTTATGGGCAGGCGTGTTGCTTACCATTAGGCACATGTACTGCTCGTCTCGTCACTCTTTACTATATAAAAGTAAAAAATAATAATTGGCAGTCATAGGAACTGCCGATCGAAGTGAAAACTTATAACTCAGAATTTGATAGCTTACTTTGGAAACTACGCGGGTGAAACCGGAGAGTGTGGCCATGAGGATGTCAGAAATGCAGACGCATTTCTAAATGACCAATGTCCATCG
Source organism: Ectropis grisescens (assembly GCA_017562165.1). Taxonomy (NCBI): domain Eukaryota; kingdom Metazoa; phylum Arthropoda; class Insecta; order Lepidoptera; family Geometridae; genus Ectropis; species Ectropis grisescens. The sequence goes on along the minus strand of CM029794.1, from coordinate 17,434,274 downwards.
TTTACCCGAATATTTCTTAGCATTCCCGAGTGTGACGCTAGAATTCAATTCACAGCCCACGAAAAATCTGACTGAGGCGCGTCGAAAGAAGTTTTCACTTCAAATATTGTGGAATAAAGCACATGCGACAAATATTTGCCATTTCTTTCTAACAACAGCTTTATTCACTCAATATATCTTTTTTACAACCGATGGTTACAATCTTGATGTCTACAAATCGAGAGTGGATCGGTTCCACTCTCCATCGTAGATTGCATCGTCGCTTAATATCAGGTGAGATGGGGGTCAAGTCTAAACCTAGAAAAGCAAAAATAATCCCATTTTCATCCCACCACCTCGGAAATAGTACTTTTGTTCTTCGATATCAGGGCGCATAAGTCGTTTTACCCTCTAGACCTCTAGACAGTAAAGTTAATTTGAATTTAGAACATCGTGTCCACAGAGTTTCTGGATTCAAAACATAATGAAACCTGTTTATTTCTACCTTCTTGGCGCCGAATTTGTCATGTATTTTTTTTTAATTTGTACTTAATTCAGATTCTGAACCTCCTTGGCAATTTTTTTCTTGGTTTACTTTTTTATTTTGGTTTGCGCGCAATTTTCTTTTCACGCATGGACTCGACCAACTATGGTAAATCCTCAAAGCCCATGGAGGATACTATCCTCCAAAAATGACTAAAAACTATCCTCAGGATAGTTTTTAGTCATATTGTTATTGTTAAAACCTTAGCTTAATAGCTTAAAAACAAAACATCTGAAAAACCTAAAATGTATGATTATAGCTTCTAAGAAGTTTATTTGACACGCCAACAGAAGTTATTGAACCTGTTTATAAAATCAGAAGTGGTCTATCAAATCAAACACCGTGGGCGTATTTAACTTTTTATATTTTCAAGCACAATTCCACAAAATCACTGTACTAACAAAAGGGCCGCGTTCTAAGTTTTCATAATAACCAATTCTTAACCAACCGCCTTTTCTGCCTTCCCCCAAAATCTGAATCTGACATGCTGGTGTTGCCAGTTTTTATCAGTTTTGTATTGCCAGTCTCTCCTTTCATTTTTATCCCAAAATGACATTATATGCTTAATAACATTATAAGATAAAGAGCCACTATTCAATACCAGCATGTGAATACATATTGTTTACCTAAATCTAACATGTTAATAATGCGCAAAGCTTTTCGTCATTTCCTCGCCGAGGTGGGCTGAAAAGTTACGAGTTGCACTCGAGCGTGAAGATTTTTCCCCTTGTGCTCTATTAATTCAAACACTGTAACTTCCATGACATTAAAGTTTTGTTTGGCAAACTTCAGTACATAGATACTGCTTACGCCGAAATCAATCTGATTTTTGCTTCACAAGATGAGTCGCTTGTTTGAAGATTATCGATCTAGGTGTTAATAATCTTTGGCTATGGCATTAAATATTAAAATACTTAGTAGGTATCTAGTATTGGCCTTACGTAAGACCCCATGTTCGTGATAAGTAGTAACTATAGGTACCTAATATATTGCATTATTTGTTATAACATATAGGTATGTATTATTGTAATAATGGTTTTATTAAATGTATTTATTAGTTGTAGGAAAACTGGTCGAAAAACATGGCTTATCGCTGTTGTTTGTTCTGTATTTACACGAGCTCTAATTAAATGAGTTCAAAAAATTTATTATATTACAAAATTTGTAGGTATAATAAATAAATATTGGTGGACATTTCACACACAACACTATCTAGAACCAAACTAAGCAAAAATTATGTATGTAAGGTACACGACAGCACCGCTAGTATCAATTTTGATAATTCCTTTTTTTACCCCCGACCAAAAAAGGGGTGTTGTAAGTTTGACGTCGATGTCTGTCTGTGAGTGTGTGCGTGTGGCACCGTAGAGCTCAAACGGATGGGTCGATTTCGATGCGTTTTTTTTTGTTTGAAGTTAGAAAGAATATCCGTGCGGATGTTTTTAGATATATTATGTTTGGTTAATATCGATTCAAGAAGGCCGCCTCCACAAAATGGTGGACAAATATATTTATTTAAATTATAATATTTCTTCACGACCTACCTCAATATGGGTATCAAATGAAAGGGCTTGATTAGTAGAATACTATACACTATAAAAAAAATCCAAGATGGCCGCCACCACAAAATGACGAATTATATTTTTTTTTTCACTACTACCTCAATATGGGTATCAAATGAAAGGGCTTGATCAGTAGAATACGAAAGATGGCTTGACTAGTAGAATGTTGTACAGTAGAATACTTTGCACTATGACAAATTTAAAATCCAAGATGACCGCTACCACAAAACGGCGAAATACATTTTTTTTTCACAACCCATCATTTAATCATCATTTTAATTTTGTTCTTGTTATTTGGCAGGAAGTACTTCAAAAGTGGTCCTGTATAAAAATGTTATCGAAATCACTGTGGCGGTTTCTGAAATTAGAACAAAAAAAAACAATAAAAAAAATGACTCAGTGATAGCTTATAATGCAATTTAAATATGTAGAGTCTTTGAATTTAATTTTAAATTGAAGTTGGTGTTTTTTTTTAAGGAGAAAATAAATTAATATAGACAAGTAAATGCCGACTAACCTTATTATTGGTACGAACGTGCATAACACATTTTGTTACATGAAAATATCTTTATAGGGAAAATGGCAATTCACATAACCTTGAAACTTGGTAGTATTATTACTAAGGTTTTTATTTATCGTGTTTCGGTACAACAGCCATTATTCAAAAGTTCCTTTTTTTTAATGATGAGACGAGTAGGTACTTTCAACATTTTTATCGATAAAATTGGTGTGCAGATGACCGTCTCATCTCACAAACAGATAGACAGACCGACAGTTGGATAGACAGACAAAAAATAGTTTTTAGATACAGTACCTAGGTACCTACTTTCATTTGAAGTTACTAAACAGCTGTTAATTTAATATTATTACATACAGACACTCCAATTCTATTTATTCGTATAGATATGTAATGAATGACTGTTTTTTTCAGTCCCACTACATAGGTACGGCGGATTTTTTGTTACTTGCCCTAGTTTGATACTTCTTGTTCTTCTAAAAAAAGACTCAGTTAAAAAGGTATCATTTACATTATTACAATCTAGCATAAAAGCGATTTTATTGGGCTACGCTTAAATTTTTATTATTATAGAAGTCCGCTCGTCCACCTGAAGCTTTGTACGAAATGATCATTACAATTTACGATGGAATAAAAACGTTAAGGGGATGTTACTATATGATCTAAAGGACATTGTTCAAACAGGGCTATCCGTGGACAACATGTTCTTGATTGTTCATTAATTTGATTTCGTTAAAAAAAATCCTAATCCTTATATATCTTATAGTAACTCTTTTATTTTTAAACAATTATCGTGCATTTTTTAGTACCCAGATTAACTCTTTAATATGGCAAGCACTCTGCACCCTGATTTTTTTAATTTTATCTATTATTTGAGTTTCTATACGGTCTAAGAAATGCCAAAAAATAAATTTAAAAATCTCGGAATTGTAGTTTTTCAGATAATGAATGTCCCACTGACGGTGCATTGCCAAAGCTGCGGAGAACTATGCTTAATTTTTAGTGTCTCGTGGATGGTAGGTACATGTTCAAAAAGGGGAAAATAAAATACTTTGACATTTAAAACCTGTGTAATTTCGTAATTTATAATTTACGTGTGTAATTTATCTGTGTATTTTGGTGAAAATTCAAAAACAATTGCGTGGTTATTTTCCAATAATGAAACACAAGCCGTACATTGTATTTTGTGTGTAATGCCACTAACTTAAAACGGGAAAACGGTGAAGGAAAACATCGTGAAGAAACCGACATCTTCCTAGAATCTTTCGTGATCAGACGTCATCTACTAACGTAGTGGATTATGACCTTGTCTATATCCTTACGAGAGAAGGCCCCAGCCCAGCAGTTGGAATATTTAGTGGACTGCTTATGGTTTTGCAAAAAAAATGAACATGTTTTATAGTATGATCAAAAGGATTTTAGTTGGACGGTAAAACTGCAGGCCCTTAACACAGGGTTGAGTCTTTATAGACTGTCTATTCAAAGATAATTCGCCGTCACTTCCCAGCTACAATGAAATTTTCATTACTTAAGTTTTCATGATAATGGCTATTTTACAGGGGATGTACGAATTACTGCTAAGTGTTAATACAATTAATTCATTTTACAACTTAAGTAGGTGCATTTTTTAATCCCCGACGCCAAAATGACGGGCTGTTATAAGCGTTGCGTATGAAGGTAATAATATGTGTGTTCTCTTTCTGTGTGTCTGTCTGTAGCATGGTGGCTCCCGAACGGGTAATTTTGTTTGAAAGATGATTTATGCCCGAGCTACACGAGGCTAGTTTTTCAGGATAGCAAGTTCTTCGTCTAGCTTATGCTAATGCCCGGTTTACGTTATTCCAGTTCAGATATCGAATCCTGCGCTGGATTGTTTATTGGAAAAATGTAAACCGGCAGACTAGACAAAACTAGCGTTGCGTAGCGTTGTCTATACGAAGCTAGAAGTAGGTACTAGTTTGCTATCCTAGCTTGAAAACTAGCCTCGTGTCGCTCGGGCATTAGTCGGGAATGTTCGTAGCTAATGTTTCTGCAGTGGTAGGACTATTTGAAGAGCCCGCCTGGGGATCACACCTTTGCCAGTTATTTTACCGCCAAGTAGTAATGTGCACTGCAGACATTACTGCGTTCAGGTTTGACGGGCCATGTCTTGTCTTGTCTTGTGAAATTACAGGAAATAGAGGTAAAACAACTTATAACTCTGCGTGATGAGCGCAGTGCAGGGCCAGGTTATAATGTTTTCGACTCTTTTCCAATAGCTGCGTGTCACTGTACTGTTATGGGTAGGGATGTCGCTTCCCGTCGGACACATGGACAACTCCCTCAATGTGGCCATCAAAAAAGGGATTGACTAGTAGAATACTATGATAAACTTCAAATTCACAACGGCCGCTACTATAAAACAGAGCATCCCATATTTGCAACTGCCTCAAAATGGATATCAAACATAGTTACAAAGGCGGCCAAAAGGAAAAGTACTCTGAAGAGACTTGCCTACTTCATCATGTCGTTTTTAGGGTTCCGTAGCCAAATGGCAAAATACGGGGCCCTTATAGATTCGTTATGTCTGTCTGTCTGACTTTTCTGCGAAACTATAAGAGCTATACTTTTGAAACTTGGTAAGTAGATGTAATCTCTGAACCGCATTAAGATTTTGATACAAAAAATAGAAAAAAAAAAAAAAAATTTTAGGGGTGACCCATACTTAGAACTGAAACTCAAAAATTTTGTTTTAATCAAAACCATACGTATGGGTTATCTATGGATAGGTCATCAAAAATGGTATTGAGGTTTCAAACATATTTTTATTCTAAACTGAATAGTTTGCGCGAGGGACTCTTACAAAGTGGTAAAAAGTGGGTGTGTGTCCCCCGTCCCCGCCTCCCCCTGTTACTTCTAAAATAAGTGAATGACAAAAATAAAAAGTATGATATACCATGTAAACTATCAACGAAAATTGGTTTGAATGAGATCTAGTAAGTAGTTTTATTTTAATAGGTACGTTATAAATTGACTATTGTTAAAACACTGATTAAAGTAACAACGAACTATAAGAACTTTTATATTATGTTACTTGCTGCTTCGGAAACCTTCATGGGCGAGTCCGACTCACACTTGACCACTTTTATTTGGTTATCTGTTTTCGCGTAACAAAAAAAATCTCTTCAGTTTTTCCAAGCGCACAAAAAGAAGTATAACTTTCATCGAAACATCAAAAAATCGCTAAATATCCTGTAAATAAATAAATCTGCCGTACCCTATTCAAAGCAGCAAAGAGATAAAATAATTTCTTGAGTCCTTACAAAGATTTGGGACCCATTGTTCATGTTTTAGGCTTAAGGTTTTAAATTGCTGGTTCGTGTTATTCGGACGGCCGTGGCATGTTAATTGGTTTTCAATTGTTCACGAAAAATAATCCAGTTGTTTAATTGAAGACTGCAAATGAAAGAAGTGGGCGAGAGTTTTCAGTTTTGTTATGTTTAGTTTTCTTGGTTGATTACTTTAAGTTGGAAATTTAGGAATGAATCTTTGTTAAGTTGTTTTCAATCAATTTTCAAGAGTAGAGAATAAGAGGGTGATTTGTTTTTCTACGGTTTAATTTACTCACTATGTTGCCTGCGTTTTCTACTACGGACTTAAAAATGACATTACTTACATACCTACTAATAGTCCAAGATCCCAGAGCCGCCAGACGTCACGTATTTTCTGATGGATGAAATGTGGACGATTGAGTAGAGTTAATACGTACTAGAGACAAAACATGCTTACCCGCTAACTTGCCTAGACGGCCAATTTTGAGATACGGGGTTCAGAAGGTGCATAAAAACATTACTTCCTTTACGTATTTTCTAATAACTGATTTTCACGTATGTTATAGGCAATACCTTTAAAAATAAGGCAATATCTTTGTAAAATAATAACATTCCCAGACACTGTCCGTCGGCCGATTTGTAGATACTAACTCTGACTCAATCGTCCACATTTCATCCATCAGAAAATACGTGATGTCTGGCGGCCCTGGGATCATACTCTATAATAATTATGCATGCGAATAGTTTACTTATTTCGAAAAAACAAAACCCACTTAAATTTGAAAATCGACTCTCATCGAAATTTTAGGTTTTTTTTTCATATTTTTAACCGCCACACCGGTGTATGGAACCACCTCTAAACTAAGATATACCAAACAAAAAAAAAACATCAAATTCAATTCACAATTGACTAACAACAACACAAAACAAACAATCGAATTGTGAACCCCCTCTTTTTTTAAACATTTCTCCACCAACCAGCACTGGGCCAGCGTAGTTCACTATAATCCACTGGATTATGGCCTAGATTTTTCCTTGCGTGAGAAGGCCCCCAGCTTCAACAGTAAGAACATTTAGTGTGCTGTATAAATTATGAATAATAATGTTGACTGTCTGTTATGCTTTTAAGCCTAAGGTACCGAACCGATTTAAATGAAATATGGCAGAGAATTATTTAGGGGTGTCAAACGCACGAAGTAAAGTCATATAACTTACCTTTTATGTTACAACACATTTTCTGTGTGACCCGTTACACGAAATAGCCAACCCAAAGTATCAAAGTATTGTGGGTCAAAGTATCTAAACCCTCGGCGATACCCGTAAAAACTTTCCTTAGTATAATTCTGTGTCAAATAATTTACATTTACGACAACCAAGTTCTTATTACACTGCTACCAACTTATCTGTAACACGGCCATAAGCGGAACTATCGAGTTACAAATATTGAAGAAGACAGATGCAGACGTAGTCTAATTTTGTAATAGGTGGCAGCACTTTTCGATCGTGGCGCCATCGCTGCAATGTATATATAAGTTGGTCGTACTGTACTGTGAGACTGTGACGTACAAGACACTTACTACACATCAAATGACAAAGGAAGCTTAACGTCCACTCGAGGTGTACGAGGACGCAATATCTACTACCGTTCACATTATTGTTAAAATAATAATCATCATCATCATCGTTAGCCCATGTCCACTGCTGAACATAAGCCTTTCCAATATTGTGCCACCAAATCCGGTCCTCGGCTCTCCGCACTCGTTGTTAAAATAAGAGATAACAATAGAAAGATGTGGTGTCGACAAGAGGTAGGAACGAATTTCCTTCTGATAATAAAGAAGCAAAAAAAAAATCCAAACAAAATTGCTTAGTTTTAATATTAATGGTTCGATTACCTGAAAAATAAAGTTGGCGACACCGGTCACGGGCAGTTTTTAAATGGCATTTCCGTTATATATTTTTCTAACCATTAGTCTAATATTTTTTGAGTTCGGTCGCGCTGCAAAATATCTTTCTCTTACAAACCGTAAGGATCTTCGTTTCAAAAGAATTATGATCTTAAGGCCGTACCCCGAGCAAATTACCTTTTCTTACCTCATCACACACCGCAAGAAAGAGCAAGAGAGAAACAGTAGGATTTGCCGCTGTTTTACGCTCAAATTTTATAGTAAACTAAATTCAGATTTTGGTCTTTATAAATATCAGATTTTGGTCTTTGTGAAAAATAAATAATGGCGGTTTTTCAGTAGATGCATGATATTTCAATTTTAATTACCAAAATGTTCGTAATTGCCTATCCGTTGCCTGTGTGTCTGTACAAAATCCAAATAATGTCTGCGGTCTGTCTGTTTTCTAGTAGATGGATGGGCATGATATTTAATTTCAATTATGTTTGGTTAATATCGATTCAAAATGGCCGCCTCCACAAAATGGCGGACAAAATATTTCTTCACAACCTACCTCAATATGGGTATCAAATGAACTTTTGTATGGTTTCGTATGGGTATCAAATGAAAGGGCTTGAGATTATTTAAACAATAAAAACATTAACAAAAAAAAAATGAAAAGTAGAACGTTATACAGATGATGCGAGATCTGAGGTAGTCGGGGGTACAATTTTGAAGCCAAGAAGTTGTAGAAATTTTATGTATTTTTTACCAGTTTTTTGTTTTGGCTAATGAGTAGATAGCTCTGAAAACTGGACAAAAAACTCGATTTGCTAAAGAGAAAACTTGACTTGTTAGCTCGACGTCGAGTCTTTGTCCATTATTACTACTCGTGGTAGTCTCAAATAGTCAACAGGTGCTTTATAGGTAAATTTTGCTCGCTCGCAAAAATTGCAATACTTAATTGAAAATGATTAAGTGAGTGTAGTGGACCCTGTAGTGGTAGGACATCCGTGGGTAGGACTCTTGGCAGAGTCCGCCTGGGCAAGTACCCTTGTCAGTTACAGTCTACCGCATAGCAGTAACGGGCAAAAATTATTGTGTTCCGGTTTGAAGGGCAATGTTTCCAGAGAAATTACAGGGCTTAGAGATACAACACCTTAGATCTCTGGGTGACGAGCGCAGTGCAGTGCTAGGTAATGATTTGGACTCAACATGTTCCAATGGTTGCGTGTCACTGTGCTGTTATGTGGCAGGCATGTTGCTTACCATCAGGCACATGACCTGCTCGTCTCGTCACACTTCATGTAAAACAACGTGCGTCATCTTCGACCACACCGTCGGTTACCATCAGGCGAGTTGGTGGTCAAACGCGGACCTATAGGCGATAAAAAAAAAAACCTGATATATGAAAAACTAATATTTGAGATAATTTCAATTTGGAAACAGATTCAAAAAGAATGGAAAATTTCTAAAATAGTCCTGACTCCCAGAATTAAGGGATCAATAATTATGTTACTTGCTGCTACGGAACCTTTCATGGACGAGCCCGACTTGCACTTAGCCGTTTTACTTACTTTTTTACTCACTTTATTATATTTATTTTTTTACATTTACCAAATTTACAAAATGATATTACCAATTTTGTTTGTTTGTGATGTGAATAACTATATAATAATATGTTTTAACTGAGATAGATTTGTACTTCACCGGCATTTCGCCTAGAGACTAATGAATATGGTCTACTATGGAGCGTGCTTACCTAGATTAAACCGATTCGCTTGAAGATATCAAGATTATAACCATTGGAATAAACTTACTCGGGCAACGCATTCCACAGCCTAGACGTTCTTATCACGAAAGTCAATCCTCTTACGTATTAGCGCAATAAATATAAAGAAATTTTAATAGACTGGTGGTCCTGAATTCACCCGAAAATTTATTCCAACGAGAGAAATTCCGAAATGAGTTTTCTGAAAGTTTTCTGCCTCGAACATTTTCTTATAGTTACAAATTACTTATTGCTAATTTTATTCCAACTTATTGCTTAATTTAAATTCTTCTTCAGATAAACATTAGTGGCAGGACAAACTATACAAGGTAAGTGGTAAAAGTGTGGTTTTATAAATTTCCGTTGACTCTTCGAATGATATGGCGGGTTCATAAATGTACACTTACCTAATGTATAAAAGGACTCGTTTCAAAACCCAAACACCATTTAAATTTTAAATTTAGGTAGAGCTTCAGCAGAAGTCCTTTGTTTCTGATAAGGTAGGTACCTACAGCTTGGTGTATCGTCACCGCAGTTAATAGACTCTGAGCTGACGAGCGCAGTGTGTTCTAAACAAGGGTTTCTATAGGTACCTACCCAGTTTTATCACGGTTTTCCTTGTATATTATCTACGAACAAATAAACTACAGAACAATTAAACTACATAATAATTGAAAGCAAAAACATTTAATATGAGCCCAATTCTCTTCCAAATTAAAACATAAATTACCATGCAATCGTTTTTTGGTTGTTATTAGTTTGACGATGTCTGTCTGTCTGTCTGTGTATCTGTCTGTCTGTGTCACCGTAGAGCTCAAATGGATTGGCCGATTTCAATGCGGTTTTGTGTTTGAAGATTATTTTCCGTGCGGATAATATTAGCTATGTTTTGTTACTATCGATTAAAGATGGCCGCCTCCACAAAATGGCGAACAAAATATTTCTTCACAACCTACCTCAACATGGGTATCAAATGAAAGACTTGACTAGCAGAGTACTATACGCTATAACGAATTTCAAACCCGAGATAGCCGCCACCACAAGATGGTAAATTACATAATTTTTTCACTACTACCTCAATATGGGTATCAAATGAAAGGACTTGACTAGTAAAATAAAATATGTACTATGATGCACTATGACAAATTTCAAATCCAAGATGGCGGCTACCACAAAAATGGCGAAATACATTTATTTTTTCACAACTCCCTCAATTTGGGTATGGATATGGATGGATGTATAGATTTCAAATCAGCCAACTCGCACTGGGCCAGCGTAGTGGATTATGGCCTTAAGCGAGAGAAGGCCTGAGTCCCAGCAGTGAGAACATTTAGTGGGATGTTGATGATGATAAGACAATAATAGACCTTAGTTTGCCTACATTTAATGTTTCTGAATTAATCAATCATTTATTGTACTCGTGTACTTATGTTCCAAAATTGTAGTATACGTTAAATTACCTGTTCTAAAATGAACGGTTTTAATTCTATGTTGCTTTTTTAGTGTCTCAAATAAATAATAGAATAATTTTTAAGTGTTTGATCGCGGGCCTGGGGACCGAATTTTAGTGATCGTTCTCTTTCTTAAACTGTTACATTCGACTTTGAACAAAGCTTTACAGGCTAAATTTTTTAGTGTCTTTCCCGAGATATTTTTATAAATTGACACTCCTCAAAATAAAAAATTTTTGTTAACATTATTGCTTTGTTGATAAAAATGCATGAACATGCAAAATCAATAAGAACACTAAAACAAAAATCAATTTAAATTAAAACAAAATAAATTAGCAGCAGGCGATCACATCTCTAAGAAAAATCAAAGTATTTTATGACACTAATACCCAGCACAGCAGTTTACTTCTTGGTGTGTAGAATGTCTACTTCTCACACTCCATACAAATATAAATGAAAGAAATTTAAAACTAGAACGTTAAAACCTATTATTTTAAGATATCTTTCAAATAATTATACCGCAGTGACTATTTCTATCGTCAAGGGACAATTTTTATTGGTAATTTTTGGGCTCTGTTACACTTCTATACTTATTTATTCGTGGTATTGTATTGTTAATGTTTAGTCACTGATACATTTACCGCAGTTTCAAACAGTTACTTAAAGCTGAAGCAAAGAGTTGTACAATTGTCGAGTTAATTTAAATTCGTATTTACATTTGCTGCGTTATTTTTTCGAAAGACCTCAAAAAGACGAAGATTGTGGTGGTTAAAGTTTTGAATTGAAGAATTACTAGTGTGTGCGCTAAAAGGAAAAATGATGGAAGATATTGTGCTGGAAGATAAATTGGATTCAGGGTAAATACACTTTGTCAACCAACTTAAAAAAAGGACGGTTTTGTTGTTTTAAGAGAAAATAAATTATTTATTTATATTGTTTATTGTGAATAATAATTTAACAATTAATTGCTGTCAATTGACTGCGACGGTCCATGAACGCGTTATCCCGAAAAAAAACCAAATCACATAGACTTTAGGACACCCAGAGTATATCCATCAGGAAATATCCACTCAGGCAACATATTTAATGTTCTTAAAAAAGTGTAATTTATCAAAAAATAAAAAATATAGAACAATTCAAAATGGACCAATAATTAATTACAAGACGTCGCTTTCTGGACCCACCAGCAGTCGATAGAAAAAGGGAAAGTAGTATTAGGCCATGTATTTTAGTTGCACACTGTAAAACTGCACTGTAGTTGCAAATGTAGCCGATAAAAACCGATAAAGTTACAAGTAGGTAATATGTTATATACATTTACGTTGAATGTTAAACTGATAAATTAAATGACAGAATAACGTTGGCCGAGTCAACAACGAAATATTATTTTTAATATAATATAATAATATCATTAAATGTATTGGAATTTATTTTGTTGAAATTGACGTTTTTTATCCGAGTACAAGGAGCGTTTTGGTTTTTGCGCATATCTTGTACCTTTCTAAATTAATTTATTCCCACGTATGTTCCAACTAGATAGATTTTGATAATGAAGTGTGTGTTATAAAGTTTTATCTTTAAACACGCACAAGTTGAATTTATCTATTTAAATGGGAAGTTGCATGAAGTGGAAGTGGAAGTTTGTTCTATTGATTGATCTTTTTGTATCGAAACTTTTTGGAGAACAAAGCAACTCAACCCATAAAAAAACTATGCCAACTTACTAGTGAGTATTGAAAAATATTTTTTAAAAAGGTATCCTTATATGCCAGATTACGTTGAAAATAGTTCCTCTTTATGAGCAAATGTGTTGAAAATAATATTTTTACATTTCATCATCATCAAATGTGACGTCCACTGAACATAGGCCTCCCACCCTTTTCCACAACGAACGGTCCTGCGCAACCTGTCGGTTTCCAGAGACCTTTGTGAGATCTGTCCATCTAGTGGGAGGCCGTCCACTCGTCTTCCGGTTAGTGGTCACCACTCAAGAACCTTTCTTCCCCATCGGTTGTCACGTTCTGCGAGCGATGTGGTCGTGGCCCATGACGTCACTTCAGCTTGCTTAAAGATGAGCTATGTTTAAACTTTCGTTCTTATATCGATATCCTCAATATTATTCTGTCGCGCAAAGAGACTCAATTTAGAGCCCTCTCCATAGCTCGCTGTGTGACTTTGAGCTTGTGTTATAATAATGAAAAAGATTTTAATTTGCCAAATATAAATCGTAAGAAAATTAATGAGCATATTTTCGTACCAAACATAATGTAAATTATTTTACTTAGACTTTCAGCTCAAAATGTAGTAAACTAGAGTTTATTAGGGTTTAGTAGTTTGTTTCAAAAAGGTTGTCAATCGAAAGCAAGAAATTGTATGACCTAAGAACCGGCAATTGACACTTTATTTTGTTTTGTTTTAAAACCCTCTACACACGAGCCCTAAAATCAGAGGAAATTACGTAAAAGTAGTGGGGAGGACCATACATCGCACCGTAAATAACGCTACTATTAATAGAAGCGGAGCATGAATCAAGAATGTAACAAAATCGGGAAAAAATATTCCTTTTTGAAAGTTTTCGTACGTTTCGTGCTTTGACATGACACATGACATCATGTGTCTTAGATTGGCGTCATTGAATATCACAGATTACATACCTCTTGGATATAAAACCTTTGCTAATCATTTTTTTTTCTAAATCTGAGTTGGTACAACTAATTTCCGACAGGTGGCGTAGCAGGTAGCTGAAGAGGTGTTTTGTTTGAAAGCTATTTTCGTGACTGAACCGATTTCAGTCATTATTTCACCGTTGTATATGTACGGGATCCTGATGAGTACTATATAATGTATCTAGTTTCTAAATAAGTGCAATGAAGAGTTAATCTATCTATCTAACCTCTTGAAATTAGCTTTTTAACCCTAGATGTTAAATGACGTATCTGTCTCATGTGTTTCTGTATATTTGTCTGAAGTGTCATACTTAGTTCTAAAAAGAATGGGCCAGTTTTGAAGCAATTTCGAGTGTTGATATTGTTTTTTACCCGTAATTTGTTTCGGAGGTTCCTTAAGAAAACGTTATATTATTTATAAGATGGACCCTTCTTGCAGTCGAATAATAAGCCGAAAGAGTGGACAGAAAAATAATTTTTTCAATGATACAAATACAATTTTTTTTTTTCAAAATTACGCCTACAAAAAGCTTGCTAGTGAACCCCAAACTAAGCTTAAGCTTGTATCTTGGGACTTGCGCGAGTTAGGTCTAAACTAAACAGAACAATAATATAAAATAAAATGTTTGTTAAATATCAAACAATATTTTTTACTATTCTAGGACAAGAAAAATGGAGAAAATCAAAATGCAGTTTCTGCTACAGCAACCGATGACGCTCCAAATGATTTCAACGCTGAAAATAGGAGATTGGATCGCATCTCGAGCGACAAGCCTATCTACAGAGCTACAGGAGAGTCGCTTTACACAAGTAATGCATAAACTGACTCGAGCCCAACCCCTTGACGAAGAATCACTGACTAAAGAAATAGAGATCATTCGAAATACTGTGAAACATAACTTCCCGAAAGAGTTACAAGATCAGTTAACGTATGCAGTACAGCGAGCGTTATTCAATCTAGCAAGGAACAACAAACCTTTATGGTTTAATAAGAAGAGACAGAGATATTTAATCTGGCGTCTAACAGAAACTATATTCACTGACAATCTAGGTTGGTTAAGGATAAATTTAGAAATGTTGCAGTCATTATGTTCCCAATCGTATTTACTAACTGGAATGGAGCGGTTAGAGCTATATTACACACATGAAAAACATACCACAAATACTATAGACCATACTGAAAATGTAATAAATATGGTAAAACATTTGCACAATCTTAAATATCTAACTTTGCAAGTAATCTGTAATGATGAAATTTTAAAATGTGTAGTTGAAAACTGTAAATTGATTGAAGGATTCAGTTTGAACCTTTCAAGCAAAATAGATGATAACAGCATGCATATTTTGGTACAATTACCGAATCTGAGAATCGTAAATTTATACGGAACATCGATTACTGAAAAGGGAGCGGAAACACTACTACTCACATCTAAAAACATCACACACTTGTACATGAGGTGTGATTACATTATGGAGGCTATGAAAAATATCGTTTCAAAACCAGAAAATGTTGGTAAACAGTTGAATTTGCTGTCTTTTGTATTTTTAAGTCAATACATCGCACTAGGTAGCTTAAGTTTAGTTGTTAGATTGTGTCCGAAAATACAACAGATTCAACTCAAAAGTGGGTCAGATGATAACCCGCCCAATTTTCTGTTGGAAATTAACGATTTTCCAAATCTATTTTATTTGGACTTACAGTATTATCAATTTTATGGTGACAAAGTGAAAAACGTATTAGAATTAAAAGGTTCCCATTTGACGCATTTGCATTTATGGGGTGTCGAGAATGTAGACTTGAATATATTAAAATGTATAAATCAAACTTGTCAAAATCTGGAATGCTTACAGTTTCGTAACTGTATTTTTGAACAACCAACTGAAACAAATACATATAAAAGACACACTGAATGGATAGCGCCTGACGAAACGCCTTTCAACAAATTGAAAAGGTTGATTGTACATCCAAGGTGCTTAGAAGAGCAGCCTACAGAAGAACAATTTTTGTATCTGCTTTGTAATAGTCCAAAAATAGAATTTTTCGAAATTATGGAGTCAAATCTGTTCACGGAGGACATCATTTTAAGACTCTTGGAGGTAAATAATTTGTCGGAATTGAGTGAACTGAGAGTCTGGCGTGACACTATGTCGAAAGTGATCTTGGGCAAATTAATAGAAAACTGTATTAGACCATTAACTATTTTGATTGTAGATAATTTTTACTATCACAAAGGTTATCCTTGTTTGCAAAATAAAGACAGTTTATAAATAACTAGCTTGCCCAGATTTCGGTCGGGTTGAACAACTATTATATATTCTATAGGTAGGTACACATTCCATTATTATTAAGGACGATCGAGGTTGAGAATGAAGATTTTGCCAGTTCTAATCTCTTATTTGGAACTAAAGAGTATACATTATACTACGTATAGAGTTAGAACAAACACTTTACATCGAAAGCACGGGTCTGATCGCTCTTTTGGAAGTGTCATAGTTTTGCCGCGGCACATCACTATGCCGCCATGGCTAATATACACCTCATCTGCTTACGATTGGTACAAAGGAACCGTTCAGCGTATTGCCGCGTATCCCTAAAACCTCGCAAACTGTATCTCCTTATAATATATTATTTGTTACTTATGTTATCTATAAATAAATTATTTATTTTATGATATATAGTGACGGGACAAGCTAGAATTGTGTCTGATGGCAAGAAACACGCTTGTCCTTAAAATCACAGTGACACGTAGCTATTTGAATACAAAAGTTCTACAGGCCCGTGAACAAAATTTATGGGTCAAATGAACCACCAGGAGATCTGTGTAGGATGATAGAAGAGCATAAAGTAAGAAGATTCAGCACTATGCCGTCACTTGTAAGCTGTCCAACTGAGAGTAGTTGAAGAGGGGGGTTGCAACCATCGATCATTTCCCCTTGTCGCATGATTTTTGTACGGCATTGCGCAAAAATGGATTAGAAGAGATATTGAAACTGTCTGGTACCAATGCCGTACATAATCAAATGACCAAATTCACTCTGTAAATCGTGGGAACATCATGAATTTTTCTGACAAACTGATAATTCGAAAATTATAATTTTATAGTTTCAATACTAATACAATGGAGTGGTAGGACTCTTGGCAGAGTCCGCCTGGGGAAGTACCACACCTTTGCCAGTTATTCTACCGCCAAGCAGTAATCTGCAAACATTACTGTGTTCCGGTTTGAAGGGCAATGTTTCCAGAGAAATTACAGGGCTTAGAGATATAAGATCTTAGATCTCTGGGTGACGAGCGCAGTGCAGTGCTAGGTAATGATTTGGACTCTTCATGTTCCAATAGCTGCGTGTCACTGTGCTGTTATGTGTCAGGCATGTTGCTTACCATCAGGCACATGTCCTGATCGTCTCGCCACTCTTTATTTAAAAAAAATACTTCTTCTAATCTATTATTCTGCAACGCCGTACAAAAATAACGCGACAAGGAGAAATCGAATGAGAATCGAGGGTTGCAACCCCCCTCTTCAACTGCACTCAGTTGGACAGCTTACAAGTGACGGCATAGTGCTGAATCTTATTCATTTAAACTCTTCTATCATTCTACAAAGGTCTCCTGCTGGTTCATTTGACCCATAAATTTTGTTCACGGGCCTGCAGTCTATTCAAACCACTGCCTATAAGACCGCGCGTAACTGCGCGCGTAGGTAATCCAGAGATATACCTAAAATAATTCTAACTCTTTACTTTGTTATCTTTATAAATACGTCACCTAGATAGTTTGATCTTTTCCTGCCTATCCAACATACCTTGCATTTTGAATTATTTGTTTAATGTATAACATTTAAATTTGAAAAATGTATTCGTATACTACTTGCATTTGTATACTTTATTTATATTCAATAAACGTTTTAATGGTCGTAACTTTTTATTCAAATATTGGTTTACACCAACATCACCCTGCGTTCTCAAACAAAAATATAAGACGTAACTCAGTAAGCAGCCGGCTTGAAGTAGAATTGGGCTAAACAATGGACTTAAGTATAATGTCGTATGCCGAACTCATTCTGGGCAAAGGTTCTCTTTGGATTCCACAGTACATTCGACCCCTCGGTAGGCCCAGAAAAAATGGCGCGATGCACATCAAAAAGATTGGATGACAACAGCTCAAGACAGAATTAAATGGAGGGAGGAGGCCTTTGCTCTGCTGAGGGACAGTAATGGCTTGTATTACCTAATAGTAATTGGTTAACAGGTTGAAGCTGTCACAGTTGTTCAATACGCAAATATTATTATTTTAGATATTTAATTGGAACGCGTTTAAATGGTGGTGCGAGTCCCTGATATTTCGGTGCAGTTACCTGTTTACGAGTAAGCTGACGAAGGGCAGTACTATTTTTGCACATGGAGGGAAAGCATTTACATATACCCTTCCGGACCCGCCTGGGAGACGCCAGTTATTCTACCGGTTATGCAAACATTACTGTGTTCCGGTTTGACTTTCGAGAAATTACACTTAGAGATATAAGATCTTATATCTGGACGGATGTGCTAGGTAATGATTTGGACTTTCATGTTCCAATAGCTTTGCCTGCTTAAGGCACATGGGTCGTCTCGTCACTCTTTATTTAAAAATAAAATAAAATAATATACCCTTCCGCCTGGGAGACGCAATGGCTCGACACCATGGACGGACGTGGTGCCCTTCCTACTGAAAAGCTTTCGTTAAGATGGGAGGCCGTGGTTCTTGAACCAGCCGCGGTTCTTGTGTACCCGGGCTCTCCTATGAAGCACACCCCTGCTACCGCCGCACCTGAACCCAAGATACACCATGGCTGCATCGGGGACCCACCAGTAAGTGGGTGTTAGATGTCCCCACGTCTGGACATCCTTAGTCCCCCTCAACGGGTCAGGTCTGTGGTCCCGCTGCCTATCATTGTTCGGCTGTAGAGGACAAGGAAAGCGGCGCACGACAATACCGGCACTCCTCATTAGACCGATTTTAAGCCCATACATAGACAAAAACGAAAAATAGATTTACAAAATTCTAATTACATAACTATGAAACACAGAATCACCGTGGACGTAGAAAAAATGTCTGAATTTTCACACAAATATTTTTCTTAGGTGTGTGTTGAACCCACCAACTACATTAAAATTAGGCATCTGACTGTTCATAAACAGCACACTATATGTTCCCACAGATCAGTTCAGTTTAGTAGTGGTAGGACTCTTGGCAGAGTCCGCCTGGGGAAGTACCACACCTTTGCCAGTTATTCTACCGCCAAGCAGTAATGTGCAAACATTACTGTGTTCCGGTTTGAAGGGCAATGTTTCCAGAGAAATTACAGGGCTTAGAGATATAAGATCTTAGATCTCTGGGTGACGAGCGCAGTGCAGTGCTAGGTAATGATTTGGACTCTTCATGTTCCAATAGCTGCGTGTCACTGTGCTGTTATGTGTCAGGCATGTTGCTTACCATCAGGCACATGTCCTGATCGTCTCGTCACTCTTTATTTAAAAAAAAAAAAGATCGGACTCAGTCCCTCAGTCCCCAGTCTCAGTCCGTATGATGCATGACCTCGAAACAGTTTGGAACATGTCGATTTCCTCATGATGTTTTACTTCACCGTTAATGCTAGCAATGTACATTGTACAAAGATGTACATCTGCATTTCGACAAATACTCCGAGGTACAGACGGGATTCGAACCAATTCTACCCACTAAGCCACTAAGGCGTCTTTATAAATCAAATGATAGCCTCATCTGCAAATAGAATTACAATAAATATGTACCTAAGTAATTATTAATACGTTATTTTACAGCAGTACGAGTATAAGTACTTATGTACTTCTAATTATACCTCCCGTCTTCCATTATCATATTTATCTTCTTCACCATCCTACGAATGTCTGGAAGATATCGCTCTTAGCAATAGTCGCCAATTGCTACTTTGTTTTAAGGTGTTTCTGTATTCTGTTCTTTTTATTTAAGTGCAAGAAAGAGTTTATCTATCTATCTGTCATAAAATAATAACAGTGCAATGGGATTGCATTCACCCAGAAACTCCTAAAATCAACGGACTCCGGCGACGAGTGACAGATGAAATGTGGTCAGGTCCAATTTGGGGAGCGGCCGAACCTCAAATCTACGCTTTGTAACTGGCAATACAACAGGCGTGATTGTGTGAGCTTATATATGTACAAGCCTTAGTAGATCCAGAGCCAACATGCTGTTCCTGTGGTGAATATATCTGAACTGCCTTTTAACGTTTACCTACTTGTGTTCAAAAGAGTTTTATTTAAACTTTTATAGGTGTACTCTTGACCGCCATCTCGCCTGATGTTAAACGACAATGCGGTCTATGATGGAGCGTTTTTACTTAGAAAAAACAGATTCACTATGTATAATAAGTATGTAATTAAAACTATATAAGTATTATATCAGCTATCTGGCCGCCATATTACAAGCTATGCTTAGTTTGAGGTCAGATGGTATTGTGTGTGAATTGTCCACCAATATTTGAAGACACAAAGATTGTAATCATCGGGGAAAACCCACTCAGGCACTTTAGATATTTCTAATCTAAAGTGTACCGACAGCAAAACTAACATTGGATAGTTCCGGACCATATTTAAACTTCCTGTTAATACTTTTATTGCCAACCTGGAAAATCTGGATTTCATGGGATGGCCGCACTGTTATTTTTCTTCAAAATTTGAATAAGTGTGGTAAAATTACTTTGTATAGACTGTCTTTAGTTTTGAAGTTGTCTAAGCAGGTTTAATAAGATGGAAATATTTACCACGCGATAATGCGTGATTGGCCATACTTAACACAATTATTTTCATCAAAATCGATTCAAAATTGGCAGCACTATCGAGTAACGTACATACAAAAAACAAGCAACTGAAATCTCAAGTAATACCTAATAATAAAGGCAAAAGTTTGTGAATGTATGTTTGTTTGTTACTTCTTTACGTCTAAACAGCTGAAGCGATTTTAGTGAAATTTGGTATGGATCTAGCAGATACCATGGATTAACACATAGGCTACTTTTTATCCCAAAAATAACGGGAAAACTACGCCAATGTAAGGTCACTGTATAAACAATAAAATGAAAGTTTTTAGTGACAACGACTTTGTAATGGTAAATCATCATCAGTCCGAAGGGACGCTGTGCCTTAATACTTTTTTTGTCTGTCTCTACTACTATGTTTAAAAACTCTTCAGGCGGGCTAACCATGCCCGAGTGGAAGGGACGTGCCTTTCACCTCGCTCTTTATTGTGAGCGCATAACGTATCGGAGCAATTGCTTTCTTGAAGTGTCACCCGCAAACCAATTTATAAGACGTTGACGTCAAAAAACACGGTAACCGGAAAGAATCACCACCAATCCACACTTGAGGTGGTACACTATAGCATTAAACAATAAAAAAAAACGAGGTTAATTTAGTGTTTTACATCAAATGTTGAGAGAAAGTAGTGGCAATTTATTTTGCTGATTTTCTATTTTTAAACTTTTATATAGAAATCCGATGGTAGCGCCGCGTGTTAGCAGACATTATGCTGGCTGGCAGCTTATTGCTCTATTCCTAATCATTTACGGCACCGGTTCTCAAATTGGACCGGTAAACACCAAACGAAAATTTACAAATTTTCACTTCTCTCATAAACCTGCCTGTTCAGAAATAAAATAGGTATTTTTACTTATTTCATTAGAAAATTATATGGAAAACAATCGGGACGCGAATTCTCCTCCCAGAAACGTTATCAAAACTGGTTTGTTATTATGATGACCGGTGAAATAAAATCAGCACATACTTATAGCTCTACTAGAATCTGCCCACTATTTTGTTTGCGTAGATTTAAGAAGATGCCTATTTTATAAGGATTTTATCCCTTAGAATCTAAAGCTAATCTGCTAATCTAATCTAAGGCTTAGATGAAAAGTAGACTGTGTGTTATTCCATAGCACTATTTATTATATTTGACTTCCAAATTTCACCTTGAGTACGGAAGGTATACGTGATGTGGTTGAGCAATAAACGTACATACATTTCACATTATAATACTTACTAGAAGCATCGCGCAGTTAAACTGGTTTAATTCCCGCCACCTATGTACAATTTCAAAATATTATTTTTCTATATTCAATATTTCATCTAAATTCCTAAAATAGTTTATTGTTATTGCTCTAAAATATTGATACAATGATACTAACTCACGTTGTCATACTAGAATTTTCCACGGCTTCAATAAGTTTCGTAAGTGGTATTTTAGGGTCTCGATCTAAAGTTTCGCAAACACAGTGTTATAGTTATGGAGTCAGACACTGCAATTTCAGTGACATTTAGATACGAGTTCGTACTTTTAAATTTAAAAACATCTAGTTAGTAGTGGCCGAAACATTTTTTTTGTCATCTGATGTTTTATATTTTACAACGTATTTTTATCAATGGCAGAAATCGACACTTTTTTTTTTTTTTTTTTTTTAATTTATTTATTCACCAAGTTTCCTTGGATCCTAATACTTATTACAATCTAGCCTAATTTATTAAGTCTAGGCTAATGAGTAGTTCATATCTAACTTAAATTGCTACATAGTTCATAATATACAAGAAGGTGTCCATCAGCACTTTTCTCGTTGAGTCTATTAAGGGGAAGTCACTTATTTCACTTGACTTAGTACATTTAATTGTTTTATATAGTATTGCACTGCCACTACACTATGTTAACTCAAAAGGTTTTATTCTTTTAAGTCTCCTCACTGTGTCCGTGTTATCAAGGAGCTGGATAGCCTCGACATTCACATGATGATGAAGCCTGCGTTCATGTGCTTCTGCGTACTTTTTTATCACTTTGCCGACAAGATCCATTCCAAGATCTCGATGTATATCGGCATTTCTCACATACCAGGGCGCATTGACAATATCCCTGAGTACTTTGTTTTGAAAGCGTTGTATTATCTCGATGTTGCTATTTTTGGTACAGCCCCACAACTGTATACCATAAGTCCACACTGGCATTAGGACTTGTTTATATAATAACAGCTTGTTACGTATTGACAGCACGAAGTTTCTACCAAGTAACCAATACATGTTTTTGTAGCGCATAGCTAGCTAGCTAGTTCTTCTCTCTTTTTTTTGACGTGAGTTTTCCAGCGTAACTTTGTATCAAGAGTTATGCCTAAATATTTGGCTTTATTTTCATATGGTATACATTGTCCATTTATGAATACTGGATGATATTGTTTTTTCTTGTTTGTGAAGTCTATATGAACAGTTTTGGACTCATTTAGCTTAATACGCCATATTCTAGTCCAGTCATGTATTTTATTAACTGCTATTTGCACCCTCTCTGTGGCTTCTGCGTGGGTGTCACCTATTGCCAAGATAGCAGTGTCATCTGCGAAGGTTGCGATAGTGCTGTTTTCTAAAGCTGGGATATCGCTAGTATATAATAAGTAAAGTACAGGCCCAAGTACACTTCCTTGTGGTACTCCCGCTTTAATTTCTTTAAGCGACGAATATGAGTCTTCTTGTTTAATTCTAAATAATCTGTTCGTAATGTATGTAGAAATCGACACTTGACGGCCATATTTATCAATAATTTATTGCATAATACAAAGCTGACAAAGTAAGCAAAGCATTTGCCCTGTTAGAGCATAGCAATATAAATTGTACAATAATTTATAATACAGAGTTTTAAAAATCTCTGCATGGATACAAAACCTATGTTTTAACCGACTTCAAAAAAGGAGGTTTCTCAATTCGACCGTATGTATGTTCCTTTTTTTTTTTTTTTTTTTTTTATGTGTGTTCGCGGATAACTTCGTCGTTTATGAACCGATTTTGATGATTCTTTTTTGTTGTAAAGGAGATATTCCAAGGGTGGTACCATGATAAGGAAACCAGGATCTGATGATGGTATCCTAGAGAAATCGAGGATAACTTTCGAAAATTGTAAAGATGACTAAATGCATTAGTGAAAACTTGTTTAGCACTAAAAGGGTAAAATAAACTATTTTTTACAAATTAAACAATTCAACACCATAAATAGACACTCAAAGCGAAAATAATTTAATATAGGTAAATTATAACCTCTCTGCATGGATACAAAATCTATGTTTTAGATAGATACTACTTACTAACTACCACCTCGTATATATCTGTAGGTACCGACTTCAGGATGAGTGGGATATACCTTTTGAGTGTCTATTGTGGTGTACGTTTAGTATCTCTCTTACTAATAATAGTCTGCGGCTGCCTTGTCTGCGGCTGCCTTGTGGAATTCAGGAAATTTGTATGGGACCACCTCTGATAAAAAAGAATATAAATATCAATTCACCATTGACTTCAATACAACTTAAACATTACTGTGTTTCCTTTTGAAATCATTGCAATTCACAATGAGGCGTTTTCCCGACGCAAAAAGACTTGTCAAAGATAGTTCTAAATATTGTCAAGTGTGGCACCACTGTTGGTTTTTGTGAAATTTCTCTAACAAAATAAAACAGTGGCGCCACTGGAAATTGGGACAAATCTTTGACAGGTATTTTAACCACTTGAAAAAATAGGTTAAGTATAGTCTGTAAGAGCACATAGGGTACACACACTTTCTATCCCGGGGAAATAACAGGAACGTGAAGAACGCGGGTAAAACCGCGGGGCACCGCTGGTTTAAGTTTAAGAATAATTTTAATGATTAAATATATAAATGATTAGGTACCTACATATTATGTAGTGGTAGGGCTTTTGGCAGAGTCCGCCTGGGTAAGTACCACTTTGTCTTTGCCAGTTATTCTACCGCCAACAGTTCCGGTTTGAAGGGCAATGTTTGCAGATAAATTACAAAACAGATATGACATCTTAGATATCTGGGCGACGAGCACAGTGCAGTGCTAGGTAATGATTCAGACTTTTCATGTTCCAATAGCTGCGTGTCACTGTGCTGTTATGTGCCAGGCATGTTGCTTACCATCAGGCACATGTATTGCTCGTCTCGTCACTGTTATTTAAAAAAATATACATATGTAAATATAATAATATAGTAAGCACAGCGAAACGACAGTGACGCAGGCAGACGGCAGCACCTGTCTTTCTCGCAGAGGCATGAACAGCAGCCCCGAATTTACCCAAACGAATCTTTCATTTACGAACGTGACGATGAGCTTCATTCACAGCCTACGAAAAATTCTATGTTTGGTGTGCTAAAATAAGTATTTACTTTTAAAAAACAAAAAGCTGAATTGAGAACATTTTCTTTTGTTGAAGTATAATTGTATAAATTCACATTTGACTCATCTAATATGTATGATGTTGTTGTTTCTTGTTAATAAATGAGTCGAAAATTCTCCCCATTCTAATATTAATTTGCATCCAATGAGTCTATTTATCAATTTCCTGGAAGATAATTCTTCAAACAGGTCCCTGTTTCAACCCACAAATCTTGAATTTAGTGCTACGGGTCGGCTGATTCTGACACATATTGCCAATTTAAGACAGACTAGGGCGGATATACCGTTAGTGATGTGAAATGTAGGCTTGTTTTATTCGAACATTAACAATTCGAACAAATTCGAAATATAATGAATACAAATTCCTTTATTTGACACTAGCAGCATCTCATGATTTTACCCGCATAGTTCCCGTTATTTTATCTCACTCTTTATTTGATTACTTCTTTCTTTCTATACTTTATCTTCTTTTCCATTCCACTGTCTGCCTTGCCTGGAAAGGATCACTTTTAGAGACAAGGTCGCCATTTCCTACTATATTCTGAGATTGCTTTTTTTTAAGCTGTTTGTTTTGTGAAGTGCAATAAAGAGTTTATCTATCTATCTATTTTCCCGTAATAAAAACTAGTATATATGAGCACAGTGTGTGTACAGTGTGTGCACTGTGTTCCAAAATTTGTTATGATGTATTCATACTGTTCCGACCTGATTGAGCGGCACAAATCCAATTTTTAATTCATGAAATTAAATAATTTAAAACATTTGTAGGATAATAACATGGACACATTTGTGTACTCATCAGGTGCGAACTATATAATATAAAAGATACTGTAGATAGGTTTAGGCTTCGTTAGATCGTTGACGGGAATGCGAAGAGTGACCCCGTGACCCTGACACCTGACCAAGCAGGAGAGATCGGAGGGAGTTTTCGTTGGTAGGGGGCACCATGTCTGTCATCGCCATGGTGTCGAGTCCAACATACTTGAGACGATTCGCTTCTTAGCATTCCATGGATTCACCGTGCGGGTGCCGGGTCCATCGTGTGGCAGAGAGAGAAAACTCGAATAGATCCCGAGACTTGTGACTCGGGCGTAGGTTTAAGGGGCCCCTTTCTGACGTACATCAACACTCACCTTCACTACTCGTTTTTCTCTCCCTGTCCAGCCAAATCTGATATCAGCCTACTAGTGCAGCTTTAGATACTCGTTCTAGTATAGAACTTACTGCACTTCTGGATAAACCAAGGTCTAAGCAGGTTATAGAGAGATTTTGCTGGTATACCTCTCGCAAGAGAAGTAGAAGTGGGAACTTCTACAGCATATAAAGTAACTACTTAGCCGTTTTTTGTTAATTCGTTTAGGAGGTCGTAATGCTTATTTTGTTTCATCGCGTGGTCTTTAGGTATATTAGTTTCCCACGGTACGGTAAGTTTTACAAGAACTATGCGTTTCGTAGCTCTAGAAAAAAGGAAAATGTCCTGTCTGGGTGACGAAACACCCACATCATCTGGGATTTTGTAGTGCTTTTCATACGTGTCCATTAAAATAGTCCAATCAGGTGCTGTACCCAGGATTGAGTAAGGCTTGTACCTGGAGTTTGAAGTTAAGCCTTCTTTCACAAAGTTTAATTTGTCTTTTGTTTATCGTCAATCCCTTTTGGGCTTCACGTACGATGGCCATACCCCATGGTGGGGATACGTAAATGTATTTTCCCCATATAAAAAGGTAGGTGTAAGATTTTCCTAATACCAACAGGTTATTTACCCATATCAAATATTACGCAAATTAAATAGCAATAAAAATAAGGATAAAAACTAACGTGCGATGGCAGCTAGGCAAAAGGCAAATGAAACCATCAGGCATTCAATGCCAGAGGCAATGACATACTTTGAATCTGGGAAAATCGTTGGTTTATTGATAAAACAATTCCTCTACAATGCTCGTTCTTCTTCTAAGTTTTTGCGCGATTATCTTCATTTTTAACCGACTTCAAAAAAGAAGATTTCTCAATTCGACCGTATATATAATTAATAAAGTAAAATAACAAAGTACTTCATTTCGAGTCTTGAATCGAAGTATCGATTCGAAACCTTTTGTTTTTTAAATGCGGCCAGTCGTATTTTACTGTCCCCTCCCTAAACCTCCTTAATCGCTCTTATACACCAGAAAAAGGTTGAAATTGAAGATGCCATAAAACCATACTTATCATCCTATAAATTGCTGGCTTTAACAATTGGGATACCGTTGTCCTTCCTGATGACCTTTGAAGTACGATTGTGACCAGTAAAATGGCCTCGACGTCTTCCCAACTTATCAGCAGTTCCGTCATATGAATTGTAACTCTAAAGCTATGTGGACAAGGTTTATAATGACAGAAAAATAATATGATACAAGTTAAGAGTATGGTACGGTCTTTTAACTGCCTAAAATAAGGTTATATTCAATAACTTGACGTCGGAGCTTCTGTTTCCATTACTTTGTTCTGAGGAAAATTGGATGGGTTTACTTTTACTGCTCGTTGAGAATTGGTTTTTGTACTTTTTAATACGATAAAGACGATGTCTTAACTGCTGTTACACCTGCGCCTTTCCTTCTCATTGCTAGTATCATTTCTGAAGCCCTTTTTAATAACGATAATGATAATGAAATGTGTTCTCAAAATTTTAGTAATATTATCGTAATTTTAATTCTAATTCAGATTGGGGGCGATTGACCTCCACTGACGTCATGTTAAGGGTGTTTTGTACGCTAATATTATCCTACTGTCTACTAATATTTTAAATTTAAAATTAGATGTTTGCATGTTTGTTGCTCAATCACGTCGTAGCGCTAGAACGGGTCAGGTTGAAATTTGGAGCATAAATGGCATGTTACTTACCATCAAGCATATGTCATGCTCGTCTCTCGTGTGATATATCTACATTAAAAATAGCTTATAATTTGGAAAAACACATAGGCTCCATTTTATTGCAAAAATATAACAGGGACGGTAACTAAACGGGTAAAAACTCAGTGTGCTGCTGGATCTTTTTAGCTCAAGCACATCGAAACGGTTTAACGGCCCAAGTTGTAATTTGGAACACAGTGAGTTACAGTCGTTATTTCACGCATTTAAAACTATCCGTGCGGCGCGGTTTCAACCTTGTTTGTTTGTTTCACGACCCTTTTATTGTCTCGGGGGTTTTTTTTTAATTTTTTTTTAATTTAAATTAGCCACTCCACAGACTCCCAGGTCCGTGATCTTTGTCATTACAATTATCGTTTTTTACACATATCTTGGATAAGGAGAAGAAGAGGAAAATAGGAGGGAGTTGGGTACATTTAAAATCTAATTCTAGTGCTCGTCTGTAGAGCCGATCACTACCGGTTGGGATTCCGCTAGTAATCGACTCGACATCGAGTGTTTGCCTTGTCATTTGCCTAAGCTGCCTCCTCCCGGCCCAGAGCCTCCATAACGGCCGCATTTCTGTCCCTGATGGCCATCTGTAGGGGTTAAAATCGCGGATGGTCTTCGGTGATGCAGCCCACGCTCGCCGCACGAACCGACCGATGGCGTCGTCGGTGTCGTCAGCGTAGTATGTGAAGGTCCCCGTGTGCCGTGAGATTGCCACTACCGCATGGGGCACGCTCTCGTGCAGCTTCATGTTTGCCTTGGTTTTGATTACGATTACCGACTCGTATGTTGGTCCTTGAGCTTCATGGATAGTAAGGATGCGTGACCCGGTGCCTGATCCATAACCCTGGTTTGTCAGGGTCTCCTTCTCCTCTTGAGTGTGAACTAAGAAGAGGGTATTTGGTAGGGTGTTGGGTATTTGCGCTCCCTTATATCTTCTCTGTTCTAGGGACTTTATACGGGACGCTGAAGAGTACATACCGGAGTATATTTCCCTCAGTGCATATGCGACGTCCATTGGGTTTCGATGTGTGCAGAGCAACTCCTGGCTGATCTTTGTTACCAGGTTCGGGCGATGATACCTCATTTCGAAGAGATTTTCCCTGTCGATATAAGGCAACTGATTGACGTCTCCAATGAGGACAATTTCACCAACACCAGACAGCCTTGAAGCCATCACAATGGCTCCAAAATGGTTCATGAGAGCTTCGTCCACCATGAGGCGACTGAAACTTTCTCTACCGAAACCATTTACCAGAGCAGAAGCCATGGTTCGCACTCTGGTTTTGACCAGGTTTCCGATTCGGTGCGATAGCTTTTCTCTTAATCTTTTGCTGCCTCAGTTGTTGTAGTGATGATGGCGTCCTTGTCCACGTCGAAGTGTCTAATCACCCATGTTGTTTTTCCACATCCTGGAACTCCGTTGACCCACTGTATTCTCGGTACCTCCCAATTTTCCCAATCTGCTTTGACGTTTCCGTTCCTTCGATGGTCTTGGCCATCTCTAGGATCTTATCGTCCAGCATAATCTTGGTGCATCGGGCAGTAACTACAATTGGGTCGTTTGGTGGTGTCGCATAAACAGGCACTCCCGCGCGCTCTGTCTCTCTCTCGTTCAGTGTCACGAAGCCATTTTCTGCACTGTAAGCTGTCATATACTGTCCTGTCATGGTTCCCTTGATGACCCGGGAAGTGACATTATTGTAAATGGCTGCTTCGGCCTCCTCGAGTTTCGCCTTTAAAAGGCTTTCACTTCCTAGCCTATAGGACTGCATGATGTTTTCGCAGGTCTTGAGGTTGACTTGTCGTGTCGCGCTCAGTGTGGCTATGAATTCGATGAAGGCGTTGCGTGCATGGCTCCGCGGCTCCGAAGCCGTGACATAGCGGGGCGGTTCAACCTGTCCCATGTCGGCTCTCGTTCGGGCTGGTTGTTGCTGTGAAGCTGCTTTGGGGTCTTTGACGTCGAGGGGGCGATGAATGGGATGTGATTCGGAGTACGCTCCTTGCCGCTGCGTTGAAAAGCAGTCACGAACGCCGTGTTGGTGCCTCGGCTGCTAGTTAGATTGGCTGAGGCTTTTCCGCGGCTGCCCTCTGCTGTATTCTTTCGGAGCCGGTTTGGATGGTCGAACTAGGAACAGGATGTCCCCAGCTGTCAGTTGCATTTGTTTGGTCGTGCGAAGGGGCTCTGAGGAAGCTCAGATTTTCTCCCTGTCTTCGTATACGACAACCTCATGATGTTTAGAGGCCTCAATGCAACCCAGCCGGTCTGCGACTCTCGCTCTTGAATATTCGATTGCCATCGCATCCACGCTTATCACCCGGGGTGTTTCACCTGCATTTCTGCTCAGATGTGCGAGCAGCGCACTTGCCTGTGTGAAAGGCGTCCGACCTTCCGAGTACTCTATTAGTGCAATCGTTTTGTTTTTCGATCGCACCAACCGAAATCGGTGGCCGTCTACCTCGCACTCCCATTGAGCAGGCAAGACAATCCAGGCAACAAACGGGCTCGTTTCCGCTCCCAAGCGAAGCAAAAGCTTATTCCGAATCTTTCTTTGTTGCTGTCCATGAAGAGAGCCACTCCGCGGATACGGATCCCTGCTTTTCCTCGGTCTGCGTTCTCCAGTAGTTGTTTGACGGAGATGCTCTTCGAGGAGTTATGTTGGGCGGGAACCGCATGCCGCACGGCGTCCACAGACAGCGGGGCAGGGTGTGGTGGTGATGGAGGGCGCGTATTTGAATTAGTGGAGTTTCTCATGGCCGCTATGCGGAATGAGCTCTCCATGAAGGACAGGAGCCGTGTTCTGTTATCTGGATCTACTAAGATGTTGTGGAGATCCGAGACAACCAGTCTTCTGTCGATCATAGATTCGAGCTCATGTCTTGCGACCATGAATCGGGGACAATCGACTAGCACATGCCAGACTGTTTCGGGTTGGTTGGGGTCACACTCGCATGCCGGTTGTCTCGTGGTAAAAATTACTTTGTGTTTTTCCGGATTGTTCTCTGTTCATTTATACCAAATACCATCTAGGCCAAAGAGTTTACATATACAACGTATAGAGTTGGCACAAACGCTTTATACCGAAAGCACGGATAACATCTTTCTTGCCTTGTCGCTCTTGTGGAAGTGTCATACTTTTGTCGCGGCATATCACTCTGTTGCCATAGAAAGTATGCACGTCATCTGCTTACGGTTAACACAAAGAAACCGTGCGGGAAATCTAACTCTATTCGTAGTGTATGTAAACTCTTTCAAACAAACTCTTTACACTAAAAGCACGGGTCTGATCGTTCTCGTCTGTCGAAAGTGTCACACTTTTGTCGCGGGACATCACTATTTCGCCATAGCACACATACACCTCATCTGCTTACGATTGGTACAAAGGAACCGTGCGGAAAACCCTGATCTATTTATTTACTTATATTTTTGATTTATTTACTTATATTTTATCTACGATCTAGACTCATTAAGTAGTTTTGACATGAAAGAGTACCTAACAAAGATTCGAACAATACTCAGAAGTTCATACATTTTTAACAGGATAGTAGGATCTAGTAGCAGGATCAGGCGCGTGGAACAAAAAAGTGACAGCTTACTGTTAAATTTTTATTTAGTCTTCTAATCTACAGATGTCAATTAGTTTTAACCTTTTCCATTGAGAACCTAAAGATATAAGCTAAAAAATAGTAAAAGATAGTTCCTACAGCAGCGATCGCTGTGGCAGTAGCGACGAGTAAAATCGCCACGATGTCCAGTTGCAAATACTCCGTCCATGTAATGTTGGTCGGTGCTTGGAGATGGGAACTTCCTCCATGCCGAATGACATACTCCATCCACCAGACCACTCGCTCTAAGGGCTTCTGGGGCTGGTCGTGGATTTGAGACCGAAATTTCAGAATGTTGCGGCGGTAACTGAAAAGACAGATAGATAGATAAACTCTTTATTGCAATTAAATAATAAAAACAAAATACAGAAACACTTTAACAATAATAATCATGACATGAATTAATGAATGCCTTACATAATAAATTAAAACTTAAATGAATAAAAAAGGATGTATAAATTTAAAGCGACGATGAAATAATAGAGTGCCCAATTATGAAAAATTATGTGCACAAACAAACCACAACAGCCAGCGCCACAGATAAAACACGATCGAAAACTTTAATTATTATATGAAGACGAGTCTGTACAGAAGCTCATGCTAATTACTTGTAATTGTAACTAATATGTATGTTTGTGACTGACATGACAATAAAATTATTTCATTTAATTTCATCCCAATTTTCGATAATACTAGCGACCCGCCCCGGCTTCGCACGGGTGCAATGCTGATACTAAATATAAGTTTGTACCTACTAATAAAATTCCGGTCCAGCGGCAAGACGTTTCGTTTTACGTAGTCACATACATAAGTCGCAGTTTTTTGTGATAGATAACTTTTTTGGCACGACGGACGCACGCAATGTGTTAATAGATGGAACGAAACGTGCTTCACACCAAAGATGGCGACATCGGTTTGTTTGTCAGTGCCATCAGAATTTAGCGAAATTCTCCATAATCCGAATTTTGTGGACATAATATGTTGTCGACTTAAAATCATTATTTTTTATGTTTTTTATTCATATAAGGTGTCGATCAAGTCTACCGTACCCCTAGACGAAATTATTAATATAGATAATAATAATATTAGTAGAACTGAGGCTAAGAACTCATGACCCCAAGTTCCACGAGTTCCAACTGGCGCGATTGGCCGCTCCATGAGTTCTTAGCCTTGAAAGTAGGATTTCCATCGAGTCTTCGTCTACCTGTCATCATTGATCACAGTGAGCACCGCTTCCTCGAAACTGGCACTGGTCATCGTGTCGATATCCAAACTGACTCCCAGGCCGTGTCTAATGTACATCTGCGCGTTGAACCACTGGTCCCCAAGCAGTGGTATAGCAAGCAAGGGCACTCCGGCGAGGATGGCCTCGTCAGTGGATTGAAGACCCGCTTGCGTCACAAATAATTTTACCTTTGGATGCCCTGAAATGTTTTGAAGAATATTGTGGAACATTGCAACTGATCATTACTTACTGGTAAAGAGTTTTACTAATGCCCGAGCGACACGAGGCTAGTTTTTCAAGCTCGGGTAGCAAGCTAGGGCTTCTAGCTTCGTGTAGACATAACTAACGTTGCATAGCGTTGTCTACACGAAGCTAGAGTTCTAGCTTGCTATCTTAGCTTGAACAAGAATAAAATTAAAAATTTTGACTAACCCCCGACTACCTAAGATTTGTTATCTGTACAACATTCTACTAATCAAGCCCTTTCGTTTGATACCCATATTGAGGTAGCAGTGAAAAAAAATATAATTCGCCATTTTGTGGTGGCGGCCATCTTGGATTTGAAATTTGTTATAGCGTATAGTACTCTACTAGTTAAGCCCTTTCATTTGATACCCATATTGAGGTAGGTTGTGAAGAAATATTTTATCGGCCATTTTGTGGAGGCGGCCATTTTGAATCGATATTAACCAAACATAGCTAAGAACACAAGCACGGCAATTAACTTTCAAATAAAAAAAACGCATCGAAATCGGCCCATCCGTTTGAGCTCTACGGTGCCACAGACAGACACACACACAGACAGACAGACAGACAGACAGACATCGACGTCAAACTTATAACACCCCTTTTTTTGGTCGGGGGTTAAAAACTAGCCCCGTGTCGCTCAGGACTTATACTAAATCTATCTTACTGGCATTTTACAAAACTTCACTTAAGCTCTATCTTGTGTCTGTAATTTGATAAATGATTAGCAGTAGCCCTCGGTTTTACCCGCGTAGTTTCAGTTATTTTTTTGGGATAAAAAAAAATTGGTTGCCTGTAAAGTCGGTATACGGGCGAAAGTTTTACGTGACAACGACTTTGAGTGGTAAAATAATTTTACGGAAGGGACGCGTGCCTTTCACTTTTTATGTCTGTCTCTCTCGCTCTTAGGCGGGCTAACCATGTCCGAGTGGAAGGGACGCGTGCCTCTCACTCGCTCTCGTTGTGAGCGCATAACGTGAGCGGAGCGTAACGCAGTTTCTTGAAGTGTCACCCGGCAAACCAATTTATAAGACGTTGTCACGTCAAAAGTAGCCTACATGGTACAAACTTTTACACTAATAAGTATGCCCTTATGCCCGAGCGACTCGTTTTTCAAGCTGTGATAGCAAGCCGGCAAACTAGTACCTACTTCTAGCTTCGTGTCGACAACGCTACGCAACGTCGCGTCGGTTATGCCTACGCGAAGCTACTAGCTCGCTAGCTTATTAGTACTAGCTTGCTATCCTAATTTGAAAAACTAGCCTCGTGTCGCTCAGGTATTATAGGCAATATTAAGATTGCAAGCAACAATTAGCCCTCACCATAATTTACCTATGCCGCGTTTACAAAATTTTGTAACTCGGCAAATTTTCAAATTAACGTATTGAATTCTTCCCATACTTAAAAAAAAAATAATATACCCGTTTGTACGCATTTTCACTCATATAAATGCTGCGAATGATAAAATATTATTAAACTTACTCAGCAGATCAGATTGTGGAAACCATTTCGATAGTTTGATGTTTGTTGGGCGCCCAGGCATTTCATTCGCATCCCATTTCCATAAGACATCGTAAGGCAACTTCGAAAATATATCCTTCATGGACTGGATCTGGTTTGAAGGGATTTGAGAAGGACTTATGTTTGATCCGAAGCTGACGTATATCACGCCATTTACTGATGAGTTTAGATAAGTCTCTAAATCCTGAAACACAACAAAAATTGGCAGTCATAGGAACTGCCGATAGAAGTAAAAAACATATAACTCAGATAGCTTGATAGCTTACTTTGGAAACTACGCGGGTGAAACCGGAGGGCGTGGCCATGAGCATGGCTTCAAATGCTGAAGCATTTGTCGATGGCCAATGGCCATGGTCCCGAGTTTACCCGAAGATTTCTTATCATTCCCGAGCGTGACGCTATAATTCAATTCATGGTCCACCAAAAACCTGTCTGTGGCGCGCCAAAAGAAGTTTTCACTTCAAAAAAGACCGGACAATAGGCAGGAACGAAGTTGCTTCAGATAATGTCGAAGCAACACAATTTGCAAAAAAAATATTAATATTTAATTTAATTGCTTAAATTTATTATTTACGATACGTTCATTTGAAAAATGAAATTTGCTACGCTGGTCACGGGCATTTGTTACACGTCACTTCCGTTATATATTTTTCTTACGGTTTTTTTTCAGTTCGGTCGTGCAGCAAAATCTTAATATCCTCCATGCCTGCTATTAGGAACTTCGTTTCAATAACCAGAACTTTATGTTCCTCCTGGTCTAAGGGCTTTGTATTTTTCTTCATAAGGAGTAAGTCAAAGCCATATTTCATAACGCTGGCCCAGTTTTGGTGACAGACGATGTATATCTTTTTTGGAACATGCTGGTTCTCTCAGGATATTTTCCTTCATAATTAAAGCCAGTGGCGATATCAAACGTACCATACCATAACATACCGTACGAAAAAATATCTTAAAGGTGTACGAGGTTTGAACCTACGATGTGATTGATTATGATTTAAAACGTTCTGCGTTCAAATAGCTTTTTTGTAAATCTGCTATCAGTAATGACTTAAACAAAACAGCCATTAGATAATTAATTGGTAATCGCCCATATATTTTAAGGTCGTCCTTAATTATCATCTGATATTTGTCTAACCAGTTCAAAAATTACTCATTTATGTGTAGTTTCCTGTGCGGTTATCCGGTTCTTGTCTTCTATTTTGCATCTTGTACATGCAATATTCAAAAATACTATTTTGACTTGACAAAATGTAGGATCTGGTATTTAACTAAGTATAACGTTTACAAAAATATGCTGGTGGCCTCAGCGTTAAACCTGTTAGTTTTGACGTTTTCAATGTGCCTCTCGCCTTTGTACACATACGCCAAAATCTCTAGAACCACCTTCAGATAATTTAACCCAAAACCGCGGTATAATACCTTTGGCAACTCTTTCTCAACACTGCGATGGATTCCACCCATGTAGACCACATTTGGAGGCACTGGTCTATTGCTGTCCCACATTGGATATACGTTCAAAAACAACATCTGTGCGTTCTTCCTGAGCTCTCTAAGTAACGGGACATCACTTTCGAAATTCTCCCGAATCAGCTGATTTTCCACATCTTCTAAGGAGTCATAAAGAGTGTGTATTTTATAAAGGTTATAAAGCTCTTTCATTCTTTCCCATATAGTTGTGAAACTAAATTTTCGATTATAAAGTGTCGGATACAGAATTGGATGGGTAGGTGTTCCAAATGATTGAAATCCAGCGTGGTCTCCCCCAAAGGAACTCACTAAGATGGTAGGACCTTTGAAGAAATGGGTGAATACAAGAGCGGGTCGTACCCAAGCTTCCAATATCACCAAATCAAAGGTGTCATTATCTTTCCGTATCTTATGGACTACATCAGATTTCAGCAAATCCAGTGTGACTTCCTTCATCATGTTATATGCAGCAGAAAGTTGTACGCACAAATTGTCTTTACTTCCGGATTGTCCAATGAAATCTTGTCTAGCCTTTCCGTAGGCCAAATCGTGGATGTCTATTTCTGTTATGTTAGCTGCTTCGTGTCCTTTAAATAATGCTGGGTCTGTGGTTATGACGATTATTTTGTGCCCACGTTTGGCAAGTTCCTGGGTGATAGGACGGAAAATGACTTGGTGACTTAGCGATGGGGTTGGCACTACAACTAAAATCCTGGCACCGGCCGCAATTGTTAACAAATTCAACAATTTCAATATCCTCAGCCCATACATGTCTAATATTTTTTCCAGTATCGATGCTTGTATTTTTCCGTGGTTTTTCCAATTGATATTTTATTGAAGGTCTGAAAACATAATTACATAAATAAATTATATTTATCAATATTTATCAAGGCTGGATGTGTTACTAACTGATGCAATAATTTATGTTTTTCGTAAATGTAACATCATGATAAATAGATTATTAATAACACATAGGGGATTAGAACAAACCCGTATACATATTTAGTGGTCAGTCCGATAGCTCTAAAGTTTACGATCGCGTCCGGCGATCTTTTACACCGAGAGCACGCGCGCGGCATCTTTCTTGCGTTTCGCTCTTTTGGTCGGACTGGACTTCCTAAAAATACGTGAGGTTATCAATTCGACCCCTATGTTTTTTTAATAACCACGTTACCTTTTCATAACCTCTGAACATGATAAATAGTGTCCGGATTATTAATAACACAAAAATCTATTAGAAAAACCCAGTATTACAAATAACCACCATCTATTTGCCAGACGTCAAATTTGTAGATTGATGCAACTAAAGAGTTTATCTTATACTACGTTAGATTTGGCTGGCACAAACGCTTTACACCGAAAGCATAATAATGATTTTATCTTTTTTCGCTTTTGCCTTTTGTCGCTTTTTTTAATTTTTTGTACGAAAATAGTTTTGTCGTTACACATCACTCTGTTGTCATAGAAAGTATGCACGTCACCTGCTTACGATTAACACAAAGGAACCGTGCGGAAAATCTAACTCTATGTGTAGTATATTATGTAAACTCTTTGATAGCAACCGATGACTTGAATGTTGAAACAGTTATTCATTATGAATTTTATTATAATTAATCACTTTCACCTTATCGTACTAACATTATTATTATTAGCTGTGCCCCCGGGGCTACTCCCCCGGGATACAAGAACAAAATTAAAAATTTTGATAAACCCTCGACTACCTCAGATTTGTTACCTGTACAACATTCTACTAGCAAAGCCCTTTCATTTGATACCATCTTGAAGCGGCCATCTTGGATTTGAAATTTGTCATAGTGCAATGTATTCTACTAGTCAAGCCGTTTTGTTAGATACCCATATTGAGGTAGTAGTGAAAAAAATAATTTAATTCGCTATTTTGTGGTGGCGGCCATCTTGGATTTGATTTTTTATAGTGTAAAGTATTCTACTAGTCAAGCCCTTTCATTTAATACCCATATTGAGGTAGGTTCTGGAGAAATATTTTGTCCGTCATTTTGTGGAGGCGGCCATCTTGAATCGACATTAACCAAATATAGCTAAGAACATCCGCACGAATATTTACTCTCAAATAAAAGAAACCGCATCGAAATTGGCCCATCCGTTTGAGCTCTACGGTGCCACAGACACACACACACAGACAGACATCGACGTCAAACTTATAACACCCCATTTTTGGTCGGGGGTTAAAAACGTGTTCTTTCAGACTATAA
The DNA here is from genome assembly GCA_017562165.1 of Ectropis grisescens. Classification (NCBI taxonomy): domain Eukaryota; kingdom Metazoa; phylum Arthropoda; class Insecta; order Lepidoptera; family Geometridae; genus Ectropis; species Ectropis grisescens. The sequence goes on along the minus strand of CM029794.1, from coordinate 17,396,165 downwards.
TCTAACTGTGTTGCTTTCGGCCCGATCCTTTCATATTTTGATATACTCTTTATTGACAAACCAAATTAAATAAAACACAGAAAAAAATAACAATACATTTTAGTGCGACAAGTGGCGGCCTTATCGATGAAATCGGAAATATACTTGTATATATAAGTAGACGATAGTCTGTAAGAACACTTAAGCTGGATTTTATCCCGAAATATCGGGAACGGAAACTGGGTGGTTAAAACCGCGGGGCGCTGATAGTTTATACTATTAGTAGGCTGTCAATGTTTGTTGCTCAATCACGTCGCAATGTCTGAACGGTTCGGGCGGAAATTTGGAGCATTTATAGATTATAGTCTGAAAGAACACAGACCGTTCCCCGAACAAAGCGTGCCCCGGAAAAATAACAGGATCACGGGAACAGAGTTGTAAAAGTTGTTTCTTATTTATTTTAATATCAGTCATTGATTCTGGTTCATAGCATTCCAAATATTAGTAAAACCACCCAACTATATAAAATAATTGCCATAAGATACCCTGTAATGAGCGCAGTGCAGTTCTATTCGATTATTATACAAACATCTATAAACATCTATATTGGTGTTTGCAGTTAAGATAAGATGTTACAAAGCATTTTAAAAGTTGACCCATACCAACTGGCCTTTCCGAGAGGCATGCAATATCTATATAAATTCTTCGTTGTGAAATAGCTGCGTGATACAGTACGTTTTGGTTACCATCAGGCGCAAGATTTGCTTGATACGTCACTCGGTCCTATAAATTATATCTTATATAGTTATATATCGTATCGATTAATCATTTTTGGGATAACAAGCGAAAGTAAACATTTTAGTTAAGCTAATAACTACCAAGAATCATCTTGACGACGACAAATTTGTAAACAAGAACCGCATCGGAACCGGTTTAGTCATTTAGAAGGTACGATGCCACAGACAGGCGACACAAAAAAGCTAAGTTAATGCACAGAAATCAGAAATCCGCATCGTCGCTTAACATCAGGTGAGATGGCGGTCTAGTTACCTACCTATAATAGCCAAAAAACAGAAGTCAAGCTTCATAAATATAATGATCACTCGAACAACGCACACATAGACAGTGCTATCTACACGACATCTGCGAACAGGTTGGGAACAGGACGTCTATATTATATGTAATATATACAAACAAATAAGGGCGGATCCAGCTTTGGCTCCAAGGGGGTGTCACATGGCGCCATTGGGTAAGTACACATAGTTGAGGGCAAGCCACAATACTGTGAGATAAATACATGCATGCCTTTGTAATAGTGGTCCACCTAGGTACTGGACCCTGCTCAAAGGGGGTAAGTACCACACTTTTTCCAGTTATTCTACCGTATCTAAGCCGTATCGTACCATATCTAAGCAGTAATGTGCAAACATGATATATACGCATGATAATGTGTTCCGATTTGAAGGGCAATGTTTCCAGAGAAATTATAGGGCTTAGATATATCTTAGATCTCTGGGTGACGAGCGCAGTACAGTGCTAGGTAATGATTTCTACTCTTCACGTTCCAATAGCTGCGTGTCACTGTGCGGTTATGTGGCAAGAATGTTGCTTACCATCAGGCACATGTCCCGCTCGTCTTTAGAGGTATACTATAAAAAATGTGTAATTAAATTTATATCACTACTACTACTGATTACATACATGATACATTTCGTGGATATTTTTCACAAATTAATAATTATTGGATAACTCACCACTTTAATGCTTAAAGCTTTCACTAATACCTACTGCTCATCTCCAATTGGTAAATTTTTAACACAATTTTGTCGAACAGCGACGCTCTATAGGTACTTGTTACCTGAGGACCGGTTAGAGAATAGCTGCTGCACCGTACTAAGCATAGCATTTATTCAAGCGTAAACTAAAAGACTGGCTAGCTACTAACACATTTTATGACCTCAAAGAATACTTTGACTGGAAGCAAGTCAAATAGTCCTAAGTTAGGTCTTAGCTCTCATGATCGAGATCATACTTCGCATAAAATTGTGGTTGTTTTAAATTAACGATAGTGTTTCTTTTTATTGTATGAAATATAGCTTATTTATTTCAATCTGCACATTAATTAAAATGTAAAATTATAATTAACAAAATTTATTAATATGTCATAGATCTATATGTATACTGTGTTTCAAAGTTAATTAACTGTACCTATGTTAATTTTGAGGATGATAAAAAAAAGATTGTATGAAATTACGTAAAACATTATTGTACGTTCGCGAGGACAAAACTGTTGAAAAGATTATTGTATCCACCTACCATCTATGTACACAGTTTGTACAATAAAGATATTCTTATTCTTATAGTCTACAGGGTTACAAATGCTCAGCCTGCATTTAAGGGCATGTTCTGTATATATAAACCTTCGACCAATTATACTCGTACCTTGATCGAAGATATAAACAAACAACTTTTGTTAAAACTCTATACATATACAAAAAAAAGTGTTTGTTGTCATTCCCAAGACTGTTTACCAGCTGTTTAGTGTCTATTCACTTCAGTACATTATTTTTAAAGCGCGTGCGCTTTTTTTTAAATCAGTTTTTTTTGTTATGGGACTTTTATGACAAGTCACGTGGCAGTCCCATCATTTATAACACTTGGTATGCTAATATTAAGGTAGTTGGTAAAACAAAGGTAGGTACTAAAAGGCGTTAAGGGCTATTTCAACATGTGACAGGATCAGTTGAGGTAAGCCACATACCCGAACAGGTCTCTGGCCGCGTCTGACGCAGACTCAGCACCCGGTGGAATCTTCCCACGTCGAGGCTATTCAGCTGGTAGTTCGTCTCAACCGTGCGCTCTTGTAATAGGGATGTTATCAATTTCTCGCAACTGCCTTTATTTTGAAGATTGACCCTTGTTTACCGTAAAAAAATTACATTTTCTTTCAAAATATTAGTAATTTCGATGAGTAAATATACAATATTAGACTAATTTTGAATTTTGCCGCTAAAACACTAACGACTGACATGACGTGACTAGTCGCAAAACATTGGTCGCGATTCATGACTGTATGTCCAGTTTATGTGTTTTCTTATCATTACTTGAATACAAACAATCAAAATCGTCGTCGCTAAGATAGCAAACTATAATAAAAATTCGGAAAAGTAAACAGTTTAATCAGTTTCAAGAGTTTGTTTTGCGACTAGTGACGTAATAATTCATATTGGTGTTTCCAGTTTCGTGACAACAGATTAAAAATATAGTATTTAAAATCATTTATAAAATAATTACTACGTAATTTTACATTATAATAATGTGATTTTCGATATTCTATTAAGTAATGCAAACTATCATAAAATTAACATTAAACATTAATGTGTGATTAGTGTTAACATCCCTATTCAACAAGAGCGAAAGCTCTTGTTCATTCATTCCTTTTAGACCGGGCAAATACACTTTTTTATTTTGTTTGTTTACCCGAAGATATCTTTTATTAAAGAGCGTGACGCTTGAGATCAATTCACAGCTCACAAAAAAAAAATGTTTGTGGCGCAACAAAATAAGCTTTCTCTTTAAAAAAATACTTATGTAATATAATATTATGCATGTAGGTAGGAGCGAAGCTAGTAACAACTGCAGTAGTTAAATGCGCACTGATTTATTCCGATAAGAAAATGGTGGTCGCAGCCACGCATATATAACTATTTACATATATGTATACACTATACAACACGTAGTAACAATCAATCGATCGAGAAGCGTCCCAAAAGGCTCATAGGCAAAGACACTCTGGTGCGAAAAAGACTTCCAGTGTTAAACATCGCCGCAAAATTGCTAGCTTACCGGTTTTTTATCGGATACACTTCAGAAAGTATGCTACTGATCTGCACGATCTAATACCACCTTGCCCTATTTTCTATCGTACTTCTCGTAACTCGAAGAAGCGGCACCGTTTCATGTTGGATATTTCAAAGACACGGACAAAGAGGTTTGACTCTACGTTTGTGATAAGAACGTCTAGGATGTGGAATGAGCAGCCTGGGTGGGTTTCACCGCTAGTTATAATCTTGGTGTCTTCAAATCGAAAGTGCATCTGTTTCGTCTAGGTAAACACGCACCATCGTAGACCGCATCGTCGCTTAACATCAGGCGAGATGGCGGTCAAGAGTAAACCTATAAAAGTAAAAAAAAAACAACACCCAGACACAGATCAAGGATTTGTATTAATTACATGACTATTTGCATTGGGTGGGAATCAAACCCAGCATCTTCGCAGGAAGATTTATTTCCCCAACATTCTTCTAACCGTGCTCCGTTTCGCGTCCGGCGCGGCGCTAGGGTACGTCGTAAATAATTTTTGTACGGAAGGGTGAGAGCTCCATTTGTTATCTGGGCCATTATTCTACTAAGTGCTGCTCCAGATGTCTGCCCATCTCCACAACGATCTGTGATTTCGAATGGCACATTATTTGCTGGGTCATGAACGAATTTTGCGGCTAATAATTTGTTTTCTACGAAAAAAAAACAAATTAAACCCCATGCCCGAAATTTTTTGTGTGAGATTTGTTAACTACTCGTCAACACAGACACGGCAGCGGGTAAGAAGCTAAAACTACGTCATCCAGATAAATGCAAGTAAATTTTAGTTTTTTGTTGATATTTCAAAAATCGCCACACTGATTTCGATAAAATTTATATGGGACTACCTCTGAACTATGATCTACCAAACCAACAAGAACAAAATTAAAATTTTTGACTAACCCCCCGACTACCTCAGATTTGTTATCTGTACAACATTCTACTAGTCAAGCCCTTTCATTTGAAACCCATATTAAGGGAGTTGTGAAAAAAGAAATGTATGTCGCCGTTTTGTGGTAGCTGCCATCTTGGATTTTAAATTTGTCATAGTGCAAAGTATTCTACTAGTTAAGCCCTTTCGTTTGATACCCATATTGAGGCAGTAGTGAAAAAAATAATGTAATTCGCCATGTTGTGGTGGCGGCCATCTTCGATTTGAAATTTGTTATAGTGTTTAGTATTCTACTAGTCAAGCCCTTTCATTTGAAACCCATATTGAGGTAGGTTGTGAAGAACTATTTTGTCCGACATTTTGTGGAGGCGGCCATCTTGAATCGATATTAACCAAACATCCTTCAAGATCCATCCATCCAACAACCAACAGCTAAGAACATCCGCACGGATATTAACCTTCAAATAAAAAAACCGCATCGAAATCGGCCCATCCGTTTGAGCTCTACGGTGCCACAGACAGACACACAGACAGACAGATAGACAGACAGACAGACATCGACGTCAAACTTATAACACCCCTTTTTTTGGTCGGGGGTTAAAAAATAAACATCAAAATCGATTCTCAATAGGTGTGACGACAGTTCCCGCAATAATATTAATTGATATAATGACAGTATTTAAATAGAATAAAATAATTATGTACCAACTTTCATTTTGATATTTTTTAGTTTAACTTACTTTATGATCATTCAAAGCTGGATGGACAAGTCCATTTAAAAGTACGAAATTATTAAACAATGTACTTATCATTGGATATCCCATTCAAATCCAAGTTACTTCTGTTATGAAACCAGTTTCCTAAACGCAATATTTAATATAGCTACCATACAAACTTTACACACGACGCATAGAAAATACGGCACTGTGACGTCACGTTTCTGTAGTGATTTGTATGAAGCGTTTTTGGAAGAGTCAAAAATTGTGATTTTAAAATCGTGATATCACGGGAAGTTTTTAAGATAACAAGGTAATTCTTTCACATATGTTTCAGTTATTGAGTAGCTGTTTGATGGCTTTGATTTTGAATCAAAAATGAGTCGACATTTCTATTGGCGGAGATATTACGTAGCAAACAAACATAAGAACATACAACCTTACATAATGTATAAATATTTAACTTTTTTGCATACAATTGAACTGAAAACCTTGTTAGTATTTGAAATCCTGCTGAGACACAAGAAGTTGGCGTAATTGTGCTCACCAAACATATCACACTTAAATAGCACTACCGGATAGAAGCCAGAAATTAATGGACGATGAATCGGATGACATATAATATGATACAACCGATGAAAACCTAAAAATGAAAAAAGTAGAAGAAGGCTATCAGCTGACTAATATTTAACATTGTATAAATTCAGACCAATAGAAACTATGTTGCCAGTAGTGTGACCTTAGTGACGTATTGCATGCCTCTAGAAGAAGAGGTCAGTTTGTATTGGTCAACTTTAAAAAATTTTGTATCACCTTATCTTACCTGCAAACAGCAATAAAGATTTTTGTGTTTGTGTAAGTATGTATTTGTTAAAAAACATACCTACTACCGAAATTAGAGCCTCCATCTTTTTTGAAGTCAATTTAAAATACAGCATTTATTGATATATTTATTTACAGTGAATTTCGGTTATAACGACAGCGGCGGGACCACTTAAATATCGTCGTTATATCCGACGTCTCTATATCCGAAATAATAAATAAAATACGTTTTTGCCGCATTGTTGAAATTGTAATGTAAAATCCCAAATTGTTTTTTTTTAATAATGAGCGACGAAACGAGCAGGACATGTGCCTGATGGTAAGCAACATGTCTGCCACATAACAGCACAGTGACACGCAGTTATTGGAACATGAAGAGTCCAAATCGTTCCTAGCACTGCAGTGCGCTCGTCACACATAGATCTAAAATGTTTTATCTCTAAGCCCTGTAATTTCTCTGGGAGCATTGCCCTTCAAACCGAAACACTGTGATGTTGGCACGTTACTACTTGTCGGTAGAATAACTGGCTAAGATGTGGTACTTTCCCAGGCGGACTCTGCCAAGAGTCCTACCACTACAAGTATAAGTTCTCATTGTAAAATTTAATTTTATGAATAAAAGATCAGACCGTTAAAACAAAATAATATATGTCATGTTACATCTCTAGGGCAAACAGAGCTTGGCGCTATGTTGTATACATGTTGCTTACCATCAGGCATCCACCTCATTCGTTGAAAAAGGAACTTCTCAATCACGTTATATATAAGATCTCGCGTCCCAAAGAAGCAATAAAGGGCAGAAATCCAATCAAACTATCTGAAAACTGTTTCGATCGAATCCAAATATTGGAATCGTTCTTACAATATCGAGAGCCAGATGGGACTTTACCCTCCATATCGAAAACTACGTTATAATTTAAAATATTTAAAAAAACCATTAGTTCAAAACCTTAGCAGCAGCTGATAATCTTGTTCAGCAGCTTTGAAACAAATTCGTATTAAATTCGGTCTATTTGTAGCATGGATCATAGATGTAAATCGATAGATGTTCCCTCCCAAACTTCAGGTGCATGGAATTATGTCATCGTTGCGAAGAGTAAGCTCACTCTTTCCCCTGTAGTCGGTTGTAGGAAGCGGTTAACGCTGGACGTTTTTACCAATCACTATTCGTTGTCAACAACCAAAATAAGTAGAACTACAGCACACGTCGCCGCTAGCGATTGTAGGGGTCAAGTAGATTGGGTGTGATGTGAACTGCTTACGATACACACAGAGACGCAAGTTTATTAACAATTTCAAGGTCCTCAGGGCACATCAGTTGGATAATATTGATGTAAGTATACGACATCTTCCATTAGTACTTCATAGGTAAAAGCAGGAAAATATTTTACGTTCATCAATCATCAACAGCCCACTAAATGTTCCCACTGCTGGGACTCAGGCCTTCTCTTCCAAGGAGAGAGTTAAGGCCATAATCCACCACGCTGGCCCAGAGCGGGTTGGTGGATGACACATGACTTCGAAAGATTCTATTAGATGTTTTCCTTCACCGTTTTAAGTTAGCGGCATTACGCACATGACTTCGAAAACACAGTGGTGCGTGTGGGGTTTGAACCCGGGGTCTCCGGATCGGCAGGCGCTGTTCTCCCGACTAGACCAGCCGTATCTTTTACGTTACCAATTTTACTGGTATTGTTTGTGCATGAGTAAGGGTTGCCGTCCGTCCAGATTTCCCCGGATTCGTCCTAGTTCGTCCTTCGTCCGGGGAGCGTCCAGACCGGACTTTATTTGTGGTCCAGGTTTAAAAGTTTAAAATATTGGGCCGCCGGAACTCACGCACTACTCAATTTCTACGAAAAACGTAATTTTGAAATAAAATGGAGGGGGTCACCAGTACGCAGCCTCAAGCTTTGGAGGGGGTCACCAGTACGCAGCCTCGAATTTTGGAGGGGGTCACCAGTACGCAGCCTCAGGTTATACAATAAAACGAGCAAAAAATACTTTACTAGTAGCGCCCCACGATTTTACCCGCGTAGTTCCCGTTCTAGTTGTTTTCCCGCGTTAAAAAATAGTCTATGTACTATTAGATATTTTTAATTTTCGTAGGTTTTTGTTTAACGTATACGATTTTGGGGGGGTCATGTCCCCTGTGACCTTCCCCCCCTCTCGGACCGCGCATGATTAGAGTAGGCTTAAAACATTTAAAAGTCAAACAATGTTTGATCAGACGAAACGAAGTTCTATTTCGTTCCGCCGTTTTATCCATTTAAATGTCTTTGGAATATCCACCATGAAACGGTGCCGCTTCTTCGAGTTACGAGAAGTACGATAGTAAAAAGGGCAAGGTGGTATAAGATCATGCAGATCAGTTGCACACTCTCCGAAGTGTATCCGATAAAAACCCGATAAGCTAGCAATTTTGCGGCGATGTTCAAGACTTTGAAGTCTTTTACGCACTAGAATGACTTTGCCATGGTGGATATTCCAAAGACACGGACAAAGAGGTTTGACTCTACGTTTGTGATAAGAACGTCTAGGCTGTGGAATTAGTTGCCTGAGTGGGGTTTTCCCGATAGTTATAATCTTGGTGTCTTCAAATCGAGAGTGAATCGGTTTCTTCTAGGTAAACACGCTCCATCGTAGACCGCATCGTCGCTTAACATCAGGCGAGATGGCGGTCAAGTGTAAACCTATTAAAGTTAAAAAAAAAAAAAAAAAAATGTTCTAAGTGTACTCTAAGTTATAAGTTTATTTCGAGATTACGATTTTCGTAGAAAGTAGATGTTGTGGTCCTGCACTATCAACTGAGGAACCGACTCGCTAAATTCTTAGTAAAATTATGATAATAGATAACTAAATTTAATCTTTAAAAGTGTGAAAATGCATAAAAATATGATTTACCTATAACGTTTTCAACAGCTTTAGTTCCACTGATTATGTTTAAAAAAACTTGTTGACATGACCTAACTAAAACTGTTTTAGCCTTGATATACGTCTCTCTTTTCTTTCCGCTTGTAATGATAGAGACCGCAATAGCAAAGCGAAAGCAGATTTAGTTGGGCGGTAGAAGGGCGGGTTCTGATCTCTAAAATCCAGGGGTTTTACGAGTCTTGTCCTGGTTGCCAAATTTTAGAAATGGCAACCCTATATGAATAGCTATTAGTTTGTAGTGGTAGGTCTCCTAGCAGAGTCCACCTGGGGAAGTACCACACCTTTGCCAGTTATTCTACCGCCAAGCAGCAAGTGTTCCGGTTTGAAGGGCAATGTTTCCAGAGAAATTACAGGGCTTAGAGATATAATATCTTAGATCTCTGGGTGATGAGCGCAGTGCAGTGCTAGGTAATGATTTGGACTCTTTATGTTCCAATAGCCCCGTGTTACTGTGCTTTTATATGTCAGGCATGTTGCTTACCATCAGGCACATGTCTTGATCATCTGGTCACTTTATATAAAAAAAAAAAGGTACAGAAAATACACACTGAGTAGTAACTTAATTATGGTTAGTTTTTGTTACATTTAAATGCACAATTGTTTAAATAGTACTTAGTTATTTTAGTTATGTTACATAAGACCAATTATTCGATATACCTACATTGTGCAATGTGTAGTTATCAGGGAAAATGGTATTTCCTCAATAACATGTATATACAATAAACGAGTATAATACGATACAGATAAGATGTCTCTAAGATAGTGCAAACATTTAAAATACATACATACGAATAAACACTTTGTCCAGCAGGATCTAATTTATTAATTTGATTCCTAGGTTTTATGACAGAAAGCTTCTGAATTCCTGTATTTTATTTGTAATAAACATACCGAACACACCGACCATATGATCATCATCATCATCATCATCAGCCTATCTTAGTCCACTGCTGGACATAGGCCTCTCCCATGGCTCGCCACTCAGCCCTATCCTCAGCTATACGTCTCCATCCACTGCCTGCTGTCTTCCGTATATCGTCACTCCATCTAGTCTCAGGGTGTCCTACACTACGTTTGCCGATTCGTGGTCTCCACTCAAGAACACGTCTACTCCAACGGTTATCGGTTCTGCGACAGATATGACCGGCCCATTGCCACTTCAGTTTGCTAATGCGTTGAGCTATGTCGGTTATTTTGGTTCTCTGACGGATCACTTCGTTCCGAATACGATCCTCAGAGAAACTCCAAGCATAGCTTTCCATAGCTCGCTGCGCGACTTTAAATTTGTGGACCGCCTTGACTGTCAGCGTCCAAGTTTCGGCACCGTAGGTCATGACAGGTAGGACACACTGATTAAAGACTTTTGTCTTTAGACATTGTGGAATAGACGACGAGAAGACACGACGTAGTTTGCCAAATGCTGCCCAGCCCAGCTGAATCCTTCTCATGGCCTCACTTTCGAAATTGTGCTTCCCTACTTCGAGCGTCTGCCCTAGGTACACATATTTCTGAACAATTTCTAGAGGGACGCCATTTATAGCAACCGGTCCCGGAGTCACACGCTCGTTAACCATGATCTTGGTTTTATCCACGTTCATCCGGAGACCTATGCGTTGAGAAGCATCAACTAGGCCATTCAGCATCGACTGTAAGTCCTCCAACGATTCAGACATTATGACGATGTCATCAGCAAATCGAAGGTGCGAGATGTACTCGCCATTTATATTTATGCCACATCCAGCCCAATCAAGCGTCTTAAACATATCTTCGAGAGCGTTTGAGAACAATTTGGGGAAATCACGTCCCTTGTCTCACTCCTCGACGAAGATGGATATGTTTCGTCTGCTGGTTTTGGACTTGGACTGTCATCGTTGCGGCGTTATACAGACATCTCAGCACCTCGATGTATCGCCAGTCGACTTGACACCGTTGCAAGGACTCCAGAACAGCCCAGGTTTCGATCGAGTCGAATGCTTTCTCGTAGTCCACAAACGCTAAGCATAGGGGCCGATTATACTCTTTGGTCTTCTGTATAATCTGCCTCACTGTGTGGATGTGATCTACGGTACTGTACCCGCTTCGAAACCCAGCCTGTTCGGGGGATTGGAACTCGTCGAGTTTCCGTACCAGACGATTTGTGATAACCCTTGAGAACAGCTTATAGACATGGCTTAGTAAAGATATCGGCCGATAGTTCTTCAAAAACGTTTTCTCTCCTTTTTTGAAGAACAGGATGACCACGCTTCTATGCCATGCCTTCGGAGTTCTCCCGGTGAAGAGAACCATATGATAAAATGGTCTAATTGTTGGGTATTATTGTTTTTTATAATTGTTATTTTTTATTTTATTATTATTGATGACATTTTAATTTAATTTGACAATTACAATAATGTATACATTTGATTTATCAATTGATTTGGATTTATGTGACACAATCGTTATTGTTTCAATTTAATTTGATTTACAATTTGATTTATGTACCTACTGATTTTGGATTTATGAAGTGACGTATAAAAGTATCTTTTATCAATAAATATGCATATATGATTGATGATTTAATTAGTTAGAATTAAAATAGATCATTGGGGACTGAGTCACCTTCGTCCGTGGGGAAGCACCTATATATTGAAACCCCACACGTGGTCCCTGGGTGGTGCTAATCAGGTGACAAACTACCGGTGGTAGGCCTCGGCCGTGGTTGGTTACCACCCACTAGATTAAGTCACGACGCCAAGCGGCCTAGCCGTGTTCCGTTGTGTTATCTAGTGACACCATTTGGGGAAAACGGGTCAGAACAGTTGCTGCATAACTACAAGACCGGTCTGTCACACATCGATACTGTACATCGGGAAGCTAGTCATGGAGGGTAGCGGGATCCGAGGCACGGTTGCCGCGACCGACCGCAGATAGTTGGGGGCCCAAGTAGTGAGCTAGCCACTCATGAAAGGCTGCCCCGCCATCTAGCGAAAAATCCCGGGATGCGCTATCCTGCCGGTTGGCGACCGGATGACAAGGCCAGATAGACATCCCTGGGGGCTCGGGCGTCCCGCAGTCTCCAGGATAGCTCTCCAATGATGTGTTTGTGTTGGGTGTTGTTACCAATGGTCAGTAGTGTGCGGCCTCGTTCTACCGCCGTTTTCCCACCGATCCCCTCTCAAAACAAAAATGACAAAAAGAAATAACAGAAACAAGTGTAAAGCGCGGCCGCACTCCTTGTCGGTTAAAGTGCACCTCACAAATATTCGAGGTCTGCACTCAAATCTCTCTGCAGTCCATCACCACCTCGAGACTGAGCAGCCGACACTCTTGTTTCTGACGGAGACGCAGATAGGTTGTCCGTCGGATGTGGAGTACCTAACGTATCCAGGTTACACCCTGGAGCACAAATTTCGGCCCCGTGCTGGAGTGTGCCTGTACGCCCGTGACGACATCTGCTGTCGGCGTCTCCGTAACTTAGAGGACACAAGATTCTCCGTTCTTTGGGTTTTGATAGACACGGGCATAGACAAAATTCTCTACGCCTGTGTATATCGGTCGCACAGCGGTGACACAGGCTTACAGGCAGCACAGGAGACAACTAGGCTTACGGATTATTTAAGTGAGGCGGCGGACGCGGCTCAGCAGAAGTACCCTTCAGCCCAATTAGTGTTACTGGGGGATTTTAACGGCCATCATAAGGAATGGCTGTTCCCATACCGGGACACTGACCACGATGGGCAGGAAACGAAAAAGCTAGCTTTATCGTTAGACCTAACCCAGCTGGTCCAAGAGGCCACAAGAGTACCCGATGTTGAGTCGCATACACCTTATTGCTTAGACCTCCTGCTGACAACAGATCCAGACCGTTATTCCGTGGTGGTATCTTCGCCGTTAGGCAGCTCCGACCACTGTCTGGTGAAGTCAGTATCTGTCTACCATCCGCCTGACCCCAGCCCTAGAGGCAACCGGCGGATGTGGCGATACAAGTCAACAGATTGGGACGAGATGCGCTCTTTCTTTGCATCTTACCCGTGGCAGCCATTGTGCTTCACTTCTGGTGATCCCTCAGTCTGCGCGGATGCTGTGACTAATGTAATACGAACGGCTATGGAATATTTCATTCCATACTCTGACGTCACATTATCCAGCAAAGCTCGCCCTTGGTTTGGTTCTCAATGTAAAAGTGCTGAAGCATTTAAACATGAGACCTACCTAGCTTGGGTTGATGCTCGACAGCGTAGGGCAAAGGATATACACCAGAAGAAGAAAGCGTTCAACAAGGCTGCTAAGGCATGCAAAAAGGTTCTTCAGAGGGCTCGTTTTGACCACATTAGTCGAATAGGGAACAAATTAGCTTCGTACCCTGCGGGCAGCAAAGCGTTTTGGTCTCTAGCTAAATCGGTCGAATCGAACTTCTGCCGCCCCTCACTGCCTCCAATGCTGAAACCTGATGGGACACTGGCTCACACCGCAATGGAGAAGGCAAACTTGTTTGCATCTCAGTTTCCGGAATCCTCGCGTCTAGATGCTGGTAGCGCGACACCTCCTACTTCACCTGGCTGTCCGACTTCTATGTCAGAAATACATATTCGCCAAATGGAGGTTCGCAAAGTGCTACGCAATCTGGACGTGAATAAAGCTAGTGGCCCAGATGGCATTCCTGCCGTAGTGTTGAAGGCTTGTGCGCCTGAGTTGTCTCCAATACTGACGCGCCTGTACAGACTCTCTCTCGAAACTGGGCAAGTACCGAAGTCTTGGAAGCTTGCCAACGTGCAACCAGTACCCAAAAAGGGTAGTCGTGCTGACCCTGCCAACTACAGGCCAATCTCGGTCACGTCCATACTCTGCAAGACTATGGAACGTGTCTTAAACCACAGGCTCCTAGCGTACCTAGAATCGAACGACCTCCTCAGTGACCGACAATACGGGTTTCGCCGAAACCGGTCCACTGGGGATATTCTAGCGTACGTCACTCACATCTGGAGTGAAGCTATCGAGAAGCACGGGGAAGCACTTGCAGTCTCCCTGGATATCTCGAAAGCTTTCGACAGGGTTTGGCACGATGGCCTTTTAAGCAAGCTTTCAGCTTATGGTTTGTCTCCAGGTTTTATAACGTGGATATCGGACTTTTTGAGGGATCGATCCATACGAGTGGTCATCGATGGATGCTCGTCGGATCAAATGGCTATTAATGCCGGAGTCCTCTCAAGGGTCGGTGCTCTCTGCGACACTCTTTCTGCTACATATCAACGATCTGTTGAAGCCCGGTATCTTTGGGTACGCTGATGATAGCACCGTTGTAGAGAGCTACATATCGAGCGCGAGAGCCAATAGGCAGCAAACTCAGGTACTGAGAGAGAGTTTGATCGAGCGTTTAAACTTGACCCTTGAGGCAGTCTCTAAATGGGGCGATGCCAATCTGGTCAGGTTTAACGAGGAAAGACGCAGGCGTGTCTGTTTTCCGCAAAGGAGTCCTTTCAACAGACTCCTACTTTTCGCGGTGTATCCGTGCCGGTATCCGACCATCTCGAGCTGTTGGGCGTTACTTTATCATCGACTCTCAACTTTGGCTCGTATATCGAATCTAAGGCTAAATTAGCTGCCAAGAAACTAGGTGTCCTCTCAAAGGTGCGAAGGTACTTCAAGTCTGAACAGTTGCTAACGTTATATCAAGCACAGATTCGCTCCTGTATGGAGTACTGCTCGCACCTTTGGGATGGATCGGCTAAGTATCAGCTGGAGGCTCTGGAATCGATCGAGAGACGTGCCAAAAGGCTCATAGGCAATGACATTCTCGTGCAAAAAAAGACTACAAAGTCTCGAACATCGCCGGAAAATTGCTAGCTTATCGGTTTTTATCGGATACACTTCGGAGAGTGTGCGACTGATTTGTACGATCTAATACCACCTTGCCCTTTTTCTATCGGAATGCTCGTAGCTCGAAAAAGCGACATCGTTTCATGGTTGATGTTCCAAAGACACGAACGAAGAGATTTGACTCTACTTTTGTGATAAGAACGTCTAGGCTGTGGAATACGTTGCCTGAGAGGGTTTTCCCGATAGTTACAATCTTTGTGTTTTCAAATCGAGAGTGAATCGGTTTCTTCTAGGTAAACACGCTTCATCGTAGACCGCATCATCGTTTAACATCAGGCGAGATGGCAGTCAAGTGTAAACCTATAAAAGTTAAAAAAAAAAAAAAAAAAAAAGATCAGAACTAGGAGCAAAATGAAATCCACTGAAATTCACTGGATCATATAGTAGGTAACTACCACGTACCTTTCCATTTCTTTAAATTTTCCTCGAAAACCACAAAGGAACAACATTGAAAATCAAACGTGGATACGCAATATTTTCAGTTTTATTTTAATAAACCATGTAACAAAAATAAAAAATCACAAGACAAATGACTAGATAAAACTACATAGTAGTACCCTAGTACCTATTCACAAAAAACACTAAATCACTAACACAACAACACTACAGCTAGAGCTCTTAATTTTTTTTCAAACTTTTCACTGCTCATAACTTTGTTGGTGATAAATTTATGCAGTGAATGCACTATATATCCTATTGCTATTAATACTGCCAAGGCGCTCAGGCCCAATGGGACGAATAGATCCAAGTCTAGGTATTCGCTCCAAGTCATATGCGCCGCGCGAGCCTTCAAGTGGTCTGAGCGCCAGTGCCTCAGAAGGTGTTCCGTCCACCACACGGCACGCTCCAATGGTCCAACTGAGCCTGGTCGTTCATCACGGAGCGAAGCCTCTCTATGTTCTTGCGGTAACCGCAGAAAACATAAAACGTTGTCAATCAAACTAAATAAACAAACAAACAAACTTTTATTGAGACAAAAACTTAATCTATTATTAAAATGATTGTTGGACCCCACTCCGAAGACACGGTCCAAAACTAAGACCTATGCAGTTGCAAATCTATGGTTGTCATTAGTGGCTATATGTTCGTGCGCTGTCAGATAGAAATGATTAAAACATATCAATCAGAAGAAGATGGATACGAGTTGTACGAGTAACACTGAGATAGACACTGTAGTAGACGGGTTCTGGAGTGGAGAACGCATAATATTAGCAAACGAAGATGAAGAAGTGACGATTGAAGTATGACAGCTGGTGGCAGTTGAAAACGTAAACGAAGATCGGGCTGAGTGGCGTGATTATCGGAGAGACATCAGCAGAGAGTACAGCAGTATATATGCGTCATTATGACGATGAAGTAAAAGTAATAGAGGATAATGTAAACAGGATAAACAATTAGACAGCCAGTGATACCCAGGACACGCGATGCCGAGTATGAATTGGAACATTGTGTAAAGCCACAGTTATCTACAGAATCTTGTGCTAGACGAGTAGTTGAAAAGCTACTAAGTAACTGTACTGTTTGTTAACTATTTCTTGGATTGCTATTATTCAAAAGCATGCGGTATTGCAGAATTGCTTAGTTAAAAATGTTTTAAAACGAAAAGATCAAATTTGAAATGAATAGAATCTAGGATTAAGACAAAATGTGAGAAAGAAAGTTAAAAATCCAGATGGCATTAAAGAATTTTAGATGATAAAATGGAAATTGTGGATACATATATTATATGTTACTAATATTTACCTAGCGTCATTTATAACCGTATTGATGGTCTGTTTGAAGTTCTCTTTAGTAACGTCGACCATATCAAGTCTGAGACCGATCTTGTGAACCAGATACATCTCCACGTTATACCACTGGTCTCCCAGCATCGGCATGCCGATGAGAGGAACTCCTGCCGTGATGGCCTCGTCGGTGGACTGAAGGCCACCCTGAGTTATAAACAGCTTTATCTTTGGGTGTTCTGTGAAGAAAGACATAAATTGAAATTTATAACAACAGAAATAAAACCATTACTAATTTTAAAGTTTCTGAAAATGCCCTAGGGTCCACTCTAGAAGCATTGAGGGTTTTGGGTCTTTGCATCGTAAGATTTTTGATTGGCCTTTATAGAGATTAAATCAAGGTTTAATGTTTTATTGCTCCAGCACTGCAGAAACCTTCATTTAATTAATAATCTAATAATTCTAATAATGTTCTCATAACACCGTTGTACTTTCTATCCACGTACCAGAGCTGTTTCGCATTATTGTTTGCTACCCGTTGCGTTGGGATAACTATACATATGTAATGTAAATTAATATATTTTGCATTTGATGTTTGTCCATCAACTTAATCGTATACACCGTGACGGTTTAAAGTACCTTAAAATGGTAGCATAATTACCTCGCTGAGTAATCGTAAAATTTCAACCTCTGTACAGGGCAACATTATTTGAAACCCAACTAAAAAGCTAATTTAAAACTAATTTAGTTAGGTTTGTAGTGTAGTGTATGTAGTTCTTGTTGTATTTTAGTTTTGTTAATAAAGGCTCTGCCCAGATAAAAAAACTAAAAAGCCAGATAGAAAAATATTGCATTTTAGGGATTAATATACAATTGCAATCCTATGCACTATGGAACGAGTCGGATAACGAGTTACCACCATTTTCGTAAATTCGGTGTCCGATTCCTTGAATCAAGTCCTTGGCTTCGGATACCCCAATTGCGCAACTGTACTAACGAAACAACTGTATATACGAAATTGTCCTGTGAACATTATAAATTTAGACAAAATTTACCGATTACTCACTCAGTAAATCTGACTGTGGCAGCCATTTCGAGATCTTAACATTCGGAGGCTGGTTCGGCAGCTCATCTTCGTTCCATTTCCACAGTATGGTAGCTCTGAAAATGCCTGGACCAGAGTTTGTATCTTTTCAGGCGGCAGCATAGATGTAGCGACGTTGATGCCGTAACTGATAATATAATCTATATAATCTATATAAACTGTATAATCTAGATAGGTTTTTAATTCCTGTAACAGTATATATATATATACTTATATATTTTATTAATATATTGGTTAATTTTGAATTTGTTAAGGTATATATTTTTTTTAAACAGAGTGACGTGACATAAAAATGTTTGCAGCTGATAATAAACATCAATCCTGGTTAAAACGATGAACGTAAACATTAAGCATTAAGATTTCAAATCATTTCTTTGCTATGGTCGAATGAAGGCTTTAAGATAGTTTATATATTTGCCCAGTTTCTAGGAAAATACTGTAGGTGCTTCAAGCTGAAACACACATACTAATGTTTGGGGATAAAATACCTGAGAAAGATAGTTTCCCAAAACTTTCCTACTTCTCAGAAGTATCTGAAAATAACACTATTAAAATTGAGTATTGTAGCACAAATAGAGCTCACAAATATCTAAATAAATGGTGACTCCGTTGAAGGTACTTACCACAGGTAGTTAGTTCTTTGATAGGTTTTTGATGCATTCCTCCCATATAAACTACGTTCGGTGGCACCGGTCGATTTAACTCCCAGATTGGATGCACGTTCAAGAAAAGCATGTCTATATTGTTATACAATTCCGCTATGGATGGCAGGTCTGAACCAAATAGTTTCTTTACAACTTCATCATCTCTTTTTATCATTCTATGAAGTAGTGACTCGAACCAATAGTGTTTCAAAAGCTCGGTTATTTTATCCCAAAGTGACAAATTTACAATTTTTTGTCTAATCGTTGTAGGGTATAGCAACGGTGGTCGATTTACTGCACCAACAGCATCGTAAAAATTTGGAATTCCTCCAAAAGAGCTCATGGATATTACTGGAACTTGTAAATACGAGTTAGCGCCAATGCAGGTTGAATGCAAGACTCTAGGATCAATAGATCAAATTGCTTAGATTTATTGTTAATCACGTTTTTCACTTCATCTGTCATCATTTGCTTTTCGAAAATCTTAGTGAACAGTCCCAACAAAAGTTCCATTTGCTCCGAAGAATCAGTAGGATTCCCATTCATGTATTTTGCGCTTTGTTCGAGTATTGTATCTCGCCACATTTTGTATGACATGTCGTGAAGATCTATTTCTGTAAGATTAGCGGGTGATTGTCCTTTAGGGAATACTGGATCAGTGGTAATAACAGTGACTTCATGGCCTCGTTTGGCCAGCTCTTGGGTCAGCGGGCGAAACACAACTTGGTGACTGATTGAAGGTGTAGGAACCACGACGAGAATTCTCCCTACTTCAGCTAACAAACCACTGGTAGTAACAAAAATAATTAAATGTATTCATCATCATCATCAGCCGCAAGACGTCCACTGCTGAACATAGGCCTCCCCCCTAGATTTCCACAACGATCGGTCCTGCGCAACCTGCAACCAGCGGTTTCCAGCGACCTTTGTGAGGTCATCTGTCCATCTAGTGGGAGGCCGTCCAACACTGCGTCTTCCGGTTCGTGGTCGCCACTCGAGAACCTTTCTTCCCCATCGGTTGTCAGTTCTGCGAGCGATGTGGCCTGCCCATTGCCACTTCAGCTTGCTTACTCTTTGAGCTATGTCGGCCACTTTCGTTCTTTTGCGAATATCCTCATTACGGATTCTGTCGCGCAAAGAGACTCCGAGCATAGCTCTCTCCATAGCTCGCTGTGTGACTTTGAGCTTCGTTATGAGGCCCACAGTTAAGGACCACGTCTCAGTTCCATAAGCCATCACTGGCAACACGCACTGGTTAAAGACTTTCCTCTTTAGGCATTGGGGTATTCTGGACTCAAAGATGTGCCGAAGTTTCCCGAACGCTGCCCATCCGAGTTGGATCCTACGCTGGACCTCTTTGTCGAAGTTGGATCTACCTACTTGGATCTTTTGACCCAGGTAGACGTATTCGTCAACAACTTCGAGTGTGGTATTCCCAACAATAACCGGTACAGGTGAGACATGAACATTTGACATGACTTTCGTCTTGTCCATATTCATCCTCAAACCTACCTGTTGGGATACTCCACTGAGGTCCCTGAGCATAGCACCGAGGTCCTCCAGCGACTCCGCCACAATGACTATGTCGTCGGCAAACCGAAGGTGAGTGATGTATTCGCCGTTGATATTGATGCCATATCCGTTCCAGTCCAGTAGCTTAAAAACATCTTCCAGCTCCCTGTCTCACGCCTTTCTGTAGCTGGATATGTTTTGTGCACTGGTCCTGTAATCGAACAGACATTGTGGCTTTACTGTAGATACACTTCAACACTTCGATATAGCGATAGTCAATGCGGCATCGCTGGAGAGACTGAAGCACTGCCCAGGTCTCGATGGAGTCGAAGGCTTTCTCATAGTCCACATACGCTATACATAGTGGCCGATTATACTCCTCGGTTTTCTGTATAATCTGCCGAAGCGTATGGATGTGGTCTATGGTACTATAAGCCTTTTCGGAAACCGGCTTGTTCGGGTGGCTGGAAGTCGTCAAACCTGCGTGCGAGACGATTCGTGATAACCCTTGAAAACAACTTATAAACGTGGCTCAGAAGTGAGATGGGTCTGTGGTTCTTCAACAAGGTGTTGTCACCTTTTTGAAGAAAGCACCACCACACTTCTGCTCTACGCTTCTGGCGTATTACCGTTAAGTATGACGGAGTCGAACAGCCTCTGGAGGACTTTAAGTACCGGTTTTCCACCCGCTCTCAGAAGCTCCGTCGTAATTCCGTCGTCGCCAGGTGCCTTGTTGTTTTTAAGTTGTTTGAGGGCCATCCTAATCTCATACAGGCTGACTTCCGGGATATCTTCGGTAAAGTGTCGGGTCAGCTTGGCTCTGGGGTCTTTTGTCATGCTAACGACAGGTTGTGCTTGCGTAGAGGTGTATAACTGTTCATAGAACCTCTCAATCTCCTCCGAAATCTCGGGCTTCGACGAGACGATGTTACCACTATCGGTCTTCAGTTTGGTCAGCTGACTTTTCCCAAGAGACAGATTTCTTGCGAACACTTTCGAGCCTTTGTTCTGCTTGATTGCTTCTTCAATACTCGAAGTATTGAAGCAGCGTATGTCGCGTCGCACACAAGTAGAGATCTGTCTATTGAGCCGTCTGTATACCGTCATGTCGACCGAAGACTGTAACCGCATATCTCGTCTGACTGCCATGAGATCTAGAGTTTGATCAGAGAGTTTTGGGTTCTATTTTGGCGTCGGCTCTTATAAAATTTTCTGCCAACAGCATGTACAGTTTCCACTAGCCTGTCATTTATTTCGTCCGCCGTTACGCACTCATCTAAGGATTCGAAGCGATTTTGAAGTTCGAGTTGAAAGTTATCGGGATCTTCGATCTGAGCATAATTTGGTCGGAGCGTGGACTTCATTAGACGTGATCTTTCGAACTTAATGTTTAGATTCAGCGTGCCTCTTACAATACGGTGATCGCTGCCGGTCTTAACCTTGCTGATCACAGAGACATCGCTGAATATTTGCCGTTTAGTCGTCATAATGAAGTCGATCTCATTTTTGTGGAACCATCTGGGCTAATCCAGGTCCACTTTCTTTGTGGATGTTTCTTGAAAAGGAGTTCATCATAAAGAGGATCTCCTTTCCAAGAAATCCGCTAGACGTTGCCCTCTTGGGTTCCGCTGCCCATATCCGAAATTCCCCACTCTCAACTCATCATCGCTACGTTTGCCCAGTTTCGCGTTGAAGTCTCCCATTACAACTGTGAAATGTGTTGGCGAGACATGTATGGCTTTGGAGATGTCCTCATACATGGCCTCAACCTCTTCGTCGGGATGTGTCGAGGTCGGTGCGTATACTTGTATGACCTTTAATGAATACCGGTCGCTAATTTTAAGTACAAGGTATACAACCCTATTCGACACACTCTCGATCATTATCACGTTGTTGACGAGAGACTTGCGGACGATAAACCCGACACCCCCCTGGGATTGTTGATCTCTCTCCCGGTAGTAGAACAAGTTGCCGGATTCAAGGATTATCCTGTCCTCGCCCTGTCTACGGACTTCTGATAACCCTATGATATCCCAGTTCAACTTGTCCACTTCTTTTTCCAGCTCCACAATCTTTTCGTCAGCCCTCAGCGTCCGTGCGTTAAATGTTGCCAGGTCGAGTCGTTGGGTTTGGTGGCGGGGCGTCTGCCGGGATTCTTAGCACCCCATGCTCCGCCGGAACCAAGGCTGCCACCAGCGCCTGGAATAGCGGAGCCGCCGGGGACTAGGGGCCGTTTCTTTTTGTGCCTATCATATGGGGGGGTATTTGCCATAGTCACCACGCTTGGCAGGCGGGTTGGTGACCGCGGAACCAGCCCTTTGCATCGATGACGCCGCTGCCCGTCATCGACCTGGGTAATTTAGGACTGGTTTTTAATGGATATACCGCCATTGGTTCGGTCGTCAGAGCCTCGTTAGTTGGCAGCAGGGTGTACCACGCGCAGGAGAGGTTGACATTTGGGGAAGCTAGATGTTAAGCGCTTCCCCCTTACACCCTCATCCTATTAAATGTATTAGTGACATTTTATCACGTTTCCTTTTGACCGTCTCTAAAAAAATTAAAAACAAATTGTGACGCCTTAGATACAAATCAAGTAATCTTTATTTGATAAACAAAAATATTGTAATACGGAATGAATGTTGAATCAGAAAATGACTTTGTATATTTTTGTATCTCCTGTCTATTTTTAAACAACTTTATGCACGTTTCTTTGGTTCTGTACAAAACTTGTAGCCTTGAGGTTTTACGTGTAAATAAATGTCGTTCGCGTAATAAGTACCTACACTCTTTTATCCATACGTTTTTCTAGCGAAATCCGCAGAACATGTCCTGAGAGTCCTGAGAGGAAACATTATAAGGAATATAGATACTAAAAAAAATTGGATTCAAAGTTTCCATTTCTATAATGTTGCTTTTTCAAAAACATTTTTTTGCAATTATAACTTATACACCCACAGACAGACATCGACGTCAAACTTATAACACCACCCCTTTTTTGGTCGGGGGTTAAAAACAAATATCTCTGTTCATCACACAACTATGTGTCTTCTATAGAAATTTAACTTAAGACCTACGATTCCGTAAGCACATACCACGACCGACTGAGCCGAGGCCGGTCAAGTAATAATTACTCTTAGTAAATTAATATAAAGTTATAATGGCAAAACTATTACACAAAATTTTGCTACAGTTAAAATCAGTTTTTCATCGGATCCCTAGAGAAACTGCTTGGTGATATGACTTTAGTAGACTATTATTACCTTATCATCAATGATATCTGTCACACAGATAATAACGGCAATGAGCTATAGTTGGAGATCTTTGAAAATTGTTAGAGGATTTTTGAAAAACTGTGTTACATAACTTTTTATTTTGTTTTTTTACTCAATGCTTACGAAATCTCATTACGAAATTAAATCCCTAAGGGTATGAATAAGGGGATGGCAGTTTCTATAAACTTTTTATTACTTAAGCATATTCGCATGCAATTTCGCATGAATTGAGCATGATCAAAATAATGAGTAAGTAGGTAACGTATTACAGTGCTTTTCAAAATTCAACCTCCAAAGGGGTGAAATTAGGGATGAAAGTTTGTATTAAACTTTTTATTCTTTGAACATAATTATGTGCATGACATTTCGTAAGCATTGAGTAAGCCAAAATAATAAGTTATGTAATACAGTTATTTTTAAAGTTAATCAATTTAAGTGACACGTTAAATGTTACGTGAAATAATTGTTAATTAACCACATTCTGGACTGAAATTTTGTAGATAACCCATTTGCAATAATTTATATTTCATCCCACCAGCTCGGAAAGAGTACTTTTGCTCCTCGATATCAGGGCGCAAAAGTCGTTTTTACCCTCTAGCTCTCATTCTCGTGTCGATAAGCACGCGAGACGGTCGCTTATTGATACCGCGCGCATCGAACCTACCCAGTACCAGTTCGCGAGAAGCCTATTGGCTCGGGGTCGTTTCCTGGCCGGGCATTCGGCCATGGGCGATCGCGAAACAAATATGGATTCTGAGGCAGAGAAACCGAAAGAGACAGAAGTAAGAAAAAGAACATATACAGAAGAAGAGAGTTGTATAAATGACGAAGCAGAATGGACTACAATTACATCAAAAACGAGCAAAAAGTCAAAACAAATAGACAAAAGCAAAACAGATATTTATATATCAAGTGAGTCACCGTTACCTAAACAGTTCGCTTTGGCCAAGATGTTTCATGATCTAAAATGAAAGATATTCATAAAATTAAGTACTTAAATCCTTATAAAATTAGAGTAACATTTGAAGACGAAAAAAAAAAAAAGATTTATTTTCAATCGAAGAGTTAAAAATAAAGGATGGCGCTTCAGCAAATCTTCAGAGGTCAGTTTTTCGTACGGCGTGATCAAAGATGTGGATATGGAACTGTCTGAAGATGAAATCAAAGACAATATCTCATATGATGAATCAGCGGAACTTATTTCTCTGAAGAGATTGTCACGCCGTAATAAAGAAAATAATAATACTAAATGGTGTCCATCTGAGTCGGTGCGCCTCTGCTTCAGGGGCAACTTGCTTCCGACGCGTTTATGTCCACGGGTGAGTATCCCTTGAGCCCTACGTGTACCCTGTGACACAGTGCTTCCAGTGTTGGGCACTAGGTCATACAGCGAAGACGTGCACTGTAAAGAGGAAAGTGTGCCCCAAGTGCAGTGGCGATCATGATAATTGTGTCACTAAAGTATTTACATGCGTTAATTGTTCCGGTCGACATATGGCAATGGCGAAAACATGCCCTGTGTATTTAAAGGAAAGAAAATTAGACTCATCATGGCGGAATACAACTACACTTATAGCAAGGCGGCGCAACAATTTCCAATATTGACAAATAATGTCTTGATCGATCGGAACCCGCAAGTGATGACTCATCATGCTTCGAGTAGCTTGCAAAGAAGAGAAGCAGATTCTCTTCTGAACACCAGCTCGCAATCTAAACATGATGTTTCGGATGCACAATCTGAAAAAAGCGCTATTTTATCTTCACGGAAGATAAAAAAGAGGATTAAGAAATCTGGTTACGATTGGGCTGGGTCATCTGAATGGGCTAACATCGAAGAGGCTAGTAATGATCATGAGTCGAAGCAAGAACAACAAACAAATAGCAGTTTACCCAGAAAAACTACATTTGTTGAGCTTATCTCACGAATAAAAGACGTATTATTTATAAAAGTTTAGATATCAATCCAAGGTCAAGAAAGTGTGTAAGTTGTGTATTGAGTGGTGTATTATTTTGCTGGTAGACAATATTTCGGACTGGTCTTTCGTTGATGTTATTCAAGGATTTCTAAACCTTAATGGATAACAAAGACATCGTGAATTTGAATATTTTACAGTGGAATGCCCAAAGCCTAAAAACAAATTAACTGTATTTGAGAGCTTGCTTTTCAAGAAAAAGCTCATATCGCTTGTGTAAATGAGACCTGGCTAGCGAACAACAGCTCATTAAGAATTAATCAATACCATGTGTATCGCACCGACCGCGACAACCACGGCGGAGGTGTAGCGATACTCACTCACAGGTCTCTAAAGACACAGGTCAAGCACATAAGCTTGCATAATCGAGTATAGAACTCGTTTGTGTTCAAATTTTCAATTGTAAATTAATCGAAAACGTAATCTGTGTATATTTTCCACCATCTCTTAATCCGTCTCAAAGAGACCTTGATTCATTATTGTCTTTATGTAGTAAAAAAACATTGATTTTAGGTGATTTTAATATGCATCATTCATCTTGGTCAAATAAAACGGACAGTAAAGGTAAACTGTTATTCGACAGCTTAGTAGACAGTAACTATATAGTTTTAAATGATGGTCGTAACACTCGAATTAAATTAGTCAATGGTAATCTACAAAAATCAGCTCCAGATTTATCACTATCTTCATCTGATATCGCAGTAGAATTTAACTGGTCAGTTCTACAAGAAAATCTCAAAAGTGATCATTTAATAATTAAAATTAGTGCAAGATACAGTAAATGTAAATATCTTATCAAAAAAAGAAATTTGAAAAAAGCTGATTGGAAAAACTATTCTAAATGCCTAAACGATATATCTCACGATCTTGAGATCCCAAATAATACCCAGGAGTTTTACGACGTATTTTTAAATATGATAAATAAAGCAGCTGATATTCACATTCCATTTAAAAAGTTTAGTAATAATCCGGAGTCTAAATTTAAAGCGAAACCATGGTGGAACAGTAAGCTATCACAACAAGTAGCTAAACGGAGATTAGCGTTAGCTCAATTCAGAAAAAACCCGACACCTACTAATTTATCCATTTTAAATAAAATAATTACAGAGACTCATGATGCTATAAGAGATGCGAAAAATAATAGTTGGTACGATTTATGTTCCTCCGTAAATGAAAAAACGTCTTCATCAGAAATGTGGCAGCGCATGAGGTGGGTCAAAGGTCATAAATATAACGCCCAGCAAATCAGTGAACGGCAAGCTTCTAATTTACTTAACTCTCTTACACCCGATTACGTCACTCCAATTCGGCCAAATTTCGTAAATTATAATTCAAATCTAGATGTAGAAATCTCCATGCAGGAGCTTGAAGTATGTATTAAATCAAAGGATACATCTCCTGGATGCGATGATATATCGTATTCTATGATAAAACACCTGCCAAGTAACGTAAAATGCCTACTTCTTTTATTATATAACAGGTTCTTATCAGCTGGGTTTGTACCTGCTCAGTGGCGAACTATAAACATCGTACCTATTGTTAAACCGGGCCGGGACCCAAATGAAGCGTCATCGCTACGACCTATCTCACTATTATCGTGTCTTTGCAAAATATTTCATTCAATAATAAATAAGCGATTAGAGTGGTATGTCGAACACAATAAAATGTTTTCTAATAATACGGTTGGATTTAGAAAGGGAAGGTCCAGTATGGACAATTTAAGTAGTTTAACAAATAAAATTCAATTAGGTTTTTCGAATGATTTGACCACTATTGCTTGTTTTATAGATATTCTAAATGCATACAATAATGTGGATATTAGTGTGCTTTTATCAATATTAGACAAAATTAGAGTTGGCCCCAATATTTGCAATTATTTATGGAATTTTCTCAGTAATAGAACGCTTCAAATAAAAGTAGGGAATAAATGTTTAGCAAGAAATACTGGAACCGGTTTGCCACAAGGAGACCCCAGCTCCAATTCTATATAATTTATGTACAATAAATATTTGTAAGATATTAGAAAACAAGGTTTGTATCTCCCAATACGCAGATGACTTCGTGTTATATAATCAGTGCAAAGATATCACAGAAGGAGGTCGAAACTTAGAAACTTCTATTAAATTAATGTGTAAATTGTTATTTAGTTTGGGGTTAGAGATTTCCCCACAAAAAAGTAAAGTCTGTGTTTATAAAAAAGGTATATACCGAGGGGGTATTCTCGATTTAAAGATAAATAATACTCCGATAGAAATCGTTTATGATGTAAAATACTTAGGCTTATGGCTAGACAGAGGATTGAGATGGAAAAAACATGTGAATGAAGTCTACGAAAAATGCACAAAATTTATAAATATTTTTAAAGTTCTAGTTGGTTCTACTTGGGGGATACATCCTATACATATAAGACGCCTTTATCTTTCTATTGTTCGCAGTCGCCTCGATTATGCAAGCTTTTGTATGATAACTGCTGTCGTACTGGAATCATAAAACTAGATAGATTACAAAACAGCTTTTAAGAATTATTGGAGGTTTTATCAAAGTACACCTATTCACGTTATGGAGTCAGAATTGTGCATTCCTCCTCTGCATGTCCGTCGACAGTACCTAGCGTCAAAGTATTGGCTCAGAGCAAAATCAATTCGTGATAATGAGATTGTCGACTTGATATCGGAGCTGTCCTGCCAGTTGAGCACACGATATTGGGCGCGTAAGAAAAAACCTTTGTTAGCGACTGTTCATAATATCCTTAAATATAATAGTTTTAATAGTAGCAATCAAATAGAAATGTTTAGTTTAAATACATGGGTTAGCAATATAGATATATCAGACGTACTAGTGACCAATATCGATATTATTGATCAACCCAAAAGATGTTATAATCCTGTAGAATTAAAGCTGAAGTGTGTAAATTATTTAAATGACAGTTACTCTGATTTTTATAAAATATATTCCGATGGATCTCTTCGCGATGATAATAGAGGAGCTGCTTTTTTTTGATGCTGAGTCAGGACGCAATGTAAAATTTACTATAAAATCTAAAATCTGTATTATGAACTTAGAACTCATAGCGTTAGCAGAAGCAGTGTCGTACTTAGGAAGTATTTCGTTTAATAAATTTGTAATTTTCACGGATTCTAAAAGTGCCATTCAACATCTAGCTAAGTGTACTACTGGATCTAGTTTCAGAGGTTTCCCTATAGCATATACTGTATTAAACAATATAAAAAATTTAAAAAACATGAATAAATGTATCAAGATCCAGTGGATCCCGTCCCATGTTGGCTTGGTGGGAAATGAGGAAGTTGACAATCTTGCAAAAGAGGCAGGCACAGACGGTGTCCCATTTAATTGTCTTCCATTCTTCAAAGATTTAATACCGTACTTAAAAAATGTTTGTTTTGAGAATTGGTCCGAATACTTTGACGAGATCTCTAACTAAAGGCGTCTGGTATAAAACAGTACAACCCTCACTTCCTCGTTCACCATGGTTTCTTAGGGCCGACATGGGGCGGAACGATATTGTTACAGCTTGTCGGCTTCGTTCTGGGCATGTTCCATTAAACAAGTTTGCCTTCATGATGCGAAAAGTCGAGTCCCCTTTATGTGATAGATGCGGTGCAAGTGAAGATGTGTATCATATTTTGATGGAATGTGCTCGGAACGAAGGCGTGCGTCGACAACTCTTTGTTAGCGATCACATCTTCTGGCAATTAGGAGGATGCAATATTGTACTGAGCGATCCTGACTCTCAAGACGCTAGAAGGTTGTATGATATCTATCACACAGCCCTCAAATCGAGAAATGAATTGTTTTAGACCTAAGTAGTATGATTTGTTACAAGGGTGACATTTAATTAAAACCCTGTTTAAATCCAATAAAGAGAAAAAAAAAAAAAAAACCCTCTAGCTCTAGAGGTTAAATAAATTTACGGGTAACTCACATGTGCTACAGTCCACCGATATAAACTTTCGATGAGCCCTAAGCATCTTGAAATTGGTAACAAACTGCGGGTTGTATGTAGCGTGAGTGATTTACACATAACCAATCGACGTGACCTCAAGAATCGATAGCGGCGGGGTTTGCTGTGGTCCTACTTATTTTGGTTGTTTAGCAACGAAAGAACAAGACATATATCTCGCTTTCGTGGGTATTTTAATTGTTATCATGCTTTTTCTGTCACACTGATGCTTAACATTTAATTTTTTTAATACGTATTTAGAAAAGATTAAAAAATAATTGCACCTACTGGATTTATTTGTGTTTCTTGGCACTTTTTCTTGGCATGCACACGTAGGCATATTTTTTATGTTTATGTAAATAATGATAAAAAATCAGTGATAGGTAAAAACCTCCGGTGTTCGCCGCTTCCTACAACTGACTGGAACGAAAAGAGTGAGCTCACTCTTCCCAGCGTTGGCATAATTCCGTGCGATTGAAGTTTGCGAGGGCACGTCCATCGCTTATATCGATAGGCTATTTTTGCAAGCTAGGATTGCAAGTTAGTGTTAGTAAGCTAGCAAGCTAATACTTCTATTATATTCTATAATTCGTTGTCTACACGAAGCTAGAAGTACTAGCTAGCTAGCTTGCTAGTAGGTACTTCAAGCTTCGCGTATACATAGTACTTCTAGCCTAAGCTTCGGTGGAGCTAGAGAGTACTAGCTAACTAACATAGCAATGCTTCTTCAACTGGCTAGTAGGTGCTTCAAGCTACATCTGGCTTCAGTGGAGCTACTTAACAACTGCTGGTAGGTGCTTCAAGCTTCGCGTAGTGGTGCTTCTGGCTTCGGTGGGCTAGCTACTGGCTAACTAACTTGCTGGTGGGTGCTTCAAGCTTCGCTAGTATACATAGTGCTTCTGGCTTCGAGCTGGGTACTAGCTAGCTTGCTGGCTAGCTAACTTGCAGTAGGTACTTCTTCAGCTTCAGCGTATACATGAGTGCTTCTGGCTTCGGTGAGCTAGAAGTACTAGCTAACTAGCTTGCTGGTGGGTACTTCAAGCTTCATGTGCATGGTACTTCTGGCTTCGAGGTGGAGCTAGAAGTGGGTGCTAGCTAGCGTAACTTCTGGCTTCTGGTGGGTGCTTCAAGCTTACTTCAAGCATATACATAGTACTTCTGGCTTCGGTGGAGCTAGAGTGCTAGCTAGCTAACTTGCTGTAGGGTGCTTCAAGCTTCGCGTATGCATGGTGCTTCTGGCTTCGGTGGGCTAGAAGTACTAGCTAACAACTTGCTGGTAGGTACTTCAAGCTTCGCGTATACATGGTACTTCTGGCTTCGGTGGGCTAGAAGTGCTAGCTAACTAACTTGCTAGTAGGTGCTTCAAGCTTCGCGTATACATAGTACTTCTGGCTGGGAGCTGAGCTGCTGCCTAGAAGTGCTAGCTAACTCAAGCTTGCTGCACATGGTACTTCTAGCTTCGCGGGAGCTAGAGGTAGCATAGCTGCTTCTTCAAGCTTCGGTATACATAGTACTTCTAGCTTCAGCCAGAAGCACTAGCTAGCCAGCTAACAACGCTAGTAGGTACTCAAGCTTCATAGCTTCTGGCTTCAGGTGAGGCTGAAGTGCTAGCTAACTAACACTGGTACTCAAACTAGCTGTACATGGTACTTCTGGCTTCGTGGAGTAGAGCTAAGTAGCCCAGCTAAGTAGGCACCTGCTTACTAGCACTTCAGCTCGAGTAGAGCTAGCCAGCCTGCAGTAGGTACTTCAAGCTCATGCATAGTACTTCTGAGCTTCCAGTGGGCTGAAGTACTAGCTAACTAGCTGCTGAGTAGGTGCTTCAGGCTTCGAGTGAGCATACATAGTACTTCTAGGCTAGCCAGAAGCACCAGCTAGCTAGCTTGCTAGTAGGGTACCTGCTCATGCATGCATAGCACTCTCAGCTCAAGCTTCGAAGCACTGTAGCTAGCAGTAGGTACTTCTGGCTATAGCACTCTAGTGAGAGCTAGAAGTAGCTTGCTAGCAGGTACTCCAAGCTAACACATAGTACTGCTGAGTAGGTACTTCCAAGCTTGCTAGTAGGTACTACATGTAGTACTTCTAGCTTCTGGCTAGCCAGCTTGCCAGCAGGTAGGCACCTGGCTACACTAGCACTCTAGCTCGAGTGGCACTCAGCTGCTTTCAGTAGGCTAAGCTCAGTACTACTAGTAGAGCCAGAAGCACTTCCAGCCAGCTTGCTAGCAGACTGCTTCTGGCACATAGTACTTCTAGCTCGAGTAGAGCTAGAAGTACCAGCTAGCCACTGCAGGTACCTACTCAAGCTTCGCGTATACATAGCACTTCTCAAGCTTCTAGAGCTCGAGAGAGCACTAGCTAGCCAGCCAGCTTCACACATACATGCTAGCTAGGTACCAAGCTAGCCAGCAAGCTTCGCGTAACATACTTCTAGCTTCGAGCAGAGCTAGAAGTACCAGCCAGCTAGCTAACACCATCTTGCTATTCTAACTTGAAAAATTACCCTCGTGTCGTTTGGGCATTATAAAGCCAAACAACCCAGTGCCAAACGCGGCGTAGTCACGCACGTGGACTCTCCTAGAAAAAAGGCTGCAGGATGCGACTGAAACTTAAGAGCCCTCTCACAAAAAGACAGAACTCAACTTTAGGTAAAATCCTGCAACATTGTCAGCGTGCGTCCGTTCGATTCAGCTCGAGCGTTTAGGCGGACAGAACGATCTTGAGCCGTAACGGCAGTGTACTAAAAATTTTTATGAGATTTTCTGACGTGACAACGTCTACTAAATTGATGAACGCTGGCTGCGTGCACGAAAATTGAAGACTTATTGTCCCGTTACGTTCGTTGTCCCGTAACGTTACGATAAATTATTCTTGCATTTCAAAAATCTGATAACTAGTAAAATTTATTTTCATTTTAAGGGTAATTTTGTGCATTGGTTCTTAGCTATGTTTGGTTAATATCGATACAAGATGGCCGCCTCCACAAAATGGTGGACTAAATATTTCTTCATAATC
Organism: Ectropis grisescens; assembly: GCA_017562165.1. Taxonomy (NCBI): domain Eukaryota; kingdom Metazoa; phylum Arthropoda; class Insecta; order Lepidoptera; family Geometridae; genus Ectropis; species Ectropis grisescens. Next base: position 17,363,905 of record CM029794.1, on the reverse strand, counting down.
TACCTCAATATGGGTATCAAATTTAATGAAAAAGCTTGACCAGTAGAATACTATGCACTATGACAAATTTCAAATCCAAGATGGCCGCCACAACAAAATGGCGAAATACATTTAATTTTCACTTCTCCTCAATATAGGTATCAAATGAAAGGACTTGACGAGTAAAATACTATGCACAATGACAAATTTCAAATCCAAGATGGCCGCCACCACAAAATGGCGAAATACATTTCTTTTTTTCCCTACTTCCTCAATATGGGTATCAAATAAAAAGACTTGACAAGTAAAATACTATGCACAATGACAATTTCAAATCCAAGATGGCCGCCACCACAAAATGGTGGGATACATTTCTTTTTCACTACCTCCTCAATACGGGTATCAAATAAAAGGGCTTGACTAGTAAAACACTACGCACTATGACAAATGTCAAATCCAAGATGGCCGCCACCACAAACTGGCGATTGTCATTATTTTTACTACTATCTCAATATGAGTAATAAATGAAAGAACTTGACTAATATAATACTATGCACTATGACAAATTTCAAATCCAAGATGGCCGCCCCAAAAATGGCGACTGTCATTATTTTTACTACCACCTCAATATGGGTAATAAATGAAAGGGCTTGACTAGTAGAATACTATGCACTGTCACAAATTTCAAATCCAAGATAGCCGCCACCACAAAATTGCGAATGTCATTATTTTTACTACAACCTCAATATGGGTAACAAATGAAAGGGCTTGACTAGTAGAATACTATGCGCTATGACAAATTTCAAATCCAAGATGGCCGCCACCACAAAATTGCGAATGTCATTATTTTTACTACTGCCTCAATATGGGTAACAAATGAAAGGACTTGACTAATAAAATACTATGCACTATGACAAATTTTAAATCCAAGATAGCCGCCACCACAAAATGGCGACTGACATTATTTTCACTACTTTTCAATATGGATATCAAATGAAAGGGCTTGACTAGTAAAAACTACGCACTATGACAAATTTCAAATCCAAGATGGCCGCCACCACAAAATGGCGAATGTCATTATTTTTACTACGACCTCAATATGGATAACAAATGCGCCACCACAAAATAATTTTGTGGTGGCGGCCATCTGGTTTGATATTTGTGACAGTGGATAGTATACTACTAGTCAAGCCCTTTCATTTGTTACGCATATTGAGTTGGTAGTAAAAAATAATGTCAGTAGTCATTTTGTGGTAGCGGCCATCTTGGATTTGAAATTTGTCATAGTGCGTAGTATTTTACTAGTCAAGCCCTTGCATTTGATTCCGATATTGTGAAGTAGTGAAAATAATGACATTCGCTATTTTGTGGTGGCGGCCATCTTGATTTCAAATTTATCATAGTGCGAAGTATTCTACTAGTCAAGCCCTTTCATTTGTTACCCATATTGAGGTGGTAGTAAAAAATAATTACATTCGCCATTTTGTGGTGGCGGCCATCTTGGATTTGAAATTTGTCATAGTGCATGGTCAAGCCCTTTAAATTGATACCTTCATTTAGGTAGTAGTAAAATTAATGATGATTAATTAATATTGGAAGTTCGTTGCTCAAACACGTCGGAACAGTCATTGGTCATGGCCATTGCTCATGGTCATTGGTCGTGGTCATTGGTCATGGCCGTTCCTCATGGTCATTGGGCATGGTCATGGTCATGGTCATGTGCATGGTCATGGTCATGGTATTGAGGTAGTAGTAAAAATAATGACATTCGGCATTTTGTGGTGGCGGCCATCGCGTTCATCGACTTATAAGACGTTGTCACGTCAAAAAAAAATTGACAGATTCTGCTTCTTCATGATGTAAACAAGATCAAATGTGATGGTCCGATCCGAAAAATCAGAATGAAACGTTATGAAACGCCAAACGAATTAAAATTTTGTGGTCGCACTATAATAATAATAATAATAATAATAATTCTGTGCCAGATGCAACCAAAACGCTATTTTTTTTTAGTGACTGTTGTTCGGGACAAAACCGAAACTGGAATATTTTACATTTTATGATGTTTTTGGTCAATAAATCACTCCACCTTGACAATATTGTCATGCACTATCTCGTGAGTGGGCACACATACCTTCCTAATGACACTGACTTCTCCTTCATTAGTAAAGCACAAAGAAAAAGGACTGATATCTTCACGCCTCAAGCATGGATGGATCTCGTGCGTAATTGTCGAAAACATAACCCCTTCGTAGTTCGCGAAATGAATGACAAGTTTCTTGATTTCCAAAATTTATCGGGTCACTTTAAAGACTACCAAACTGTTTTGCGAGAAGGCGCAAAAATATCAAAGATGCGAAAAATTTGTTTCAGTAAAGGATCAAGCATAATGAAATATAATAATGATTACTCCGAAGAATATGAAGAGATAGACCTCATACCAAATAACATGGATTTGGAGACATTTTAAATAACATCAGACACTATTTACCCGAACAAGCTACAGGAGCAAAGCCAATCCCATTCAAAAAGATGCAAGATATTCGAAAAATCCTTAAGTTCATTCCACCAATTCATCATAGTTTTTACCAATCAATTCCATATATTTCCAGAAGAGGTGCCAGTGAGGAGTCTCAGGATGACCAAGACATTCTACCTGCCATGTTAGGCGATGATTAGCTTAAGTTAACCATACATATTTTTATAATTTTGTTTCGTTACGTACATACTATTACTTGAATTAAGATTTTTTGTTTGTGCTAAAATGATCCAAGTGCTTTAATTTTCGGAAAAACCAACATTTTGTTTTATAAAGATAGAATATTCTAAATAAACGTAGTCATAATTTTTATTCTAATTTGTAAGCTATAATTTTAATAAAGAGTTTCCAGTAATAAGCTATTATTTTCATTGCAACAAATGCAAACGCATTTCCCTTGTTTTCTCAGTAAGTTCAAATTGTTACTTGGATCGCTATGGTTCTACCGTCGCCAATTATTCTAGTTTATGTCATAAACGCGCGAAATATTGCGTAACCGACTCCCACGCTAACTGTCGCAGGTCCTCCCCCGACGGCCGCTCGCGGCATACTAAATTGCGCAGCGTAATTTATTGTAATTTCGACTGCTGGTAATTTATATTTTTTGAAAAATTGACAACTATGATTTGAAAAGTAACTATAGAATTGGATTCTACAAAGAACAAAGTATTATCGTGTCTAATTTTTATTTTGGAGTTATTGTGTATTTTACACAGAGACAACGCTAAAACTGCAATATAAAACTTAAAATTGGCTTATGATTTTGTTTTTTCTAATAAATGGGACCAAAATTCAGATATATGTGACTTGAATGAATTAATAAAATATGTATGATGTTCCCATATTTTTTTAAGTATAAATTTTGAGTATCACTTGTAGATTTAGAAGTCTGAAACTGACACGGCGGCGACTTTTCGGCGAAATGGTCATGGGAGATCGTTCCCTACGACTAAAGGCTTTATTATTAGTAAAATTGAAACAAGGAAACGTCAACAAGAAAGATCGGCCTATTTTTTGAACGTAATTATCTTTTCTAGATAATACTAAAGATGGAAATATCGGAACACAAACTTTTTGAATTTCGTGCGACGACGTGAGCCGGCTCTTAAGACGGACGGGACTGACCATAGCACACATGACACTTGAATTAATTTAAATGTGTAATAACCGCGCTAATGTAGCTGATGACACAGTGACAAGCAGCTATTGGAACATGAAGAGTCCAAACCTTTACCTAGCACGGCATTGCGCTCGTCGCCCAGAGATAAAAGATGTTTTATCTTTATGCCCTGTAATTTCACTGGCAACATTGCCCTTCAAACCGGAACACGGTAGATAATGTTTGCACATAACTGCTTTGCGACAGAATAACTGGCAAAGGTGTGTTTTTAGGGTTCCGTAGCCAAATGTCAAAATACGGGACCCTTATAGATTCGTCATGTCTGTCTGTCCGTCCGTATGTCACAGCACAGCCATTATTCTCCGAAACTATAAAAACTATACTATTGAAACTTAGTAAGTAGATGTAATTGCATTAAGATTTTGATACAAAAAATTGAAAAAACCAAAAAAAATTAAGGGTGTCCGGGTGTCCCATACATAGAACTGAAGCTCAAATTTTTTTATCGATACCATACGTTTGGGATAGGTATCTGTGGATAGGTAATCAAAAATGATATTGAGGTTTCTAACATATTTCTTTTCTAAACTGAATTGTTTGCGCGAGGGACTCTTCCAAAGTGGTAAAAAGTGTCCCCCCTGTAACTTCTAAAATAAGAGAATGACAAAAATAAAAAAAAAATTATGATGTACGTTACCATGTAAACTATCAACGAAAATTGATTTGATATCGGGTTTGGTGTTTGGTATTATACCTAGTAAGTAGTTTTATTTTAATACGTCATAAATTGACTATTGTTAAAACACTAATTAAAGTAACAACGAAGTACAAGAACTTTTGCATTATGTTACTTGCTGCTACGGAAGCCTTCATGGGCGAGCCCGACTCGCACTTGACCACTTTTATTGAAGTGAAAACTTCTTTCGGCGCACCACAGCAGATTTTTCGTGAGCTTAAATTCTACCGTTACGTTTGGGAATGATAATATCATCATCATCAGCCGCAAGACGTCCACTGCTGAACATAGGCCTCCCCCCTAGATTTCCACAACGATCGGTCCTGCGCAACCTGCAACCAGCGGTTTCCAGCGACCTTTGTGAGGTTATCTGTCCATCTAGTGGGGGGTCGTCCAACACTGCGTCTTCCGGTTCGTGGTCGCCACTCGATAACCTTTCTTCCCCATCGGTTGTCAGTTCTGCGAGCGATGTGGCCTGCCCATTGCCACTTCCGCTTGCTTACTCTTTGAGCTATGCCGGCCACTTTCGTTCTTTTGCGAATATCCTCATTACGGACTCTGTCGCTCAAAGAGACTCCGAGCATAGCTCCATAGCTCACTGTGTGGCTTTGAGCTTCGTTATGAGGCCCACAGTGAAGGACCACGTCTCAGTTCCATAAGTCATCACTGGCAACACGCACTGGTTAAAGACTTTCGTCTTTAGGCATTGGGGTATTTTGGACTCAAAGATGTGCCGAAGTTTTCCGAACGCTGCCCATTCGAGGTGGATCCTTCGCTGGACCTCTTTGACGAAGTTGGATCTGCCTAATTGGATCTTTTGGCCCAGGTAGACGTATTCGTCAACAACTTCGAGTGTGGTATTCCCAACAATAACATTAGAAATGACCTTGGTCTTGTCCATATTCATCCTTTAATCTACCTGTTACGATACTTTACTGAGGTCCCTGAGCATAGCACCGAGGTGCTCGAGATAATATATCTTCGGGTAAACTCAGGACCATGGCCATTGACCTTATAGAAACGCGTCAACATTTATTTATTTATTATTTTCATTGAAACCGGGTGAAACCGGAGAGTGTGGCCATGAGCTACACTGAACATATATAATTTTTTTATTCAACGTATTCGATTTTGGGGGGTTTCATGACCCCTGTGACACTGTTCCCCCCCCCCCCCTGGCTGTGGTCACGAGAAGACTGAAGATATTTCGGGTCGTCTCATTAAAAAAGTTGGGAGCCTTAGGAACTACCGATAGAAAGTGAAAGTGGAAGCTTATAAACTCAGAAGAGAGAGTGTGGTCACACTCTCCAGCAGTGCAGTTTCCAAAGTAAGCTATCCAATTTTGAGTTTATAAGCTTTCACTTTTCTATCGGCAGTTCCTAAGACTCCCAACTTTTTTAATGAGACGACCCCCAATATCTTCAGTCTTCTCGTGACCACAGCCAGGGGCGGTCCGAACAGGTCACAGGGGTCATGAAACCCCCCAAAATCGAATACGTTGAATAAAAAAAAAATGTATGTTTGTAATTGTACATCATAATATTTTCGTAACGCGGGAATACAACTGGAATGGCAAACTACGCGGGTGAAATCGAGGAACGTTACTAGTGAATTCTGTTTTACTCAATTTATTGTATTTCTACTTGAGACTCTCCCCAATATCTGAGGCTGTTCTGGTGACCCTTCCAACATTCGAGGCTGGGTTTGCGCCTGACCAACATTATACCTACCTGATCATATTATGTCTGACCATATATACGCGATGGCAACCGCTTGTAACGCCGCCGAAACCTTGAGGTAATTAAATGATAATTTTGACCGTGATAAACTATAAATAATAACACATGACTTATCTTGGGTTATTTTTTAAATATCAAGTTATCTACTTCCTATATCTAGTTATCGGCTATGTGCCGGTTTTACCCGCGTCGTTACTTTCCCAGATAAAAAGTAGTAGCTAGTATAGTTTTAGCCCGATCCGATGACGCAACGACGTGATTGAGCAACAAACATCGAAATATCCAAACATTGACATTTATAATATTTATAGGATTAATTTAGTACACTAAAAACTAACCTAAAAAAACCTAAAACTGACGAGACGAGCTGGACATGTGCTTGATGGTAAGCAACATGCCTACTACATACCAGCACAGAGACACGCAGCTATTGGAACATGAAGAGTCCAAATTATTACCTAGCACTGCATTGCACTTGTTACCCAGAGATCCAAGATGTTAGATAGATACTCTTTATTGAACACACCAAAATAACAATAATTTACAAATTGAAGCAGATTAAACACTTAAAGTTAGTGCGACAGACGGCGGCCTTATCGCTAATAGCGATCTCTTCCAGGCAACCTTAGGGTGGAAAAAGAAAGATGGGATCTTAAAATGTGGGGTATGCAGATGACATAAATAAATAAAATTTACATACAATACATGCATATATATATATATTTATAAAAATAAATTGAAATATACCTTATTTAAACATATTTATTTATTACTAAATAAAATAAACTAGTACTTATAATTATTATCATAACATACAATAATACATATGTAAAATAAATAAACAATTATGTATCTATATTGTGAAGGTCTAATAGAGATGTTAAATCTGTAAGCCCTGTAATTTCTTCGGAAACTTTGTCCTTCAAACCGAAACATAGTAATGTTAGCACATTACTGCTTGGTGGTAGAATAACTGCCAAAAGTGTGGTCCTTCCCCAGGAGGACTCTGCCAAGAGTCCTACCCCTACTAATTGGTCAATAATAGGCAGCCTCGAGAAAGATAGTCCACTGGCCTTGTTTAGGGAATCTCTGCGACTTGCGCTACTCCTTATACCGTTCGCCATAATCAGTATCAATAATGTTTCCAGAGAAATTACAGAGCTTAGAGATATAAGATCTTAGATCTCTGGGTGACGAGCGTGTTAGATTAGGGGTTCCAAGGAACCCCTAACCTAACGTTAAAAGTGAATAAATGTGTGTTTATTATCGATCAAATCGAGAATTATATGATAGTTATGTAAAAGAAAGGAATTGATGTATTTCGGAATCATATAATAAGTATAATATTGTTATAAATAATAAGGTTAAATATAAGTAATAAATAATATTATATAACGTATATTAATAACGAGTAAGTAATTCAACGTGGTCAAATCCACCGCCTATTCCGCCATTACTTGTTATTGTGTAGTTGGAGGGGCGGCGCTATGACTTTGGCGAGTGGGGTTGATCACGACTAGTATAAAAGCGAACGTCGTTCTGTTCGGGCTCTCTTGTATATTATTCTCTTGGTCTTACTTATTGCTCTTGCTATTATGCTGGCTCTTATGTATTGTTATCTCTTGCTGTTCTTGTTCTCCAACGGTTGACACATTGTAAAGATAAGTATTATAACTATTGATGTGCCTCAGGAAAACATACAGCATTATATGAAGAAGCAGTATGTATACTTATCTTATTAATCTGTGGTCGACGTCTATACCATAGACAATTAGCTTCATCTTGACGCCACCAGCAAGGGCACCCGGCGCGGTGCGATCTTTGGGATTCATAGCGTTGTATACTTTCGCCACGAGTGGTCGAAATTATAGAAAAAATATTCAATTATCACTAATTAACAATTAATAACTATCGAAAAATATTTTAAATGTGTTTATATATTACACGAAATTTTATTGAAATCTCAACGGATTGAGATTTTCGAAGTACCCGTGAGTGAAGCGGATAATTCATCCATCGAAGAAAAATGGTAAATCCTCTGCGTGGTAAAAGGTGAGATCGACCGATTCCAGAATCAAGGTCTTATACATGCAGGTCAGTCTTCATTCATTTATATGCTTTTTATCAAAAGAGAGCAGCTGGCTCACTAGTACGAGTTTTGCCTAATCTCTAATGTATGGTTTTGACCAATATATCGAAAACATTTCGATCATCTACGACTGGTCGCGGAGACCTTGCGTTCGAAGGGTCGTGTCAGTCTTTACTGAACGACTTCCTTCTGGTACAGTTCCAAATTACGTTTCTAGGTTGCGGAAACCGTGTGATAGCTGGAACACACTTGTACCAACATAGTATGTGACCGATACTCTTTGGACATGCGGGTAGACACACGTAAAAAAAGGTTTTGAAGACTATTATGTAAATTATTAGACTAGCTAACGTTAAATTGCTAAGTAAATCTACAGCATGTACCCGCTTGGCAGCGTGTCCACTAAAAGAAAAACTAAGGGTTTCAGGTGCATCTCCCAGTTTTTAACTGGCTCGTTTAAATTATTTATTGTTTGAACCTTGTCTCAACTACCTACTAATACTAATACACTTTGATAAGGTGTGTAACCAATAAGTTACTGCTTAGTAACATCTGGGAAGCTAAACTTATTAAGAGTATCTCAATATTACATATAATTATGGCAACATCTAATCCCACTTTTCAAAAAAGAAGGGGAAAAATGGCTATTCAGAATCGGAATCAACATTGAATAATATTCTATGAAATTAATTAAAACATCAAAAACAGGTATAAACGAAATTAAATTTTATACCCTTCGGTGTCCACCGAACTAGTTCAGACGTATACAAATATATAGACGTGCCGATGGGCGTTGAAATGAATATATCATAATTATACGCATTATTAACTAAGATTTGACGAAACTTAGTTCAGTTGCACTATTGTAATTACACCATCACTTAATTTAGTTGCACTATCGAATAAAATAAGCTGCTACAACGTGGACAAATTTGCAAACATACATGCATAACCATTTATTTATGTAAGGATATTCTAAGTTTGGATCTTTTGTACAATACGATCGTGAATGTATTGCATTTTAAAATTCTTACATACCTACAAAAAAATAAGTATTTCATATGCAATGGCGAGCTCTGGGTGCCAATATAACTATTTGGGAGAATAAAATTTCACATAAACCCATATCAATAGATTTAAAATTCACAGCTACATCCAACTCATCACATCGATAACTATCGATTCAGGGGAGGAGTCCCTGTTATAAAACAAACCTTCTCTGCGGAAGAGAAGCAAGTCGCCAATTTCAGAGATATTTATAAAAAATATATCATTCAAGTAAATGTTCTATTGTATTATCAAATGTTTTATGGCATGTTTTATTTTAATACGTATACATATTTAAATTTTGATCTCTCCTTAGCACCACATTTTTCATAACATGCTTGGTCGCGGAAACCTTGCGTACGAAGGGTCGCACTTCGCACTAATCTTACAAGACGACCTCCTTCTGGTGCAATAAAAAATTAAATAAGCCTCTAGATTTCGGAAACCGCGAGACATCATTTGGAACAATTGATACCTCACATTTGACCAGGTCCCAGCACCATATCTTACCACTAACACACGCTTGGTCGCGGAGACCTTGCGTTCGAAGGGTCGTGTCAGTCTTTACTGAACGACTTCCTTCTGGTGCAGTACCAAGTTAAGTTAAGTTCTTGGCTGCGGAAGCCATGAGACACCTGGAACATACTCATGTCCAATATATCTGACCAATACTTGTTTTGGACCTGGTCCCCGCACCATATCTTACTACTAACACACGTTTGGTCGCGGAGACCTTGCGTTCGAAGGGTCGTGTCAGTCTTTACTGAACGACTTCCTTCTGGTGCAGTGTTCCAAGTTACGTCTCTAGGTTGCGGAAGCCGCGAGACACTGGAAATGCCTTAAAACTATGATCGAGAAAGCAGGTATCTATGTATATTCACATTATGTATCTGGAAGGTTATTGACAGAAAATAGGAGCAGGTCAACTATGGCGCACATATATCTACATATAACAGCGTTTATAGAAAAGTACATGAATCTACCTACATCTGACGCAAAAGTTAGATTTGATTTGCTTAAATTGGAATTGAAGGGTGGCTTAAATTTTACTGTTTCTGGTACCATACGGCAGACTTTAATATCCGCCATCTCAGATTTAACCAGTAACAGCTTCGTCAAGTATGACTTGTACTTACATGATTTAACAAAAGGATGTTTGTAGTACCTACTGCGATGGTGTGGTGGCGCGGAGCCACTTCTCATTATGTTTCAATACACAAAGCACCATGAGCAATACTAACTACGAATAATTACTTAACGACTAATACTCTATCACAACAACGAAGGAATCTATGACCACGAATCGTTTACATTCTTCTGACATTCCCTGATGATGTTTATACTCCTAAAACACATGATAATTTAAAACACGCGTCTTACGCAGTTGTGTTTTCAATTCCAATGAGCGATAATGTTGATTAATATTTAGTTTGTGAAAGAGTGCCCAGCTTGCCGTATAGTCTCTATTCTGAAGAGAGAAACCGTATGCTCTTCGATTTTATAAAATCTGATAAGTAATAATAAGGTTAAATATTAATGGAAAAGATTTAAGATTTTATCATTTCGAGATAACACCAAAACCAAATTGAAAGTAGATACGGTGAACAGTAACATGAAATAATTGTAGCAGAACCGTTATGTAAACGGTATCTTAAGTTTAAGCTTGAGGATGAGATTTAAAACAGCGACTAAGAACCACCATATTTTATAAATAAACGGATTCAAAAGATCCAATTGCAACAAATAATTGCAAAATGTCGTCAACAAAGCCTATAAATGCTTTCGACAAGCTCTGATGAACCCAAATTCCAGTATTCTTTCCTGGTTATTATTAGCACATTCGAACTGTACAACAAGGACGTACAAGGTAGTGGCTCTCGACTAGCCAACAAACAAATTATATTTATACGAAACCAGCCCAGCCTTCTGACTCGTTCCCATCACTGGGAGTCGGCAAAGCCATGGTCCACCGGGCTGGTGCGGCCTGGTGGATAACGCGTGACCTAGAAAGATTCTAGGTAAATGTCGCTGTAGAGTGTATCATTACATTGAAATCTTCATGAGTATTGATAAAACCCTAGATTTTTGGGAAAATGAGGGTAGATTTGAGTGAGAAACTCACAGAAAAATAGTTTATAAAATAACGCTAGGTCAGTGTGAATCATTGCCAACCCTTACTGTCACTCGGCACCGGACGAAACGATGGTCGAGCGAGGACTTATATGCGTTAAATATGTTATAATATATCTTAAGTCTGATCAAAATAATTATAATTTGATATTAAAATTCAAGAACTGCTGACAGCTAAAACACGGATAAGTCTAGTTTCAAATAACAGCTTATCACTTAAAACAGAATTAGTACACATAGTAGGTACTTTATATTATGTCGCCTATTTGCAGACAACACACTAAAATGGAACTTCATATTTATGTACATTTTAAAATTTTGCGAAAGCGATAATCTTCTGAATTCTACAGCTACCTGAAGTCTTAGAGAGTTACTTTATGTAGATTGGTTGTTTTCCAATTCCTCCAAAAACAGTATGTAAAACATATATGTTTGGAACGGTTCTTTAAATAATAACCCCTTTTTAAATATTATAGACCGAAATATACATAGGTATTATTGCTATATAGCAGTATGAACATGGAAAATAAGAATAATTTGTGTCTTATCACATATTTCTAGTTCCTATCTGAGAAAAACAGAATAGCTTTCGAGTCAAATCAAATAAATTTTACCTATAGCAGTTGCTTAACATCTTGTTATTAAAAAATTGGATAAGTCCAGTCCAGTGAGACAGTGCCATGAACGTACAACTAGGAGATGTGGACCAGATATAGCAGTAGCCTTTGGATGATCAAATACCCAATCGATTGAGGACATTATTAAGCAAAATATGGAAATATCTTAACACATTAAGCATGTTAGGTTAATTTACTGCGAAATTAACATAAATGGTTAATCATGTTCTTCAAAGTTTACATCACACACAAATTAGCTTTGTTAATTTAGCTAACTACAAAATGTTATTGAACACTTTATTTTAATAAGTATTCAAATGTTTCAGTCATCATAGCGTTGTTAAATTTTGGACATACTTACACCAGCAGATAACAAACACGTCTTCATATAATGCTGTATGTTTTCCTGAGGCACATCAATATAACGGTTTTACATAAAAATAAAACCGATATTATGTGCCGAGAACGGAAAACATACAGCATTCTAGAAAGGGCTTTCTGGTGAAGACTATGAATCCCAAAGATCGCACCGCGCCGGGTGCCCTTGCTGGTGGCGCGCTTGCGGCGCCCTCTGGTGGCGTCAAGATGAAGCTAATTGTCTATGGTATAGACGTCGACCACAGATTAATAAGATAAGTATACATACTGCTTCTTCATATAATGCTGTATGTTTTCCGTTCTCGGCACATAATATCGGTTTTATTTTTATGTAAAACCGTTATATTATCTAAGGTTTACTTGTGTACAGATTATGTATGTGATGGCGCAGAGTTTTCTTGGCCACTTTCTTTCTCTGTCGTCTAGGGATTTGCGAAAGTGGCATTAGAGTCTTTAATATGATGAGGATACCCTCTTGGGTTTATCAGTAATATAACGATGAACTAAGAATAAACAACATTCAAATATCATCAATTGGTTCTTTCTATTCATCCTACTACCTTTAAGTAAATAACAGCACATACACATCTAAGCTCACAGAATTAAGGCTATCCTGACATAAATTGGGTCATAACAGCACAGAATCCTAACAGATTCTAACATCAGAAGTGGGATAGAACGGAAGCTCTATGCCTTGTAATGTTTCAGATCCAGTAATTTCCGCGATGAATTGCCGACAACGGGTTTACCGATGAAAAGACGACAAAAGATTTCCGGTGAATCAGACTCACTGCACCTGGCCAGCCACCATGTCACTGCCAGCTGGAACATCGTCGTGGAATCTTCCACGACATCCAACACCAGGTAAAACAAGGGTACATTTCAATCTACAACTGTATAAAATTTCTAGCCGATTGGCTTACATAATGTAATATCATGACTCAATACACTAGTAAAAACAAAAATTATATATATTTTGTGGATACCTACAAATAATCGGAATTAATTAATAATTTTACAATTACCCACATTTTCATTTCTTTTACGTTTGCTACTTATTACGTACTTTTTTTTTATTTTTATTACTATTATGGCTCGTTATCACAAGGGCAGTACATTTTAATCTACAGCTGAAGTTTCTAGCCAGATGGCTTACATAACGTTATTATGACTCGGCATAGCAATATAGAATATTATGTAGATACAGATAGAATCTGAATGAAAAATATTTTACAAATACCCAGATTTTTTTTTCTCTTTCACTTTTTTTAGACTTTTTATTTATTTATTATTTTTATTTTCATAGCTCGTTATAACCCGCCCACCCTGATGTGTCCCGGTTCGACAATTTATATTATGCAAACAATAGCAGTTTGAATGGAAAAACTGAGATTTACCACTTTTAGAATAGAAAAATATAGCGTGTTTTCATTAATATCGCATTGACATATTACGCTCCAACCCTCCTTTTTTTCTTTAGTTTTACTAAGTAGATATTTAAGTCCTTTCACGTGTAGTTTTTCTTGTTATATTATCATTTCAGTTAAGTATTTCAGACTAATATTTTAAGAATAGCCAATTTTGTTTCTTAAACCTTTTGTATTGGGTTTCTTTGTGTTTACTTTTTACTATCACAACCCGATATAGCCCACCCATCCTAGGTATTTTGTTAAAACACGCCCACCCTGATGTATGTTTGGCCATTGATATGATAGAACCAATAGGAATTTGAATTAAAAAAAAAAAAAGATTTACAATTTTCAAAAAGGTTTTTGGAATAACTATCTCGATACAATTTATTGACACCACAAACATAGTTGACAAGTAACATATAAAATAACAAAACATCATATTCTCATTAATTTTAAAATATTTTTGTACCTACCCTCGATTTTTTTTTCTTTATTTTTATTGAGTAGGTATTCAAATCAAATCAAATCGAATCGTTTATTTGTAAGAAACATGGTCATAGCACATACATTTACTGCCGTACACAGAAGTAATTCGAGTTTTGTATCACACGTTCTTGCCTATTTCGGCCTAAATTTTATTATACATGATTTTTTCAAATCATTTATTTAGCTTGTGGTCCTGGGTTACAAATAGATGATACAAAGATAGTAATAGGGATCTCCAGTTCCCGCTTTGTCAGCATGCAAGCTGTTAATTGCAGCTAAATAGTTAGGATACAATAATAAAATATATGAGTAATAATTTGACACTGACATTAAATCCAGAATTAAGAAGTAATATAATTAAAAATACATTTACTCGCAACACAGCAATAATAAAAATCATCTAACAATGTCATGTTGGGAAAACTAAATAGAGAAGTCAGGAAATTTTAGTAATATTGAATATTATCATATATATATTATAAGTCATGTCAATTAGAATCTTAAAAACATTACATAATTTTATCCCTCACAGAGACGTGTCAATTTTACGGCAACTTCATGTTCATCAAATATTCCGGTCCGTCAAGAAATCATTCAGCGAATAGTATGCTTTAGATATTAAGAACTCATTGAGTCTGTTTTTAAAACTTACATAGTCACTCCATTTACGGATTGATTGAGGAATTTTATTGTAGTTAATAGGTGCCATACAAAACACACTTTTCAACATTAGAGTGGTCTTTACCTTCCATGTAAATTTAACATTGTTTTCCTTTCTGCTACCTTGTTCATATTTAGGAAAAAGTTGAGGGTTTTTTAACAAATAAAGCCACCTCACTAATGTAGATGCAAAGGAAGGTCAATAACTCCATTTGTATAAACTTATTTTTGCATGTTTCTCTACGTCGTAACCTACACATAGCTCTGATACACCTTTTTTGGGCTCTGAAAACTTTAATTTATTTGTAGCGTTTCCCCAGAATATCACTCCATATCTCAATATTGAGGTGACATGACCATGGTACGCTGTCAGTAGTGTCCTTGTTTGCAATTTTACCTAGCTTGTACAGAGCATGTGAAAATTGATTGATGCGTTTTGAGGTGTGTGCCACACGCTGGTCCCAATTCAATTTGCTATCCAAGTATAGACCTAAGAATTTTGTTGAGTCAACTTCATCTATTTTGTGTCCATGATAGTTTATGTCAAGTTTATGACGATACACACAGCTTTGCCTCTGTTTGAAATTTATTATTTTAGTCTTTTCTAAGTTACCTTTCAAGTCAATGTTTTTTAAAAACTCGATTGTATTTGCCAATGATTCATTTATTACCGTTTGCAGCTTAATAATATTCTTTTTGTCACCTGTGTATAAGACGGTACTATCTTCAGCGAATAATGTTATGGGATGTGGTATCACATTAGGAAGATCATTTATATAAATAAGGAAGAAAGGTGGTCCTAAGATACTACCTTGTGGGACACCTGAGTTTATTTTACTGAGTTCCGATGAGTATATTTTTTCAGTGAGGGAATCATAGCAAATTCCATTTATTTTAGTCATTTGAAATCTATCACTGATATATGATCTAATTTGATCATTTGCAACCCCTCTAACACCATAGGCTTGCAACTTGTTGAGAAGTATTTCATGATTAACCCGATCAAATGCCTTACTCATGTCCATGAAAAGGCCCACTGTTAATTTGCCCTTGTCCATATAATCAGTAACTCTTAATAGAAAGTCATAAATAGCCATATTTACATCTTTATTTTTCCGGAACCCGTATTGACTCGACGAGTAGATGCTTTGATTTTCGAAATATTCATAAAATGTTTGATATATCGCTTTTTCTATTACTTTAGATAAGATAGGTATACGGGCTATGGGTCTATAATTTGATAATTTGTCTCGTTCTCCTTTTTTAAAAATAGGCTTTATAACTGATGTTTTAAGCTTCTCAGGGAATGTTCCCTTCCCAAAGCATAGATTAATAATATGAGTTATTACTGGTGCAATTAACAATTTTACGTACTTAACAACTTTTGTGGTTATCGCATCATACCCACAACTTTCAGTATTCTTTAGCGAATTAATTATATCAATCGTTTCACTATGCGTTATTGGAGTTAAGAATATAGAGTTGCATTTATTGATCTTAATTTTAGTGGGAGCACTTTTTTCAGTAAGTATTCACATATTAGGTATAAGAAAAAAAAAAGTAAATAATAAAAGCAATGTCAAATTAAGATGTAGAATGTTACCATCAATTAATAAATTGTAGCAATTGAAGTTGTCAAATATCGAATTTAAGCCCTTACATTTTAAGTTTCTCCTTTCGTGTTATGTTTAGTATTATCGTAGATGCAGATATTTTTTTTTCTTTTGCCAATTTCTACTAGTGCCCATAACAATTTTAGTAAACATGTTCCCTCAAAAAGAAATGGAGATATGAAACGTCAATTGTTGTGGAAACGAAACTACAAACACTGTGTTTTTCAGACTCTGGCTGCTTCCACAACCTGCCCCATGTTCCAAGGAGTCGGGAGATATGAAAAAATTAAGCGCCAATACGATAACATCGAGCTTCCAACAACAATTGTACAGCGATCTACGAATTTACTGAATGTCACACATCTAAAATCAGGTACCAAACTGTTCCTATAAGTCAGGATGGTCAAGCGGAATATAAAGTACTCCAGTATAATTGTTTAGTGAGAAATGTTATGGCCGTAATAAGTTAAGTACCTTTATCGATTAAGTTTAAAAAAAAAATGTAAACATGAATCGCATAAAAAATATTGAAAAAGAAATATAAATGGAAATATAATGAAAATAAATCATAACAATTTATATTTATAATGGTATTTGGCACGGGGGAGAAGTTGTTGCGGTTGTCTGCTTTTGTTAGCCGAGAAGTCTTCTAGGTTCCAGTAATAAATAATAAATTTAATATTTGTGTATATTGCTGGACTTTTTAATGATTTTGAGTGGCAACAGTCGATAACTGTGATTGCTCTTTTTTTGTGTTAGGTATCATTATTAGGTTAAGAATATTGTAAATCGGAAGCTTTCCATGTTTTTGGCACAGAATTCTGTTTTGTGTAGAGGCCATGTAAAGTGATTATATTACTAACCCTGAGATCGCTGAAGGGCCGATCGATTGGCAGGACAGGTAATGCTATTGCCAGCGAGTAGATGCTACTGGTATCGATACAGGTTACCTGTACCTGCCGACTAAAAAAAAAAAAAAAAGGACTTGTGACCTACTTGACAGAATACTGCTGATCTCGACTATTGAATTTAACGATCGGTCGGGGTTCTCACTCCGTAGTCGCTTTTCAAATTGGCCGGGCGTGTAAGTCCCCCCTGTACAAAAAACAAAACTGGACCAGTTTGAATAGTATTCTATAGATGGGGTTCGGCCACTAAAAACAAACGGGGCATCACGGGGTTCTCACTCCGTAGTCGCTTTTCAAATTGGCCGGGCGTGTAAGTCCCCCTGAACAAAAACAAAAACTGGACCAGTTTGAATAGTATTCTATGGATGGGGTTCGGCCACTAAAACAAACGGGGCATCACGGTGTTCTCACTCTACAGTCGTTGTTCAAATTGGCCAGGATGTGTAAGGCCTCGTTAATTATTAAAATATAAAACCTTGGTTTAGTTTGAACAGTACTCTGTGGATGGGGTACAGCCACTAAAAACACGAGGCACGGCGTTCTCATCTGGTATTGCTGTCAAAGCCATCTACGGAAAATTATGCGAATATACTATTTACGAAAACTGCTCCGGCTTGATTAGCAATCTACAGGAAGAGAAATGCCACTAAACTGAAATAAAATAAAATGAAATGACATGAAATGAAATGAAATGAAAGAAAAGAAAAGTATAAAACCTTATGTATATGTACTATAAGTAATATATCCATACTAACAACTTTTTTTTTGTATAAAAAATATATTAGTTAAATTTAACACCTAAGCTAGTATAACCACATAGTAAACTATTGAGCATTCACGTGCTTCGGGACGCAGCACAGTCAGTCTGGCCGTGTTAGATTAGGGGTTCCAAGGAACCCCTAACCTAACGTTAAAAGTGAATAAATGTGTGTTTATTATCGATCAAATCGAGAATTATATGATAGTTATGTAAAAAGAAAGGAATTGATGTATTTCCGGAATCATATAATAAGTATAATATTGTTATAAATAATAAGGTTAAATATAAGTAATAAATAATATTATATAACGTATATTAATAACGAGTAAGTAATTCAACGTGGTCAAATCCACCGCCTATTCCGCCATTACTTGTTATTGTGTAGTTGGAGGGGCGGCGCTATGACTTTGGCGAGTGGGGTTGATCACGACTAGTATAAAAGCGAACGTCGTTCTGTTCGGGCCTCTTGTATATTATTCTCTTGGTCTTACTTATTGCTCTTGCTATTATGCTGGCTCTTATGTATTGTTATCTCTTGCTGTTCTTGTTCTCCAACGGTTGACACATTGTAAAGATAAGTATTATAACTATTATCTAAGGTTTACTTGTGTACAGATTATGTATGTGATGGCGCAGAGTTTTCTTGGCCACTTTCTTTCTCTGTCGTCTAGGGATTTGCGAAAGTGGCATTAGAGTCTTTTAATATGATGAGGATACCCTCTTGGGGTTTATCAGTAATATAACGATGAACTAAGAATAAACAACATTCAAATATCATCAATTGGTTCTTTCTATTCATCCTACTACCTTTAAGTAAATAACAGCACATACACATCTAAGCTCACAGAATTAAGGCTATCCTGACATAAATTGGGTCATAACAGCACAGAATCCTAACAGATTCTAACAAGCGCAGTGCAGTGCTAGGTAATGATTTGGACTCTTAATGTTCCAATAGCTGCGTGTCACTGTGCTGTTATGTGTCAGGCATGTTGCTTACCATCAGGCACATGTCCTGATCGTCACGTAACTCTTTATTAAAAAAAAATAGTTTCGGTCAGTTACTGTGAATATGGAAATCATCAACCAATGTTACTTGCTTGATCATCCCCCCGCCACCCAAAGTACCCCCGCCAGTCAAATCGCCACTGGAACTCAGTAATTAAACGACATAACCACATCGTGTTTGGGTTCGTTTTATTCATCTTGACTTTTAATTTGGTGCTACATATTAGTAAATATTAATATTGCTAGACATTTCACACACAACACCATCTGACCCCAAACTAAGCAATGCTTGTACTATGGATGCCAGATAGCTGAAATAATACTTAGGTACATAGTTCCAAATACAAGCTTATTATGCATAGAAACACCCAGACACAGTACACTCCGCGAGGCATAAGCTGAGCTTTGCATTTGTGTGAGTGTACATGGATAGTGTAGGTGTGACAACCGGCCTTAGGCGCGGCGCCATTCTGTCTCGCCGCGCTCCTGCCTGATTGGTGATCACTCACACTAATGCAAAGCTCAGCCTATACCTCGCGGACAAAATTTCAAGCTCCTGCCTGATTGGTGATCACTCACACTAATGCAAAGCTCAGCTTATACCTCGCGGAGTGTACAAGTATTTGAATTCATCACACAAATATTTACACTGGGTGGGAATCGAACCCACGACCTTCGGCTTCGCAGGCAGACTATAAGCCACCAGGCCATCGTGTTTGGGTCCGTTTCATTCATCTTGCCTATTAATTTAGTGTTAGTGGTAACCAAGATTTGGTGATGAAGCTGGAAACTGACCAATTTTCCTCAATGATGAATGAGCCGATTAAACGATGTAACCCCAGCCAGTTTGAGCTCGGTTTATTTGTACAAGTATTTGCGTAACCGCGTAGCCGCGTCTGATAACGAAATTGAAACATAGTCGCACACTTAGAACAACGAACTTTGTTTAAAAAAACATTCTCATATCAAGCTTTTATTACTTGTTAATGAAAAAAGAACTAAAACACTTAATAATCATCTTCTAGCACCATCATAGCACCTGGATACCATCTAGGATCAAAGCAAGATTCAAAACGAATGAAATGAACTCAAATTCATGGGGTTTGCTGTTTAATCACTGGGTTCCCATAAATATCTTGAAGCTTTATCATCAAACCCTGTTACCATCTAGCCAAATTAATAGTCAAGATGAATATAACAGACCCAAATACGTTGGGGCTATATCGTTTAATAAACTGAACAATACGGCGATAAATATAATAAATAATATTATTTTCATATTAGGCACTATAATACGGAATCGCAACAATAAGAGGTCCTATCCAGTTGGCCTAAGGCGGGGCTTCAACTGCCTACCGAACGTTATATAGGTACTAGGTTTTGAAATTGAGTTCAAATCGCAAACGTTTAAAACTTATACGACCTTGGTACTTACTTATATATTTGTCCAGCAGCCATGGATCTAGATAGATAAAGCAATTAGACTCCGTGAGGTCATTATATCACTGGTCTGAAATCTGAAATTCAATGGATCATACCTACATACCTTATATCTTCCCATTACTTTAAAATTTCCTCTAAAACCACAAAAGAACAACATTAAAAAACACATGCAGATACGCAATATTTACAGTTTTATTTTTAAAATTATGTAAGTTAGTAATAAACATACAAATTCACAAGTTTCGATAAATGACTAGATAAAACTATACAGTAGTATTCACAAAAATACTAAAACAAATCACTAAACACAAAAATAGTTTATTGTAACTCTCACTCCTAATTTTTTTTCAACTTTTCATTACTCAGAACTTTGGTGGTGATTAATTTATAAAGATAATTCACTGTGTATCCTATTGCTATTAATAATGCCAAGGCGCTCAGACCCAATGGGATGAATAGGTCCAAGTCTAGGTATTCGCTCCAAGACATATGCGCTGCGGGAGCCTTCAAGTGGTCTGCGCGCCCGTGCCTCAGAAGGTGTTCCGTCCACCACACGGCACGCTCCAATGGTTTCTGAGGCTGGTCGTTCATCACGGAGCGAAGCCTCTCTATGTTCTTGCGGTAGCTGCAGAAAACATAAAACGATATCATTGCATTCATTGTAGCTACAGTGCGACCAACTTGTCTGTAGAATGGCGAAAAGCGGACCTACTGAGTTACGAGTGTTAAAAGCACACAGAAGTTGTCAAATTTTCGTCGCTATATTCTACAGATAAGCTGGTCGTAAGGATGTGTGCTGTTAGACAGGAAGAATCAAAACTTTCCAGTCAGGAGAAGCGTATCTGCTAATAGTGGGCAATGATATAAGTAGGGTAACCAGGACACACAATAGGCTAGGACCAAATTTTGGATCATGTAAATCCAGTTACATATCAACATAATATAAATCAAAATTAAAGTTTCTGAATCTTGTGCCAGACGCATAAAACTCCTAAAAACCAGGCTTGTTGGGCAGGCTAAGACCAAGACTTGGATCATGCAAAGCCAGGTACAGATTAGGTATTATGCAAAACCACAGTTGTCAACAAATCTTGTGTCGGACGCATAAAAAAGCTAAAAACTGTTAAATCTATTGAAATGGTTTCTTTGATTGAGATCCAATCATAAGTATGCGGTATTGCAGTATTGCTCAGAAGAAAAACTATTTTAAGCCAATAGGTCAATCTTGAAATGCGACAGAAAGTTATCGACTCAAATGGCATTAAAGGGCTTTAAATGATGAATGAAGATGCTGTTGTGGTAGGACTCCGAGCAGAGTCCGCCTGGGGAAGTACCACACCTTTGCCAGTTATTCTACCGCCAAACAGTAATGTGAAAACATTACTGTGCTCCGGTTTGAAGGGCGATGTTTCCAGAGAAATTACAGGGCTTAGAGACATACTCGTAACATCTTAGATCTCTGGGTGATGAGCGCAGTGCTGTGCTAGGTAATGATTTGGACTCTTCATGTTCCAATAGCCGCGTGTCACTGGGCTGTTATGAGGCAGGCATGTTGGTTACCATCAGGCACATGTCCTGCTCGTCTCGTCACTTATTATAAAAAAAAAACTTGAGAGGTGTCACCCGGATGGAACGAAGTTCCTTTCGATTAATTAGTGAAGGAATTATTATTATTTATTATTTACAAAAAACCTGTATACACTCAACAAAAATAATCGTCGCGACACCACACTGTTCAATGCGAAATAGAAATGAAAATATCTGGCTTGCTTTCTATAAGAGAGAGAGAGACTGACAGAGAAACATGCGACGCCGCACAGCTTACAATAGCAAAAAGTGTCGTGACAACTTTTCGTAAGAATTTTTTCCGTCTAGACCCCTTTCACAACGCGCGCTAAGGAACTTCGTTCCAAAAAAAATGAAGTTGAAAGGATAAATGTTACTGTTATTTACCTATCGTCATTTGTAATAGTGTTGATGGCCTGTTTGAAGCTCTCTTTAGTAACGTCGACCATATCAAGTCTGAGACCGATCTTGTGGTAGACATACATCTCCACGTTATACCACTGGTCTCCGAGCATCGGCATGCCGATGAGAGGAACTCCTGCCGTGATGGCCTCGTCGGTGGACTGAAGACCACCTTGAGTTATAAACAGCTTTATCTTTGGGTGCTCTGTGAAGAAAGGCATAGATTGAAATTATTTATAATAATTTAAATGAAACTATTAGTAAAATAAACTTATTAGCAATAAGCCAACCACAATAGAAAACAAACAAAGAAGCCCTAGAAACCGCGTTAAAAGTATTGATAATATATATAGTGATATATAGTACCTATATAATATATCTTTCCAACGAGAGGGTTTATATTGGTCTATAAGGAGATTAAAAGAAGATTTCAATGTTTCATTGTTTCAGCACTGTACCTAAATATTAGTAAATATAATTTCAAAATTAAGAAATGTTTTCCGAATTCGCCGGACGTGAAAAAAGCATCGATGTAAATTAATGGATGAGCCGTCCTAAACTTTAGGCGCACGGAATTATGTTATCGTTGGGAAGAGTGGGCTCATTCTTTCCATTCTAGTCGGTTGTAGGAAGCGGTGAACGACGGATCTTTTTACCTATCACTATTCGTTGTCAACAATCAAAATAAGTAGAACCACAACATACCTTGCCGCTAGCGATTCTAGGGGTCAAGTAGATTGATGGTTGTAAACCACACCGGCTACACCACACAGACTCAATTTGTTAAAAATTTCAAGGTGCTCAAGGCGCATCTTTCGATCTATATTGATGGAAAAAGGTAAGATGTATCAGAGCTCTATTTGAGTTATAATTCTCTGCCCATAACAAAAGCATAAAATATACACTTTTCACAACAAACTGTATATTTTATGTGTTAAGTAAATACAACACTTAATATACCTATATAGTCAAAAAACCTTGTCGTCTGCACCGTTCCCGACGTAAAGAAGCTTAAAATGCTGGCAGCATTCTCTCGCAGGATGGTATTTGCGAATTTGCAACGCCTTGTACTAGACAAGGCTAATGCATTATTTTAACCTAAAACCTAGCTTTTGGAAGAACAATGTATAGCAATAAACAATTATTGCAATGCTTTGCCCCAGGAGCGAGCCGAATTGCGATTCAATTTTCCCTTCGTAAATTTGACGCCGAAATTCTTGGACTGTGTCGACATCCAACTTCCAAACTATTACTATAATTTTTTTCAGAAAAATTATCCGACACTTACTCAGTAAATCTGACTGTGGAAGCCATTTCGAAATCTTAACATTCGGAGGCTGGTTCGGCAGCTCATCTTCGTTCCATTTCCACAGGACATCGTATGGTAGCTCAGAAAAGGCCTGAACTAGAGTTTGTACCTTTTCAGGAGGCAGCATAGATGTATCGACGTTTGTGCCGTAACTTATGTATATGACGCCATTCTTTGAAGAATCTAAATAAGCTTTTAATTCCTGTAACAATGTTTATTTATTAGTATGAAGTCAATGACCTATACTTCGTTGTATCAATTAGATATTTTATATTAGATTTAAAGATATAGGGATTGACGAACTATGTGTGCAACTGATGAAGT
The DNA here is from genome assembly GCA_017562165.1 of Ectropis grisescens. Lineage (NCBI taxonomy): Eukaryota > Metazoa > Arthropoda > Insecta > Lepidoptera > Geometridae > Ectropis > Ectropis grisescens. Next base: position 17,339,640 of record CM029794.1, on the reverse strand, counting down.
ATATCACCCTTAATGAAAACAGCTAGGTGCACGTAATTATTCGAACATCAAGGTTCCAAATTAGTGCCTTGCACTGTACTGTCCCCAAATCAGTGCCTTGCACTGTACTGTCCCCAAATCAGTGCCTTGCACTGTACTGTCCCCAAAGTTAGAATATACATAGAACTGTTCCCCATTGACCCGTAATTTTTTGGACAAATAGCACTTGAATTAAATACAATTATATTAAAATAAATATTGACTCCGTTGAGGGAACTTACCTTCGGTAGTTCTTTGATAGGTTTTTGATGCATTCCTCCCATATAAACTATGTTCGGTGGCACCGGTCGATTTAACTCCCAGATTGGATGCACGTTCAAGAAAAGCATATCTATATTGTTATACAAATCCACTATCGACGGGAAGTCTAAACCAAACAGTTTCTTTATCATCTCATCATCTTTCTTGATAACTGAATCAAGAAACGTTTCGAACCAATAGTGTTTCAACAGGTCTGTTATTTTATCCCAACGTGACATATTAACAAGTTTGTGTCTAATTGTTGTAGGGTACAGTAACGGTGGTCGATTTGGTGCACCTAAAGTATCGTAAAGAATTGGAAATCCTCCGAAAGAACTCATAGATATTACTGGAACTTTGTAAATGTGAGTTAGCGCCAATGCAGGTTGAACACAAGACTCTATGATTAGTAGATCATATTTCTTATTGTGTATCACATTTTTCACTTCATCTGTCATCATTTGCATTTCAAAGATCTTAGTGAAAAGTGTCATCAAAAGATCCAGTTGACCAAATGAATCAGTAGGATTTCCATTCATGTGTTTTGCGCTATGTTGGGCTATAGTATCTCGCCACATTTTGTACGACAAGTCATGAAGATCTATCTCTGTAAGATTAGCGGGTGATTGTCCTTTAGGGAATACTGGATCAGTGGTGATAACAGTCACTTCATGGCCTCGTTTGGCCAGCTCTTGGGTCAGCGGGCGAAACACTACTTGGTGACTGATTGAAGGTGTAGGAACCACGACAAGAATTCTCCCTGCTTCAGCTAACAAACCACTGGTTATAACAAAAATGATTAAATGTATTACTGACATTTTTAAACCTTTACTTTTTACCGTTTATAAACAAGTGATTAAAGTTGAAATGGATTGTTTTATATATGAAATCATTTTATGACGCATTTACTAGATAATATTATAATACGAAGCAAGTGTTAAACCAAAAAATGACTTTGTAGTTTGTAGCTCTCACCGATTTATAAACAATTTTTGTGTACGTCCTTTTTGGTTCCGTATAATATACTAAAATTTTTCCCTGCGCGTTAACATGTGAATTTAAAATGCCTTTCCTTTGCCTTTCCGGAAAGTGTACTTGTCTGTCAGATATTAACAAAAATACACACTTTTTTGTTCTTAACTAGCGGAATCCGTAGACCATGTCCTACTCGGATAAGCTGTTAAATGAAACGTAATATTTTTAATTAAGCATTTAAATTGTTTGCACGCTTTTGTTAGGTCGACCTGTAGGTATGTATCTAACTATGTTATGAAATCATCCAACGATCGTAGCGTTATGACAATTGGCAACTGTATGTAGTTCTGATGACAATACAATAATATGGCACCGTTGAACTGATCTGACGATGGAGCCGCAAGATATGAATCTGAATTTCATGACCGAACATCGTATCATAGCTGTGTTTGGATTTGTTAGAAAAGTCTTGTAATAAGCTTTGACCTCGCTTAGTTTTCAAGGTGTGATGATGAAGAAGGAAGATAGGCAAACGTGTTTTTCTAATGTTTTTAAACTATTAATTTATTGAAGTGAAGCTTTCTTTAGGCTCTTATTTTCAACATACTTACATTATTTTGTTTGTTATTATTCCCCTAATAAAAAATGCCCACATTTTTTATTAGGGGAATGTATGTAAAAATGACCACCGTTACTATTACCAAGATATAAATAGATGAGTGAGTAGCGCTTATAATATTGACTTTGGTTTAGTTTTTGCTTTTGAGTGCCTATTTGTGGTTTTGCAGTCGGTTTATTTTTAACCCCCGACCAAAAAAGGGGTGTTATAAGTTTGACGTCGATGTCTGTCTGTCTGTCTGTCTGTGTGTGTGTCTGTCTGTGGCACCGTAGAGCTCAAACGGATGGGCCGATTTCAATGCGGTTTTTTTATTTGAAAGTTAATATCCGTGCGGGTGTTCTTAGCTATGTTCGGTTAATATCGATTCAAGATGGCCGCCGCCACAAAATGGCGGACAAAATATTTCTTCGCAATCTTCCTCAATATGGGTATCAAATGAAAGGGCTTGACTAGTAGAATACTATACACTATAAAAAAAAATCAAATCCAACATGGCCGCCACCACAAAATGGCGATATATTTTTGTTTTCACTACTACCTCAACATCATTATTACATTCAATCATTATCATTATCACAAAATATTTCTTCGCAACCTTCCTCAATATGGGTATCAAACGAAAGGGCTTGACTAGTAGAATACATTGCACTATGACAAACTTCAAATCCAATATGGCCGCTTTCACAAAATGACGAAATACATTACTTTTTTCACAATTCCCTTAATATGGGTATCAAATGAAAAGGCTTGACTCGTAGAATGTTGTGCAGATAACAAATCTGAGGTGGTCGGGGGTTAATCAAAATCTTTAATTTTGTTCTTGTTTTGTACGAAAATAGTTTATAATAAATTAGTGTCAAGTATTTTGACTTTTGAAAAATAACGCCGCGCCGTGCCGCGCCGCGCCGTGCCGCGCCGCGACACGTGCGTCGGGCTCCTGTCGCGGTCTCGTCACGCACTGGCGCCCATACAATTCCATAATGTCTGTCACGGTCTCCGGTCGCGGTCTCCTGTCGCGGTCTCCGCGTGAACTTGTACCTTTAAGATTCGCCAATGACAAAATTATATTCCATATTTATCCCAAAACTGACTACCTAAGTGGTTTTAATTTTGTTATTGGCCAGTTTTTTATTATTGCTGTTTACTTTTATGCAACGGGCTACCTACCAATGGTAGCATCTAAGGAGTCAGTAAGTAGGTGAGGTGGAGTCTACCTTCTATGTATTTATAAATGGCCCAAAGCATGGGAGATGATGTAGATTTCTATACGTCCAAGAAATAAATGCCGCTACGATGACAGTCCAAATTCAGGACCAGCAAGCAGCAAGGAGGCGTGAGACAAGGGGACGTAATTTTCCCGAAATTGTTCTCAAACGCACTAGAGGATTAAGACGCTGGATTGGGTTGGACATGGCCTCACATCAATGGTGAGTACATCTCTCACCTACGATTTGTAGACGACATCGTCATTATGGCAGACTCGTTGGAGGACTTGCAGTGTATGCTGCACAGCTTGGCTAACGCTTCTCCACGCATCGGCCTCCGGTTGAATTTGAATAAGTAATAAAAAAATAATAAGTTCGTTGCTCCGAGGCCGATTGCCGTAAATGGAACCACTCTCGAAATTGTTCAGAGATACGTTTACCTTAGGCAGACGCTCGAACTAGGTATATATTGCTTTGAGAGTGAGACCATGAGAAGAATCCAGCTGGGTTGGGCAGCATTTGGTAAACTTCGTAGAGTCTTCTCGTCACCCATCCCGCAAAGTCGCAAAACAAAAGCATACAACCAGTGCGTCCTACCTGTTATGACCTACGGTGCTGAAACGTGGGTACTGACAGTCAAAATGCTCTGAAAGCTCAAAGTTGCTCAGCGAGCTATGGAAAGAGCTATGCTTGGGTTTTCTCTGAGGGGATTGCATCCGCAATGAAGTAATTCGTCAGAGAACTAAACTCACCGACATAGCTCAGCGTATTAGCAAACTGAAGTGGCAATGGGCCGGTCACATAACCGTTGGGAAAATACAGGTGCTGGAGTGGAGACCACGAATCGGTAAACGTAGTGTAGGTCGCCCTGAGACTAGATGGACTAGTGACGATATACGAAAGACAGCTGGTGGTGCCGGTGGCGGTTGGAAACGTAAGACCGAAGATCGGGATGAGTGGCGTATTATAGGAGAAGCCTATGTCTACGAACACGGGCTGATGATGATGAAGAAATTAATGAGATTTCAATAGCTTTCCTCGATCGACCTCCTGTTTCGTTGTTTTGACCTGAATGCATGAAACTACACCGAAATATCGGGGACTCCGTCCGTAGTTTGTGGTAAATAATATGCCATAATGTATAATACTGTGTATAGTAAACCGTAATACACACACATAGAAAATGTATATATGAAGCTTTTGACGCATCACACAGCGTTTTCGTGGGCTGTGAATGATTTTCATCGTCACGTTAGGAAATGAATGAAATATTCGGGGGAACTCAGTACCGCCGAGTGCGATAGAAAAAGAAAGTAACAGTCAGCTACTGCTGCTGTCTGGCTGTAACTGTCTTTTTTTAATTTATTCTTGGTCATGGATACTAGTCTTTCAGCCGCATCTGTCACTGTCGTGTCGTTAGGTTATACTCATTTTATAATTAACCATTTTTATAATTATTAAATTAATTCAAAAGTGTTTAATAGTTATTTTAATTTTAATTTTCCTTCAGCCGTGCTGTCATAGGCACATAATGTTTATTATTATTTTTAGGATATACAACAAAGAAATACGGAAAAAGAAATATCTCTGTTTGCACAAATAATGTATACATTTGTGCGAATTGCGCGATGAATGATGGTGGGAATCGATCCCAAGACCTATGGTTAAATTAGTAAGTACCAGTATCTACTGAGCCAAAACCGATCAAATAATAGTTTAAGTATACAAAAAATAATTATTCTAAGTAGATTAATAAAAAAATATAACTGCATAATTAAAAAATATTCTAAACATATTTTTTGCAAAAGAATAAGTATTATAATAATTTTATCGGATCCCTAAAGAAACTGTCTGTTGGTATGACTTTGCAGAATATCACTAATATCACCTTATCATTGTTACTGTATACTTATACATAAAATAATAACAATAGGAAAAATATTCGATATAATAAAGTACGTTGTCACGTTTGGTCTTTGGACTGCATGCGTAAGTAAAAAATGGGTTGGTGACTATTGGTATTTCGGTTTAGGCCTATGAAATAAGTATGAAACAACCTAAAAGTAGAGGGTTATAGGCGATTTGCCACAAAGTAAATTCGTCACAATTTGTATACTCCACACATTCAAAGTAAACTCGCCACAAGTTATAAAAAAACAAATGAACAATGTCACAGGTAAATAAAGTTGTTGTAAATTCGTCACAGATTTTTGTTTTATGTCATTTTTGCATAAAGTAGGGTTAGCAAGTAGGTAATATTTAGGGTTATAGGTAGAGGTGGCGGTACGCGTCGGTACCGCGACCGAAGACCGTGACACGAGACCAAGACCGGAGACCGCAACAGGTACTTGACATTATAGATTCGTGAGACCGGCCCTTCTACCGCCTAAACTAAATCAGCTATGATTTGCTATTGCGGTCTCGATCATTTCAAGCGAAAAAAAAGGAGAAAGCATTATCAAAGCTAAGACAGTTTTAGTTAGCGGTTAGGTTAGGCATTTAGACACCTTGAGGGTCTACCGCCGAACGAAAAATATCTTAGCTTTCATTTTTTTTTAAATAAAGAGTGACGAGACTATCAGGACATGTGCCTGATGGTAAGCAACATGCCTGACACATAACAACACAGTGACACGCAGCTATTGGAACATGAAGAGTCCAAATCATTACCTAGCACTGCACTGCGCTCGTCACCCAGAGATCACTGTAATTTCTCTGGAAACATTGGTGAGTAAAATAACCTCTCGTTTATCCATTGAAGCGGAAATTAACACGAGGACAACCCTGGAATGGTACTCTGGCTCGCATCCCGTCTCCACTGGGCATGGGAGGACATGAGGAATCGGATGTTTAGGGCTGTCCGACACCTCTCCTAGGGACAAATATAACAAATACAAAATACAAAAATCTTTATTGCTGTGTGCAGGTAAGATAAGATGATACAAAACATTTAAATAGTTGACCCATACAAACTGGCCTCTTCTTCTAGAGGCATGCAATATGTCTGGCAACGCAGTTTCCATTGGTCTGAATTTATACAATGATAATAATAGTCAGCTGATAAAGTCTTCTTCTTCTTTTTTCATTTTTAACTTTTAATCGGTTGTAGCATATATGTCATCTGATTCATCGTCTATTAATTTTTGGCTTCTATCCCGTTATGGGATAGGCCTTCTTGAAAAGTCGCGGTTGAGGGCGATACAGTTAGCGCAACTCTGCAGGCAGGACATGGATGGAAAAACCTGTGGGGGTTTTAGTCAGTAGTCAGTAGGGGCACCAACGCTCTGTGGTCCTCTCAACTCTCAACTCACAAACATCTTCTCAGCCCAAACCCAAAATATACCGTCTTCGTTCCGTCGCGGGTAAAAATAATCGACTTTCCTTAAATTAAAGAAGGATATCTGGTGTTTCAAGGAAAAAAACAATTTTATCTTGTTAATACTAGTACATTAAACGACAGTCTAAAAAATGATAAATTGATAGACATTTTAATAGCAATGAAAACGGTTAAGTTAAGGTAAAAGTGTGTTATCATTTACCATAATTACAGTTGGTATCGTAATCTAATGATACGGGTACCTATCATCAATTGACGCGAATCGAAAGAATGGCACGAGATATTAACTGGGTTACCAAAACTTTTTAGAAATATTTTAGTAAAAAATGTACTGATAATACAAATACCTTATCGGTTTTTGTCGGATACACTTCGGAGAGTGTGCAACTGATCTGTTTGACCTAATACCAACTTATTTCTTCCGGCCGGCTCGTAGCTCGAAAAAGTGACATCGTTTCATGGTTGATGTTCCAAAGATAAGAACGAAGAAGTTTATTACTTTTGGGATAATAGGCTGTGGAATGCGTTGCCTAAGTGGGGGTTTCCCGGTAGTTAGAATGTTTGCTTCGGAAATCTTTTTTTATCGGTTTCCTGCAGGTAAGCACGCTCCATCGTAGACCGCATCGTTGATTCACATCAGACGATATGGTGGTCAAGTGTAAAACTACTTAAAATAGTTTAAAAGAATGTGCTAGCCAACCGAGCTTTGGTGATGATTGTGAATATGGTATTTTTCCTAGATATATTTAAGCTGGTCATCATTACTGGCATACTACATGGTAAAGAAAAACAAGGCGAAAGAAACGACGTGTTCTTAGTCTACGTACCTATGGCCTTCATTTTATTAACCCCCGACCAAAAAAAGGGGTGTTATAAGTTTCGTCGATCGTCGTCGTTGGCTGTGGCTGTCTGTCTGTGTGTGTGCCTGTCTGTGGCATCGTAGAGCTTAAACGTTTTTTGTTTTGATGGTTAATATCCGTACGGATGTTCTTAGCTATGTATGGTTAATGTCGATTCAAGATGGCCGCCTCCACAAAATGCCGGACCAAATATTTCTTCACAACCTACCTCAATATGGGTATCAAATCCTCCACAAAATGCCGGACCAAATATTTCTTCACAACCTACCTCAATATGGGTATCAAATGAAAGGGCTTGACTAGTAGAATATTACACTTACATTATAACAAATTTCAAATCTGAGATGGCCGCCACCACAAAATGGCGAAATACATTTCGTTTTTCACAACTCCCTTAATATGCGTATCAAATGAAAGGGCTTAACTAGTAGAATATTGTACAGATAACAAAATCAAAATCAAATTGGGCGGGTCGCTAGTTGGGTATGTTGTCTGTATGCTCGCTATCTGTCTGTCTCTGTCTTTGAAACCACGCGCAATTGACTTTGATGCAGTTTTTTAATAGATGGGGTTATTCAAGAGGAAGGATTACTTGTATAATAATGATAATGCCATAATAAACATATTTTTTGCGCTCACATTACAAAACCTGGCTGAAACCTACGAGTTAAATTAAAATTACGTAAGTACAACGCTATTGTATACGGTATCTATTTATAAAAAGTAGGTATGTATTTAAAACTATATAAGTATTGTATCAGTTATCTGGCCGCCATAGTACAAGCTTTGCTTAGTTTGGGGTCAGACGGTGTAGTGTGTGAATTATCCACCAATATTTATATTATTTTATTTATTGTACATCTTAAAAAGATCCACAAAAACCCTATGATACGTATACGCATTATATATGTCTAGTTCTAAGGGATAACCCACAATAACCATTTTTAGTAGTATATTTAGGCGATCTGCACGATAATGCAAATCTCCACTCCCGGTAGTTTTTTTTTTTTTTTATTTAAATTAGCCACTCCACAGACTCCAGGGTCCGTGATCTTTGTCATTACAATTATATATTATTATTTTTTACACATATTTTGGATAAGGAGAAGAAGAGGAAAATAGGAGGGAGTTGGGTACATTTAAAATCTAATTCTAGTGCTCGTCTGTAGAGCCGATCACTACCGGCTGGGATTCCGCTAGTAATCGACTCGACATCGAGTGTTTGCCTAATTGCCTTTTGCCATTTGCCTAAGCTGCCTCCTCCCGGCCCAGAGCCTCCACAACGGCCGCATTTCTGTCCCTGATTGAAATCTCGGATGGTCTTTGGTGATGCAGCCCACGCTCGCCGCACAAACCGACCGATGGCGTCGTCGGTGTCGTCAGCGTAGTATGTGAAGGTCCCCGTGTGCCGTGAGATTGCAACAACCGCATGGGGTACGCTCTCGTGCAGCTTCATGTTTGCCTTGGTTTTGATTGCGATTACCGACTCGTATGTTAGTCCCTGAGCTTCATGGATGGTAAGGATGCGTGACCCGGTGCCTGACCCATAACCCTGGTTTGTCAGGGTCTCCTTCTCCTCTTGAGTGTGAACTAAGAAGAGGGTGTTTGGTAGGTTGTAGGGTATTTGCGCTCCCTTATATCTTCTCTGCTCTAGGGACTTTATACGGGGCGCTGAGGAGTACATACCGGAGTATATTTCCCTCAGCGCATATGCGACGTCCATTGGGTTTCGATGTGTGCAGAGCAACTCCTGGCTGATCTTTGTTACCAGGTTCGGGCGATGATACCTCATTTCGAAGATATTTTCCCTGTCGATATAAGGCAACTGATTGACGTCTCCAATGAGGACAATTTCACCAACACCAGACAGCCTTGAAGCCATCACAATGGCTCCAAAATGGTTCATGAGAGCTTCGTCCACCATGAGGCGACTGAAACTTTCCCTACCGATACCATTTACCAGAGCAGAAGCCATGGTTCGCACTCTGGTTTTGACCAGGTTTCCGATTCGGTGCGATAGCTTTTCTCTTAGATCTTTTGCTGCCTCAGTTGTTGTAGTGATGATGGCGTCCTTGTCCACGTCGAAGTATCTAATCACCCATGTTGTTTTTCCACATCCTGGAACTCCACACCACCTTACCACCCACTGTATTCTCGGTACCTCCCAATTTTCCCAACCTGCTTTGACGTTTCCGTTCCCTTCGATGGTCTTGGCCATCTCTAGGATCTTATCGTCCAGCATAATCTTGGTGCATCGGGCAGTAACTACAATTGGGTCGTTTGGTGGTGTCGCATAAACAGGCACTCCCGCGCGCTCTGTCTCTCTCTCTCGTTCAGTGTCACGAAGCCATTTTCTGCACTGTAAGCTGCCATATACTGTCCTGTCATGGTTCCCTTGATGACCCGGGAAGTGACATTATTGTAAATGGCTGCTTCGGCCTCCTCGAGTTTCGCCTTTAAAAGGCTTTCACTTCCTAGCCTATAGGACTACATGATGTTTTCGCAGGTCTTGAGGTTGACTTGTCGTGTCTCGCTCAGTGTGGCTATGAATTCGATGAAGGCGTTACGTGCATGGCTCCGCGGCTCCGAAGCCGTGACATAGCGGGGCGGTTCCACCTGTCCCATGTCGGCTCTCGTTCGGCTCATTTGTTGCTGTGAAGCTGCTTTGGGGTCTTTGACGTCAAGGGGTGATGAATGGGATGTGATTCGGAGTACGCTCCTTGCTGCTGCGTTGAAGGCAGTCACGAACGCCGTGTTGGTGCCTCGGCTGCCAGTTAGATTGGCTGAGGCTTTTTCCGCGGCTGCCTTCTGCTCTGCTCTTTCGGAGCCGGTTTGGATGGTCGAACTAGGAACAGGATGTCCCCAGCTATCGGTTGCATTTGTTTGGTCGTGCGAAGGGGCTCTGAGGAAGCTCAGATTTTCTCCCCTGTCTTCGTATACGACAATCTCATGATGTTTAGAGGCCTCAATGCAACCCAGCCGGTCTGCGACTCTTGCTCTTGAATATTCGATTGCCATCGCATCCACGCTTATCACCCGGGTGCTTCACCCGCATTTCTGCTCAGATGTGCGAGCAGCGCACTTGCCTGTGTGAAAGGCGTCCGACCTTCCGAGTACTCTATTAGTGCAATCGTTTTGTTTTTCGATCGCACCAACCGAAATCGGTGGCCGTCTACCTCGCACACCGGCGTGGCGTCGTAGGTTTTCCGCTTCATTGTGACTTTTGCGGTACTCCCATTGAGCAGGCAAGACAATCCAGGTGACAAACGGGCTCGTTTCCGTTCCCAGGCGAAGCAAAAGCTTATTCCGAATCTTTCTTTGTTGCTGTCCATGAAGAGAGCCACTCCGCGGATACGGATCCCTGCTTCTCCTCGGTCTGCGTTCTCCAGTAGTTGTTTGACGGAGATGCTCTTCGAGAAGTTATGTTGGGCGGAAACCGCATGCCACGTGGCGTCCACAGACAGCGGGGCAGGGTGTGGTGGCGATGGAGGGCGCGTATTTGAGTTAGTGGAGTTTCTCATGGCCGCTATGCGGAATGAGCTCTCCATGAAGGACAGGAGCCGTGTTCTGTTGTCTGGATCTACTAAGATGTTCTTGAGCTTAAATCTGTACAGGTAATCTGCTATTCCTCCGTGTCCTGTCAACGCTTGTACCTGGAAGGGAGTCAGTTTCGTGGTTCTCATCACCCGATATGCGTTTGCTATATCGGGGAGGAACGTCTGGGTGACTTTTCCGGTGTCCGAGGTCTGATATCGATCCTGCCATTTCTTGGTAGTACGTGCTTAGATGCATCTACATGCAAAGCGTGGTGCGTGTCTGTGTGTAGATCGCTTATCTTGCGTCTCGCCTACATCCACGTTCGTGGATGCGTGTTTCTTCGCATGTAGATGCGTGATCAGCATCAACGCGCGTGGATGCGTGTTTCTTCGCATGTAGATGCGTGATCAGCATCAACGCGCGTGGATGCGTTTTTCTTCGTATGTAGATGCGTGATCAGCATCAACGCGCGTGGATGCGTGTTTCTTCGCATGTAGATGCGTGATCAGCATCAACGCGCGTGGATGCGTGTTTCTTCGTATGTAGAGGCATGATCAGCATCAACGCGCGTGGATGCGTGTTTCTTCGTATGTAGATGCGTGATCAGCATCAACGCGCGTGGATGCGTGTTTCTTCGCATGTAGATGCGTGATCAGCATCAACGCGCGTGGATGCGTGTTTCTTCGTATGTATATGCGTGATCAGCATCAACGCGCGTGGATGCGTGTTTCTTCGCATGTAGATGCGTGATCAGCATCAACGCGCGTGGATGCGTGTTTCTTCGCATGTAGATGCGTGATCAGCATCAACGCGCGTGGATGCGTGTTTCTTCGTATGTAGATGCGTGATCAGCATCAACGCGCGTGGATGCGTGTTTCTTCGTATGTAGATGCGTGATCAGCATCAACGCGCGTGGATGCGTGTTTCTTCGTATGTAGATGCGTGATCAGCATCAACGCGCGTGGATGCGTGTTCCTTCGTATGTAGATGCGTGATCAGCATCAACGCGCGTGGATGCGTGTTTCTTCGTATGTAGATGCGTGATCAGCATCAACGCGCGTGGATGCGTGTTTCTTCGTATGTAGATGCGTGATCAGCATCAACGCGCGTGGATGCGTGTTTCTTCGTATGTAGATGCGTGATCAGCATCAACGCGCGTGGATGCGTGTTTCTTCGTATGTAGATGCGTGATCAGCATCAACGCGCGTGGATGCGTGTTTCTTCGCATGTAGATGCGTGATCAGCATCAACGCGCGTGGATGCGTGTTTCTTCGCATGTAGATGCGTGACCAGCATCAACGCGCGTGGATGCGTGTTTCTTCGCATGTAGATGCGTGATCAGCATCAACGCGCTTGGATGCATTTTCGGTGTGTTGAACCATGCGTATTTTCATACAAATGGAGATACTTACAACGATGGAAAACGGATTCACGCACTACGCTTTCTGGCGTGTGGCAGTGTGAAGATCGCCTTAGCATCAACATTGCACGCGCGCGAAGCCGGGGAATAATTAAGTGTTTTGAATATGTCGATGATAAAACACGTATAACTTGCACGCTAGACGATTATCACCAACTAGTTTTTATCACTTTATTATCTTTATTTCCATATCTTAACTTAAATAATTATCTATAGCACACCACTTCGCTATCTTGAAGAGATTTGTCTGTTGAAGTACTTACCTATTTGTGTATGGTGCCTACTTACTTACGTGTAGTATGGAGACAGGGGCGGATCCAGGGGGGCCGTAGGGGTCATGACCCTTCCCCCAGGGCTGGGTCCAGTACGTAAGTGGACCATAAATTAAATCGCCACGTACTTATGTACTTATAAAATAGATTATATGTATTTACATATTTATATTTATATAAAGTGTTCCAAAGAAAGTAATTACAGTTATGTTAACAGAATTGCATATCATAACAAGTTATACAGAATAAATAAGAATTACAACGGGCCCCAAACTAAGCAAAGCCTGTATTTTGGGCGCCCTTCATCGGATTACAAATATTTTTTTTCCACGCTGATCTTAGTACACATAGGTTGTAATGCAGTAAGTACTGTTATAACAATTACGAATAACATTAATAAATTTAAAATAAACATTTATCGCTCAGTATTGTGTCTTAACCACGACTATCTATGTGACCCCCCCCCTATATCCTATGGAGCCAAAACTGGATCCGCTCTTGTATACAGATAACGTGTATTTATTTACTAGCTTTCTACCCCGGTTTGCCCTGTGGATCATGTATAACCTTTAGCACTCAGTGATCCCGTACGGAGAGACAATCTTCTTAGCATTCCATGGATTCACCGTGCGGGTGCCGGGTCCATCGTGTGGCAGAGAGAGAAAACTCGAGTAGATCCCGAGACTTGTGACTCGGGCGTAGGTTTAAGGGGCCCCTTTCTGACGTACATCAACACTCCCTTCACTACTCGTTTTTCTCTCCCTGCCCAGCCAAATCTGATAAGAGCCTACTAGTGCAGCTTTAGATACTCGTTCTAGTATAGAACTTACTGCACTCCTGGATAAGCCAAGGTCTTTCAGCAGGTTATAGAGAGATTTTGCTGGCATACCTCTCGCTCCCACTTCTACAGCGTATAAACACAACAACAACGGTGTAAGAATGTTTGTATTCGGTCCAGTAGTTTAATCTTGGTGTCTTCAAATCAAGAATGAATTGTTATTGCAAAGTACGCTTTAAGTATTCTGGCAAAACTATAATCTGTACGCTGATATCGAAAAGACGACAGGCGTTATTTTATACCAATACGAGCGATAGCTTTTGATGTGTACCGTGTAAACCGCATTATCACTTTATATCTTCAGGCGAAATGGCGAATTGAGACGGAATTTTCGTAGCGAACTAGCTTAATCAACCTTTCTATCAACAGCCTAGCTTCTTTACTAAACAGCGCTGTTTATCCAGTTTCCTGATTGATAATTCAGAGCATTCAGCCATTTGATCAAACAATTAGTCAAAATAAATCTTTGACATTTAATTACTAAACTTATGTAACCCGGTCATGTCAATTTTGTTCCCCTTTCTGCCACCTAGCACCCAAACTCCCCAAATTATCAAAATGGCGTCGGCAAACGACATACATATTTTTTTATTTAGTACTTAGTACCTTCCTTAAAAATATAGCTACATTATGTTAGTAGGTATAAGGTACAAATAAAAAAATCTCAATTTCGGCTGTTTGACCTATTATATTTCTGTGGCACGTCCACCGGAATGGTCTAAGCATTAGCCAGACAGTTTATTGAACGCTGTATCAAACGATGCGGCTGAATATCATTCAGGCTGCTAGTTAAACGGCGCTGTTTAGTATCGAGCAGGGGTCGGCAACACGCGGCCCGCGACCTAACATCGTACAGCCCGCGACGGAACCAAAATAAAATATTTAAAAATTTAAATAATTTATTCCCGGCCATGGATGTATAAAAAAAGTCGGACGTAGTCTCGCTAAAACAAAAACTATGTCCACAGATGTCGGCCACATAATCTCCACGTGTGCGCTGTCACTGTCACATACATCTGTGTCATCTGTGGGTCATACGCTACTTGTGTATATGTGTGCGTGTCAGCCCATCAGTGACGAACTGACAACGCACACGTGCCAATGTGGCCGACTCTAGTGACACAGTTTTTGTTTTAGCGAGACTACGTTTGACCTTTTTAACCCCCGACCAAAAAAAGGGGTGTTATAAGTTTGACGTCGATGTCTGTCTGTCTGTCTATCTGTCTATCTGTCTGTCTGTCTGTCTGTCTGTCTGTCTGTCTGTGTGTGTGTCTGTCTGTGCCACCGTAGCGCTCAAACGGATGGGCCGATTTCAATGCAGTTTTTTTTATTTGAAAGTTAATATCCGTGCGGATGTTCTTAGCTATGTTTGGACAATATCGATTCAAAATGGCCGCCTCCACAAAATGGCGGACAAAATTTTTCTTCACAACGTACCTCAATATGGGTATCAAATGAAAGGGCTTGACTAGTAATAGTCGGAGGTAGTCTTGTCCTTGCGAGAGTATACATCGAGTCTCAGCAGTGGGAAACATAGAGTTGGTTGGTTGCTTACTTGAACCAAAAGCTTGTTTGCATTAGGCTAGTAAATTAGTCTAGTAGAGAGTAATTTAGTAGCTAAAATACTCGCGACTATTCAGAAATCGTTCGCATCGTGCTTTAGTACAGTTCACAAGTGAGTAGCGTTTCACAACATGAAGATCGTACAACGCAATAAAATAAATGAATGAATTAGCTAATCTTATCGAATCGTAATAAAACCCATTGAAATCGGCCCACCCGTTTGAGCTCTACGGTACCACGGACAGACGTGTGTGTCTGACAGACAGACACACAGACAGACATCGACGTCAAACTTTTAATACCCCTTTTCAGTATATTATTTTGATCTATCCCGTAGAAGTCAGCCAACGTTTGTAATGTATGTACATTACATTTCAAATCTTTAAAATTATCATTTTTTTTCTACTGTTGCATGCACATATTATACATATAAACTACACTTTTGAATAACTCTATCTATTAAAAAAAAATTGGTTGCCTGTAAAGTCGGTATACGGGCGAAAGTTTTACGTGACAACGACTTTGAGTGGTAAAATAATTTTACGGAAGGGACGCGTGCCTTTCACTTTTTATGTCTGTCTCTCTCGCTCTTAGGCGGGCTAACCATGTCCGAGTGGAAGGGACGCGTGCCTCTCACTCGCTCTCGTTGTGAGCGCATAACGTGGGTGGAGCGTAACGCAGTTTCTTGAAGTGTCACCCGGCAAACCAATTTATAAGACGTTGTCACGTCAAAAAAAATCGCATCAAAATCTATTGGGTAGTTTTAAAGATCTAAGCATACATAGGGACAGACAGACGTGGGAAGTAACTTTGTTTTATACTATGTAGTGATGAAGCCAAGGTGATCTAGTGGCAACAATGTGTTTAATAACCGTGACATCATTGTTTTAATTCTCTAATAATTTAGGCTTGCGCTTGACCAACATCTCGCCTCATTTCAAACGACGATGTGGTCTACGATAGACGTTACTTAGAAAAACCACATCAAGATGTAATTAGCGCGGAAAACCCACCGAGATAACGCATTCCACAGCCTAGACGTTTGTATTATGCAATTGGAGTGAAACATTGTTCGAGTTTTTGGAACGTCAACCAAACGATGTCGTGTTTAGAGCTGCGAGCGGTTCGATAGAAAAAAGTCAAGCGTTCCTATTATATATTAGATCATGCAGGTAGGACTCTGTGCAGAAACCGTCTGGGGAAGTACCACACATTTGCTAGTTATTTTACCGTCAAGCAGTAATGTGCAAACATTACTGTGTTCCGGTTTGAAAGGGAAATATTTCCAGTGATAAAACATCTTATAAGTATATCTCTCGGTGACGAGCGCAGTGCAGTAATAGAGGTAATGGTTTGGAGATAGCTGTGTGTCACTGTGCTGTTATGTGGCAGGCATGTTGCTTACCATCACGCACATGTCCTGCTCGTCTCTATACTAAAAAAAAAACTCTCACTTCTCGAAGTGTATCCGATAAGAACGTCTGCACGGAGACTGCCCGTATTGAATTTTTTAAATTGATCATTTTAATTTTATAAAACTTTTGCTATAGGATTAAAGTTTAAAATCGTGGAAAAGCAGCATATTATGTCCTACTACTATTATTATAAATGCATAAGTTTAGAAGTATGGATGTCTGTGGCTCAATCACGTTGAGAACTGCACAAAATCTAAAATTCGGCTTGGATAAGTTTAGATAGGTAGGTTTAAGTAGCAAATAGCCTATTTCGCGCCATTTTTCACTCTTCCGGGCCTCCCGGGTGGTCGGATGTATCTGTGAAGACTATGGACACTCTGTGGAATCCAGAGATCGAGATAAGGTTCACCACACAGGTTAAGGTACAGGAACCAGGACAAGACTCGTGAAAACCCCGGATTTTCCTGAGTTTAGAGCCCAAAACCCGGACATGTCAACAGATTTTTTCACATTACTTTCTTACCACGTCTTACGTTGAGACAATAGAATAAGATTGTTCAACCAGATATACGAGTATTAAGGGCACACCCAGAACAAATGACCTTGAGTATTTCTTACTTCATCGCACACCGCAAGAAAGAGCAAGAGAGAAACAATAAGATTTGTCGCTGTTTTACGCTAAAATTTTAGAATAAACTCTTTATAAAATCAGATTTTGGTTTTTGGAAAAAAATATTTCTACCAAAATGTTCGTAATGGAATTGTCTATCCGTTGGTGTAATTACGAAATCCAAATAATGGCGGGTTTTCGAGTAGATGCATGATAATTACAATTATTTTTCTTTTGATGGTTTTGTTGTGATGCTATTATTCAAACAATAAGGTCCTTAACATAAAAAATGAAACTACCATTTTGAAGCCAAGAAACTGTAAAAATTTTATGTATTTTTACCAGTTGATATTTGTTTTAGCTAATGAGTAGATAGCTCTGAAAACTGGACAAAAAACTTGTTTTGCTGGGGGACGCCCCTTAAACCCGAGCTATGATAATGCGAAGTCCGGCCCGGACGCTCCCCGGACTAAACTAAGACAAATCCGGGAAACCCGGACGGATGGCAACCTTATGTGAAAAGATTCACACTTTTCACAGAACCTTCGTTATATTCCGGATGCTAGCACCAATTTTTAACCCCCGACCAAAAAAGGGGTGTGATAAGTTTGACGTCGATGTCTGTCTGTCTGTGTGTGTGTCTGTCTGTGGCACCGTAGAGCTCAAACGGATGGGCCGATTTCGATGCGGTTTTTTTTTAAAGTTAATATACGTGCGGATGTTCTTAGGTATGTTTGGTTAATATGAATTCAAGATGGCCGCCGCCACAAAATGGCGGACAAAATATTTCTTCACGACCTACCTCAATATGGGTATCAAATGAAAGGGCTTGACTAGTAGAATACTATACACTATAAAAAAAAACAAATCCAAAATGGCCGCCACCACAAAATGGAAAATTATATTATTTTTTTCACTACTACCTCAATATGGGTATCAAACGAAAGGGTTTGACTAGTAGAATACATTGCACTATGACGAATTTCAAATCCAAGATGGCCGCTTCCACAAAGTGGCGAAATACATTTATTTTTTCACAACTCCCTTAATATGGGTCAATGAAAAGGCTTGACTAGTAGAATGTTGTACGGATAACAAATCTGAGGTAGTCGGGGGTTATTCAAAATTTTTAATTTTGTTCTTGTTGTGTAGGTATTTGAGATAAGTTGAAAACTTGTCACATACCTCTCCTATGATACCTCAACACGGCAGTACCTACAGACCTGGCTAATGAGTAGCACGGCAAAATAAATCCTTCAATTTAGAGCACGTAGGTATGAGTAGAGAGCCACACCCAGTCACACCCAATTAATATTACAAATTGCCTCACATATGTACCTACATCGAACTCTTAAAAGCGGAACAAGCGGCACACGCTCCTCAACGATGGCGATGTAAAATCAGGTGACGTCTCCTGAATGAGATCAGTCGCAACGTGAGCGACAAATGGAGCGCATGTGTGCAAGGTGCACAAATAGTACCAAGACCAAGAAAAAGTTTCGTGGCATCACTTTTCATACACAATTACACAAAATCTTTAATTATTTCATTTAAAATAATATTTTCTGTTGTAAACAATTCGGCATTTGTAAAAAGGGACAGATATACATGACGTGAAAGAGTGGGACACGACCAGCGATATGTTGACTGCAGTGATAACGGAGAACGTTTACGTCACGGGCAATGGCTATTCCTTCTCTTTCACGCCAGTTTCTTCGTATGTCTTTCTATTCTTCTCGAAAAAAAATATTTATACAAACGTGTAACTGTGGTATGTATAGCAGTCTCATTTCCATCTACTGCTAATTTGCTATGATGTCTTTGTCATTCATTACAACGTATCTCACGAAAGAAGTGTAGTTGTGTGCACGTTAAGTGCACACAACTATGTGCACTTAACGTGCACACGTTAAGTGCACATAGTTGTGTGAAATGTATGAAATGTTCGCCACATTCATGTTGATTTCATATTAGAACGTACCTCATCTTCCTAATGCGCACATACATACATTTTTTAATCATTTTTTGCAAAATATTTTACATAATAACGTCTGACAATCAAATTAACCATACTTATATTATGGGCAAAACTAGTTATCCGATGTAATAAATATAGTAATTTAGTGAATGATATTGCTTATGATATTCAGAACTAATTCATATTTATAACAAAAAATATTGATCCTGGGTGAAAATCGAGCCGACGACATATGGTTATGTGAGAAGACTTAGTAACTGATGAGCTACAAGGCCAGTTAATAGGAGATAATAATAGCAACTACCCATAGGAGTCAGACTGCGACATAGATAAAGTACTCATAACAAATAATAATATCTTGCTCACATCACAGAATGTGCGCGGTCATCGTGACGATAAACAATTTAGAATTTTAGAGATACGTGGCGTTCCTCTTAAACTTAATTGAACTGCTTTTGTTTACGACGCGCAGAGCAACTAGAACCAGTTCCCAGGAGACTAGCGAAGTCTGGCAAGCTCACTCATGTTATGGGACCCACTGTGTACAACAGGCTACCTCGTGACGTAATTGGTGCTCCTAGCCAGGCCTGTTTCAAGTCTTGCCTGAAGCGCTAGCTTGTCGATTAGACTTTCTACAGCTTCAAGGATTTCCTTGAGTTTAAAAACAATGAATTAATTTACTCGAGTACAATTAAATATCTATTTTAAAGCAGTTATTTTGTGTTTAATATTAGTATTAATTTGTAACCTGATATTATCATTTTAATTTTATTTGACATGTAGATAACATTTACGCAATAAAGATTATGATTATGTATCTGAGCATGTTTCACTTCTCACAACACTAAATACTCAAATTGGTTTTTCTGAGATATAAATATAAGATGATTCATCACTTAGACCTGTGAGGTCACTTATCCTACCTAATCCTATGAATGAAATGAAATGAAATCGTTTATTGTGCCAAATGAAAACAATCATAAAATAAAAACACATGACAAAGGATATGCGACAAAATATAGTAGGTGGTACAGGTTTAGTATAATGTGTTAGTGTGCACTGGACCCCACACTAGGGTGACCTGTGTTGTGGGAGTCCAGGCTCTTTCTATTACATTTATTTGACCGAGTATTAAAGAAAATAAAATGACGACAAAGTTAACAATTTTTAAATTAATGTTTGGATATTTGGATTTTTGTTGCTCAATCACGACGCATGCACGGATCGAGCTGAAATTTCGTACATCATTAGATCATAGTCTGGAAGAACACATAAGCTAAATCCTAAAGACTTTTCATCCTGGGAAAATACCGGGAACGGGAACTACGCGGGTAAAACCGCAGGGCGTTGCTAGTTAGAAACAATTTTTTATAAATTGTGTGCTACCTATTTTCGTTTTCAACAACCAAAATAAGAAGACTTCAAGTAGTGAGTGGGTAGCGCCTAAAACAATACCATTAACTTATTTTTCGCTTTTGAGCGCCTTTTGTCGTTTTGTTGTCAGGTTTTTTTACGTATACCATGGAAGTATAAAAAATACTTTTTTTGTACGTCCATGATGTACAGATACATCAACATCATCATTCACAGCCTACTCAGTTTCAAACTTTTTTACCATCTGCCCACGAACCCGCAAACCAAACAAATATTGGTGGACATTATACACACAACACCATATGACCCCAAACTATGCAAAGCTTGTACTACGGAAGCCAGTTGATATACCACTTATAATAGTTGTAAATACATGCTTATTATACATAGAAACACCCAGACACAGTACAAATATTTGAATTCATCATAAAAATATTTGCACTGGGTGGGAATCGAAGCCACGACCCTTGGCTTCGCAGGCAATATAGATAGGTAGTTACAATATAGACAACAATACAAGTAAGAAAACAATTGACTGGTAGTAAGTGATCACCAGCGTCTGCCTACGTCTACGATCCAATAATAAAATAAATATAATTCAAAAACTCAAAAAACCCGACCGCATAAAAGTTAACCAAGCTATGTACATACTATAAAACTGAAAAGAATAAAACAAGCATTTAGATTTCTGGTGTTCCAGATTTCTATAATTTGTTATTGAATTAATACTATTGCAGAAATTAAATATAATTATAAATAAAATATATTCTAATAAAGAAACGTAACAACTGAACAGTCGGGACCCATTGAACAACTAGATTTTCTGTAGAATAATAATGGATCCCGATCATAAAAATCGGCTTAGGCGTTTGGTCTGTATAAAGCTTCAAATAATCATACATACATACATATTATTGTATAGACTGATAAACACATTACACACTCCTTTGCGTCGCGCAGTCGGGTAAAAAGTACCCACGCTGCTTTTCATATTTTTTGGTTCAAACAGATTTTATTAATATGTACTTTATTAATAAAAATGAGGAATTCATGTCCTGGTAGCTACTCTGTGATTTTTGAAGATCAAAAGAGGGTAGATGGAGACAGCTGGAGGATGTCTCCATTCTGCATCTACCCTCATTGAAGACGAGATTGATGATGAGACGACCCGCAATTTCTTCAGTCTTCTCGCCGCGCCGGTTGTAACGCTTCCAAGACGTTGAGTTAATTAAATAACAATTTTGATCGTGATAAGACCTCCCTAGTATTTATGTATGTAGATATGTGTTCATAAGCTTAAAAACAATATTTTGTGAATTTAATTAACTATTGTGAAGTGTGAAGTGTCGCAAATTATTCAGTATAGCCAAAAAAATTATTAGAAACCTGTGCCTGGGTGTTTTCTATGTATAATATGTATTTAAAAATATTTAAGTATTAGGTAAATCAATTATCTGGCTTCCATAGTACAAGCTTTGCTTAGTTTGGGGTCAGAGGGTGTTGTGTGTTTTTTATTGAAAAAAAAAAGAGTTATAAGGGGCACCCCATTTTTTTAAAATATACATGTACCACTATACCATTTTGGAAGTCTCTTGAAACACAAACTATTCAGTTTAAAAAAAATTAGAAACCGCAATATCATTTTTGAAGACCTAGCCATAGATAACCCACACGTATGGTTTTGATAAAAACATTTTTCGTGTTTCAGTTCCAAGTATGGGACAACCCCAAAATTTACTGTTTTTTTTTCTATTTTTTGTATGAAAATCTTAATGCGGTTTTTAATTCGGTGCGGTTAATCTACTTACCAAGTATCAACAGTATAAGTTCCTATAGTTTCGGAAAAAAGTGGCTGTGATATACGGACGGACAGACATGATGAATCCATAAGGGTTTCGTTTTTTCGTTTTACGGAACCGTAAAAAGAAGATTTTTTTTGAGTGTCTATACAACCTTTTATCATGTATATGAATGTGTATTTCCTTGATAGTACGCGACGTGACGTTAGACGAACTCTGTATGAGTTACATAAACCTACACAAATTAAAATTTCAAATATACGGAACCAATTGATCGAGTATGTGTTTATGAGCAATCAAGCGTTTTACGAGTGGCTAGCCGCTTGCTTGCCCGTGTCAACTAGTAGTTAACAAATCTCAAATGCTAAAATGCCCGTGTCAACTAGTAGTTAACATCGCGATTTAGTCTAAAATGCCCGTGTTAACTAGTAGTTGACATGGCGCCGCACTCTAAAATGCCCGTGTCAACCTGTAGTTAACATGGCTCCCGCGGTAGAAAAAGTTAAATATACTCGTCTTTATTGCTCTAGGGCTTAGTTTGTATTATTTATCTCGTTCTATGTAAAAGTTTCCGTCATATTAAACTCAGTAGAGTATCTAAGCCATAGAAAAAATAAAAGAAATTAAAAAAACAATGTTCCTTGTCAATCTTGTCATTGAGTGTTGATTCAGTGCGGGCTGTATATGTTAGTTTTTCTGATTTTACTATTAAATTTAGTTTTAACAAACAAATGATAGATAACACAAGTAATCAAAGATTAAAACCCATATGTCATCGCTTCGATTTTAGAGGTACTTATGTGCTTTTAAAAAAACGAGCTTTAAAACGCGCTATCTCAATTTCAACATATAATAACTCTTCACCAAAGTCGTAAACGGAGAAACAAAAAATAACAGAGTATAGCTAGTTTCGTATTAAACATAAAAAAATTAACACATTATAATCTTTCAAAACAAATTGATCAACAAGGAACGATTGCGTGAATCCCGACTCGCGCGCCGCAGGCGTAAAATCCGCGGGGCATAGCGAGGTGTGCAAGTATTTTTTGCCGGGCATTTTGGCTAGCAACGCTACAGGGGGCGGGGCATAGTTCGTCGCGCGGTTAGCAGCGACGGGCAAGCGAGCGGCTAGCTAAGAGTCCTTCTCATTATCAAAATTGTTGTTTAATACCCCACAAGATGACTTCCTATATATAACAGCTATTCTTTTAAATTGTTTCATTAGTTGTGATCTAACCTGTGCTGTGATTGTTAATGAAAATGTTTATACTGAACTTAGTTCGTATAACCGGTTTCATTGTGTTTGTTGATGCTGCCAAAATTTTAACTGTGGTTCCTACACCGTCCATCAGTCATCAAGTTGTATTTCGGCCGCTGACTCAAGAGCTGGCCCGCCGTGGTCATGAAGTCACCGTAATCACGGCAGACCCTGCATTCCCTAAAGGACAGGCTCCTGAAAATCTCACCGAAATCGACCTTCACGACTTTTCCTATAAAGCATGGAGGGAAATAATGTACAGTGTTCAAACTAGTGGAAATTCTGATGATACGTTTGAGCTCATGAAACGAATGTTCCCAATACTATCAAAAATCTTTGAAATGCAAATGCTGACTGAAGATGTTAAAAGTGTGATAAATAACAATACAAATCAATTTGATTTGTTGATTTTAGAATCTTGTGTGATACCAGCTCTTGGTCTAGCTCATTTGTTTAAAGTTCCGGTAATTTCTATGAGCTCATTGGGAGGGTTTATGGGTCTTTATGACCTGGTTGGTGCACCCAGCAGACCACCATTGTTATACCCTACGCCTTTACGTCAAAAATTGAGCAATCTTTCTCTTTGGGATAAAATATCTGAGCTTAAAAATCACTATCGGTTTGAAAACATAGTAACGTCATCGATAGAGAATGATAATAAACTTATAAGGAAATTGTTTGGTTCAGACGTACCCCCACTAGAGGAATTGAATAAAAATATAGATTTGCTCTTTTTGAATGTTCATCCCATATGGGACTTTAATCGTCCGATGCCGCCTAATGCTGTTTATATTGGTGGAATACACATAAAACCTGCCAAAGAACTACCAAAAGTAAGTTATGAAGAGGTTCTGTTTAAAATGTATTTTAAAATCTATAAAGCCCGAGCGACACGACACTAGTTTTTCAAGCTAGGATAGTAAGCCAGTGTTAGCAAGTTAGTACTTCTGGCTTCGTGTAGACAACGCTACGTTTTGTTCACATGAAACTAGAAGAAAGTACACTCCGCGAAGCATAAGCTGAGCTTTGCATTTGTGTGAGTGTACATGGATAGTGTAGGTGTGACAACCGGCCTTAGGCGCGGCGCCATTCTGTCTCGCCGCGCTCCTGCCTGATTGGTGATCACTCACACTAATGCAAAGCTCAGCCTATACCTCGCGGACAAAATTTCAAGCTCCTGCCTGATTGGTGATCACTCACACTAATGCAAAGCTCAGCTTATACCTCGCGGACAAAATTTCAAGCTCCTGCCTGATTGGTGATCACTCACACTAATGCAAAGCTCAGCTTATGCCTCGCGGAGTGTAATAGCTTGTTAGCTTACTAAAACTAGCTTGCTATCCTAGCTTTATTAACTAGCCTCATATCGCTAGGGCATTAGTACTAAAATTATAAGGCTGAAGAAGTTTTTTATCAGAACGCGCTTATCTCTGGAAATAGACGTTTGATATTAAACATTATTTCATTGTTGAATGCGTACATATTCCCCAAGTGCTATAAGCTATATATTATGTATGTTTCTCGAGCGAAGTCGGGGCGGACCGCTAGTTATAATTATAGAAACAAACAAATGTGTTTGTCAACGTAACATGTTGCATTAATTTGTTCTGTTTCAACGTAACATGTTGATTTTTTTTAATTCTGTATCAAATTTGAGTTTTGAATATGAATGTAGTGGATGCCATGGTAGAGATAGGTAAAAAAGCATGGGTTCTGTGAATGATGACATGAACAGGAAGAGAGTAAGCTTACAGATATAGTGGGATAACGGTTATCGAATGATAAGCTGGCGTGGCTGGAGTTGCAAATCTTATAAGTTTTATTGCATTTTTTAGTTTATAGTTTGACTAGCGGCCCGGCACGGCTTCAAGTTCTTAGAGATCACGTTATCACGTACATATCCTACGGTGAAAGATTGTTTTAAATCGGTCCAGTAGTTTCTAAGATAAACAAACAAAATAAGTCGTGTTCAAACAATAAACCTCTTCAAATTTATAATATTGATATAGGTACATATAATTGATTAAATATAACAGAATGCCCCATTTTTATGCTATAGATCATATAGATGTGCCCTGAGCACCGTGATATTGGTAATACACTGCGTCTCTGTGTGTAGCGTAAGTGGTTTACATACAACCAATCTACTTGACCCCTAGAATCGCTAGCGATGAGGTATGCTGTGGTTCTACTTATTTTGGTTTTTGACAACGAATAGTCATAGGTAAAAACGTCCGACGTTTCGCTTCTTGCAACCGACTAGAACGGAAAAAGTGAGCTCAATTTTCCCAACGATGACATAATTCCGTGCGCCTGAAGTTTGGGCAGATCTATTGGTTTACATCGACGCTTTAGATATATTAGCGAACTAAAATTATCTTTACTTTCCAAATTATATTTTCCATCTCATTTCAGGACTTAAAAAGTTATCTAGACTCATCGAAAAATGGTGTAATATACATAAGTTATGGCACGAACGTCGATCCCACATTGCTGCCTCCTGAAAGGATCCAGACTCTCATCCAAGCATTTTCGGAGCTACCCTACGATGTACTTTGGAAATGGAATAAAGACGAATTACCGAATCGTTCGCAAAACATCAAAATATCGAAATGGCTCCCACAGTCCGATTTACTGAGTAAGTACAATTTTTACGATACATTTTTAATAATTCGAAACGAATGTAAGTTTTACGTCTCATTGATTAGCAACAACCATAACTGTGTTATATGCAAGCGTGATAATAGGTTGGATTTAGTTTTGCGTCTTATAAATACTTACAAAGTCAAAGTTAAAGTCAAAGTTATTTATTGGTAAATGTAACATTTACAGGTCAGCCATAAAAAATTACAAAAAATTGTATAATAATAACAATTATCCGTGATATAACTGAACATTGGAAAAATAAAATTTAACAACAATGTCAAGATCATAAAATTAATTACAATAAAAATAATGTCAATTCAGAATTAAAAATCATACTACTAATTAATTCCTTTATAATAGGTAATTAAATTTTCAACTTTTAAATTGAGAACAATCAATAAATAATAATTACAATAAAAACAATGTCAAATCGAAATAAATAATTCATATATTTTACATAATATTATAATACATACTAATTAATTTAATTACAACAATTAAATCATTATTTTACCGTCTTACTTTGTTATATTGATGAAAAGTGCTTTCTTCTGCACAAGTGTTATTGCACCGGTCTAGAAGAATTCCAGATTATTCTTACTTAGTTTTAGATTTGATAACTTTTAATTTCACAAGATGAACTAATGTGATTACATCACTCTATTCCTGCTTACTATTTGAGTTATAAAGCCGGTAATTTTTGGTAGTATGAGTAATTTAATTAGGAGACAAATTTAAATAGATTAAGAGGTAAACAGCCCAACAGTCAACCATAAAGATAAAATACGTACCTACGGCAGTTTGATATAAATAATGCAAAGTTAAATAACTTCATGACTACGATTATAAATAATACTATAACTAGTCTTCAGCAAGATTCTCGGTACGCAGTCACGTTAATTAATTGATCCAATAAATCGCAAGAACGGAACTATTGTTTCGTTATTATATAGTTACTAACGCAACTGAAACAATGGAACAAAGAAGTGGTGGTGAAAATAATAAAGTGATAAATAACGAAGAAAAAACAAATAAAAGAAGTGGAATACGATCAATTACTGACAGAAGCTGGAGAATTCGGACTTTACCAAGTTATACTCTTTTTCAAGATCTGCCCATTTTATATATTTGGAGCATTCGCATACTTCTCACAATTATTTTTAACGGAAGTCTCCGAGAATCATTGGTGTTTTATACCGGAATTGGAAAATCTGACTGTGCTGGAAAGAAGAAATTTGGCTATTCCGTTGGAAATAGAATCTCCTGTAGGATATTCTCGATGCACATCGTACGAAGCAAATTGGACGGAAGTTCTTCTTTCTGGAAATAAACCAAATCAATCCTGGCCTACGCAACAGTGTCAATATGGATGGGAATTCAACAAAAGTGAAATACCTTACCCGACTATATCTAGTGATCTTGGATGGGTGTGTGTGATAAAAGTAGCTACCAAGCGACGGCGCAATCTATGTTCTTTGTTGGTTCTATAATAGGAGGGTTTCTAATTGGATGGATTGCAGACCGTTTTGGTCGGATCCCTGCTGCTATATCAGCAAACGTCATAGGATGTATTGCTGGTGTTGCTACTATTTTCACGAGGAACTTCGCTGAATTCACTATATGTCGTGTGATTATGGGAATGTCCTACGATAACTGTATGATGATGACATATCTACTTGTATTAGAGTACGTCGCTCCAAGGTACAGAACCGCGATGGCCAATTTATCTTTTGCCGTTTTCTTCACTATTGGATTAGTCGCCCTTTCATGGATTGCGCTAGCGTGTGGGCATTGGAAAACACTTTCTTTGGCGACTAGTATTCCGTTAGCGTTAGCATTGTTAACACCTCTTGTTTTACCGGAAAGCCCTCGCTGGTTGATTACTAAGGGTCATCTAGAAAAAGTTATCGATAATGTTAAAGGTATTGCAAAAATCAATAAGAAAGTTATACCTGGAAAAGTTATTGAGCAATTCAAGATTACTTATGAAAAGAACAAGCAAGAAGAAAGGGTCAGCTTAATTGAGCTTTTTAAACATTCAAAACTTCGGAATATGTTCTTCTGTATTTGTGCGGAATATTTCTGCTGCATGATTATATACGATGCTCTAGTCAGAAGCTTGGGAGCCCTTAAATTTGATTTCTTCTTATCCTTTACAGTAACGTCACTGACAGAATTCCCATCTTTGGTTCTCTTGTCATTTACATTGGATGTGATAGGCAGAAAGTTATTATCAGTAACAGTATTAACAGTTTGCGCTGTGTTTTGTTTTTTAATTCCATTTGTTGGTGGTGGTTTGCCTTCTGTTGTATGTGCTGTTGTGGCTCGATTTTGCTGTAACATGGCGTGTAATTCTATAATGCAATGGCAAGCCGAATTATTGCCTACTCCAGTGAGAGGTTCTGGAACTTCATTTACTCATATATGTGGCTATATTGCCACATGTATAGCGCCGTTTATAGCTTATCTAAATATTTATATCAGTTGGTTACCTATGGCAATCGTAGGTGCCATTTCAGTATTTTCGGCTGCTATCTGTTTCTATTTGCCTGAAACAGCTCAAAAAGAAATGCCTCAAACTTTTGAACAGGTTGAGACTATGATGAGAAATCGAAAGATTTGGGAAGTACCGCGTCGACAAAAGACTAATTCTGATAACATCAGAACAGGTGGTCACACGAATGATTCATTTGAGATGAACTGAATTATTTTAAATGTATAGATTATTTAATGTATTTTACTTATGATGACCAGTTAAGTTACTAGTGGAGTTTTGGTATAGGTAATGAAGCAAAACAGCGATTTAAACAAAATACATTCATTAGTAAACGAAACAAATGTAAAGTTAACCTTCCGTCAAACCGAACTACCTTGCTCAACAACAGTGTTGTTTGTATGACACCCATCATTTACAACCATCTACCTAAATGTCTCCTTGAAATAGATGTAGAACATGTTTTCAAATACAAACTAAAGTGCTATCTCATGGAGAAGGCATATTATAGTGTCGAAGAGTATGTTAATGATAAATCTGTTTACTTGACCTAATGTGAAAATTGGT
Organism: Ectropis grisescens; assembly: GCA_017562165.1. Classification (NCBI taxonomy): domain Eukaryota; kingdom Metazoa; phylum Arthropoda; class Insecta; order Lepidoptera; family Geometridae; genus Ectropis; species Ectropis grisescens. The sequence continues at coordinate 17,310,594 of CM029794.1, read as the reverse complement.
TGTATGGACATTATATTGTGGGCATTTTATTACTCGCATACTTTTATAATTTACATTTTACATTTTATTGACATTTTATAATTTTTGACATAATTAAAACCAAACTTATGAAACTTGACATTTATAATTGGAAATAACGTTACCATTGATTTATGCCAATTTTATAATCATGCAACTTATTTTTACCATTGATAAGTTTTATTTTAATGTTTTTGCATGCTGAAAAGCAGATTATGGAGCTCATATACGCAAATAAAGAATTGAATTGAATTGAATTGAAAAACATTACAGCTGCAGTAATTACTAAATTGTGTTACTTAGAAAGTAATTGAATTTGCCAATAAAGTATAATTTTATATCCTTTTGCGTTTTTATTTAAATCACTTATGATTTATTGTCATTTACAGGCTTCAGATTTCAATTTTAACGGATCCTTGTTTACGAACTAATTTATTGGAACAGCAATACTTCAATTATTTTATTATAGTTCTCAATAAATCATCATCAGCCTATTTTAGTTCACTGCTGGACACAGGCCTCTCCCATGGCTCGCCACTTGTCCTCGTTATACAGACATGTATGCGTATATAAATGTGCATGTATGCGTATACATATATGTTACAGTTTTCGTTATTATTTGACAATATTTGAATTTTCGTACTTGGTTTCAAACACTCAAACTATAGTCCTAACGTAGGTAACGAAAAATCAAAACAAACTATCTCCCAAATTCAGAAAAAATATCAGGAAGACAATTGGCTAAAAATGGTGCTTTCCGACAGCGCAACAGAAGTTGATATAAACGATGACTCTGAATTCACTCTTTTCCTCATTTTCTTCTATGAAACTGAATTTGTGATTATAAACCAAACCCAAGTTAAAGAAAACATTGGTGCTTACGGCGATTGGGACTATATCGGAAATTGCCGCTTAAAGACGATCTAATATTCTATCCAGATCGGAACATAACTCCAGAAAAATGCACAATCCAAAAAACTCTGCATAAAAAGAGTATTATTCTGGTTACAGAGCTAGCGGAAAGATGGGAAACACCTAAAAAGTAGCGCTTACCTATTAATTTGATTAAAAACACTCATTTTATTATTTTTTATTTGTCAAGTTACAACTTTGTTAATTTGCTTTTTAATAAAATTTAACATCATTAATTTTCAAAATTTTGACATTATTTTAGTCTATTTCAATGTATACGTATTATCCTTACAAGAACTATCTGTATCTATGATCCAAATTGACGTATTCATACGATTTACACCAATTTTATGACTTGAAACAAAGTCGTACACATTCGAAGCACAAATGGTACAAATAAAAAAAAAATATTGTCCGGTCCTCACTTTTTCAAATGAAAATGATCTTCTTTCTTATGAAAATAGTTTTTATTGTATTCAGCCCTCAATCAAAATATTACCAAATATGGACTATAGTTGTATGGTTTTTAATTATTATTAGTTTTTATTATTATTTTTATCAATTATTTGTTTTGTTCATTATGTAATACAATAGAATAATATGATACATAATATACAGTGCGCCTATTTCTCAAATGTCAAAATACTTTTACAACAAAAGCATTTTGTCACGAATTGTCTTATGTTTGCCAATACCGTGGCATAGGTACAATGGATAATTATAATGGCAAATTAATTAAAAAATAAATATATTATTATTAATTCATGAAGAGTGTTTAAAATAACATAAAAAATAAGTAAATAAGTCCAAATTGCGAATAAAATTCTGATCGAAACAAAAAATAAAGCTTAAGTGTAATATTTATGATGTTATTTTCGTACTGTCTGATCAACTTTGTGTAATTTTAGGTTGTTATCAAAAGACACAAGAAGAAAACAAACATTTTTTAATTTATTTACATTTCTGTCAGTAATTACTTTATTAGACTTTAAGTGGTGGTATTTTAATTACTTCTAAATTAGATACTTACTCAAACATTAAGAGGGAAAGCGAGGTAATTACACTTACACAATATGGTTCAATATCATCATCAGCCGCAAGACGTACACTGCTGAATACCTATAGGCCTCCCCCTAGATTCCCACAAGGAAAGGTCCTGCGCAACTTGCCACCAGAGGTTTTCAGCGATCTTTGTGAGGTCATCTGTCCATCTAGTAGGAGGCCGTCCAACACTGCGTCTTTCGGTTCGTGGTCGCCACTCGAGAACCTTTCTTCCCTTTCGGTTGTCAGTTCTGCGAGCGATGTGGCTTGCCCATTGCCACTTCAGTTCGCTTACTCTTTGAGCTATATCGGCCACTTACGTTCTTATGCGAATATCCTCATTACGGATTATGTCGCGCAAAGAAACTCTGAAAACAGCTCTCTCCATAGCTCGCTGTGCGCCTTTGAGGTTCCTTATGAGTCCCACAGTTAAGGACCACATCTCAGTTCCATAAGCCATCACTGGCAACACCTACTGGTTAAAGACTTTCGTCAATTATTCAATTGTTAATTCAAGTCATTGATGGTTCACTATGCCACATCCAAAAAACAAGGATGACGATGAAGTAAAAAAAAGTTGAGGGGCGTATAGCAGGGATAAAATTGAAGAATTTTTGTTATCACCTACTATCAGTTATTAGTAGTATTATAATAATAATACGTTTACTCCTGTTAAGAGACGATCTTCTTAGCATTCCATGGATTCACCGTGCGGGTGCCAGGTCCATCGTGTGGCAGAGAGAGAAAACCCGAGTAGACCCTGAGACTTGTGACTCGGGCGTAGGTTTAAGGGGCCCCTTTCTGACGTACATCAACACTCACCTTCACTTCTCGTTTTTATCTCCCTGCCCAGCCAAATCTGATATGAGCCAACTAGTGCAGTTTTAGATACTCGTTCTAGTATAGAACTTACTGCACTTCTGGATAAGCCAAGGTCTTTCAGCAGGTTATAGAGATATTTTGCTGGTATACCTCTCGCTCCCATTCTACAGCGTATAAACTAACTATATAGCCGTTTTTTGTTAATTCGTTTAGGAGGTCGTAATACTTATTTTGTTTCATCGTGTGGCCTTTAGGTATATTAGTTTCCCACGGTACGGTAAGTTCTACAAGTTATATGTTATTCTGGAGTAGAGACCGTAAATTGTAGTGTAAAACATTAATACTAATCCTACAATAATATTCACTAGTATATTTTCTAGTGGTAAGACTTTTTGCAGAGTCCGCCTGAGGAAGTACCACTTTTGCCAGTTATTGTACAACCAAGAAGTAATGTGAAAACATCACTGTTTCGGTTTGAAGGGCAATATTTCCATTGAAATTACAGGGTATAGAGATTAAACATCTGACCTCTATACATCTGGGTGACACTAAAAGCGCAACCTTAGTGCAGTGGACAAGTAGGTAATGATTAAAATTATATAATGGCCTCTTGATGTTCTAATAGCTGCGTGTCACTGTGTTGTTAAAATGGGCAGGCTTTTCAACAACAAGTCTACTATTTCGCTGACCATCAGGCGCATGTTGCTGACCATCAGGCGCTTGCCGTATTCGTCTCGGGACATTATCTACACTAATATTATAAAGAGGAAAGATTTGATTGTTTGTTTGTTTGCATCGAATAGGCTCCAAAACCACTGGACCGATTTGAAAAATTTTTTTGTTTGTCATGAACATACTATATAAAAAACTAGCTTCGCCCATGACATTAGCCGTGTTGTTCCCGTTCCTTGAACTCTCTGTCATAAAAAGTCAGCGCTGAAAAGTAGGTTAACTAAACACACATGCTCAGACACGTCAAAACGGCTGAAACGGGTTGAAATTTGGACATAAATTGAGCTTGCAGCGACTGAAAAACGGGCAGCCGCCGCGCGTGCACTCGCCTTGAAAAAGGCGTCAAAAACTCGAGCTTGACCGACCGTATATACGTGAGTGTCCCGTTATCCAATTAAATGTGAATAATTAGATTATAGCCTGAAATACGAGTAGCACTTTATACTTTTGACCACAGCAAATTTTCGTTTCCAAAACATTACGAAATGGCGAACTATGGGAATAACCGCAAATTCTGATAGTGTCTTTATAATCTTCTTTACCTATATACGAGTATATAAATCTCCTATCACGATGTTTGTCCGCGATGGACTCCTAAACTACTTAGCCGATTTTAATCAAATTTGGACACCGTGTGTAGATTGATCCAACCTAAAAGATAGGATAGTTTTTATTTCGATCAGTGAGCTTTATGTGACAATATACTAGAAGCCGGAGCGGGCCACTAGTCCATAATATGAGTAAATAAATTACGCATCACGTTATTTGTCCGCGTTGGACTCTTAAACTACTAAACCGATTTTAATCAAATTTACACACCGTGTGTAGATTGATCAAACTTGAAAGATGGGATAGTTTAATTAATTAATAAATATAATAATAAATTTAATTACCATTAAAACTATCCCATCTTTCAAGGAACTGGCTGTTAGTTACTAAGTAAAAAGGCTAAGAAAATGAACAAATAATAAAAAGTTACAATATAACACTGCAAGTCATAATTACGGACAATTTATAGACTTTATGGACCTTGACCTTGCTTTGATCTTTTCGTAACGTACGACCTCACGTCACTAACTATAAAGTAATCTACGAAGTAGAATCGTAACCACAATGGCAAAGATGCAGGTTTTTTAAATAGATAGCGTGATTCCAGAGGAAGATTTATATGTGTAATATGTGCATACAACAGTAGGGAAATTACACTAATAATTATACAGGTTTATAATGTGATGTCATAAATAAACACATGTTTTGCGCTTACTTTGCAAACGCTGGCTGGATCCTACGAGATGTATCAAAATACTGCAGTATTGTACACCTTAAAAAGGTCTACAAAAAACTCAGCAATGGTATATGTCTATCTCTTAGGGATAGCCCACAATAACCATTTTTATTCGTAATTTTAGTATCAGCGTTGAACCCGTGCGAAGCCAGGGCGAGTCGCTGGCAAATACTTTGTAATAAAATTAAGAATTTTTTGCAACTTGTTTTTCTTCTAGTTATACTATCTATATAATATACTATCCGAAGGAACTTCGTTCCTACTCGGTGACTCAACACCACATATCTTTTGGCGTTGTGAATTGAATTCTTGCGTCACGCTTGGGAATGATAAGAATGTTTCTGGTAAACTCGTGACCATGGCTATTGGCCATCTAGAAATGCCATTAGCCATTGCAAATTGCCATGCCAAATTCTGAGTTATAAGTTTTCACGTCTATTGGCAGTTCCTATGACTGCCAATTTTTTTTAAGAAGGTATATATAGAGTGACATGATGAACACGACATGAGCCTGGTGGTAAACGATATGCCTGACCATAACAACAAAATTGCTATTGCATCATGAAGAAGCACTGCGCTCTTCAGATTAAGATGTATACCTATTACCTATATTGTATCTATGCATTGTAATTTTTGTGGAAACATTGACCTTGAAACCGGAACACAGTAATGTTTTGACATCACTGCATGGCGGTAACATCACTGACAAAGGCTACCTACATGGGTACTCGCATTTCAGAGAGCAATATATTGCGGCCTTGTCGCTGAAAGCGAGCCTGGTACCTCAGTCATTCTACCGTCAAGCAGTAATGTGAAAAAGAAAACACTGTGTGCGATGGCCCGGTTTGAGCTCTTGAGCTCCCATAGTATAAACTTTACTTAGTTCCCATCAGATGGAGCTATGTGTGAAATGTCCACCAATTCTTATTCATTTTGTTCCAGAGCATCCAAAGATAAAGCTGTTTATAACTCAGGGTGGCCTCCAGTCCACCGACGAGGCCATCACGGCAGGAGTTCCTCTCATCGGCATGCCGATGCTGGGAGACCAGTGGTATAACGTGGAGATGTACGTCTACCACAAGATCGGAGTCAGACTTGACTTGGCTGACGTCACGAAGGAGAACTTCAAACACGCCATCAATACTGTTATTAATGATGACAGGTAAAATTTTATACTTTTAAAATAAAAATAATTCTTCTTCGTGTCAGGGAATCAGTTTTCTATGTATGCTTGCGTTGCTACGCCACCTATCGAAAATTTGTCGTACCAAATCAGATTTAGAACAAATTTGGTTAGCTTAGGTTAATGACGCAACTTTAAAAGATAGACAAATGCTGCCACGGACTTTGGCACACGTCAGCGCGCGCAACGAAAGTTCTCAAAAAGGAATATTTATTTCCGGATTTTATTTACGCCTTTGTATATTCTGTTAGCCATTTCCCTATCTACCTCTATAATTTTCCTTGGTTTTGGACTGGTTAGTGGAATATTGAAGTATCTGGATCATTAATCATTTATATATTTTCTTCCAGCTACCGAAAAAATATCGAAAAACTCCGCACCATAATGCGGGATGAGCCTCAAACGTCACTGGAGCGTGCTGTCTGGTGGACGGAACACCTTCTGAGGCACGGAAATGCTGACCATCTCAAAGCACGGACTGCCAATATGACTTGGAGTGAATATTTGGATGCAGAGCTTCTCATAGTGTTAGGGGTTGGCGCCTTGTTAATTTTAATAGCAACGACTTTTGCGGCACATTTGCTTTACACTTTTCTTAGGAACATATTCTCGACAGGCAACAAATTAAAACAAAGTTGAGTGTAATGTTATTTATGTTTTAGCGTTAATTTCTTGTAAATACTTAATGTGAATAGTTACAATATTATCATTTAACTAATATTTGCCAAGACTTTGTCTGCGTAGATTTTAAAATCTGTATATTTTCGGAAAAATGTGCTTTAGAATAAACTGCAGTTTTCCGAGTAGTTTCTTCTCTCTTAATTTTCCTGGGATGAAAGTAGCCGATGTGCTATTCCAGAAAATAGTCTAACTGTATTCCGAATTTCAAGTATTAGTGTGAAAATTTACTAAAAATGTCGGACATTTTTAATTTTTTTTATTAAGACTTTAAAAATGTAGGTAGCATTAATTTAGAGGTAGGTATAGTGTAAAGTTTTTATTACTTAGGAATATTTTAATCAATGCTACTAGGTAATAGCTTGTCGCACGTGTTAGTAGGTATGTGAGTGCGACAAGTAATTAAAGAATAAATAAAGTTGACACTTTGTAGATAATATGTTTGCAAGTAGGTAGGTAAGCATATATCATAGAATAGATAATCATATTATATGTTAAGCCACGGGTCAAATCACGTGACGCAGCTTGTTTAAAAAGTCGTAAGGTTAATGGAAAATTAACGTGGTAAAAATTATAAGTGGTATAATAGCGAAATCAACAACAGTGTAAACAATGATTGAAATAGGTAAAATTTGTTAATGAGTTAAAATGTTTTTTGTTGGAATTAAAAATGAATTTGGTTGTTTTTTTTTGTTTTCTTTTAGCGATACTAATAGGAGAACTATTTGTATTAGCGTGTTATGTCCAGCAGTGGACGAATACAGGCTGATGATGAAGCCGAAGATGAATTTATCTTTACCCACTTGGCCGCTATCTCGTGATGTTAATAATTAAGCGATGATTTTAGTCATGTTTACCAATTACCTATTAATAAAAGACGAGTTCCTCGAGCAAAACTTTGGCAAGACGAAAACGAGGTAATTACCTTATCCCCGCTCAGTCATTCAGCACTCTCCAGTGTCGAGAACAGTCCGTATCGCTTGTACCTAGGTATTTTCGGTTAACGTTGTGATGTGAACAGAAGGAAAAATGCCTTTCTATGTTTCCAGACCTTTAAAAAATTATACTGCAACTGTTAAAGAGAAAAATGTTACATTTCATGCGTAAGTAACACTATAATAAAGCTTAGGCAAATGACAAGGCAAACACTCGATGTCGAGTCGATTACTAGCGGAATCCCAACCGGTAGTGATTGGCTCTACAGACGAGCACTAGAATTAGATTTTAAATGTACCCAACTCCCTCCTATTTTCCTCTTCTTCTCCTTATCCAAGATATGTGTAAAAAACGATAATTGTAATGACAAAGATCACGGACCCCGGAGTCTGTGGAGTGGCTAATTTAAATAAAAAAAAAAAAAAAAAAACACTATAATTATTTTTCAAATTATTTGTTAGTTAATTTGGTTTTTTATTCCTACGAATAGATAGAGCGAGATGGATATAGTTAGATTAGAACGAGAGTGTAAGAGAGATCCGGCCTTCTACCGCCTAACTAAATCGGCTTTCGCTTTGCTATTGCGGTCTCTGTCATTTCAACCGGAAAGAAAAGAGAGATAAATATCAAAGCTAAGACATGTTTCGTTCGGCGGTAAACCCCCCGATTAGTGTCATGGCAGCAGATTGTGTTGTTTTTGACTGTATGATTCTGTTTGCTAAACCTATATCTTTTCCTTTCCAACAACCGATATTCTGGATATGTTGTCTCTTTCTTCCGCGTGATCTTTATTAATACAAATGGATGTGTAGAGGTATATCATCCTACATAGGTCTCCTGCTGCATAAATTTTATTCACGGGCCTGTGCTCTATTTCATTTGATGACCATATTGAGGGAATTGTGACAAACTATGTCAGGTACCTATAGATACTTACATCAATTTGAGCAGCGGTCATCTGGTCATCTCAGACTGATTTTCAGCTAGTATACAAAAACAAACAAATAAATCATTCATCATTCAAAAAATCAAACGATAAAGATCTGCTTATTTGCATACAACATGAGTGAGTTTTGTACAAAAGGTGTGCACATAGGTGTAATAATAAATTGTGTTGCCATATTATGTTGTGTACAAATCTCAGGTAGGTACGAGTAGCAGTCTGCTCGTAAAAACTATGGACTGATTTGCATTTAATGTTAATTGATATTATTAGAAGGTCACAGTCACATTAAAATATTATTAAAAATTAAGACAACTATTTTATAAAATTAGACACATAAAATAACATTCAGCGTGGGAACGCGGCGAGCGTCATGGCACAGTAAATACATAACTAAACAATAAAACAAATCCAAAAATCCGTTATTGCGGTCATGGGCACCTTTGCACTTTGCACTGGAAAACATTTTGTTCGTCGAACAGTAGGTATATTGTATTTTTCTGAATTATTGAGTTCATTGTAAAAGTATTTAAAAAAAATTAGAAAATATTGGTGTAATTGCTTTTCTGCTATTGGCCTGCACCACTCCATTAATAGTTTTTTTAATAACGGTTTGATAATTTTAGTTTTCAGCGATTTTGGAAATATTCCAGTTGAAATGCAAAAGTTTAGTAAATGGCCCAAAGGCTCACACATAGACTTGCTAACTGATTTTATTATTTTAGTGGAAATTTCGTCAATATCTACACTATTCATGTTTTTCAGGCCGGTTATATTTTTTTCTGTCTCGAGGCAAACTTGGAGCCATGAATATAGAATTCTTACTCTTTTTATACCCGTATATCCAACGTGGTATTCTTACAAATTACACAAAAAATCTGCGACAGATATGACCAGCCCACTGCCATTTCAGCTTGCTGATGCGCTGAGCTATGTCGGTGACTTTGGTTCTCTGACGGATGGCTTCATTACGAATAACAAGAACAAAATTAAAAATTTTGATTAACCCCCGACTACCTTAGATTTGTTATCTGTACAACATTCTACTAGTCAAGCCCTTTCATTTGATACCCATATTAAGGAAGTTGTGAAAAAAGAAATGTAATTTGCCTTTTAAACCGAATTAGCGGTCAATAATTATTATATTACCTGCAAAAAAACTGTCAACATTTTATTAATACTTGTATTTGTTTGTTTAGTTTTATGTTGTTATGTACAGGCTTGTCGCCTACCATCTAGCCTCGAGGATTATTATTTGGTAGTAACTCTGCCTGCAAATCCATGGGTCGTGGATTCGATTCCCACCCAGTGAAAAAATTGTGTGGTGAATTCAAATATTTGTACTGTGTCTGGTTGTTTTTACGTTTAATAAGTATGTATTTACAACTACATAAGTATTATATCAGCTATCTGGCCATTATATAACAAGCTTTGCTTAGTTTGGGGTCAGATGTTGTTGTGTGTGAGTTTTCCACCAATATATATTTATTTATCAGGCATCAGCAGATATATTTTTTGTCTCATCACTCTAAATGATATGAAAAAACTAAATAAAGGGACGCATATGCGGCATATGCATGATGACTAAAAACAGTCCGTCCGTAGATAATTAGAAAAATATCGTACTTGTATTTTTTCTTTTGTTTTTCAAACAAAAAGTACGGAAATATAGTGCTAAGAAATTTCAAGTGACGTCACGATTTTTTTATATAGGTGACGTCACAAACCCCCATTCCAGAAGTTTTTATGATCAACATCTTTGTCGATTTAAAAAAAAGTCATAAAATAAAAATACATTCCCCTTATTTTTCCTTGTTTTGAACCTGAAGAAATAATTACAATTCAATATTTTAGGTCCTTTAATATATACTTAGTTAATCCCAATCATTAAATAAAAGAAAAATCCATACGTTGAAAATCAACCGTAAAAATATAAATATGTTTGGCTGAGATAACAAAGTTACACAACAGTTGGTCAACATTGTGTAATACCTACTCGTTTGTATTTTTTATCGCTTGTGGAAACATCGGCTTTGAGTCATAGGTTCTCATTCGTTTGTTAAGGCGAAGCTTGTACCGTTGTTTTTTTATAGTAGAGAATGACTGGACGAGACAGCCGCTTGAAGAGAAGCAACATGGCGTGTTACAAGACAGTGAATTGTAGCTAAGCTGTTTGAACATGAAGAGCCTACGTAATATTTTGAACTGAAAAATATTTTAGCGAACCACTCCCAGATTTTTCATGTGAATGTAGCTTATCGTCACGGTTGGAAATGAAAGAAATGTTGGAGTGAACTTTAAGCGAGAGAGATTTTTTTTTTTTTTTATAAAGGGTGACGAGACGATCAGGACATGTGCCTGATGGTAAGCAACATGCCTGACACATAACAGCACAGTGACACGCAGCTATTGGAACATGAAGAGTCCAAATCATTACCTAGCACTGCACTGCGCTCGTCACCCAGAGATCTAAGATCTTATATCTCTAAGCCCTGTAATTTCTCTGGAAACATTGCCCTTCAAACCGGAACACAGTAATGTTTGCACATTACTGCTTGGCGGTAGAATAACTGGCAAAGGTGTGGTACTTCCCCAGGTGGACTCTGCCAAGAGTCCTACCACTACAAAAATAGTCAGCTCCTGCTGTCTGTAAGCTGTCACTGCCATGTTGCTGTGTTTGCTATATTCAATACTTATATGAGTGTAATCATTTTTATTTTTAACATTTTTTCAAAAGTTTTTGATAGTCATTTGTTATTTTAGTGTACACTTCTGCCGGTTAGTCTTAACCATACACACATTTTTTTTATATGTACTATAGAATCACAAAACGAGCAGGGCATTTGACTGATAGGAAGCAACATCTGCCAGCCACATAACAGCACATTGACACGCAGCTGATGGAACATGAAGAATTCAAACCATCATTTAGCACCCCACTGCGATCGTCACTGGGAAATAATAAATAAATATTGGTGAACAATTTACACACAGCACTATCTGACCCCAAACTAAGCAAAGCTTAGGCGGCCAGATAGCTGATACGTACGTACTTTTTATTATACATAGCAACACCCAGGCACATCATATTCATACATATATTTGTATTTATGATACAAATATTTGCACTGGATGGAAAGAGAGATATAGTACTTCCTAAAGACTCTGCAAGGAATCCTACCACTACCAAAATAAAATAAATTGCTTATGAATGCTTAACTGAGTCTTTATTACTAATATTATGTAAATATTTATTACTACCAACCTTGAGTTGTTCGTAATATTCTATAATATCATTATCGTATTCGTTTAAATACAGTTTTTTATTCAATAACTAGCGACCCCCTCCTGCGTCGCACGGGTGCAATGCTGATACTAAATATAATTCATCATCATCATCATCATCATCAGCCGCAAGACGTCCACTGCTGAACATAGGCCTCCCCCATAGATTTCCACAACGAACGTCCTGCGCAACCTGCAACCAGCGGTTTCCAGCGACCTTTATGAGGTCATCTGTCCATCTAGAGGGAGGCAGTCCAACACCTACTAAATATAATTACCTACTAATAAAAATGGTTATTGTGGGTTATATTGATTAGAAGGCTGAAGTGTTTGTTTGTTTGTTCGAACGCTAGGCTCTCGGGAACAAAAAAGAACATGAATAAAGAATGTAACAAAAATGGGGAAAAGTATTCCTTTTTAGAGCTTTAATACTGTGCGTTGACGTTACAGCAGGTGTCTGAAATTGCATCATTGCAATCACGTACTATAAAATAAAGTCACTTCCCGCGTCTGTCCGTCCCTATATATGTATGTTTAGATCTTTAAAACTACATAACAGATCTTGATGCGGGTTTTCTTAAATAGATAGAGTTATTTAAAAGGAAAGTTTCTATGTATAATATGTGCATGAAATAGCAGAGAAACATGGATAATTTTAAAGGTTTCTAATGTAATGTCATAAATAAACACATTATTTGTGCTTACACTGGCTGGCTGAACCCTATGAGCTAGATCAAAATAATGTACATCAATTTATTGTACCCCTTCAAAATGTCTACAATAAAATCTGCAATAATCATAATCACAGTCACAATCGCAATCGCAATCATAATCATAATTTATTAATAAAATATTATGTTACATGTCAAAAAATATTACAAAATATGTTATTAAATAATTAACTAGTACACGTGCCGTTGCACTTAATCATAAAGTACCTGGGTGACCTTATTACTTATATACATACCGATTTTCTAAAAAAAAGAACTTGAAAAAAGAAAGGCGGCCGGCTGGATTCGAAACCGGACCTACCAAATTATGACCGCCCATTTTCCCGACTGATCTAATATACTGCCGCGCGGCGTCGCAAAATTTACCGTCGCATTGTAATGTTTCCAGATGAAGCAGCTGGAAGGAAATGAAGCGCAATGAAGAAGTTTTGAAGATGGTAGAGGAGAAAAGAACATTAATGGAAACAATAGAAAACAGAAGAGGGAAGATGTTGGGACATCTGATACGACATGACAACTTCATTAGAACAATAATGGAAGGTATATTAGAAGGGAGGAGGAAGAGAGGTAGACCTAGGAGAAGTTACATGAACCAAGTGAAGGAGAAGATAAATGTAGTGTCGTATCAGGAAGTCAAGAAGAAGGCGGAGTGTAGAAGTACATGGAAGGAACTCCACCGACAAAAGCGTCGCTCTTAAATTATGAATGAATTGTAATGTTTATGTAACAGTTTGTCATTATTTAAAAACGCGCATTAAACAGCGTTTTTTTTTAACAAAACCTAGCTAGATCGATTTATCGTCCACGAAACCCTCTTTATGCATAATTTCATGAAAATCGTTCGAGCCGTTTCCGAGATTCAGAATATTTAGATATGCTCGTTTAAAGGTATAAGATTCAATAAAATTCAATGTCAAACTTCTATTTTGACATCATAAAATTCATTAAAGTATCCCGTAAAGTTCATTTAAGTATTAGGTACTATACGCTATACATTGAACCGCCCGTTTATTGCATATGGAAGGCCCGTTTCCAGTCCGCAGCTCTTGCCCACATTTCAACGCCGTATATAGTATATTTATGTATATCTCTTAAGAATATCCCACAATAGCCATTTTTATTAGTACTTATATTTAGTATCAGCATTGTACCCGCGCGAAGCCAGGGCGGATTGCTAGTTGTATATAAAGCAGAAATCGTCACTCACAAAGATAGAATAGAATAGAATAATTTTATTGACATATATAAACATTCCATTAACATTTCTTACATTCATCATCATCATAATCATTAGCCGCAAGACTCCACTGCTGAACATAGGCCTCCCCCCTAGATTTCCACAACGAACGGTCCTGCGCAACCTGCAACCAGCTGTTTCCAGTGACCTTTGTGAGGTCATCTGTCCATCTAGTGGGAGGCCGTCCAACACTACGTCTTCCGGTTCGTGGTCAACACTCGAGAACCTTTTTTACCAATCGGTTGTCAGTTCTATGAGCGATGTGGCCTGCCCATTGCCACTTTAGCTTGCTTACTCTTTGAGCTATGTCGTCCACTTTCGTTCTTTTGCGAATATCTTCATTACGGATTCTTTCGCGCAAAAAGACTCCGAGCATAGCTCTCTCCATAGCTCGCTGTGTGACTTTGAGCTTCGTTATGAGGCCCACAGTTAAGGACCACGTCTCAGTTCCATAAGCCATCACAGGCAACAAGCACTGGTTAAAAACTTTCGTCTTTAGGCATTGGGGTATTTTGGACTCAGAGATGTGCCGAAGTTTCCCGAACGCTGCCCATCCGAGTTGGATCCTTCGCTGGACCTCTTTGTCGAAGTCTTTTCTTACATTAATAGGTTGAAAAACAATGAATAACAGGGCTTAAAATGTGTCTCGTCAAAATATGCAACCAAACAATTAATACAATGTTGCTGTAAAGGGGCAGTTGTTTCAATTTCAAAAAAAAAAATTGGTTGCCTGTAAAGTCGGTATACGGGCGAAAGTTTTACGTGACAACGACTTTGAGTGGTAAAATAATTTTACGGAAGGGACGAGTGCCTTTCACTATTTATGTCTGTCTTTCTCGCTCTTAGGCGGGCTAACCATGCCCGAGTGAAAGGGACGCGTGCCTCTCACTCGCTCTCGTTGTGAGCGCATAACGTGAGCGGAGCGTAATGCAGTTTCTTGAAGTGTCACCCGGCAAACCAATTTATAAGACGTTGTCACGTCAAAAATTCAATTATTTCCTATAAATGTGATACTTTTCATAATATATAAATAGTAGGAATACACAGTTCGATTATGTCATTATTTATAAAACATTGTCATCATATTTTGCACATGCGTTGAGTACACATAATGCTGTACAGCGTTCTCTCCAATAGAAGTTCATTCAGTTTGATCATAAAAGCGGTGTCATTAGGGATTGCCTTCAATCCTTCGGGCAAATGATTGTACAGAATACGCCCCATCTGTATAGGTGACTTCTTTGCAATAGTCAACCTGCAGGACCCTATTGGGTTTAAAACAGTCCCCTTCAGTCCTGATCTCCTATCTTGCATCTCAACTGACACAAATTTATTAAGATTGTACCTAATGTACTTTATAACTTTTAATATATAATGTGCAACAGATGTCAGTATTTTATAATGTTTAAAGTGTTCCCTACAACTCTCCTTAAATTTAGCACCGGCTAATACTCTTATGGCTCTCTTCTGCATTTTTAAGGACTCTCTGAAAGTCTGTAGAGCTTCCCCAGAAAACTATGCCATAAGTCATTATTGAATGGACATAAGAGTAGTAGATTTCCTTTAAATTTTCAGGCGATGGCACATATTTTATTAAAGAAAATGAAAATTTAGATAGAAAATGCACTCTGTGTCTGAGGTATCGATCGACATAGATCATGGAAATTAGTTGGTTGTCAAATATCAAGTATTATAAAAGAGGTTGGTTTACTTATTCATTTTAAACTATTCTTTCAATTTGATTTCTGAACAACAGCGACACAGCAAATTACTCTTTGGCTCTCACTTTTATACTCTTTGATTAAAACTATATATTATACTCTTTGAATAAAACTCGTTTCACTAAATTGTCTGGTAACTCTGTACTTTGTCTGTGATTGGCTAAATTTTGATCGGTAACGTCAAATATTTGACTGGAAATTATGTAGAACAGTTTGTATGAGAAAAATAAATTGTTGTTTTTACTATCTTCTTCGCAATTTTTATTATTTTCTCACCGTTTGAACCTTTCCTGTGCTACGACAAACGTTTCAAAACCAAAATCAGTCAAAACCCCGTTGTCGAGTTGTAGCGCGACCCACGAACAGCAATTCATTTTTACATAATATAGATGCACCTGGTTAATAGGCACGACGACTCATTTTTGATTTAATGTGCCATTAAAAGGCTACTCAATAACTGAAACATAGGGGAAATAATTAATTTGTTATCGTGATATCAATTTTATAATCACAATTTTGGACTCTCCCAAAAACGCTTCATACAAATCATTACAGAAACGGGACGTCACACTGTCGTATTTTCTATGCGTCGCGCGTAAAGTTTGTATGGTAACTATATTCAATATTGCGTTTTGGCAACTAGTTTCATAACAAAAGTTTCTGATAATTTCGTACTTTTAAAATGAACTTGCCCATCATACTTTGAACGATCATAAAGTAAGTTAAACTAAAAAACATCAAAATTAAAATTGGTACATATTTTATTTTATTTAAATACTGTCATTATATCAAATAATTTTACATAATTGCAGGACCTGTCGTCACGCCTATTAGGCTATGTGCAATTTGTGTATTACATTTTTAATTAAAATTTGATGGACAAGAAGCCAATGAAGGACGTTTGGGCCTTAATAGTTTAAATAGTTATCACTTCCTCGTTTGATTCAGACTAAACAACAAGTGTCTTCCTATAAAATACTTTAAACAGATACTTATGTTTCAGTCAACCGGATAAAACCAAATAATATAGTCGTATAGTAAACAAAAAAAGATCAAAATGCTTCTTTTGAAGTTTTTAGTTATTTTGATCTTGGGCTGTGTATTCGTCAAAGCAGCAAGAGTTCTAGTGGTAGTTCCAGTGCCATCGATCAGTCATCAAATCGTATTCCGACCTTTGGCTCACGAACTGGCCAGGCGCGGCCATGATGTCACTATCATCACGACTGACCCGGCGTTCCCTAAAGGCCAAACTCCCGCAAATCTCACCGAAATCGACCTTCACGACTTTTCATACAATGCATGGAGAGAAACTGTATTCAGTAGCAGAACTACCGGACATGCCGATGATGTATATGAGCAACATAAAACAAACTTTCCAACAGTTTCCAAGATCTTCGAAATGCAAATGATGAACGATGAAGTAAAAAAAGTGATTGATCCTAAGACTAATAAATATGATCTGCTCATCTTAGAAGCGCTTGTTCAACCGACTATAGCCTTAAGTCACCTGTTCAAAGTTCCAGTAATATCTATGTACTCATTAGGTGGATTCTTGGGACATCATGATGTCATTGGAGCACCGAGTAGACCACCGCTGTTGTACCCAATACCCCTGCGACAAAGGCTGGTCAACTTAACTGTGTGGGACAAAATACACGAACTGTATAATGGTTATATATTGTCAAATCTTTTCGAATCAATAGTTCAAGAAGACAATAAGATGTTAAAGAGGCTATTCGGTGCCGACACGCCGAGTATAGGCGAATTGAACAAAAATATCGATATGCTCTTTTTGAATGTTCATCCGATTTGGGAATTCAATCGTCCGATGCCTCCAAATGCAGTATATACAGGAGGAATTCATCAAAATCCAACCAAAGAACTACCAAAGGTAAGGTCGAAACTAATGTTTAAATAAAAATGCATTTATTTGGAATATACAAAATGAGATTATACCTACAAAAAACAGGAGTCCACTGGCCCTGAGCTAAATAGAACCATACTTATTGAGAAAATTCTAAATCAATGGTTGGAACTGTGGAACCAGTTGCATCTTTCAAATTTACATTAATCTTTGAAATCGGTATCTTTGAACTATGTGTTTGTAATAATACGTGTAGACGAATAGTAAGTAGATTTGAGTCCTTGATACTAGAAAGTACATTTTGTTTTTTATGTTTTCGTTTAAGTTGCTTCGTTTACAATAGCTATTGTAAACGAAGCAACTTAAACGAGAACATAAAAAACAAAATGTACTTTCTAGTATCAAGGACTCAAATGCGTGACCAAAATGCTGGCGTTTATTTGGCCCAACGCATAAGCATTGCCATTAAGCGTGGTAATGCCGCCAGCATGCTGGGTACGCTTCCGATTGGTAGTGGGCTTGAACATCTTGATTATCTATAGACCTACAGTGGTCTATAGATAATTCAGGTGTGCTTAGTGTAAGTAGTTAGTTAGGTTTGTAGTGTAGTGTATGTAGTTCTCATTGTATTTTAGTTTTGTTAATAAAGGCTCTGCTCAGATAAAAAAGTTAAAAAAAAAAAAAAAAATATCTATTATTTAGGGCATACAGTCGCATAATTGTGAGTCTATAACACTGTCCATTACAAAAAAGTCCCTGTACATATAGCGTGTAGGTATAAGAAATTCTATTTATAAATCCTGTCACGGAAAACAGGATTTATTGAAATTAATCCAAATAAATTAATTTAAGGTCCAAATTCCTGAAATTTTATGTTTGCCCGTTCCACTCGTTAAGTTTGAGCTTAAAAAGAAAAGCGCTGGCAATATTGTAAACACTATAAGTCAGCATTTTTGTCCTTTATATCTCACAAAAAAAAAAGAAAGGACATTGTCATTTATAAGGGACTTTGGGCTAATCGTGGATATTTATTTTCACTGATATCATAAATTAAACTTGATAGCTTCTAACGATAGGTATCAGAATATTAGCATTTGGTAGTAGCAGAAAGACTACTAACGCATATTCAATAAGTAAATCGAATGTTGACGAGATTATTTTTAAACAAAACTACAACATTTTGTACCATCGGAGGGCAGAGTCGTTACGGGAGGATGAATTCTTTACAAATATAAATAGATTTTTTGACTAAATCAAATTATCAAGAATATGCCTTTCTAATGTCCTTTGGATCGGAAATTTATTGCAAAGTTAAACTCTATTTTTACAAGCCTATTAGTGACATCGCGCAGAAGTAACAATAACGCACATATAAAATACCTACTAGTTGTACCTTGCCACGCTTCGCTGTGGCACATTGTGATGCAAAGATTAAATAAGAACAATCCTTGATGCGGATTATAATATATAATTCTAAAATTACAGCTCGATCGGTGCAAAACTTTTTTGAGTTTTTTAAACGTACACAAACCAACATAACGTTTTTATTTATAGAGATTAGTGTAATTTAATGGTGTCAATTAGAAAAAAATTACTGATTCACAAAAATAATTTACGCTATTTTTACAATTCTTACAGGACTTGAAAACATTTCTGGATTCTTCTAAACATGGTGTCATATATATAAGCTATGGAACTAACGTCAGTCCCTCCATGTTACCTTCTGAGAAGATCCAACAGATAATCCAGGCATTTTCAGAGTTGCCCTACGATGTCCTGTGGAAGTGGGACCGGGATGAAATGCCCAATCAACCGAAGAATGTCAGGATAGCGAAGTGGTTCCCACAGTCAGATTTACTAAGTAAGTCTTTTCTGTAACAGGTATAAATTTAAAACGAAATTAAGCAAAAATTTTGAATGTTAGGTACTTCATCACCATCAGCTTATCCTGGTTCACTGCAGATGAGAAATATACCTCACCCATGATACGCCACCGAGCTCTATCCTCGGCTATTCTTTTTCAGCTAAATATAGCCTGCTGCCTTACATACATCGTCACTTCACCGACTTTCAGGACGTTCTGCGCTACGTTTGCTTATTACGGATAAATAGTACTATATCTTGGAGAAATCACGATCATAGCTCGTTCTATCGCACACTATGCAGCCTTTGATATATTGACGGTATTAACTGTTAGTCTCTAAATTTCGGCATTGTCGGTTTTGCCCGAAAAAACATACCGATTGAAAACTCCCATCCCCACGTTTTGTGGGATAGATGACGAGAAGACCCGACGTAGTAGCCAAACACTCTTCAGTATTTGGTAAACACTTTTCAGTACATTGTCACCCTTCTCGTCAACCTACTCTCCTCTTCTTGATACTGGATTTTCTTCTTGGTCTCATTTTCAAAATTGTTTATCCCTAGCACGTATATTCTCAAATAATTTCACCGTGTTAAATTTCGTTACAGAGCATCCAAAGGTCAAGCTGTTCATCACGCAAGCTGGTCTGCAGTCTACCGATGAGGCGATCACAGCAGGAGTTCCTCTCATCGGTATGCCGATGCTTGGAGACCAGTGGTTCAACTCAGAAATGTATATGTATCACAAGATCGGCCTGAGGCTCGACATGGCCGACGTTACTAAAGAAAAATTCAAAGATGCCATCACCACGATTGTAACGGATGATAGGTAAAATTTTCAATATATCATCTGCTTACCTTTATGCCACTTACTTAAAGTCTTAGTACAAAATAGGTCAGGTGTTTCTGTTGCCCTCTATTATTCATCATCGCTTACGTAGTAACTGATGTTGGTTGTCAGCTAGTTGTGTTGGCTGACTTATTATTATTGGGGAACATATGTATAGTGTCGCCTAACTTATGATTGGTGGACACCTAATATCGGCTGACTTATTATTGGGACACGGCTAATGTCGGCTGATATTTTATTGGTACTTACCAAGTGTCGGCTGACTATTTATATAAGTCTAA
This sequence comes from Ectropis grisescens, assembly GCA_017562165.1. Taxonomy (NCBI): domain Eukaryota; kingdom Metazoa; phylum Arthropoda; class Insecta; order Lepidoptera; family Geometridae; genus Ectropis; species Ectropis grisescens. The sequence continues at coordinate 17,290,212 of CM029794.1, read as the reverse complement.
TCTGACGTGTACTGACAAGGTGAAGAGTTGGCAGATCTGCTAATAGATTCTGAGGAGACTGCCCAAAGGGTTCTATAGTCAATTGCTTCAGAAGCTCTTTACTTCTATCAAATTATGATAAGGTCCTAGTTCGTCTAAACTGTCCTTGGTCGTTCTGTACGAAGTTGTAAAATTAAAAAAGTGTGAGGTAGTAATCATTTTAACGTCGTTTCTTCAAATGTTAAGAAACTAAATTTAACAGGTCGCAAAACCCAAAAATAGTTCAGTCATTCGCCATAGAAACTCATAAACAAGAACAAAATTAAAAATTTTGACTAACCCCCGACTACCTCAGATTTCTTATCCGTACCTACAACATTCTACTAGTCAAGCCCTTTCATTTGATACCCATATTAAAGGAGTTGTGAAAACAGAAATGTATTTCGCCATTTTGTGGAAGCGGCCATCTTGGATTTGAAATTTGTCATAGTGCAATGTATTCTACTAGTCAAGCCTTTTCGTATGATACCCATACTGAGGTATAGTGAAAAAAATAATATAATTCGCCATTTTGTGGTGGCGGCCATCTTGGATTTGATTTTTTTATAGTGTATGGTATTTTACTCGTCAAGCCCTTTCATTTGATATCCATATTGCGGTAGGTTGTGAAGAAATGTTTTGTCCGCCATTTTGTGGAGGCGGCCATTTTGAATCGATATTAACCAAACATAGCCAAGAACATCCGCACGGATATTAACTTTCAAATAAAAAAAACCGCATTGAAATCTACGTTTGAGCTCTACGGTGTCACAGACAGACACACACACAGACAGACAGACATACAGACATCGACGTCAAACTTATAACACCCTTTTTTGGTCGGGGGTTAAAAAAGCTTGCTAACACTAGCGTGCTATCCTAGCTTGAAAAACTAGCCTCGTTTCGCTCGGGCATAAATACGTGAATAATAAATAATATTATGACAATATTTATAACTACCTACGTCATATCACTGCGATTGATATAATCTCTTGATATACGAATAAATACACCCCTTGGAGATAAAACGAGGGCATGAGTACGAGAAACCTGATAATACAAGTAATTATTATGTTATCTTATCTGATAAGATAACATAATAATTACTTGTATTATCAGGCCGTTTACGAGATTCCGATTATATATATATAGAAACCTGATAATACAAGTAATTATTATGTTATCTTATCAGATAAGATAACATAATAATTACTTGTATTATCAGGTTTCTATATATATATAATCGGAATCTCGGAAACGGCTCGAACGATTTTCATGAAATTATGTATACAAGAGGTTTCGGGGACGATAAATCGACCTAGCTAGGTTTAATTTTTTTAAAACATCATTTTATGCGCGTGTTTTGACAATGAAAAACTCCTGCAATGTCATTAGAATACGATAACTTATTTCGCCACTGTTCATTAAGTATAAATGGCTCAGACGGAATATGCTCGCCGTCGGAGTCAACAGGCCCCGGTTCGAATCCTGATGTTTACAATCGGAACTTTCTGTTTTTCTGAGAAAATTTATATTGAGAGCCTTTTATAAACGCATTTGCTTCGTATCTAAGTAAGTCATCACTACGTAATTCGTACCTGCCTAAATATCATTAAAAAAAACGAGGAAAGCTCGGTCAACCAGGTACTGTACCTTTATATCGCTAGTCGATAATCTTATCTTCTTAATATATATAAGTCTCGTGTCACGTTGTTGGTCTGCCATGGACTCCTCAATGACTCATTTAATTTGAATCCAATTAGCACACTGCAGACAGTTCGATCCTATTTGAAAGAGAATAGTTTTGATTTCAATTCTACTAATTGAAATAATAAATAAATCAATTATAACAATATCCAATCGAAGCTGGAACGATCTGCTAGTGATGATATAGATTTCAGAAAAGCCCTAAAATCAGATAATATTATTGACAACACCAACTGATGCTTAGGTGTTCCCTGACTATTCAATGGTCATATAATAAAAGAAGAAGCAGCCTGCTAAATTTAAAATGTCTGTATTAATAAACTTGTAAAATAACAAGTTATTTGATGACTTAGAAAATGTTCTTCTGTGATAAAAAAAAAAAATCTTAAATAAAGTATATTTTAGTTATAGAGGTTTTATTAATATAATAGAAAACCACAAATTTATAGCTCAAAAATCAACTTTTTTGGTTAAATCACAAAACTTCATATTAATTAGTCAGATATTACCAATAATTTAAAGTATCTATGTTTATTAAGTAAGTATCCATAATCAAGTTAAAGCTTTAAAACTACTACTGTACGACCGTTTTTGTATATAAAATTCGCGTATTTCAAGCAACGTGCCTGGTTGGGTCCTACGGACTCGAAGGAACAAAAATAGCGTATTATTTTAACTAGTCTACGTAGCCGACTGCAAAGGTGACGGCAAAATAATAGCTTCTAGTCTATATTGTGAAGCTAATCAAAAGCGCAGCCGGCTAATTGCGAATTGGAAGAAATATTATAACGCAGTCGAACCACGTGGCTAGGAGTATTTCTTTGAAGTGACGGGTCTTCAGACACAAAAAGCACTCCAAGGGTTATTATCCCCATTGTTGAGACTTGAGGCCTTCTAACGCAAGAAGAGAGTCGCGACCATAGTCCCTCACGCTTGCCCAGCGGGTTGATATCCACCAACCCGTTGGGCAATCTCAAACGCATGATCTCGAAGGATTCTAGGAACGTATCGGTTTTCTCACGATGTGTTCTTTCACTACATCATCAAAGAACTAGCTCAAGCATTTTTTACTAAGTATGTTTAAAGGAAAATTGTTTGTTTCCAGCTATCGCCGAAATATACAGAAGCTTCGCTCCGTGATGCATGACCAGCCCCAGTCTCCGTTGGAACGCGCCGTCTGGTGGACGGAACACCTCCTGAGGCACGGAAACGCAGACCACCTGAAGGCTCTCACCGCGAATTTGACCTGGAGCGAATATTTAGACCTGGAATTACTTTCAGTCATTGGCGCAGGAGCCTTAGTTATACTGATTTCAGTATTCAGTTTGATGTATTTTATTTATAGTTTTGTTAGGCGTGCCTTAGGAGTTAGTGAAATTAAGTTAAAGAGTAATTAAGTGATCTGAGATTGTGAGAAAAGGCCCCGGTCTCACCTGTGAGAACATATTAACTGTGGGTAATTTGTAAAGTTAAATAGATACTTTACTTTACAAACTATATAACTTTACAAGTAAAATGTGATATTTTATTTATATTAGTATTATAGTAGAACAAGGCGTTTGCCTTCGTTTTTTTTTTTTTAAATCGTAATCAAGTAAAATAACGATTAGTTTTGGCGCGCCAGGTAGAAATCAATACGGGACCCTTATAGATTCGTCATGTCTGTCTGTCCGTCCGTATGTCACAGCTACTTTTCTCCGAAACTATAAAAGCTATACTGTTGAAACTTGGTAGGTAGATGTAATCTGTGAACCGCATTAAGATTTTGATACAAAAAATAGAAAAAACAAAAAATTTTAAGGATGTCCCATACATAGAACTGAAACTCAAAAATTTTTTTTTACCAATACCATACGTGTCGGGTATCTATAGGTTATCAAAAATGATATTGAAGTTTCGAACAGTTTTTTTTCTAAACTGAATAGTTTACGCGAGGGACTCTTCCAAAGTGGTAAAAAGTGTGCAAGTACCCCCCCTCCCCTGTAACTTCTAAAATAAGAGAATGACAAAAAAAGTGTGTGATATACGTTACCATGTAAACTATCAATTTGAATGATATCTAGTAAGTAGTTTTATTTTAATACGTCATAAATTGGCTATTGGTAAAACACTGATTAAACTAACAATGAAGTACAATTATTTTTGTATTATGTGTGTTACTTGCTGCTACGGAAGCCTTCATGGGCGAGCCCGACTCGCACTTGACCATTTTTATTTTTACAATGCGCCCACACCGTTCGAAAAATTGACATCCGTAATTTAGCTTTTTTTTACTTTAATAGGTTTACACTAGACCGCCGACCGCCATCTCGCCTGATGTTAAGCGACGATGCGGTCTACGATGGAGCGTGTATACCTAGAAGAAACCGATTCACTCTCGATTTGAAGACACAAAGATTATAACTCTCGGGAAAAACCCACTCAGGCAACTCATTCCACAGCCTAGACGTTCTTATCACAAACGTAGAGTCAAACCTCTTTGTCCGTGTCTTTGGAATATCCATCATGAAACGGTGCCACTTCTTCGAGTTACGAGAAGTACGATAGTAAAAAAGGCAAGGTGGTATAAGATCATGCAGATCAGTTGCACACTCTCCGAAGTGTATCCGATAAAAAACCGATAAGCTAGCTATTTTGCGGCGATGTTCAAGACTTGGTCAATGTTTTAATGAACATTGTGTCGTAACTAGAGATTTACTACGATAACATGGCCCGCCCCTCCAAATTACTGTTTTAATGTGTGTAGTCACAACCTTACGAAAGAGTTTGTATATAGTTGTAACTATTCGTCTGCAGTAGCAGTACGCACACATGCGTGGTGGTGCGTTGTATATACTTTCACAAATACTTTCAAACGTTTTTAATTCTGGAGGGGCGGGTCCTGTTATCGTAGTAAATCTCTACTTCAGGTTAATACTTCTTGCATTGAAGCCTCTTTGCTTGAATTATATTTAGGTAGGGATGTTAGATTGATGGAAAATAATTGATTAATTAAAAATCGATTTTTCTTTATTCAAAATTAATCGATTTGTTAAAAATCGATTATATTTAAAAAAATAATCGATTTTTGCGAAAGAAAAATCGATTTTTTTGTATTAGTCAAAAGTAAATCCTTTTCATATTAAAATTACATATAAATAGATAAATACTGGTGAACAATTCACACACATCACCATCTGACCCCAAACTAGGCAATGCTTGTACTACGGCAGACATCATCATCATCATCAACAGTCCACTGAATTTTCCCACTGCTGGGACTCGGGCCTTCTCTCACAAGGAGAGAGTTAAGGCAATAATCTACCACGATGGCCCAGTGTGGGTTGGTGGATGACATATGACTTTGAAAGGTTCTAGGTACATGTCGGTTTCCTTACGATGTTTTCCTTCACCGTTTTAAGCTAGCGGCATTACGCACATGACTTCGAAAAGACAGTGGTGTCCGTAGTTTTGAACCTGGGGTCTCCGGATCGGCAGACACCGTTCTCCCGACTAGACCAGTCGTAATTTAGCAACTATGGCATACACATAGCGTAATTTATAATATTTATATACTCGTAGTTGTAAAAACATACTTATTATACATAGAAACACCCATACATATTACAAATATTTGTATTCAACACACCAATATTTGCACGAGGTGGGAATCGAACCTACGACCCTCGGCTTTGCAGGCTGAGTTACCACCCACTACCATCACATTAGTAGTTAGTATTAAAATAAAATACCTACTCAAAATGATCTTTAAAAATCCTGAACAAATATGTAAGTAGTATGGTCTCAAAAGTATAATATAAAATACTCTTTCGTTATTCTTCAAGTTTAGATATCAGTAAAATTACAAATAATTAATGCCACAAAACCACAAATGTCTTATGTTACAGTTCACTAGTATTAAAATAAATACTTAAAACGAGAATTAAATAACTAAACGACTACGTTGTCCCAAAAACTAGAATTTTCAGCAAATTTTTCATGTTTTTCAAAAATCGATTTAAATGCGTAATTTTTATAATCGATTTATAAAAAATCGATTTTTGTAACTTTAAAAATCGACACAAAAAAATCGATTATTATAAAATAAAAATCGATTAAAATAAAAATCGATTATTTTTTAACATCCCTATATTTAGGTACATTGTATATATAAGTAGTTGAAGTTCCTATATTGTCGTATGTGTATTAGATACTTAAATGCTGTGAACCGTAAAAAATCATTCATTCGTTCATTCGTGTTATGCATAATTATTAAAAATTACAAAACCTTAAACAAATTGTAAACAAAAATCTCACGTAATGTAAATTTTTGTACCTAATTGTTTAGCTCCCAAAGACTTTGATATTTTTTTGTATTTTGTTGTTTTAAGAAAATGATTTTTCTTTTTAATCGCATTTTTAATTAAATATATTCATAAGAACAATAGTATAGATACAAATAGTCGTTGACGTGAACTCATTTACATGAAATGTCACTTCACTTTGATGTTTGTCTACATAACACTCCCTATGTCATTTTTCTGGAAACATTGCTCTTCAAACCGGAACATAGATATATTTATTTGCACAAGTCACTTGAATGAAGAAGTTTACGCTCACGGTTGAAAGCACACCAAATTGTTTTTGACAAAACCCGCACTCCACGTACTGCATAAAACTCAATAGAAAACTACTGATTAATTTAATAAGCACCGATAATACAGTTTAATTTTCTTCAATTTTGTTTTTTTTATAATATTGATTACTCATAATATTTATACTGAAATTAGTGCCAGATCTCGGAATAATAGTGCAATACGTTACGCTGATCGATGCCTCGCGCGGTCTCCGACAACAACAACAACAGTACTTTATTAAAAGCCACACGATCTGAATACATAAATAACACAAAACATATTATTAACTAAACAATTAAATTTAAACCAAATATTTAATACTGAGATCGCGGCTGCGGCGGTTGACTCGGTGTTCCAACACGTTATTATTAAACCAAGTAATAAGCACAAACAGCCCACAAAATGTTCCTACTGACGGGACTCGAATCCTTCTCTCACAAGGAGAGATCCATTGCCATAATCCACCACGCTGGCCCAGTTTGGGTTGTTGGATGATGCATGACCACGAAATATTTTTAGAACATGCCGGTTTCTTAACGACGTTTTCCTTTAACGTCTTTAAGTTAGCAGCATTAAGAGTATGACTCCGTAGACGAGCGTGTAAATAGCCCCTGGCGTGTGTAATTACTCCCGTTGTCTAAAACGTAAGATAAATGTAAGGCGAAAAAGTGTATCTATCGTAAAATATCTGAGAAATACTATGAAAAAAAAAATGATTCTGCATTCACCTTATGACAACCGTTCCCTTCCGTTAAATTCAGCTCCTGCCAAAGGTTAAATCGAAGGGCAGGAAATAGAAGTGGATAGTATGGGATTCGAACCAGGAGCTTCAGTTCTCGACTAGACCAGCCGTAACTTCAAAGATGAAAACTACACAACTGGTTCATCTATCAAGTTTTCTTTAATTTACTGCCAATCAACAGTTTACTCCTAACAAAACTGTATACCAAATACAATACAAACAACATTGCTATTAAAACTAAAGGCGCCCAGTGCTAGTGCAAGAAGAAGTTCTAGATCTAGGTATTCGCTCCAGCTCATGTGGGCGGCGCGCGCCTTCAGGTGGTCCGCGTCTCCGTGCCTCAGGAGGTGTTCCGTCCACCAGATAGCGCGCTCCAGCGGCTTCTGGGGCTGGTTCTTCATCACGGAGCGGAGCCTCTCCATATTCTTACGGTAACTGGAACAGAAAGCATAATTCATCACTAGCAGCTTCTAAAGGTTTCAGTCACTTAGGCCAATTGTCCACGTAACCGCACGTTATACGCACGCTTTCGTCAATTGACGGTTGCAAGACGAATGCATGACGAATGCTTGCATCTTGCGTACAAACAATGAAATCTGTGTCCACTAGTGTCCACTAAACGGCAGCCGCTCGTCATACGTTCGTTGACGAGCGGCTGACGCGACGTTGCCACTTCGTGGACACAGATTTCATCATTGTTTCTACGCAAGATGCAAGCATTCGTCATGCATTCGTCTTGCAACCGTCAATTGACGAAAGCGCGCGTATAACGTGCAGCTACGTGGACAATTGACCTTAGTTCCAGTTCCCTTAATTATTGTGCGATCACAACTAGCCTACAGATGTGCTATTCCAAACAACCTATATTCTAAAAATGTGCCATTTTACAAATCGATCTGTTTCGATGTGATATGACAATGGACATCCAAATTTTTGAATTTGAAATATTTGGAGGATTGTCAGCCTAAAGCGACTGGGCCACTTATTATATCCTGCACTTGTAAAATACTCCTGAATTGTAACACCTAGGTATGGTTTTTTATCGAATACAGTTCGCCCTGTACCACTTTTCCCTGTTATCAGACTGCTCGAGAAAGCGACATTGTTTCATGCTTGATGTTCCAAATATACAAACAAAGAGTTCTTGAGGCTAAACCCTGAGTAGAAATGTATCTTTGGCTTGTGTTTTTTTACCTTTTGTTTGTAATTTTTTATTTTTCAAGTCTTAAAAAAAGGTCTAGTGGAGAGCCTGAAACCTACGACACAGGACAACCTAGTGTGGGTTTCAGTGAACACCTCGAAATCGAAATGATTGTACTTTGTTTGGTTTTAGTTCTAAGTTCTTGGTGTAACTAATTAGATAAGTAAGTTTTGCGAAAAATAAATTATTATTATTATTATTATTATTAAAGAGGTTTGACACTTCTGTTGTGATAAGAAAGTAGTCGTAGAGATGGCTGTAAAGTGTAAACCAGGTAAAGTAAAAAAAAACTCTCTGAGCAATTTGTTTGCGCAGGCTAGATTCGATTCCATGGGCTCACGACTCACGATTGTGGGATCGGATGATTTGGCAAACATTTATTTTTATTGACGCTTTTTTATACGTATGTACGTATATGACTTACTATTAATGGACTGTACAAACACAGACGGTATGTTCTGTGAAAGTTTTATAATATCTAATTCGATTACAAAGATTAAGTAGGTAGTAGGTAAAATAATAAAAGTGCATTTGATCGCACTAATAGACAGGCATAGACCTGTCCAACTTGTCCATGCTTGTCTACCAGTATCAGTTTTGATGAGTCATGCTTACCTGCTTCTCTGACTTAGTTTGATGTCATAAACGGAAATTTATACCATGCATATTAGCAATTCACCATCGCTTCCCTTCTGGTGTTTTTTGCCGCAAAACACCGGCTGAAGTTTAATCACTGTTTCAGGAATGCAAATGGTACAAACATTGTTTTTTTAAGGAAGATAGCAGACTCTTGGCAGGTCTAAAGGATTTTTTGTTTACACATTTTGTAAATATGTTTTTTTAGGTTTATGTACCTACCTAATTAGTAAGCACGTTTCAATTAATTAAGAAGTTAAATAAAAAAAAAAGATAATACTTAATAACTAAAGTTTCAGGTTTAAAATCCTATTCATCATCATCAGGAAACCCTTTTGTCTACTGCTGGATATAGGTTTCTCCCATGAACCCAAGATACGCACTCAGCCTACTAAACACCTATTACTTAAAGTTTATACAATACGAGCTGTTGGTGTAATTTTTTGTGTACCTAGACGCCCAAACTAAGGAAGCACAACTTCGAAAGTGAAGCTATGAGAAAGGTTCAATGGAAACTGTGTTGCCAGACATATTGCATGCCTCTAGAAGAAGAGACCAGTTTGTATGGGTCAACTTTTAAAATGTTTTGTATCACCTTAGCTTACCTACAAACAGAAATAAAGATTTTTGTATTTGTATTTGCCTATGTGAAAATGAAATATTTTTACAAAAAATCTTCTATATCTTATTTTGTGTAGATGTTCCAATGCAAATGTATATAATGGCGTTAAAATTATCGGTTAACCGGTACTCTTATTTAAATGGAAGTATAATACGATAAAACAAAAATACGCTAGGAACTGCTGAATATCGCAGTTTCGTGGGAAATGTTCATTATTGTTCTTTGTCTTTATATACTACGTGCCTAAGGCTGTTTTACCAATGTCTCTTTGTTTTTGTCTTTTCTTCGTTTAACGCCGACTGGTGTTTTTACAGTTGAAATTTTCAGAGATATCAATATTTCAGCCAGTCTCATAGAACCTTTTAATAAGTTTGTGTCAAATATACTCGACAATAGTAGCTTAACATGTTCCTTCTGAAGTTTTTAGTAATTTTACCTTAAATTGTGAATTTATCAAAGCCGCAAAAATTCTAGTAGTGGTTCCAGTACCATCGATCAGTCACCAAATCGTCTTCCGACCATTGGCTCACGAGTTGGCCAGGCGCGGCCATGACGTTACTATCATCACAACTGACCCAGCGTTTCCTAAAGGTCAATCTCCCGGAAATCTCACCGAAATTGACCTTCACGATTTTTCGTACAAAACATGGAGAGAAATTATAATGAGCGCACGAACAACTGGACATGTGAACGATGTTTATCAGCAACATAAATCAAATTTTCCAATGATTTCGAAGATTTTCGAAATGCAAATGATGACAGATGAAGTTAAGAAAGTGATCGATCCCAAGACCAACAAATATGATCTCCTTATCTTAGAAGCAGTTGCTCAACCAACTATAGTTTTAAGCCACGTATTCAAAGTTCCAGTGATATCTATGTATTCATTAGGTGGATTCCTAGGACATCATGATGTCATCGGAGCACCGAGTCGACCACCGCTGTTGTACCCGGTACCCCTGCGACAAAGACTGGTTAACTTAACTGTGTGGGATAAAATACGTGAACTGTATAATGGTTATATATTGTCCAATCTTTTCGAATCAATAGTTCAAGAAGATAATAAGATGTTAAAACGACTATTTGGAGCAGACACACCGACTATAAGCGAATTGAATAAGAATATAGACATGCTGTTTTTGAATGTTCATCCGATTTGGGAGTTCAATCGTCCGATGCCTCCAAACGCTGTTTACATGGGAGGAATCCATCAAAATTCTATCAAAGAGCTTCCAAAGGTAAGATATTTATTTTTAAAACCTTTGAAAAATATATTATAGTTTCTTATTTGTTATAAAATATTTGTGTTTGTAACGTGAAATAAATAAACAACGTTAAACAAGCAACGTTACAATGACAAGCTAGTAGGTGATAGATACCATACACATATGAGGTCGTGGCTCGAAAACCTTCTCGTGGCATGTCCTGGGGGTCGGTCTTCAACTTGCCAATCCCTACCAATAATAAATAGTTCATTTTGACTGATCGCTATAATTCCCGGCCGTTTTAGGTACGTCTTTACGCTGTCCATGCTTTTAAGCACTACGTGAAAAGCTTTGTAGAGAGAGTAGGACTGGAAAAATTGTAATGTTACTTGGCTGATATTTCTATCTGACCATGTACCAATAGTAAGTGCTTCCAAAATAATGCTCAAGCTTCGAGTGTGGATCTTTAGAGCCGAGGTTCACCATGGCTTTCGGCAATAAAGGTGATACGTACGTACACCTGTTGGTTGCTGACGTAGGCCCGCATGATCGAGTTGATATCGCGAAGTTTCTACCGGACGTCGCAGTCGGGGAGGAGATAATGTGGTGGGAGAGGAGTGCCGGTATCATGGTGAGCTGTTCTATTTATTCGTGGCGGCCACGTTGTTACGAACTTTGATATGACGGATGCAGTGGGACTGCAGGAGAAGCTGAACATCTAGCTCTTCGCAGTGGTGTATAGGTGTGTAGATGTGACGGGCACCTACTTACTAATTGGTCCCTGAAGTGGTCCCGCCGTGATTTTGGTGTTCAAGCATTCAAGTGTCCTTGAGATAAGTCAGAAGATGGATAGGTCGCAGAGAGTTCGTGGAAAATGCGAGAGTATCCCTGCGTTCCCGCCTTAAGGGGCAAAAATGGAACCCCGTGAAGGTTTTATTTGGTAGTGCAACAATATTGATATAACATGACCTTCCTTTTAGATGGAAGGGTATGCGTAATTGCGTATACATAAATATTTATGAATGTATACATACACATATATAAATTACATACCCATGTATAAATTTTCTCAGTGCATTTTTGATTTGTTGTACCACAATAAAGAAGTTTCTATTTAACTATCTAATTAAAAAAAATATGATTCCGGTATTAATGCGAGAACGATCTATACTAATCTATACTAATATTATAAAGCTGAAGAGTTTGTTTGTTTGAATGTAGGATCTCGGGAAGTGCGGGTCAGAATTGAAAGATTCTTTTTCTATTGGATAGTCTATTTATCGAGGAAGGCTATAGGCTATAGAAAATAACGCTACTATTAACAGAAGCGAAGCATGAATCAAGAATGTATCTAACAAAATCGGGGAAAAAATCCTTTTTGAGAGTTTTCGTACGTTTCGTACTTTGCCATGACACTTGACAGCATGTGTCTAAGATTGCGTCATTGAATATCACAGATTACATAGCTCTTGAATATAAAACCTTTGCTAATCTCTGAGTTGGTACGACCAATTTCCGACAGGTGGCGTAGCAGGTAGCTGAAGAGGTGTTTTGTTTGAAAGTGATATTCTCAGGAATGACTGAACCGATTTCAGTCATTCTTTCACCGTTGTATATGTACGGGATCCTGATGAGTGTATAAATGTACCACGGGCGACGCCGGGGCGGGCATCTAGTACCTAATAAAAACAGAGAGTATACGATTAATTGCGGAGTATGTCTGGAGAAGTACTGCTAGTGTCTACTAAGAACCAAAATATGAAATTAAATAAGTGGTCTTCTTTTTTGTTCACTGAGATACAAAATTCTAGAACTTCAGAATGAAAATTACTTCTTTTAGTAGTTTATCATTTTTTACCGTCAATCTTCGCTAACATCCACAGGCTATATATATGCTAACATTAATAAAGAAATTTATTTAACGCATATCTGCGTGCGATAAAAAATATTAAGTTTTATCTGAAACTAATATCTAAGCAACCTAAAACGATCAAATACATAATATAGTATTTTCAATTCTTTCAGAACTTGAAATCATTTCTAGACTCTTCTAAAAACGGAGTTATATACATAAGCTATGGAACCAACGTCAATCCCTCCATGTTACCTTCTGAGAAGATCCAACACATGATCCAGGCACTTTCAGAGTTGCCCTACGATGTCCTGTGGAAGTGGGACACGGATGAGATGCCAAATCAACCGAAGAATGTTAGAATATCGAAATGGTTCCCGCAGTCGGAGTTACTGAGTAAGTCTTTTGAGAAACAGATAGGAATAAAATTAAAGAAATGATAAAAACAATGAGTGCAATAATGAACGCGAAATTTTGTAAGCAATACAGGTTGTCCCAAATATAAAGTTATTTTTTAATAGTTTTAAATAAAAAATGGTGAGTAGAGCAGGACATGTACCTAATGGTAAACAACATGCCTGCCACATAACAGTACAGTGACAAACAGCTATTGGAACACGAAGAGTACAAATCATTACCTAGCACTGCACTGCACTCGTCACCCAGAGATCTAAGATGTTATATCTCTAAGCCCTGTAATTTCTCTGGAAACATTGCCCCTTCAAATCGGAACACAGTAATGTTTGCACATTACTGCTTGCCGGTAGAATAACTGCCAAAGGTGTGGTACTTCCCCAGGCGGACTCTGCCAAGAGCCCTACCACTACAATTATCAGTTCTTAATCGCATAAACAAGCAAAATAATTACAAATCAGGTGAGTATGGTTCCAGTAATCCAATAAAGTATTGCACTTATTCTGTCCGTTGCAAAACCTCAAAAATGCATGAAATCATTCATGAATTGTATACATGATAAAACGTAGAATATTATTTAGCGCACTCGCATATTTACTTATTTTTCAAATTTATAACGAGAGTTCGCAAGATTATACCCAAATACGACGAAAAAGACGAAAAGAGTAGAAAAGTATGAATTTCTTCATGCTAAAATCATGTGACAAGGAGAAATGATCAAGGGTTGCAACTGCGTATCTTCACCTGCACTCAGTTGGACGGCATAGTGCTTAATCTTATTATTGTATACACTTGTAACATCCTACATAGGTCTCGTGGTGGTTCATATGACCCATACATTTTGCTCAGGGGCCTGTAGTTTGTAAGTAAGTAAGTGCTACCCTTGCGTTTGTTGCACTGATATAAAGGTCTAAACATGTCGATATTGTGTAGTTGCATCTGATGAATGGGACATGGAAACACTAACATTTGTCTACAGGTTAACAAATGAACAAGAAATCCGAGAAACATCATATTTCATCATAATCAAAGTTTCTATGTTTTTTGCTCAATCACTTTGGAACTGTTGAACCCGATCTGGGGTTGAAATTTTAACATTTTAAATACAGATTATAATTTGGAATCTATTTTTAACATATTTTTTATAATCATAATCTATTTTTTATCTCCAAAAACTAACCGAACTGGGCATTACGTAGGTGAAACCGCGGGATGCCTTTAGTCTAAAATAAGTAAATATATTATGTTCAATGGATTTAACAGTAGGTATCACTAAACAGCTATTTTTTCCTGCCTGCCCTGCCGTCTGCCCTGCCAGCCTTGCCGTCACAGATTTCTAAAACAAAAGGCAGATGGAACGTGCGGAACACAGATCCTTAGGTCCAGAAAGCAAATATCAAACGCCAAAGCAAATACAAACTCCAGTCAGTACGAAACGGACTTCCGTCTCGTACGGGAGTCCTGTGATTTTAAGTTTTGTTTAAGATTATGCCGTCTTGTGTCTTCAAACATTGCAAACATTGTTCCCAAAAATAAGAAAATGAAAGAAGAATATAATTTCATAGGAAAGTTTGAATATTTTACTGTTATTTATATAATTTAGGTGATTTCATTTCGATTGATGAATAGAAACACAACACCTCAACGAAAATTGGTTAGTGTTGCTATACTAAATTGAAATTATTTTCCCTAAAGTTAAGGTAAAATATAGATTATGATTTTTTTGAAGATACTCGTAGACCAAATTATTTATGTAGATTGTATTATTCTATTTTAAACCCTATTTTTATAATCGTAATTTTTAATTGAATGTGAATCGATGCCTAGCACAAATCCACGTCATTACTAGTGTTTATAAAAATACTAATAGTGTTGATGAAAAGTATAGTTATGACTCAAGTTTTTAATACTTGTGAGCTTAAAAAAGTAGGAGAGTTCTTTTGAGAGATCTAATCGTTTTAATTAACCTCATGTTATCTGGTCGAGCCAGTAGTGCCGTTGTCGAAGTTTTAAACGGTGCTAATTTGTGCGTACATCATCATCATCATAATAAGCCGCAAGACGTCCACTGCTGAACATAGGCCTCCCTCTAGATTTCCACAACGAACGGTCCTGTGCAATCTGCAACCAGCGGTTTCCAGCGTACATACGTACCCAAAAAAGATGTTGGGATCAGGCCAATCGCTGTTGGCACCACAAATACTGGTTTTGCTGCCAAGGTGGGTTGTAGCTATAAAACGTTGCTCTTTCGAGCTCCCTGTCCCAACATACATGATTTTGGTTCTCTGGGTGGCCGTGAGGCTGATATTCATTCTCCTGACTTTCTTTGTCCAAAATTGGGGAGAGGGGTGTTAAAGGTGGACGTCAAAACGCCTTTAATTTGGTTGATCGTGGAGCCCCGTTGTCCGAAGTGACGAATAAAATTCTTGACCTCTTCAATTTTCTTTGACAATGTTATGGCGGACCCACAAAATTATCAAAACAATCCTATGCTATCTTCCGTTCGCTATCAACTTGGTAAACCATTGGCCATGCGACCTTCGCCCTGGCCATTCGCTCTATCATTTAACGTTTCCAGTCCAATTTAAACGTTTGGTACTTGGACGACGGAAGTTTGGGTGGCGATGTGAATAATGTTCAACTGATTTACAGAAACTCTTAGAAGGTTTACGTTGGTTTGTATCAACATTTTGAAAAGTTTTCGTTTGCGACACGCGTCCAGACAAATATTGGATAATAAACAAATTTTATGATCTGGCCCCAACATCAAATCAGTTGACAAAAATTCTCTGCACCTCCTGTGTTCACCGATATTAAATGAGTAGTTGCCACCTTTTGTCAAGCATAATATTCAAAATTTCACAAGAAGCTCCGATAGAATACTCAAAATAAACACACATATTACTTTTACTATTCGGCGTTGTCTTTTTATTCCGAATTTTCTGTACGAATATTCGAATTTTTAGTTGCATGCAAAATCAAAATTCTTAACTTCATAGGATGGAAATAGTGAGAACAAGAAATCCTTGCATAATATACGTACACATATATTATTTTAACATTATAATATATGTGTTTATTATACGCGAAGATTTCCGAAGCTAAGACAACAATAGTGGGATTTTTTTCTTAAGACTGGGAACATTACACGCACACCAACGTGAGTAATTTGACAACGTCGGTGAAAGCTGTCACGCATACATAACTAATTACTGGCCTCACAGTGTCGTTCACGAAGGTTTCATCTATTTAGAAATCTGTGGATCTAACGATAGCAAAATAAATCATTGAAACATTAGGTAGGTACCTATTAAAATATGATGAACAATTTAGGAAATTTACATTAATTTACTCAAATTTACCTCATCAAATAAATTATACAAAGAATAAAATTAATTTGTTTATCCTAAACCAAATACGAGATTAAAACTAAAAATACTTGGGTTTAGGCAAAATACACCTCTTCAGTTTAGGCTTAAACGTGGTTTAAACCTATAGTTCATCTAATGTATGGGTGAATGTTTTCAGCATATTACATACATGCAACGTAGTAATAAGCCCCCAGAATACTAGGCACAGTTCCGACTAAGCTTGAACATATTGCTTATTTGTAGAACTTCCTTGTTCTATGGACATTCAGATGTGATTAGTGCAAGGGGTTTAGTGGTTCAACTACATAGGTTCTGGTAGCAGTCAGGGGGGTGTTCATCTGATCTGATGATTGAGGGGGGAGGAAGGGGTCAGGGGGCGTCATGGGGGACGCTCCCCTGGATCCACCATATTGGGGTAGTGTAAGTAGTTAGGTATGTAGTGGTAGGACTCTTCACAGAGTCCGCCTAGGGAAGTACCACACATTTGCCAGTTATTCTACCGCCAAGCAGTAATGTGTAAACACTACTGTGTTCCGGTTTGAAAGGCAATGTTTCCAGAGAAATTACTGAGCTTAGATTTGTAACATCTTAGATTTCTGGGTGACGAGCGCAGTGCAGTGCTAGGTAATGATTTGGACTCTTCATGTTCCAATAGTAGCGGGTCACTGTGCTGCTATGTGGCTTACCATCAGGTACATGTCCGTCTCGTTACTCTTAATTTTAAAAAAAAATACCGATTTCCTGGATAGTTTACTTCAGTACTAAAGCTAGTAATGTCAAAGTATTTTGATTAATTGTGTTGAATTTAATTTACAGAGCACCCAAAGATAAAGCTGTTTATAACTCAAGGTGGTCTTCAGTCCACCGACGAGGCCATCACGGCAGGAGTTCCTCTCATCGGCATGCCGATGCTCATGGACCAGTGGTTTAACTCAGAGATGTATTTGTACCACAAAATCGGCCTCAGGCTTGACATGGCTGACGTCACCAAAGAAAAGTTCAAACATGCTATCAATAGTATAGTTAACGACGATTGGCAAGTATTTTTAATATATCATCCGCTTACCCCACTCGTGCGCAGTCGGTGAAACATACAGGGTTACTGCTAATCAGCCTGCAACCGTTTAAGGGCATGTTCTATAAATTTAGTTCTAGTTATAGTTCTGCCCTAGTGGCTTAGTTGGTAGTAGCTCTGCCTGCGAAGCCGAGGGTCGTGGGTTCGATCCCCACCCAGTGCAAATATTTGTGTGATGAATTCAAATGTTTGCACTGTGTCTGGGTGTTTCTATGTATAATAAGTATGTATTTAAAACTATATAAGTATTATATCAGCTATCTGGCTGCCATCACACAAGCTTTGCTTAGTTTGGGGTCAGATGGTGTTATGTGTGGATTGTCCACCAATATTAACACTGTTTTTTTTTTTCTCTCTCTAACACTGTTTAGCGGTTGTTTAGTGTTTATTAACTTTGGCACACAATTTTTAGAGCGTTAAAGAGCGCGCGCGCTCTGGATGTGTAGTGTGGTGGCCTAGAACCAATCTGGTGACCACAATCTCTAAATTACAAAAGCTTCAGCGGTTGGCTTGTTCACTAATCAGTGGATGTGTAAAGTCTACACCGTCCGAAGCACTTGACATAATACTTGGCCTGCCACCACTTCATCTTCATATACAGCAGGAGGCAATGGCGGCAGCGCTAAGAATCAAATCTACGGATCAATGGAAAGGCTCAGGGATTCCCACGAACCACTGTAAAATCCTAGACCGGGCAACGAGAATTGTCCCAGGCGCATGCCAAGGCACGGATCGTATAGCCACGGCATATTTAGACGGGAAGAATTATGGGCTGGTTACAGAGGACCATACCAAAACAAATTATGCTAAGGAAAGCATTAATGTACGCGCTCTGGATACTGAGTTCGCTGCTTTTAGACCGGGGGGCTACCGCCGAACGAAAAATGTCTTAGTTTTCTCTTTTTTTCTCGCTAGAAATGATAGAGACAGCAATAGCAAAGCCATAGCCGATTTAGCAAGGCGGTTAAGGGGCCGGCTAATAAACTTTTTTTTTTTATTTTGTATGGAAAAATATAAACGAATTTTTAAAAACTGTAGAACAAAAGTTGACCTATTTAATGTACTCAATATCCTCTTCAAAGGATACAGGCGGATTACTAATAACCCTGTATAATAAAGCACGTTACTCTAGCTGTGTTAGTATTCATATAAAGGAATGGATGGACATCGAGGGTTGGCAGATGAAGATAAATAAAACCGTGGCCACTTTTAACATTGGTCGATCATACTCGTACTATACATTTATTTAATTCATGTACTCATTCTCAATAATCATCTTTGTGTAAATATTCTTATTCACGCACTATGACTGTGACGGTGCCTGCCCCTGATAAAGAAGAGACCATAACTACCGAATAAAAAAGAAGTATCTACTTAATTTTAATTTGGTATAATACATTTCTTCCGTTCATCTCAGCACCCATCCTTTTTAACCCCCGACCAAAAAAGGGGTGTTATAAGTTTGACGTCGATGTCTGTCTGTTTGTCTGTGTGTGTCTGTCTGTGACACCGTAGAGCTCAAACGGATGGGCCGATTTTTGTGCGTTTTTTTTTATTTGAAGGTTAATAACCGTGCGGATGTTCTAAGCTACGTTTGGATAATATCGATTCAAGATGGCCGCTTTCACAAAATGGCAGACAAAATATTTCTTCACAACTTACCTCAATTTGGATATCAAATAAAAGGGCTTGACTAGCAGAATACGATACACTATCACAGATTTCTAAAACAAAAGGCAGATGGAACGTGCAGAACACAGATCCTTAGGTCCAGAAAGCAAATATCAAACGCCAAAGCAAATACAAACTCCAATCAGTACGAATCGGACTTCCGTCTCGTACGGGAGTCCCGTGTGATTTTAAGTTTTGTTTAAGATTATGCCGTATTGTGTCTTCAAACATTGCAAACATTGTTCCCAAAAATAAGAAAAGGAAAGAGGGAATATCATTTCATAGGAAAGTTTTGAATACTTTCCTGCTATTTTTATAATTTAGGCAATTTCATTTCATTTAATGAATAGAAACACAACACCTCAACGAAAATTGATTGGTGTTGCTATACTAAATTGAAATTATTTTCCCTAAAGTTAAGGTAAAATATAGATTATGATTTTTTTGAAGATACTCGTAGACCAAATTATTTATGTAGATTGTATTATTCTATTTTAAACCCTATTTTTATAATCGAAAAAGAGCCGGCTCACGTCGTCGCACGAAATTCAAAAAGTTTGTGTTCCGATATTTCCATCTTTAGTATTATCTAGAAAAAGATAATTACGTTCAAAAAAATAGGCCGATCTTTCTTGTTGACGTTTCCTTGTTTCAATTTTACTAATAATAAAGCCTTTAGTCGTGAGAACGATCTCCATGACCATTTCGCCGAAAAGTCGCCGCCGTGTCAGTTTCAGACTTCTAAATCTACAAGTGATACTCAAAATTTATACTTAAAAAATATGGGGAACATCATACACATATTTTATTAATTCATTCAAGTCACATATATCTGAATTTTGGTCCCATTTATTAGTAAAAAAAACAAAATCATAAGCCAATTTTAAGTTTTAATATATTGCAGTTTTAGCGTTGTCTCTGTGTAAAATACACAATAACTCCAAAATAAAAATTAGACACGATAATACTTTGTTCTTTCTAGAATCCAATTCTATAGTTACTTTTCAAATCATAGTTGTCAATTTTTCAAAAATATAAATTACCAGCAGTCGAAATTACAATAAATTACGCTGCGCAATTTAGTATGCCGCGAGCGGCCGTCGGGGAGGACCTGCGTCAGTTAGCGTGGGAGTCGGTTACGTAATATTTCGCGCGTTTATGACATAAACTAGAATAATTATAGTGCGACCACAAAATTTTAATTCGTTTGGCGTTTTATAACGTTTCATTCTGATTTTCGGATCGGACCATCACATTTGATCTTGTTTACTTCATGAAGAAGCAGAATCTGTCAATTTTTTTTGACGTGACAACGTCTAATAAGTCGATGAACGCGATGGCCGCCACCACAAAATGCCGAATGTCATTATTTTTTACTACTACCTCAATACCATGACCATGACCATGCACATGACCATGACCATGACCATGACCATGCCCAATGACCATGAGGAACGGCCGCGACCAATGACCACGACCAATGACCATGAGCAATGGCCGCGACCAATGACCGTTCCGACGTGTTTGAGCAACGAACTTCCAATATTAATTTATCATCATTAATTTTACTACTACCTCAATACATATATCAATTTAAAGGGCTTGACTAGTAGAATACTACGCACTATGATAAATTTGAAATCCAAGATGGCCGTCACCACAAAATTGCGAATGTCATTATTTTTTACTACTACCTCAATATGGGTAACAAATGAAAGGGCTTGACTAGTAGAATACTATTCACTATGACAAATTTCAAATCCAAGATGGCCGCCACCACAAAATGGCGAATGTCATTATTTTTTACTACTACCTCAGTATGGGTAACAAATGAAAAGACTTGACTAGTAGAATACTATGCACTGTCACAAATTTCAAATCCAAGATGGCCGCCACCACAAAATTGCGAATGTCATTATTTTTCACTACTACCTCAATACCATGATGACATGCCCATGCCCATGACCATGACCATGACCATGAGGAACGGCCATGACCAATGACCATGACCGATGACCATGAGCAATGACCATGACCAATAACCGTTCCGACGTGTTTGAGCAACGAACTACCAATATTAATTAATCATCATTAATTTTACTACTACCTCAATATAGGTATCAATTTAAAGGACTTGACTAGTAGAATACTACGCACTATGATAATTTGAAATCCAAGATGGCCGCCACCACAAAATTGCGAATGTCATAATTTTTTATTACTACCTCAATATGAGCCCTCCCAAACTTCAGGGCGCACGAAATCATGTCATCGTTGGGAAGAGTGAGCTCACTCTTTCCGTTCTAGTCGGTTACAGGAAGCGGTGGACACCGGGCGTTTTTACCTATCACTGTTCGTTGTCAACAACCAAAATAAGTAGAACCACAGCATATCTTGCCGCTAGCGATTCTAGCGGTCAAGTAGATTGGTTATGTGTAAACCACTTACGATACACAAAGAGACGCCGTTTATTACCAATTTCAAGGTGCTCAGGGCACATCCATTCGTTTATATCGATGATAAATAGCTTAAATCAAAAACTCGACCTTAGGCGCCATATTGGCTTCAAAGTCAAATTAGTATAAATTAGGTAAGTACTTTCCACAAGCGAGGCAACGAGTGCCAGTCAGTACTAGCGGCGGGCGATGATGAATGATCGGCATACCTAATCGATTTTACCTAAATTATTTTGTATTACTAATGTTGATAATCGACTATGGAATTAGTAACTAATATGTTATAATAGTAATATCATTCGATCATGAAAATCGAATGATATTACTAATAGTACTACTAATCGTGTTTTATAAAGTCGTCGACAGTTGTTCCGTGATTTTAGTAGTATAGACATTGGTTTAGTTTGGTTTGTTTTTTTTTATTACAGTGGTGTGAAACGTGACGCTTTTTACTTTTGTAGTGGATTTAATTAACAGTAAGTTTACCGATTTCTGTATTGATAGATTGTTTTAGACTTATAAGTTTTAAGAAACTCTCTTCGCTCACTCTCTCGCTTTTATAGAACCCGCGAGAGACTGCATCGTGTTATCCCCTCCTCACCCCACGCGGCTGTGCTGTGAGTGATCGAGTCGCGCGCGACTCGCGACTGCGCGTGCGTGACTGATTACTAATTAGTAACTACTAACTGTTATAAGCTGGTCTAGTAAGTTACGGCTGGTCTAGTCGGAGAACTGCGCCTGCCAATCCGGAGACCCCGGTTCAAACCCCACACGCACCACTGTCTTTCGAAGTCATGTGCGTAATGCCGCTAACTTAAAACGGCGAAGGAAAAGATCGTAAGAAACCGACATGTACCTAGAATCTTTCGGGTCATGTGTCATCCACCAACCCGCACTGGGCCAGCGTGGTGGATTATGGCCTTAACTCTCTACTTGCGAGAGAAGAGCCCAGCAGTGGGAACATGTAGAGGGATGTTGATGATTGATGATGAACTGCTATAATCGAGATATCTCGAGACTTTAATTTAAAGAGATTTTAAATTTGTCATAGTGCGTAGTATTCTACTAGTCAAGCCCTTTCATTTGTTACCCATATTGAGATGGTAGTAAAAAATAATGTCAGTCGCCATTTTGTGGTGGCGGCCATCTTGGATTTGAAATTTGTCATAGTGCATAGTATTTTATTAGTCAAGGCCTTTCATATGTTACCCATATTGAGGTAGTAGTAAAAAATAATGACAAACGCCATTTTGTGGTGGCGGCCATCTTGGATATGAAATTTATCATAGTGCCTAGTATTCTACTAGTCAAGCTCTTTTATTTGATACCCATATTGAGGAAGTAGTAAAAAAAGAAATGTATCTCACCATTTTGTGGTGGCGGCCATCTTGGATTTGAAATTTGTCATTGTGCATAGTATTTTACTCGTCAAGTCCTTTCATTTGATACCCATATTGAGGGAGTAGTGAAAAATTAAATGTATTTCGCCATTTTGTGGTGGCGGCCATCTTGGATTTGAGATGTGTCATAGTGCATAGTATTCTACTAGTCAAGCTCTTTCATTAAATTTGATACCCATATTGAGGTAGATTATGAAGAAATATGTAGTCCACCATTTTGTGGAGGCGGCCATCTTGAATCGATATTAACCAAACATAGCTAACAACCAATGCACAAAAATTAACCTTTAAATAAAAATGAAATTATACTAGTAATCCGATTTTTGAAATGAAAGAATAATTTTTCGTAACGTAACGGGACAACGAACGTAACGGGACAAAAAGTCATCAATTTTCTTGCACGCAGCCAGCGTTCATCGATTTAGTAGACGTTGTCACGTCAGAAAATATCATCAAAATTTTTAGTACACTGCCGTTACGGCTCAATATCGTTCTGTCCGCCTAAACGCTCGAGCTGAATCGAACGGACGCACGCTGACAATGTTGCAGGATTTTACCTAAAGTCGAGCTCTGTCGTTTTGTGAGAGGGCTCTTAATGTGAATCAATGCCTAGCATAAATCTACGTCATTACTAGCGTTTATAAAAATACTAATATTGTTGATGAAAACCATAGTTATGAAGCAAGTTTTTATACTTGTAAGTAGGTATAGTGGAGCTTAAAAAATTAGGCGAGTTCTTTTGAGAGATCTAATCGTTTTAATTAACCTCATGTTATCTGGTCGAGTCAGTAGTGACAAGTTTTATACGGTGCTAATTTGTGCGTACATACTTACCCAAAAAAGATGTTGGGATCAGGCCAATCGCTGTTGGCACCACATATACTATTCACCGATATTAAATGAGTAGTTTCCACCTTTTGTCAAGCATAATATTCAAAGTTATTCAAAACTCCGATAGAATACTCAAAATAAACACACACGTGACTTTTACTATTATTCGGTTTTGTCTTTTTATTCCGAATTTTCTGTACGAATATTCGAATTTTTAGTTGCATGCAAAATCAAAATTCTTAACTACATAGGATGGAAATTACTATTTCTATCATAACAAGAAATCCTTGCATAATATATGATCGGTGTAATAATAAATTATTATAACATTATAATATATTTTATGTGTTTATTATACCCGAAGATTTCCGAAGCTAAGACAACAATAGTGGGATTTTTTTCTTAAGACTGGGAATATTACACGCACACCAACGTGAGTAATTTGACAACGTCGGTGAGAGCTGTCACGCATACATAACTAATTACTGGCCTCACAGTGTCGTTCACGAAGGTTTCATCTGTTTAGAAATCTGTGTACACTATATCAAATTTCAAATTCAAGATGGCCGCCACCACAAAATGGCGAATTATATATTTTTTTATTACTACCTCAATCTGGGTATCAAACGAAAGGGCTTGACAAGTAGAATACTTTGCACTATGACAAATTTCAAATCCAAGATGGCCGCTACCACAAAATGGCAAAATACATTTCTTTTTTAACAACTCCCTTAATATGGGTATCAAATGAAAGGGCTTGACTAGTAGAATGTTGTACAGATAACAAATCCGAGGTAGTCGGGGGTTAGTCAACATTTTAATTTTGTTCTTGTAGCATGTAAATCCTTCATCATTGAGTAAATCCGTGAAAGTGTAATTGCTCCCGATGTAGAAGAGACAGCAACAAGAAAACTGTTTATTTTTATTTTGCTACAGAAAATAAACCGTTTTTTAATGATCTAGAGTCTCGAGCGATGAGACGAATAGGATATGTGTTTGATGATAAGCAACACTTCCACCTATTCCTTCCTTTCGCTGTAAACATCGCCCTCAAAACTGGAACACTGTGACGTTTCCACATTACATTCATTACTGCTTGGCGGGAGACTAACTGGTAAAAGTGTGGTACTTCCGCAGACGGACTCTGCGAAGAGTCCTACAACTGCAGAACCGATTTTAGGGTTTTAAATCACGATATGCACAAGTACCTTCAACGGACGGTGAAACATTTTCGTAAACTACCAGCAAATGACAACCACCACAGTAAAAACCTTTGTTATCGTAACTTGTTAGTAAAAACCTTTGTTGTAGTGGTAGGACTCTTGGCAGAGTCCGCCTGGGGAAGTACCACACCTTTGCCAGTTATTCTGCCGCCAAGCAGTAATGTGCAAACATTACTGTGTTCCGGTTTGAAGGGCAATGTTTCCAGAGAGAAATTACAGGGCTTAGAGATATAAGATCTTAGATCTCTGGGTGACGAGCGCAGTGCAGTGCTAGGTAATGATTTGGACTCTTCATGTTCCAATACCTGCGTGTCACTGTGCTGTTATGTGTCAGGCATGTTGCTTACCATCAGGCACATGTCCTGATCGTCTCGTCACTCATTATTTAAAAAAAAAAAAACTTCTCATAAGAAATTACTCATTTCCAGCTACCGCCGAAACATAGAAAGGCTTCGCTCCGTGATGCATGACCAGCCCCAGTCTCCATTGGAGCGCGCTGTCTGGTGGACGGAACACCTCCTGAGGCATGGAAGCGCGGACCACCTGAAGGCTCTCACCGCGAATTTGACCTGGAGCGAATATTTAGATCTGGAATTACTTTCAGTCATTGGCGCAGGAGCCTTAGTTATCCTGATTTCTGTAATTTGTTTGATGAATTTTATTCACAGCTTTATTAGAAGTGCGTTAACGAATAGTGGGATTAAATTAAAGAGTTATTAAAAATTGCCGTTTTATTTAGTTATTATTATTTATTTATTTTTTAAATAAAGATTGACGAGACCAATACAACATGTGCCTGATGGTAAGCAACATGCCTGACACATAACAGCACAGTGACACGCAGCTATTGGAACATGAAGAGTCCAAATCATTACCTAGCACTGCACTGCGCTCGTCACCCAGAGATCTAAGATCTTATATCTCTAAGCCCTGTAATTTATCTGGAAACATTGCCCTTCAAACCGGAACACAGTAATGTTTGCACATTACTGCTTGGCGGTAGAATAACTGGCAAAGGTGTGGTACTTCCCCAGGTGGACTCTGCCAAGACACCTACCACTACAGTATACCTCTAGTTTAATAAGCATTCGGTCCTGATTTCGTTTGAATAGAACTAATCTTTACTAAAATATATTTATCTATACTTATAATAAAACTGTAACGGGTCGAATTCTGTACATTGAAGATATTTTGAAAAAATTTTTTTTGGGGCACTCCATAGTCGATACTGATGGCGAAACTGCATTTTTTTTCTTTCATGTCTGTCTGTCTGTCTGTCTGTCTGTCTGTCTTTCTGTATAGAGATCACGCATCACGCCGAAACTACTGATTCAATTCAGCTGAAACTTGGCATGATTTTAGTTTATCCTAAGGACATTGCTGTAGGCTACTTTTGATCCCCAAATTCTGAGTGGTTTTCTTGCGGGAGGGGGGTGAAAGTCAGAATGTGTATTTGGTTGTAACTCATGTTTGCGTTGTTTAATTTCATTAATTCTTTTTTTGTTAGAAAGAACATTTTTTTTTATTGTCCCGTCAAAATTTGAATAGTATCGGTCTGGTGGTTCGGAAATTACACAAACATTAAATAATAACGACACGCGCGGCGCGTTCGGTACATACTAACTTCTAAGTATTCTGTGTATCAGACTATCCACAGAATATCTAGATTCTAGAAAGTGCCCACGTGATCGCGTCGCGTCGTCTTGGATGACAAAATAATTGTCAAAGATATATTTTGTGTGGAAAACAAACATCATTCGGTTTTAATCGACTTCAAACAAGGAGGATGTTTTCAATCGGGTTGCATGTTTTTTATTTGGTTTTATTTTACACGATAACTTCGCTAATTGTTAGTTGATTTTGATAATTCCTTTTTGTTTGGTAGAAAATACTTCAGAGGTGATCTTAGATATCGAAAACAGGAGGTAGTTTTCAAATATCAACAAAAGCTAAAATCAGCTAAAATAAAATTAGATCTATCTGTTACGACATAGTCATAGCTTCTTATAAAATTTAGTCGAATGACAGAATTAAATTACCTATCACTGAAGTAGATTTTTGTTATTTTGGAGAAAACATATCAGCATTTTAAGTAGCAGCCTAAACAACCCATTAAATGTTCCCACTGCTGGGCGTCGGGGCCTTCTCTCGCAAGGAGAGAGACAAGGTTATAATCCATCACGCTGGCCCAGTGTCGGTTGGTGGATGACATATGACTTAGAACTTAGATTATAGGTAGATTTCGGTTTCCTCACAGTGTTTTCTTCACCGTTTTAATTACCGGCATTACGAACATGACTCTGAAAAGATAGTGGTACGCGTGGGTTTGAACCCTGGGTCTCCGGATCGACAGTCGCCGTTCTCCCGACTAGGTCAGCTGTAACTTACTAGACCAGCCGTAACTTATTAGAAAACGTATTATTTCAATCCAAACACTGTTTAAAATTTAAAGGTAGTGTTCAACAAGCTTCGGTGACCGAAGCAGACCGTTGTTAGGGTTCTGTACACAAAGGGTAAAAACGGGACCCTATTACTGAGACTTCGCTATCCGTCCGTCCGTCCGTCCGACTGTCACCAGGCTGTATCTCAAGAACGGTGATAGCTAGAAAGTTGAAATTTTCGCAGATGATGTATTTCTATTGCCGC
This sequence comes from Ectropis grisescens, assembly GCA_017562165.1. Lineage (NCBI taxonomy): Eukaryota > Metazoa > Arthropoda > Insecta > Lepidoptera > Geometridae > Ectropis > Ectropis grisescens. The sequence goes on along the minus strand of CM029794.1, from coordinate 17,262,526 downwards.
TTTAACAATAAATACTAAAAATAAAATAAATATTTAAGAGGTGCACCCATACAACAAACATGCTTTTTACCGTTTCTTGCTCGATACTAATAATAACGTACCTGTCACAGGTAGACCCTTTAACTATTCACATAATATTTAGTTTTATGTTCTCTTTAAAAGTAATTAATTAAAATAAAATAAATTATTCAGGGGGCTCCCATACAATAAAATCCGTTTATTTGCTAATGGTTCAGAACCCTTCGCGCGCGAGTGCCATTTGCATTTGACCCGTTTTATTTTTTCTAAATTGTTGTTAAATCCTATGCTTTCCTAATATTATATAATTATGTCAATGTTTCAATTTTTACTGCTCAATTACGTTGGAACGGCTGAATGTATCGAGTTAAAATTAAAGACACATTCTTGGTTTAGCTTAAGTAATACATAGGGTACTTATACATAGGCAATGTTTAGCCTATGTGTTCTGCCAGACTATAATCTAATTCTATTTCAAATTTCAATCCGATCACTTGATACGTTCCGCCATGATTAAGTAACAAACATCCAAACAGTGACATTCATAATAATTACAGGACAACGTTGGACCGGCTGAACATATTTTGAAGGAATTCGAAACAGACGTAGTTTGAACTCAGAAATAGCAAATCGGTTACTTATAAGGTTACTGTGACGTCGGAAAGAATAAGCAAATTTGGTAGAAAATTGAAACAGAGATAACGTATAGTCTGAAATACCACATTTATGTATTACCTATCAACCTGAAAAGAAGCATGGGCCCTAAGGAAACAAATATTAACTATCACGTCAAAACGGCACAACTATATGTGTTTCGTATGTCAACCCATATGGTTGACATACGAAACACATATAGTTTAGATTCTAAAATTTCACATGGGCTAATAAGTCTATATTTTCATTTAACTCCATATTAATATAAGCATATATTTTCGTAAGGAACTTGATGTGATGGTAAGGTAAAAGCCTAAAATGAAAAATTGATGCACCCGTTTTGGCGTAGATAATATAGGTGATTTGCGTTTACAATCAAAATAGCAAGCAACATAATATTCTCATTAGATGGCGCCAATGCCAGTTTAAATCTAAAAGCACTAAAGCCCCATTTCAATCGATGTTTTGCTATTGTGGTATGTATTTTTTCTTTCATCACTAGGTGACGATACTGGTATTTTAAATTGTACTAATAAGTTTTTGCTGCTAAAAGGATTATGATGCCGAATTTGGATTCTTTCGTTCTTGGATTTTTTTCTGTGTTACCTACAATTAAATTCATACATTAACATTTCACTAAGACTTGGCTTAGATTTACGGGTTCAACTTGCTTGAATATCATTAAAACTCAAAATCTTAATCATTTTTATTCCACACAGGCTTCGTTCAAAATTTTACGCGGGCGAATTCGCGGGTAACAGCTAGAAAACAGCTTGCGGATAAAAAGAGATAAGTAGGTATCAGATCATGAACATTCGCTTCAGACTTTTCATAATGTATCCTATAAAAATCCTACAAACTTAACACTTGCGGCTATGTTCGATACTATGAAACATTACTAAGTATGTTTGACATTGTTTAAAAAAAGAAAAATGAAGATGATAAAATTAAATATATTTTTGTGTGGAAAAACAAATTCACTCAAACTCAAAGGGTTTTCAATGACTACTTATCCAAATATTTGACGTACGATACTTCCAACTAATGTATAAGTTAGTAACATCTGCTTACGCGAACGAAGTAGCGGGTTCAGCTAGTTTGTAAATATGTTTAAGTTACGGCCGGTCTAGTCAATAGAAGAGCGACTGCCGATCCAAAACCCTCGGGTGACTCGGGTCCAAATCCCACGCGCGCCACTATCATTTCGCAGTCATGTGCGTAATGCCGCTGACTTAAAATGGCGAAGGAAAACATTATGAGGAAACTGACACGCAGAATCTTTCGAAGTCATCTGTCATCCACCAACCCACACTAGTTCAGTTTGGTGGATTATGACCTTGAATCTCTCCCTTGCAAGAGCCTGAGGGAATATTTAGTGAGCTGGTTATGATTTTACTTGTTATATTATAGAGTTACGACTATTAATTATCCTTTTAATATTATAAATGACAATATCTGGACGTTTATTGCTCAATCACGTCGTAGTGCACCAGATCGAGCAACAGTTAGATTATAATCAGGAAGAAGGAATTTCTCGGGATAACAGTAGTTTATGTAGGAAATACCAAGTTTTACACAAAGAAGTAAAGATTTTGCGCAGGTCCAGAGATGCAAGACACAGATAATGCATAACAACATAACCAACCCATAGAAATAATAAAAGTGAAAGCAGGTCAATTTTTTGTTCCATCTGCCTTTTGGTGCCTTCTTTGTTATGAACGACTTCAGATTAAAGTTAAAGTAGAGGTAGGCCACCACCATTACCGTCAGCCGCAGGACGTCCACTGCTGAACATAGGTCTCCCTCTAGATTTCCACATTGAACGGTGCTGGGCAACCTACAACCAGCGGTTTCCAACGACCTTTGTGAGGTCATCTGTCCATCTAGTACTAATGCTCATACTGACTTAGTGTCGTATGGAGATGATAATCATAATGATGCGTGAAATGAGCCTTTTTCGACTAAGTACCTGGGTATCTGACGGAACCAATAGAGCTCCTCTCGTTAATTTTTGGAACGAAGTTCTTTACGACAAGCTTCTTACCTAGCACTGCACTGCGCTCGTCACCCATAGATCTAAGGTATTATATCTCTAAGCCCTGTAATATCTCTGGAAACATTGCTCTTCAAACCGGAACACAGTAATGTTTGCACATTACTGAAAAAATTGTAGCGTAACCAGTATTACCAATTTTATATATTATGTGATCGTACCATAAATAAAAATAAACAATTTTTTTGTTTGAAAATTGTATTGCTTCCATAATATCTCAAGGAAACTTTGTTTCTACCTGGTATACCTACCATGGTATACCAGGTAGAAACAATGTTTGCTTGGGATCACTGCATCTTTTTTACTCAAGATAGTGGGGATGTTGCTTATCGCTAAGTGACGATGAGGCACTCTATCTTGCGTGTTTACCTAGATGCCTTGTTGTTGTTTGGACGGCGAGAGTTGTCTGGGCGACAGCAAGGGCAAGCAGCATATAATGAAATCCAGATACCGATTCAATCTTCATTTGAAGAATATGTTTTGTATGTTGTTCTGTTTGTTTTAACTATTTTTATATCTCACCCTTCTCTCATCTTCCTTCCTCTGTTTTTATCGTATTCCAGCCCCAAGGTATACCTACCTATCTCATAACTTTTCTGGTGTGTTTCCTATATGTCTGTCTGTCATACACTTAAGTTAGTGGCTCGCCGTTTATTGATATTTTATAGTCTATGCAAAATAAAAGCAAGGATCCCTAATAATATCTTTCAGGGATATACATCGCTTCAAAAGCGCCTTAACTTAATGCAGTCTTGCATCCGACGAGGCGATTGCTCAGATTAAATAGAGGATAGTAAAATGAGACGTTTCCAAATTGCAATTATACTTACGCGTTTTTTTTTCTAAGAAAATAAAATATTGACGCTACGTTTGTTAAATAAGTAACGGTTGGTCTAATCGTCTAACAATCCGGAGCCACTGTTGCAAGCCCCACGCGCACCTCTGTTTTTTCGAATTTATGCGCGTAATGCCGTGCCGCTAACCTAAAAACGATGAAGGAAAACATCGCAAAGAAATCAACATGTACTTAAAATCTTTCATGTCATGCGTCATCCTCCAGCCCCCCACTAGACTAGCGTGGTGAATTATGGTCTTTACTCGCTCCTTGCGAGCAAAGGCCCCAGAGTCCCAGGAGATTTAGTTAGCTGCTTAGGTATGCTATGCCATGCTATGCTACCTTTGGCGAAAATGAGAGAGTCTCATAAGTAATATTTGGTGTAGCAAAATAGTACATTGCTTTTGCTATGTTATGCTAGCCTAAATTTAGCGAAAATTAGTAACCATCTTTTGCAGATTATATTTCGTTTTGAATACGCTTTCTTCTCGGACAGTAAGTACTTAAATCAGTATATGTAGTACTTCACTGAAACTTTAGAGTATTGTAACGATAAACCTAGAAATTTTATAAATCCAAAAGTTTTGATATTTAGGTGCTCAGATGTTTGTAGCTCAATTACGCCGGAATACATAAACGGATCGGGTACAATTTGAAACACAGATTTGAGCCTGGAATTGCACATGGCCATAAGGTTAGAATATGAAGAGATCATTACCTAGCACTACACTGAATTCGTCACACAGATAAGAAATGGTTTATCTCTGTGGCTGTAAAATAACTGGCAAAGGTGTGGTGCTTCACCAGGTGGAAGATGCACAGAAACCATTGCAGACTTGCTAACTGTTGGTAGATTATTGCAAAAGTTTAAACGGCCTTATAAACCTGCTACAACTCAGTCTATTTGTAGATGGGTTAAACAAGTCCTGTCCGTTGGTGGTGTTGACACTAGCGTGTTCAAAAGTGGCACCAAAAGACACGCTTAAACAGTGGTGGCAACCTTCGGCATCCAGCTAGACCAAAAAACGAAAATATGGCTTTTTTCTTACACTCTTTGCTGTAGTTTTTTTGTTTATTTCATAACCACAATAACTGTTACAGGTATTAATACATTCGCCCTTTAAACCTGTACTAGGACAAATAGTTCTCGACACATTACAAGGTGAACATTAAAATAGGGCATTACGTCGACAAAATACCTAAAATTATCGCAATTGTACATTTTAACAGATATCATCACACGCGCACCTAAGACAGTCGTATGGGTATTAGTTCAATGTTAAACCGGTTCGTGTTTTAATTTGCCCATACGAACCGCCGTAGTCAGCGCGCGCTGCATTCCTAAGATACAGGCTGCTCTCACTTCGTTGATACTTGGAAAAAATATTCCTTCAAAACAACCTTAACATTTTTTTCGTTAAGTTAGCTATAATAACAGTTTTCATGACCGCATTCATTACATTCAGATTTTTTCGGTAATACTCGCATGAAAGAACTTTGTAGAGGAATCGTAGGGGTCCCTAATTAAACTGTCAACACAAGAAAATATTCCACCTTTTAATTACTCTTTAACTTAATCCCACTATTCATTAATGCGCTTCTTATAAAACTGTAAATAAAATGCATCAAATACGTTACAGAAACCAGGACAAATAAGGCGCCTATGCCAATGACTAAAAGTAGTTCTATGTCTAAATATTCACTCCAAGTTAAATGTGCGGTGAGCGCCTTCATATGTTTCGCGCTTCCGTGCCTCAGGAGATGTTCCGTCCACCAAACGGCGCGCTCCAACGGAGACTGGGGCTGGTCATGCATCACGGAACGAAGCTTTGCTATGTTTCGACGGTAGCTGGAAATACGTAGTTTCTCATTAGAAGTATTATGGGTCTTGGTTTTGTGGCTGTTTAGTAGAAGTTCAAGAAAAGTCTTAAAACTCCAAGGTGCATGCAGAACGCGCGACAAATATCTATCAAAAATGAAAATTAAGGTATTTCACCATCGAACCAATAAGTTAATTTAATTCTAGACTCCTTATACAAAATTAAGTGAAAATAAATCATCACATTTGCCTCTTGCCTAAGATGGACCTATTATTGATCTCAAAGCTGAGTTTACCAGTTTGGGTCCTACATTGTTACACAAAGATGTCTCAAGCGTCGTAGCTCCGTGATCGTAAAAGCCCGGCCCTAAAGTACCCATCAGATTAGTGCTGTGTCCAGGATGTAGCAATAAGGTTTGGGAAAAATTTTGGGCAGGTGACCAGATAAAAGTTGAATTGAACTTGATCTCGATGAATGATGTTGATAAGTGTTTTTTAAATAAATACCTCCTTCTAGAGACAAGTCATAAAAGAGATAAGTATCGTCTTTTTGGTAGGTGTTAGGCCAATATTTTCGCACATACTGTGTGATTAGATATATCAATGCAAAGAGGAAGAGTGACTGAGACACCGAATATTAAATATGGATGGATGAAACGTATACATATATTGTACCAATTCCAAGTTGCCTTCTTTAATAGGTGTTTAATCTATTTTCTCCACTATGATAAACGGCCTTATAATGTAATGTGTTGCCTTTAAATAGACACCATCTCATCTGATGAGGCCTACGTGGCTTTATGAATATTTTACTGAATGAATATGTGTGGCGCAGGTAAGGTTGAGCAAATAATTAATGTATTAAAATATTTACCTATGATCACTAATAATACTGTTGATAGCATTTTTGAAGTTATCTTTAGTGACGTCAGCCATGTCGAGCCTGAGACCGATCTTGTGATACAAATACATCTCAGCGTTGAACCACTGGTCTCCAAGCATCGGCATGCCGATGAGAGGTACTCCTGCTGTGATCGCCTCATCGGTGGACTGCAAACCAGCTTGCATGATGAACAGCTTAATTTTGGATGATCTGTAAATGAAATTTAACACAAGTTTAACGGAAATATTTGTCATTATGTCACATGTCTGGCTTAAACGATGAGGGCATATTTATTGGTATAGTGTAGAAATATTGTACTCGTATGTATTGGTATGCAATCCCTATTGGTATGTTTATTTTTTTTTGTGTTTGTGGCTACATTTGTTTTACAATTCTGTTTAGCATACTCCACTTTTCATTACTTTCATAAAAACATTTCTATCCTACAGTAGCCTGGAAGAGATCGCTTTATCAATAAGGCCACCGGTTGTAACACTAGTTTTTATTTGTGTTTTTGTTTTGTTGTGTACAAAATTAGTATCTATCCAGCTATCTTTAGCAACGAAAAAAATAAACTACCAGGATTATTAGCTATTTTTTCTTTCTTAGAACGTTTTAAAAGATGTCTACGGAATTAAACTGCTACATTGTTTATTAATGCACAAAATATTTATATATAAATTTCAATTACGTTTTTTGTTTGTACATCGTTATTATTGTTATTTAACTATTTTTTCTTTCTTAGAACGTTTTAAATGATGTCAACGGAATTAAACTGCTACATTGTTTATTAATGCGCAAAATATTTTAATATTAATTTCAATTACGTTTTTTGTTTGAATATCGTTATTATTGTTAACATTTAAGTTGTTTGCACATATATAACAATCGAAAATATAAAATAATAGAAATAAAATTGTGCGAATTTATTTTTTGTCGTTTATTTTTTCTTTTGTTCGCAACTGACGACGTGGGAAACTATTGTATGTATAATAATACTATAAATATTATATATATATCTGTTTCTATATTATGAGAAAAGAAAAAAAAACACAGAAAAGAATTCTTGAACAATACTTACGGACATACAGCAATACATCCACCATATGCATATTACTACTACTACTCCCAATTAGCCCAAAGAAGTTATCACTTCAAAAACAACCACTGATATGGTCTAGCCTCATCGATATTTAACCCTACAAATACAAAATACAAATACAAAAATCTTTATTGCTGTTTGCAGGTAAGATAAGGTGATACAAAACATTTTAAAAGTTGACCCATACAAACTGGCCTCTATGTACATATGTATAAACACAAAATAAAAATACCATACAATAAAAATAAAAATAAACAAATTTACAAATTAAACACGCCGTCGAGACCACTACTGCGCGGCAGGGTACCCAGAATGATGGCAGCGTTGCCTCTTTGAATAGCTAAACTCAGCTTTTGGGCAAAGTAGGCGCCAGCTCTGGGATCCCCTGAAGCGAGGACCAAACGTTTCGAAAGATCTTTCACAAAATTTTTGGTATCGGACGACCACGGGCCCATTGTCTCCACTGCCAGCGCAAAGAATATAAAATGTGCGCTGAACTGGGAGTACTTTTTAAATTTAATTATTTGTGCCGGTTCGGCAGTAACTCCAACATTGCGAGCGGATTGACTGACATGAGACGGTGCCCAGGTGTCTACGCAAGTAGCATCCCAAACCAGCACCTTGCCTAGAGACCATGGTACTAGAGTGTACTACGAGTACTACGCTTCCCATCTATCAACATTCCGCTCGGTTCTAATGTCGAAGGTATTAGAGCTGTAGAGAGTGCCCGTCTGACTAAGTCATTAATTGACCAATGACGAAATTGTCGACCGGCACTCTTTACACATGAAAGCCCATGACGTCCGAATTGGTCCACGGTTCGCCCGCACAGACAGCGATGAGGCTCACAGCTTAGTTCCTACGCGGAGCCCCGTCACTACGCGTAGACTGTTAGGGTCTAGGATAGATCCTAAATTTTTAGAATTTTTGAACTGGCCTCTTCTTCTAGAGGCATGCAATATGTCTGGCAACACCAGTACCATCCTACTAATAATACAAAAGTTAATGTTTGGATATTACGATGTTTGTTGCTCAATCACGTCGTAACGTCTGAATGGATCTGATTGAAATTTGAAAAACAGTTTAATGATAGTCTGGAAGAATATGTACTCTACTTTTTATCCCGAGAAAATAACCGGAACGGTAACTGCGCGGGTGAAACCGCGGGACGCTACTAGTAAGTACATATTTTGTAGTGGTACGACTCTTGGCAGAATCCGCCTGGGGAAGTACCACATCTTTGCCAGTTATTCTACTGCCAAACGGTAATGTGCAAACATTACTGTGTTCCGGTTTGAAGGACAATGTTTCCAGTGAAATTACAGGGCTGCTTGGAGATTTCACACCTTAGAACTATGGGCGACGAGCGCAGTGCAGTGCTAGGTAATGATTTGGACTCTTCATGTTCCAATAGCTGCGTGTCACTGTGCTTTTGTGTAGCAGGCATGTTGCTTACCATCAGGCACATGTCATGCTCGTCTCGTGACTCTTTCTTTATAAAAAAATCACATACGGTTTTATTCGCGCAGTTAAGTTATCGTCCCTGTTATTTTATCGTGATAAAGAGTAGTCTATGTGTTATTACAGACCATTCTCGAACGGTGTTCTTAATTTCAACTATAGGAAATAAAAAATCACACCAAGGAGGTTCCGAGTATGAGTTAAAAAAAATGTATATGAGATGAATTTGGCGCCAACGACAAGGAGGTTGAACTAAATAGGTTTAATGATGTTTTGAATTCACAGACTCGGTGCACACGATGATCTAAATTCAAATTCACTTTACTCTCTAGAGCGTAAAAACGATTTTTTTTGCACTCAGATATCGAAGAGCAAAAATACTGGTGGGATTGTAGTGGTAGGACTCTTGGCAGAGTCCGCCTGGGGAAGTACCACACCTTTGCCAGTTATTCTACCGCCAAGCAGTAATGTGCAAACATTACTGTGTTCCAGTTTGAAGGGCAATGTTTCCAGAGAAATTACAGGGCCTACAGATATAAAATCTTAGATCTCTGGGTGACGAGCGAAGTGCAGTGCTAGGTTATGATTTGGACTCTTCATGTTCCAATAGCTGCGTGTCACTGTGGTGTTATGTGTCAGGCATGTTGCTTACCATCAGGCACATGTCCTGATCCTCTCGTCACACTTGATTAAAAAAAAAAATTGGATTGCAATCCCTTATACTCTAAAAACTTACTCAGTAAATCCGACTGCGGAAACCATTTCGATATCCTGACATTCTTCGGCTGATTTGGCATTTCATCCCGGTCCCATTTCCACAGGACATCGTAGGGCAACTCTGAAAGCGCCTGGATCATGTGTTGGATCTTCTCAGAAGGTAACATGGAGGGACTGACGTTGTTTCCGTAGCTTATGTATATAACTCCGTGTTTAGAAGAATCCAGAAATGATTTAATTTCCTGCAAAAGACACAAAAATTAAACAATAATTTATTTACTGTGGAAAAAAACCCAAAAACGACTTAAATTAAGAACTTTATTCGGACAACCGTCCAAATTGTAAAAGTATCTATCAGTACGTCGTCTAAATACAAGAATGGACATTTTAGCTTTTTGTTCATATTTCAAAAACCAGCACAGATAAAAATTATATGGTTCCAGTAACTAAAGCTGTACTAGTAGCATTAAATAGATAACTAGTAGGTAGATAATCAGATATGGCTGGGAAGGGAGAAAAACACGAGTAGTGAAGGTGAGTGTTGATGTACGTCAGAAAGGGGGCCCTTAAACCTACGCCCGTGTCACAAGTCTCGGGATCTACTCGGGATTTCTCTCTCTGCCACACGATGGACCCGGCACCCGCACGGTGAATCCATGGAATGCAGTATTTTTTTTTTTTTTTTTTAATAAAGAGTGACGAGACGATCAGGACATGTGCCTGATGGTAAGCAACATGCCTGACACATAACAGCACAGCGACACGCAGCTATTGGAACATGAAGAGTCCAAATCATTACCTAGCACTGCACTGCGCTCGTCACCCAGAGATCTAAGATCTTATATCTCTAAGCCCTGTAATTTCTCTGGAAACATTGCCCTTCAAACCGGAACACAGTAATGTTTGCACATTACTGCTTGGCGGTAGAATAACTGGCAAAGGTGTGGTACTTCCCCAGGCGGACTCTGCCAAGAGTCCTACCACTACAAAGATCGTCTATAAATTTAAAATTTTATCTGATATGATTATAACTATGACTTACTAACTATTATTACTATGATTTACTAACTATTATTACTATGATTTACTAACCAAAAACAAAACACGAACACCGTCGCTAAAAACCGACACTCTGAAGTCAGGTAGTGAACATTTCAGTAAACATTGTAGCTAACTTCAGGTCAATACATCTAGCGTAGAAGAGGTTATTTAGCTCTTATTTTGTTGAAGCTAGACATCTTATCAGGAGGAATTAAACGAAGAAGTAGGTATAGATTTCCTGCGAGTGTACATGTACTTACACATTTTTTTAAATAGCTATACATATGCTGCAAGGCTCCAAGGCAAGAGAAAAGCTGTGTCCTTTTTGGGATTCACCACTTGCTCTATACTCTGTAGCCAAAAAATGGAAGGCAAAAGAAACACATACCTGATCCGTCGTGGGAGACCAAATATGTTTTCAGAGAAACAGGGGCGTCTGACACCCACTTACTGGTTAGTTCTCGAGATGGTCACGGCTTTTCTTGGGTTCAAGTGCGCCGATGGATAGGAGGGTCTATAGGGTACTCTTCCGCCCGGAGATGGGCAAGCAAATTTGCGGAAGAATGCAAAACCGGTCCCGCATTCTCACCGTAAGGGTCTATAGTGGAATCTCTTGAAGGTTTTAGTCGAAAGGGACACCATTTCCGTCCTGATGTCGAGTCTGACATAACTCACACATACAATCGCCGCGGGGGCGATTGGGAGCACGCCTTTCGTATGAGAAAGGTTGTACGTAAATGCATTTCATCTACGAAAAAAGTATGGAGGATGCCATTAATTATGGTCTCAAAAGATGCCTCTTTAGGAACACGCCAGCCACTATAATTTCCTTCACTGTTTTGAGGTACTCGTGACGACAAGTTTATACACCTGCATTAAGAAAAATAGCCGTAGGATGGATTCCCGCCTACTTTTCTGAGTGAAAGGTAGGCGGGAATCCATCCTACGAGATTGTGAATTCGGATGATCTAGTTACTAACCCACCACCGTTTCACATAATATATCTTGTACCGCTTATCGCTATTTTTATTACATGTTACTATTTTCTAATATACATTTATACATAATTTTATAAAAAAGTCATTTTATTACTTAAACCAACATAAATTTCATGAATTGAATTTCATACTTTATACATTTAGTCCAGCATAGGTAACTAAATAATTATTGCAAGTAGTATCTTACCTTTGGGAGTCCTTTGGTAGGCTTTTGATGTATTCCTCCCATGTAAATAGCGTTTGGAGGCATCGGACGATTGAACTCCCAAATCGGATGTACATTCAAAAACAGCATATCTATATTATTATTCAATTCGCCTATAGTCGGCGTGTCTGCACCGAATAGTCTCTTCAACATCTTATTGTCTTCTTGGATCAATGATTCGAAAAGATTTGACAATTTGAAACCATTATAGAGTTCGCGTATTTTATCCCACAGCGTCAAGTTAACCAGTCTTTGTCGCAGGGGTATTGGGTACAACAGCGGTGGCCTACTCGGTGCTCCAATGACATCATGATGTCCCAAAAACCCACCTAATGAGTACATTGATATCACTGGAACTTTAAACAGATGACTTAAAACTATAGCTGGTTGAACAATAGCTTCTAAAATTAGCAGATCATATTTATTAGTCTTGGGATCAATCACTCTTTTTACTTCATCTGTCATCATTTGCATTTCGAATATCTTCGAAATCGTTGGAAAATTAATTTTTTGTTGTTCATAAGCATCATCGGCATTTCCAGAAGTTCTGCTGCTAAATATAATTTCAGTCCATGTTTTGTACGAAAAGTCGTGAAGGTCGACTTCTGTGAGATTTTCGGGAGTTTGGCCTTTAGGGAACGCGGGGTCAGTCGTGATCATAGTGACATCATGGCCGCGCCTGGCCAGTTCGTGAGCCAACGGTCGGAAGCTGATTTGATGACTCATCGATGGCACTGGAACCACCACTAGAATTCTTGCTGCTTTGATGGATACACAACTTGACATAAGGATAACTAGCAACTTTAGAAGATACATTCTAAGCTAGTTATACCTATATTTTCAAGCTCACTGTTTTTGTTGCGTCTTTATTGAAGTGTCTTATAAGACTGACTGAAGAATCAATGTATGAAAGGTATTAATAATACAAAAACAGAGCCTAGTTGTTTTTTTTGCATTGAACGTGAAAATGACGCTAAAAAAAACATTGAGACAATGCCAAAACAGGCTGAAACACGTGCTCAAAAAGACACAGAACAATTTTGGGAATTTCTCACGAAATTGTGTTTTTGGCTGTTTCTCACCTAATTTTTTATCGTGTTTTTTTATTTGTTTATTTAATGCCTACTTGTAAATAGGAATTCTCGTTTTCCATTGTTTGTTTGTTTGTTATGCAAAACAGTGCCTACTTAAGTTTATCGGATAACGATATATATGTAAATATATATACATATATATATAAACTTACCTAAAACAAATTGGTTGCCTGTAAAGTCGGTATACGGGCGAAAGTTTTACGTGACAACGACTTTGAGTGGTAAAATAATTTTACGGAAGGGACGAGTGCCTTTCACTTTTTATGTCTGTCTCTCTCGCTCTTAGGCGGGCTAACCATGCCCGAGTGGAAGGGACGCGTGCCTCTCACTCGCTCTCGTTGTGAGCGCATAACGTGAGCGGAGCGTAACGCAGTTTCTTGAAATGTCACCCGGCAAACCAATTTATAAGACGTTGTCACGTCAAAATAATTTATTATATCGGAAAACAAACCGCCTTCAATTTAAAATTCAATTCAGACACCAAATTTCATAACAAGACATCAAGGTATACAAAAATAAATATTTGTTTATATTTCAAATACCCCTTAATACCGATTTCGATAAAATATTCTACGGGACCACCTCTGAACTACGATCTACCAAACAAAACAATAAACGTCTACACTTTTTTCCGAATTGGCAGTGTTTTTGAGTAACATTCATAATTAAAATAATAGTAGATTATGGCACATGTGTGTAAGTTGGTGATTACAGCTGAGGTACTATTGAGACCCGAACCTTGGCGAGGGTCTTAAGATACTTGCAAACTTATACTTGCAAATAAAAAAAATATAAAAATCATTTCAACAATGAAAACGACTTATTAAAATTGTTTCGAAAAAATAATCAGTTGTCGAAAAATGCGCGCGCAACTAACAATGACGACCAGCCACAGACTAAAGATATAGTTTTATTGGTTTTTCTGCGGATAGTGTTTTAGCCACGGTTGCCTGGAAGAGATCGCTTTTAGCGATAAGGCCGCCAATTGTTTCTAATTTTTTTTAGGTAATGTTTTCATTTGCTTTGTATTTAATTTAGTGCAATAAAGAGTTTATCTATCTATCTATCTATCTAGCCGTGTACAAAAAGTAGTTTTTTTATTTATAAAACAAATAAATAAAATAGCCTTTATTTGCTTTGAGATTTTTTTTAACTATAATAGGTTCGCACTTGACCACCATCTCGCCTGAGATATTACAAATCATCTTATATTGATATATTCTTATTTTACATAACTCCTTTACTAGGCACCCAAATATAGATGAAGACCTGCTCCATTTTTAGAAATGTCGCTCTGTCCAGGGCTAGGCGAGTCCAAATCACACCTGCGACTTCCATGACGTCGTCACACCATCTTCTCCACGGTCGTCCCCTGTCTATTTATTTATTTATTCAATGAGCACACAAAACAGAATGTAATAAACACAAACTATAACATAAGAGTATACTGTACAGAACTGTCCCGCCTGGTGTCTCTGGGCCGCCAGTGTATGATGCGCTCGCTCCCCCTGCCGTCTCCAGCGCGTGCGACGTGGCCAGCTCACTTCCACTGAGCCTACAGAGCATCGTCACTGCGTCCAACACATTGGTCCTTTGTCTAATAACATCATTTCTGATACGATCATTTAGTGTTAAACCTAGCATCGACCGCTCTACTGCTCTCTGAAATATAGCTAGTTTTTGAACAATTTTATTTATGAGCGCCCACGTTTGATGACCGTAGAGCAAGGACGGTACGATAGTATTGTCGAAGAGCCGTTTTTTCTGGTGTACTAAAATTTTACAGTTAAACATATCTTTATTTGCCTAGTACTTCCTTCGTGCTATAGCAATTCTTCGGTCAACTTCGTTGTTGGTAGAGTCCAGAAATGTTATCAAATGACCAAGATATATATATATATATATATAGCTGACTTACTCTATTTCGTATTTATTAAGTTTAATAATAGGCTTTGGTGTTCCGTTTGTCATTATTTTTATTTTTATTGGTTCATTTCAAGACCGATTTTTCTACTTTCCGAATCTTAAGTTTCAAGCATGTACTGTAGACTGTCAGCGCTTTCTGCCACAATGACAATGTCATCTGCAAAGCAAAGATGTGTCAACCGTTCACCAATTATGTTCAGTTCGTGGTTTGACCAATCTAGTTTTCTAAACACCGACTCTAGAATTGCTGTAAATAGCTTAGATGAGATTGGGTCGCCCTGTTTAACGCCACGTTTTATCGGAAACGGTGGCCCGATGCTCTCTGTTTTGATTTTTGCTTGACACTTACTATAAATTGCTTTAAGAATAGAAATGTATTTTTGCTCTACGTCTTGTTCCATTAGACTATCCCATAGGTGTTTATGGGAAATACAGTCAAATGCTTTTGAATAGGTAATCTGTAAATCAAATATAAATGATTTTGTTGTATTCGTTGCACTTTTCGATACAATGCGTCAAAGTGGTCGTGGCGTAAATGTGGTCCATAGTATGTAGAGAAGCCTTTTCGAAATCCCGCTCGTTCCCGTGGTTGCTGCTTGTCCAGTGTTTTAGTGATTCTAAATAGAATAACAGATGAAAACAGTTTATATAAAGTTGGATGTAAACTGTTCGGGCTATAGTTTTCAATGCTTTTTGGGTCTCCTTTTTAACAGACTTCAAAAAAGGAGTTTTCTCAATTCGATCGTATATATATGTTTTTATCACAGATTTCTGTAGTTTTTATACAATAAAGTATTTTTTTTCTAATAAAGTTTTATTTTTAAACATGTACAAGTTAAACTGGACTGGAACGGATATGGCATCAATATCAGCGGCGAATACATCACTCACCTTCGGTTGCCGACGACATAGTCATTGTGGCGGAGTCGCTGGAGGACCTCGGTGCTATGCTCGGGGACCTCAGTAGAGTATCCCAACAGGTAGGTTTGAGGATGAATATGGACAAGACGAAAGTCATGTCAAATGTTCATGTCTTACCTGTACCGGTTATTGTTGGGAATACCACACTCGAAGTTGTTGACGAATACGTCTACCTGGGTCAAAAGATCCAGTTAGGTAGATCCAACTTCGACAAAAAGGTCCAGCGAAGTATCCAACTCGGATGGGCAGCGTTCGGGAAACTTCGGCACATCTTTGAGTACCCCAATGCCTAAAGACGAAAGTCTTTAACCAGTGCGTGTTGCCAGTGATGGCTTATGGAACTGAGACGTGGTCCTTAACTGTGGGCCTCATAACGTCATAGCTCAAAGTCACACAGCGAGCTATGGAGAGAGCTATGCTCGGAGTCTCTTTGCGCGACAGAATCCGTAATGAGGATATTCGCAAAAGAATGAAAGTGGCCGACATAGCTCAAAGAGTAAGCAAGCTGAAGTGGCAATGGGCAGGCCACATCGCTCGCAGAACTGACAACCGATGGGGAAGAAAGGTTCTCGAGTGGCGACCACGAACCGGAAGACGCCGTGTTGGACTGCCTCCCACTAGATGGACAGATGACCTCACAAAGGTCGCTGGAAACCGCTGGTTGCAGGTTGCGCAGGACCGATCGTTGTGGAAATCTAGGGGGGAGACCTATGTTTAGCAGTGGACGTCTTGCGGCTGATGATGATGATGACAAGTTAAATTGATCTATTTAAAACACGAAGTTACTTAAAGTGACCAAGCAATGACTACATTCATTCATTTGTTCTATTCATCACGATCGTTTTTGTTTTGAAACTTTTTTGAACTAAGCAACGCAACCAATGAAATAACTTTATAACTCACTAGTGAGTAATAGTAATGAAAAATCGTTAAGCGACGATGCGGTCTACGTTGGAGCGTGTTTACCTAGAAGAAACCGATTCATTCTCGACACAAAGATTATAACTATCGGGAAACCCCCACTCAAGCAACTCATTCCGCAGCCTAGACGTTCTTATCACAAACGTAGAGTCAAACCTCTTCGTCCGTGTCATTGGAATATCCACCATGAAACGGTGCCGCTTCTTCGAGTTACGAGAAGTACGACAGAAAAAGGGCAAGGTGGTATTAGATCATGCAGATCAGTTGCACACTCTCCGAAGTGTATCCGATAAAAAACCAATAAGCTAGCAATTTTGAGACGATGTTCAAGACTTTGCAGCAAAATCAAAGCAACTTTATGAGCAAGTGTGTTGAAAAAAAACATACAACTGAATGAATGAAAACTGGGCCGTTTTCAAGACGTAAAAATTCCTGTCAAATACAGTTCCCAATTTCACCGTAGCTACGGTGAAATACGCGTACGCGTACCTACGCGTAGGTGGCGCCACTGTTTTATTTTGTTAGATAAATTTCACAAAAACCAACAGTGGTGCCCACACTTGACAATATTTAGAACCATATTTGACAAGTCTTTTTGCGTCTGGAAAACGCCTCGTTGAGATCCTCTTTGTAGTTGGTTAAAATCACAACCGAATTGTGCATGTCATCCTTGTTTAAAGTCATATTCTAAGTAAAAATATAAAGTTTTTTTTTAAACTTATCAGTAAATTTGTTTACAATTTACAGATGCTGAATAGATATTTATGGCAATGATCACACAACATCTAATCTAATTATTGTGTGTAACAATTTATTATTTTATTTATTTTTCTGCAAACTCATTATGACAAGACAATTTAGTTTCTAGTTTCGTGCGTAGAACCGGAAGAGTAGGTACTTTGTTTTTTTAAATAAAACCGTTTTAATGCGGGCCAAGACTGGCGCTGAGAGTTCTGTATGACTGTAGCTAATTTTGATGGAGATTCTAGTATGTTTGAAATTAAATTATATTTCATTTTGTTATAGGTAAGTACCACCTATTAACGTTTTAAAAACGGAAGTTTTGTGTGTTTATGAGTGTGTAATTCCACTTATTTCTGTGACTACTGGGCACTTCTAAACAAAATTAAATATGTAGTTAGTACATTACTGGGAATAATAACATTAATAAAGATAGTGATAGTTAGATTACTTCATTAATGTACGTATTTTCATTAATAATAAATCTCAATAACAATT
The DNA here is from genome assembly GCA_017562165.1 of Ectropis grisescens. Taxonomy (NCBI): domain Eukaryota; kingdom Metazoa; phylum Arthropoda; class Insecta; order Lepidoptera; family Geometridae; genus Ectropis; species Ectropis grisescens. The sequence continues at coordinate 17,244,639 of CM029794.1, read as the reverse complement.
AAACGTTCGTAAAATAAAAACAGAAAAATAGTAGGTACATAAATAGTAGAAAATTAAAATAGAAAATGACCAAAATTATTTACAAATTGATACAATTAAATAAATATGTACATAGCCGTAGAAATAAAATAGAATTTTAACCAGTTCAAAATTATTTCTATGGACCTTAGATAGCGAATAAATAAACAGATAAGGTTTTTCCGCACGGTTCCTTTGTACCAATCGTAAGCAGAAGACGTACATACTTTTTGTGGCAACAGAGTGAGCCGCGACAAAAGTATGACACTTTCATAAAAGCGATCAGACCCGTGCTTTCGGTGTAAAGCGTTTGTTCCCACTCTATACGTAGTACTCTTTAGTAACTCTTTGGTATTGACCTTCAGTAGGTTTTGATTTTCCCAGTAACTCTTTACTATGGCGGGACTATTAGGAAAATCCACTTGGACAAACGCCACACCTTTGCCAGTTATCCTCAAGCAGTAACACTTAATGTAACTCATGAACGAATTCAATTTGTTGAAAAACTTTTCCGATTAAATTAAGTTAAACAGAGACGCATTATTTTAATTCTTCGTGTTTAGTGACGAGCGCAGTGCGGCACTAGACACGTGTACATTTCATTTTCATATATTTGCATGACAGTGTGCTGTTGTAGTGAAGTGTTTAGTTCCAGCATAAGGTCCAATGTGTTGCTTATTATTATAAACACATTTACATTACAAATAAAAAAAAACTTCGAAATGATTAAAAATGAACACTATCCGAAAAACTTGTACGAAAACTCTGCGGAACCTTGGTTATCTCCTCGTTTCGTGGTATATTTGTTATGCTAATTTAAAATCCCTTAGTCATTGTGACAACCTATTTTTATATAACGACTCATATCTCACTTCTGTTTTCGGAAGATCCAGTCCATATGTTGATGTGAGGCAATACAGTTGAATCATGTCATCTTTACATTTATTAATTTGTGTGGCTGTAATTTGTTTGTCAGCTGAAGCGGCCAGAATTCTGGTCGTAGTTCCAACACCGTCCATCAGTCACCAAGTCGTCTACCGCCCACTCACTCAAGAGCTGGCCAGGCGCGGCCATGCAGTCACTGTGATCACTACTGACCCAGCATTCCCTAAAGGAAAAACTCCGCAAAATCTAACAGAAATAGACCTTCACGACATGTCATATACGGCATGGCAGAAAGAAATATTTCAGCAGAGTAAAACAAGTGGAAATGTGGACGATTTGTTCGAACAAATGAGGACAATAGTATCAGTTGCAACCAAGATTTTTGGAATGCAAGTAATGACAGACGAAGTTCAAAAAGTTCTCAACCAGACCGATCAGTTTGATTTGCTAATTATAGAACCTTGTGCAATGACATCTCTTTCCTTAACACACATATTTAAAGTTCCGGTAATTTCTATGAGTTCATTTGGAGGAATTCTGGATTATTATGAAGCCATGGGAGCACCGAATCTGCCACCCTTGTTATATCCTACGATGATGCGTCAAAAAGCTGAACAACTTGTCTCTTTGGGACAAGCTTGCCGAATTTTACAACCACTTTAAAGTAGACAATATTATTAAAACAGGGATCAAAGAAAATGACAAGGCAATAAAACAGCTGTTTGGTGAAGAAATGCCTTCGATTTCGGAATTAATGAAGAACATCGATTTGCTTTTTTTAAACGTTCATCCTATTTGGGAATTCAATAGACCATTGCCTCCGAACGTTATTAATTTAGGAGGATTGCACCAAGCACCCACCAAGGAACTACCAAAAGTAAGTCTTATTGTTTATGTTTTTATTAAACCCTCTTGCTTATCTCCTGTTCTATGGTTCAGCAATTTTGAAATTAGACATCTAGAGAAACAAAACAAAGTCATTAGATAAAATTACGAAAATTAGACTCGTAAATTGTGATCTCCACTCATGATATTTACATAAAAATAAAATTATACTGGCGTCATGTCATTATAAGCCACGAAACGTCGTACAAATACTTCCTACATCGCATGATAAATGTTTCTCCGCACATCACAATTGTACTTCAGTATTTTCGAAAACAGTTACGTTCGAAAAGCTAGATATGGAGATTTAATTTTAATTCGCTTTCATTTATACTTCAATTTCCGTTTCAATTGAAACATAGATCTATTATACGATTATCACAGTCAGTTCTTTATTTTGATTGCTTTACAAATAAATGTACTTCAAGAATATTAAAACATTGTAACAAGAACAAAGTTTATTTGGCCCTAGGCATAAGCATTGCCATTCAGCGTGGTAATGCCGCCAGCATGCTGAGTACGCTTCCGATTGATAGTGGGCTTGAACATCTTGATTATCTGTAGAACTTCAGTGGTCTATGGATAATTCAGGTATGCTTAGTGTAAGTAGTTAGTTAGATAGGTTTGTACTGTAGTGTAGATCTCATTGTATTTAGTTTTGTTAATAAAGGCTCTGCCTACTCAAAAAAATAAGAACAAAATTTTAAATTTTGATTTATCCACGACTACTTCAGTTTTGTATACCAGTAGGTATACAACTGTATACCTACTAACTAGGTAATTTGCTAATGTGTGTATACGAGTACAACACTACTAGCATAGAATAGATAATATAGAACAAGTCACTACTAGTCAAGCGCTTTCATTTGAAATATTTTGTGGCGGCGGCCATTTTGGATTTGAAATTTGTAATACTTAATGTATTCTACTAGTCAAGTTCTTGTATTTGATATGTGGTAGTTGGTGAAGAAATATTTTGTCCGCCATTTCGTGGAGGCGGCCAGCTTGAATCGATGTCATAGAATAGATAATATAGATAGAACGGACACTCCCAACCCCCCGCCAATTTCAAGCTTCCTCACTCCTCAGGCCGTTTCGGATACGCTAGGAGCACTCAACGAAGGGCTGGTATCGAACATCTAATTCCTAACGAAATATCATCATGGTGGGTTGTTGTGCTGTTTACGGCTGTCCGTCAACTAAACGGGACAAGATTACAAGCTTTATTTAATTTCCTAATGATAAAATAACGTAACATTAGAAACTTTTCAATAACGTTGCTTTATAATATTACAAGCTTTGCTTAGTTTGGGGTCAGATGGTGTTGTGTGTGAATTGTCTACCAATATTTATTTATTTATAATAACGAAGTCGTTTTTAACTCAAAGTTTGTAACTCACACACCCAGTAACTTATGTGCCCAAGCACGGATTGATAATGCCTGGAGGAATAATTGTAGTGACAGAATAAAGTTTCCTTCATGGGTAAGTGTAAAATAAAATGCGAATGTGTACCTACTAACAGAAATAGATATCTAGGTACCTGATGTAATCTATCATCGGTTTCGCTTCATTTTAAGCGGCAATAAAAACACCCACAGATTTCTGAAACAATTTAGAAATCTGTGCAAACACCCTTTTAATTAGAATAGTGTAATTTGGCTCCATTCTATTTATGTAACTCAACATTATAGCAAGTTTATAGACTACGTCACCAGGTGAACTCAAGGGGCACAACTATTCAATAAAACAATTCAGTAGCCCTAGCGCTAACGCACACATTCACGCGTGTGTACAAACGACATCTGCGTAGTTGTGTGAAGAGTAGGCAACTCCACAGCGGCGGTTGTATGGAGTTTTAGTGGAGTGTCCGGGGTGTGTCGATGTTTACCAAACATAGATAGTAGTAGTACTCTTGGCGTTGTCCGCCTGGGGAAGTACTCCACCTTTGCCAGTTATTCTTCTGTGCAAGCAGTAATGTGCAAACATCACTGTGCTTCGGTTTGAAGGGCAATATTTCCATAAACATCAAGGCTTAGAGATATAATATCTTAGATTTCTGGGTGACGACCGCAGTGCAGTGCTAGATAATGATTTGGACTCCGTATGTTCTACTAGCTGCGTGTCACTGTGCTGTTATGTAGCAGGCATGTTGTTTACCATCAGGCACATGTCTTGCTCGTCTCGTTACTCTATACTATAAAAAGAAATATCCTTATTTTGTGTAGTTCACATGTTATTCTAGTTTTATTAATGATGGCTCTGCCCGTTAGACAAATTTTGACGACGGCGACTACTTTGAGTACATTATGTTATTTTATGCGCCTTCACATGACTCTTATACCAAGTTATGGCAAGAAATATATAATATACTTGGGTTTAGTATTAAAATTAACGTGGTTGTTACACATATATTAAAATTGGATAACTCACGTATATACGTGAGTGTCCCGTTAAATAAATATAATAGTTGCGGTGAAAATGAGAACACCTTAGGTAATCATTATTTTATGTTATTGTAGCGGGAGTGCTTTTCCTTCTTTGGACTTGAAAAGTAGGTGATGTTGTAGATAATATACAGTATTTACAAATGTAAAACAATCAAAATTTTCGCTAATTGCAAAAATAACGCAAGCATTTAATCAAAGTTTTTTTAGTACACTCGTACAAAAAAGAAGCATCATTATAGCGAAGCAAAGTTTCCTGCAAGCAGGTATCATCTCTTTTCTGGATCACTATACAGGTATTTTGCCCAAATAGATGCCAGTTCTGGGTCTGGGATCTTTTGAGGCGAATGGACCAAAAACCTTGTTTCTAAAGCAATATGGAAACATTGATGACTTTATTACAGTACTAGCGACCCGCCCCGGCTTTGCACGGGTGCAATGATACTACTAAATATATAGCTACTAATAAAATTCCGGTCCGGCGGCAAGACGTTTCGTTTTACGTAGTCACATAAGTCACAGTTTTTTGTGATGGATACTTTTTTGGCGCGACGGACGCACGTCATGTGTTGATTGATGGAACGAAACGTGCTTCACACCAAAGATGGCGACAGCGGTTTGTTTGTCAGTGCCATCAGAATTTAACGAAATTCTCCATAATCCGAATTTTGTGGACATAAATAATTATGTTGTCGATTCAAAATCAATACTTTTTATGTTCTGTTATTTATAAAAGGTTTCGATCAAATCTACCGTACCCTTTGACGAAATTATGAATATAGATCATTGTTTCAGGACTTGAAATCCTTCCTAGATTCTTCGAAGAACGGAGTAATATACATCAGCTACGGCACCAACGTCGACCCTTCACTCCTCCCGGCTGAGAAGATCCAAACCCTCGTCCAGGCGTTCTCCGAGCTTCCTTACGATGTTCTGTGGAAGTGGAATAAGGACGAGCTGCCAAACCGTCCGCAGAATGTTAAAATATCGAAGTGGCTACCACAGGCGGATTTGTTGAGTGAGTTTTGTGAACTACAGCCCCCAAAATATTCCTACTTTGGGACTTAGAGTCTCCTCGATAAAGAAATGAGTTAAAGCCTTAATCCATCACGCTGGTCCAGTGCAAGTTATGGGATATCACATGAAAGGATGTTCTTGGATTATTATTTCCGCCCAATATATTTCACGTTAAAACAGACTTACCAGACTTGTATATCAGCTTTGACTCTTTAATAAAACAGGGTATATAAAGTTATTTTAATTCTTGCAGAGCATCCCAACGTCAAGGTATTTATTACCCAAGGTGGTCTGCAGTCCACCGATGAGGCGATCACCGCAGGAGTTCCTCTGATCGGCATGCCGATGTTGGCAGACCAGTGGTACAACGTGGAGATGTATGTCTACCACCAGGTCGGAGTCAGGCTCGACATGGCCGATGCCACCAAGGAGAACTTTAAACTCGCTATCAATACTGTTATCAAAGATGTCAGGTAAGATTTTAAATATTAAGTTACTAGCATCACCCTGTGGTTTTACTTGCGTAGTTTCCGTTAGGATTATTGAGTAGCATATGTGTTCTTCAAGACTGTAATTTAATTAGAATTTAGCGCATTTTAAATGTTGATTAAATAACATTAATATATATTCCAACATTCATCAAGCTGAGTGTTGAAACCCCGGCTCGTTGTCAGCAGGTAACTATTTTACTTGTAGTTGGTGTCAGCTGCGGGTATTACAAGTGAGCACGATCTCCAGTTCGGATCGTCTGTTCCTCTGAGACATACTCAGATCCCGTTTTCTTCTTTTTCTTAAATTGAGCGCATTTTAAGTGTTGTAAATTACGAACATTCGTCCTTTCCCATATTAGTCCTCGCAAGCTTTCTTATTGATAATATTAGCGTACCTAATCTTTTCAATGAAAATAATCTGATTGCCATTAGTTACGTCAGCATAATTCAACATATTTATTTATGTTGTCTGTAGTAGGTATTTGATAACAAATATGCGACAAAAAAAAAACCTTCCGCTGTAATTATCAGTCTAATCCTCAACTTTTGTGTTTTATCACCATAAGCCAGAATTGTTATCAATCCTACTAAGATTATAAACTAGGTCATCCCCGTATATATGTAAGTCGTTGGCGAAAGGTCTTTTTTTATGAAATTTTCAACCCCTACATGAACAACAAATAAAAAGCTTCTGTTGCTGGCGTTTTTTGGCCCAACGCATAAGCATTGCCAATCAGCGTAGTAATACCGCCAGCATGCTGGGTACGCTTCGAGATAGTGGGCTTGAACATCTTGATTATCTGTAGACCTACAGTGGTTTATGGATAATTCAGGTGTGCTTAGTGTAAGTAGTTAGGTAATAAGGTAGGTTTGTAGCGTAGTGTAGTTCTCATTGTATTTTAGTTTTGTTAATAAAGGTTTTGCCCACTTTAAAAAATAAAAAGCTTCATAAATAAATATCGTACCATCTTGTACCCTCTTGCGGGTATCATTTTTGAAAACGCTATACGTAGGTATACGTAACTCATTACTGTGGACTTTGGGCGTACCCAATTAATAAAGTCATGCAAATTTGTCCAAGGAATAAAAAAAGTTGCATACAAACTTTTATCCCCTATTTCCACCCCTTGGGGATTGAAATTCGATACATCCTTCATTAGTAGATGTGTACATACTGAAGAAATACGTGAGCAAAATTTTAAGATTTAACCCCTAAGGGTTTATGTTTGTGATTGTTTGGAACGACGCGGCTAACACCGTGGAGCGCTGTTAATTAACCAATTATGACATCTAGTTACTTTATTCTTCAAAATATGTTGAGTCGGTTTTGACATTTGAGAAATATTCGCAAATACTTTGCCCAAATTGTTCACAGTGACGCCAGAGCTAGTCACTAGCTGCAAAAAGCCCTTGCTCAATTATTGTGACCTGAACTGGCTTTTAAAAGACGCCGACACGGGCCACTCGCGCGATATTCCACCCTTCTCTCCCTTCGCTTTAGGGTTTAGTTAAATCTACGGTTTCATCTTCCACGATGACATTTTTTTACCGGAACCAATGCAATTAAACCTTCTTCGTTAGAGTTTATGATGATACCCGCTTGCGTCACTTTCGGCGACTCACGTTTACAATTTTGGCGGGTAAAACCCTTTTTACCCGCCAATAATTGAGTAAACCAACGCGTAACAACAAACGCATCTGGGTAATCTGACCCCCCGGTCAGATTACCTAAGTGCGTTTGTTTACGCTTCGGCATAAAATATGAAGTGCCGCGTTACTTGTACCTGTTTAAGTCCATTATTCTCAAGAGCGTTTTAAGACGCTTCTGGCGGTATCTTTTGTTTAAATGAATGTGCTTGAAATGTAAACTAACAATTTTTACACTTGTGTCGGATTTTTTTCGAATTCTCAAGTGTTCTAGAGCTATAATATCTTAAATTATAATGAAGACACGGTGATTTTATATTTTAAATAAATTGTATACAATATAACAAACACGGAAAAAAAAAAAAAAAAATATGAACTCGATAGCATAAAATGGATTGTTTTTTAAAATTTTCAATACTTCGGGACCATTTTCCGGCCAATTTTTTTTTATTTTTATTTAACAATTTTTCTATATGAACGCACTTTAATTTTAACGTGGGTTATCTCAAAATAACGACTGGTTCAAGCAGACGCCATTAAAATCAAATTAATGGGTATACTTTCTCAAATAAAAATACCAAAAAAAATATTTTATCCCGCCAAAAGCGCGACCGCAAAGTTAATTTTGTAAATTTTCGTGATTCGGTGTAATATAGTTCCCAAAGTGTATCAAGCGGATACTGGATGAATTAAAGGTAGCAGCTCCTACTGCAGGTGTGGCCCACCGGCCACAAGTGCCTGTCGCGCGCTTCATCTGTTTATAGCTTATTATAGCTTCTTACGGCGGCGTTAGTGGCTGTCACTTGTTTTTTTTTTTTTTTAACTATAATAGGTTCGCACTTGACCACCATCTCGCCTGATGTTAAGCGATGATGAGATCTACGATGCAGCGTGCTTACCTAGAAAAAACCGATTCACTCTCGATTTGAAGACACCAAGATTGTAACCATCAGGGAAAACCCACTCAGGCAACGCATTCCACAACCTAGACGTTCTTATCACAAATGTGGAGTCAAATCTCTTCGTTCGCGTTTTTGGAATATCAACCATGAAACGATGCCGCCCTTTTGTGGAACGAGAATTCCGATAGAAGAAAGGGCAAGGTGGTATTAGATCATGCAGATCAGTTGCACACTCTCCGAAGTGTATCCGATAAAAAACCGATAAGCTAGCGATTTTGCGGCGATGATCAAGACTTTGAAGTCTTTTAGACTTTGAAGACTTGTAGCTTGTATGCGGCGACTTTTATTTATGTCGTGAGTAAAGCCGCTAGCGATAGCATCGCGACTGTATCGATTTAAACGCGCGATAACATTGCTATAAAAAGTCACCGTGACCGAGGCCTAAGTACAGCGATAAGCATGTCTAGTAAAGACTTTGTACTGAAAGACATGCATAGACATGTCCATGCTTGTCTATCAGTAGGTACGATAATCGCATTTAATTTACTGCTTTATCGTTGTACTTAATCGTTATAGATACGAATATAATTCTATCACAGATTCTGTAATCTGTGTTGGCATGGCCAATTCACTGATAGATATTAAGTTTTAGTGATGATTTTATTTTTTACATAATATTAAGTAAATAATGAAAATATGTGTCAATAATAAGAGATAGGACTATCCATATGCAGCAGAATTCAGTTTGCACCTCTGAGTCCAACATGTAGTTGACCGGTTAATATAAGTACTAAAATAATATTGGTCTGTAAATTGGCAAGATAAAGATCATATAAAAATCAAGAGGCAAATATGGTTGAGATGTGAGATTGACTTCAGAAAAAATGTAATACAACTACAAAACAAAACAGACAACGATACGCACAGCAACATCTTGATTTCCCGGTTGACGAGCGTAGTGTAGTGCGAGGCGGGAATTTCGACTCTTTATGTTCAAATAGCTACGTGACACTGTAGTGTTACGGCCAGATATGTCCCTCACTATGCTTCTGCCTTGATCATCTCGTCACTGAAAATTATAGATAAGGACAACCTCTATCTGATATTTTGATCCTGAAACCAGTAAAAAAAGTCAGTGGGCAAATATATAGGCACCTACACAGCAATTGATTTGGAGTAACAATCCCATTTAATCTATAAAATAAATTGTATATATATTTATGGCATTTTTCGTTGTAAGTGAACTCCTTCTAAACGGCTGGACCGATTTGAATGACTTTTTTTGTATAAGTTTGACTTTTTTTGATTGTTTAGATTTACAAATCAGCCGGGCAGACGGCGCTGCAGTAGGTATCTAGGTTATTATTCGAGCGAAGCCGGAACGGGCCGCAATAAAATATAAACACGAAAGTAAGAATGTATTTTGAATGTATGATGATATGTGGATTTATGTTTGTTATTTATTAGATTTATTTATTTATTAATTCAATGAGCACACAAAACAGAATGTAATAAATATAAACTATAACATAAGAGTATACTGTACAGAACTGTATTACATTCCAAACTATGTGGGCCTAGAAACAACAATTATTTAAATTCAGTGGTTAGATAATAATAACATTACATTAGTGATCCATACTAATATTATAAATGCGAAAGTAACTCTGTCTGTCTGTCTGTCTGCCTGTCTGTCTGTCTGTCTGTCTGTCTGTCCGTCTTTACCGCCTAAACCAACCAACAGATTTTGATGATATTTGATACATAGATAGAATAGATCCCGAGAAAGGACATAGGCTACTTTTTGTTCCGAAAAAAGGGTTGAAAGGGTTAAAATAAGGGATGAAAGTTTATATGGAAAACTTCGTCATTGTTGAAGAACTATGAAACTTTACGTCTAGATATTTAACACGAAACCATAAAATGTATGTTTAAGTAGTTTTGTAGTTTTGAACTGTACCTACGGGGGTGGAATTGGGGATGAAAGTCTGGAAGTTCAATATTATTGAAGATAAAACCATGAAACTTTGTATCTAGACACTTGAAATGGAGTCGATAAACGTTTGTTCCAGCAATTTTATAATTTCTAACTATACGGGGATACTTATATAACCGCTTGATACACTGCCGCTTTTCGCGTTTTACAAGTTTGGCGGGAAAACGGGTGTCAGGTTACATAAGTGCGGTGTTTATGTTTCGGCATATGAAGTGCCACCTTTCTTTTACCCGTTTGAGCCATTTACTCTCAAGAGCGTTTCAAGACACTTTTAGCGGTATCATTTATATATAATTAATGTACTTAAATAAATTCAAGATGGCCGCCGCTACAAAATGGCGGATAATTTATGTTTTATTACTCCCATCAATATGGGTATCAAATGAAAGGGCTCAACAAGCAGAATACAATATACTATAAAAAATTGAAATCCAAGATGGCGGCCGCTACAAAATGGCGGATAACGTAGGTTTTATCAATCCCATCAACATGGGTATCAAATGAAAGGGTCAACAAATAGAATACAATATACTATAAAAAATTGAAATCCAAGATGGCGGCCTCTACAAAATGGCGGATAACGTAGGTTTTATCAATCCCATCAATATGGGTATCAAATGAAAGTGCTCAACCAGTATAATACAATGTACTATATAAAATTAAAATCCAAGATGGCGGCCTCTACACAATGGCGGATAACTTAGGTTTTATCAATCCCATCAACATGGGTATCAAATAAAAGGGCTTGACAAGAAGCATACAGTGCACTATACAACCTCAATATTTAAGATGGGCGCAGCCACTAAATGGCGTATCAGACAGATTTTTTGATAGTCGACGAGATTTCCATGGTGTCTTATCAAATGTTATGCATGATGGACGCTCGGCTCGATTAAGGCAAATTAAGAACTGCGAAAATGAGTTTTTTGGAGGAGTAAACGTATTACTTTTCGGTAATCTTTTACAACTGCCTCCTATAAAATGATCAGGAACACCTGTTTTAAATTCTAATACGAAATTATATATATGAAAGTAACTCTCTCTGTCCGTTACCGCCAAACGCCTAAGCCACTTAAAGAGTTTGTTACAATTTGGTGCACAGATAGACTAGACTTAGGAAAGGACAACGGCGACTTTTTATGACAGAAAAAGAGTTGAAAAGAGTGGAAATGAGGAGTAAAAGTGTGCATGGAAGGATCTTTGCACTCTTTGTATGCTATTTTTAACCGACTTCAAAAAAGGAGGAGGTTAACAATTCAGTTGTATTTCAATTGTGAATCAATTTAGATGGTTATTTTTTTGGTTGGTAGATTATAGTTCAGAGGTGGTCATATAAATTTTATCGAAATCAGTGCGGCGGTTTTTGAAATATGAACAACAAACTAAAATTTGCGTTCATGTAATCAGTCGATATATCTACTAATATCTACTAATAGACTATAATAAAATTTGGTGGACCGTCCCAATATGATTTTAAATTAAAGTCTGTTTTTGATTATTTTTTTGTGAACATAAGTAGTTTTTTTTGTAATTTGTCGTGTAAATTGTACATTTATTAATAAATATAAAACTTTGACTTAGACCGATTTTGATTAGGAAACGTGAATTTGTATGGTAGTAGAAATACGAGTAGGTACTGCCTCAATTACTTTAATAAATATGTGGCGCGGACGAAGTCGCGGGTAAAAGCTAGTAATACATAAAGAAACTTAGGCCAACAGATCTGAACTAGATTTAGACGACATTTGGTGCTCAGATAAATGATCTAGAATAACACATACCCTTTGACTCGCTTTTACAATTTTGGCGGGAAAACGGGTGTCAGGTTACCTAAGTGCATTTGTTTACGCTTCGGCATTTGAAGTGCTGCCTTACTTGTTCCTGTATAAGCCCACTACATATTCAAGAGCGTTAGAAGGAGCTTCTGGCGGTACCGTTTATTTATGATTGATGTGCTTGAAATGTGCAATTTTTTATCCCGGCAAAGTAACAAAATCGGGAACCTCGTGGTTAAAACCGTGGGACACTGCTAATTATGCCTAATGAGGTATTGCTCTTTTCCATAATATAAGCATTACACAGGATTGAATCACGATTTAAATTATGATTTCATTACCACTACGTTTCGGCAACGTTACAACTTACAACCACCATGTTCGCGAGAAGACTGAAGATATTGCAATAGTTTAAAACAACATTAAAATTTGTTTTTTTTCCAGTTACCGTAAGAATATGGAGAGGCTCCGCTCCGTGATGAAGGACCAGCCCCAGAAGCCGCTGGAGCGCGCTGTCTGGTGGACGGAACACCTCCTGAGGCACGGAGACGCGGACCACCTGAAGGCGCGCGCCGCCCACATGAGCTGGAGCGAATACCTGGATCTAGAACTTCTTCTTGCACTAGCACTGGGCGCCTTATTAGTTTTAATAGCAATTTTGTTTGTATCTCACTTGATATACAGTTTTGTTAGGAATACATTATTGACTGGTAGCAAATTAAAGAAGTTTTGATAGAAAAACAATCGGTTGACTTTCATTATTCAATTTGGTTTATAAGAATTCTGCTGAATATAATAGTTATCCTTGTATCTTGCGAGGTAGCCCCTGGACTCCAAAACAGTTTTGAAGTAAAAATATTTTGACGCTCCACACAGATTTTTTGTAGGCTGTGAATGAAACTTATAGTCACGCTCGGAATTAAAAGAAATGTTTGGACTGCCGAGTGTGCCAGAGCAAGAAAAATAGTCAGTTGCTGCTGTTTGTCTGTTGTTACTGTTTTTAAATTAAATCTTGGTCATGGATACTAGGTCCTTCAGCCGCATCAGTCACTTTCGTGTCGCTGTCTTTACTCTATTTCTCTTTACTTTATTTTCATTTTATTAATAATTGTTTTCTTTTTAATAATTAAAATTGTTCAATAGTTATTTCTTATTTTAGTGTTCAGTTCTGCCGTACGGTTTTAAGCACGCACATTGTTTATCTAGATAGATATGCTCTTTATTGCAATTAAATAATAATAAAAAATACATCGAGTGGGAGGTAGTGGTTCCACATTTTTTAAATTAAGCAATAAAAGGTTTTGAGTTTGGATTTGAGTATTGCGCCAAATCGACTGCTGCAGCCGTAATCTCAGTGTTAAAGTCAGTTCGAGGCACCGATCAGCACTATGTGTTGCACTCTGTAACCTGCCTGAGTCGAGCGAAGACCCTTTACTACTGCTGGGTGTAGAACACACCTATATGAATGACGTCAGGCGCGGTCATGGCTCGGACGACTTCCTATTCCATTCAAATTTCACACAAAATGCATGGAAATAAAACGCAATCTGATATGGTGGCTAGGGTGCTCTAACATTTTCGGTATAGTATTGAGTGACGAGACGAGCAAGTCATGAGCCTGATGGTAAGCAACACGCTTGCCCATAACAACACAGTGACACGCAGCTATTTAAACATGACGAGTCCAAGCAATTACCTAGTAGGTACTGCGCTCATCAGCCTGAGATATAAGATGTTTTATCTCTATGCCCTGTAATTTCTCTGATAACATTTCCCTTCAAACCAGAAGACAGTGATGTTTTCACATTACTGCTTGGCTGTAGAATGACTGGCAAAGGTGTGGTGTGTGTAGTCTCTTTTGCAAGAGAGAGAGTTAAGACCATAATCCACCACGCTGGCCCAGTGTGGGTGGATGACATATAACTTCGAAAGATTCAAGGAACATGTGAGTCGGTTTTTTCACGATGTTTTCCTTCACCGTTTTGAAGTAAGCGATTTTACTACCCACGTGACTGAAAAAGCAGTGATACCTACGCATGGAATTCGATAAAGGGAGTCAGGATTGGTAGTTGCTGTTATCCCGACTAAAACAGGCGTAACTTTTACTTTTAACTATAACTGTACTTTTTCTTGAAAATGTTCATGAGCAAACTTTGCAGTCGATTGTCGATTATTTAGGCGTCAAGACATAAGGGCCGCAAGCATTCGTTGCATGCCATTATATTGCCAGAAATCATTTGGCACTATGATCAATAATTAGTAAAAGATTCGTAGTTGGTTCTAACTTTGTTTTTAGAACTATATCACTTAATTTGATACCATATATCAATAACTTTGGAAATATTCCTTAATGAATCCGACAAACATATTATCTCTAGTTGTTTTGCTTATAAACAAGCTATCGTGTGTTGAAGAATGAATTAGATACGAGTAGATAATTATTGATTATGTTTACTACTATTATAATACTATACTATCTATTATTATAAAGCTGAAGAGTATGTTGCTTGATAGAGATCTATAAGTACCATGAGTGAAGATGGGGTGGACCGCTGCGCAGTGTCATAATATACTGGTAGGTTTACATATACTACGTATAGAGTTAGATTCTCCACACAGTTCCATTGTGTCAATCGTAAGCAGATGACGTGCATACTTTCTATGGCAATAGAGTGATGTGACGCGACAGACGTACGGCACTTAAACAAGAGCGACAAGGCAAGAAAGATGCTACCCGTGCTTTCAGTGTAAAGCGTTTGTGCCAAATTTCGTAGTGGTAGGACTCTTGGCAGAGTCCGCCTGGGGAAGTACCACACCTTTGCCAGTTATTCTACCGCCAAGCAGAAATGTGCAAACATTACTGTGTTCCGGTTTGAAGGGCAATGTTTCCAGAGAAATTACAGGGCTTACAGATATAAGATCTTAGATCTCTGGGTGACGAGCGCAGTGCAGTGCTAGGTAATGATTTGGATTCTTCATGTTCAAATAGCTGCGTGTCACTGTGCTGTTATGTGTCAGGCATGTTGCTTACCATCAGGCACATGCCTGATCGTCTCGTCACTCTTTATATAAAAAAAAAAAAACTCTATATGTAGTTTATGTAAACTCTTTGAAGGTGATCCATACACTGACACGCACCACGCTGCATGTTGCATGTATGTAGATGCATCTACGCGCTTACTTGCGGGAGAGCAGATCTGCGTCATCGATCATCGTGCGGGGTTCTCACGCACTCACGCGCGTTGTTGCGTATGTATTCAAGTCAGCTCAACCTCAATACAATCAAACACACAGGCCGTGGAAAAAGCTGCGGGATTCGGTGTGTCCGAAATAAATAAAACCCAAACTTACACAAATTCAGTTAATACAATTATACGAGTACCTACCTATGTATAAAATAATTTAATTTACGCAGAAAAGTCGACTTCAAGAAAGAAAAGTCTGCCCGTGTGTCTGTCTGTCCGTCTGTCTATCTGTCTGTGTGTGTCTGTCTGTGGCACCGTAGAGCTCAAGTGTGAACTTATAAAAGCAAAAAAAGAAAACGTAGAAGAAGTGATTTTCAATTATTTTATTAACCGACTTCCAAAAAAAGGAGGAGGTTATCAATTCGACCCCTATGTTTTTTTTTTTTTTTTTTTTTTGTATGTTACCTGATTTCTCGAGAACCTCTGAACCGATTTTAAAATTTCTTTTTGTGTTCGGATGGGTATGCTTCCCGAATGGTCCCATATAAATATTTTTGAAATCGGTCAAGTAGTTTTTGAAATATGAACCAAAAACTGAAAAATTGCGTATCTGGATGACGTTGTAGATTTCACAAAAGTTATGAATCTCGACCCTGTCAATACAAAATTGTGTAAATGCTTTAATAAAAACTTGTTTTTAACCCCCGACCAAAAAAAAAGGGTGTTATAAGTGACGTCGATGTCTGTCTGTGTGTCTGTCTGTCTGCTGTGGCACCGTAGTAGAACTCAAACAGATGGGCCGATTTCGATGCGGTTTCTTTTATTTCAAGGTTAATACCATAGCAGATGTTCTTAGCTATGTCTGGTTAATGTCGATTCAAGATGGCCGCCTCCACAAAATGGCGGACAAAATATTTTCACAACCTACCTCAATTTGGGTATCAAATGAAAGGGCTTGACTAGTAGAGTACTATGTACTATAACAAATTTCAAATCCAAAATGGCCACCACGACAAAATGGCGAATTATATTATATTTTCATTACTACCTCAATTTGGGTATCAAACGAAAGAGCTTGACTAGTAGAATACTTTTCACTATGAAAAATTCAAATCCAAGATGGCCGCTTCCACAAAATGCCGAAATACATTTGTTTTTTCACAACTCCTTTATATGGGTATCAAATGAAAGGGCTTGACTAGTAGAATGTTGTACAGATAACAAATCCAAGGTAGTCGGGGTTTAATCAAAATTTTAATTTTGTTCTTGTACACTAAAAGAGTAAAATAAACAATTTTCGTACAAAAATTAAACCGACTTCAAAACCACAAATAGGCACTCAAAAGCGAAAAATAAACTAAAATCATTGTTATAAGCGCTACTCACTCATCTATTTGAAGTCGGTGCCAGTCAGGTCAAAAAGTTAGTAGATTGATGCTATGTAGGCACAGGTAAGTAGTATCTATCCTATACCTGTTAGATTTAGCTGGCACCGACTTCAAATAGATGAGTGAGTAGCGCTTATAACAATGATTTTAGTTTATTTTTCGCTTTTGAGTGCCTATTTGTGGTTTTGAAGTCGGTTTAATTTTTTGTACGAAAATTGTTTTTATTTATTTGATTAATGGTTGATGTTCCAAGACACGAATGAAGAGATTTGACTCTACTTTTGTGATCGTGATGTGAACGTCTAGACTGTGGAATGAGTCGCCTGAGTGGGTTTTCCCGATAGTTATAATCTTGGTGTCTTCAAATCGAGAGTGAACCGGTTTCTTCTAGGTAAGCAAGCTCCATCGTAGACCGTATCATCATCGCTTACCATCAGGCGAGGTGGTGGTCAAGTGTAAACCTATAAAAAATGTTTTAAACGATTTCCAATACAAACTTTTAATAAAAAAAACACAAAGCATAAAAAACAAAAATTAGTACTGTTACCTAAGCAATTTAATTGTCTGCTTATCGCTTAAAGAAATCTCTATCAGGCAACCCTCCATGGACTGGATTCTATTTGAAACATATTCAAGATAGTTTCCATGACCCCATTTTGATGTATCCTTCAGATAAGGGCTGATTGCTTCAGACGTTTTCCAATATCCTCAAAAGCAAGCCGACCTGTAATGTCTCGGTTAATACTAAACCTACAGCAAGTTAAATTACATTAATATTACTTGACATGGATTGATGTTGGTAAACATGATAAAGCCGCCTGTTCACGGAGCGACATTTACGGAAATTATCCTGTTTAAGATGCAGACTGCATTCTGCCAGAAAGGCGTAAGGTACAGGTATCCTTCTATCATGGTAATCTTACTGCTATTAATTATACGAAAGTTTGTTTATTGGTTTTCATTGAATTAAAAAAAAAGGAGGTTCTCAATTCGTTTGTATGTATGTAAAGCGATAGCGCAGCCGATTGTGAATCAGTTTTGATGTATTTAGTTGTTTGGTAAACCCTGGTTCAGAGATGGTCCCATATACATTTTATCGAAATCGGTCTAAAGGTCTTAAAAATTGAATAAAGAACTAAAAATTGGTTATATCTGAATGGATAGACAATTAGTCGTACGACATAAGACAACGAGGAAAGATAACGAAAGGAAACGCAAGGCAACGCAAGCCAACACAATCCAACGCAAGATAACGCAAAGAAACGCAAGGCAGCGGAAGACAACGCACGACAACACAAAGCAACGCTTAGATACGAGAGGCAGTACTGGAGAATGCAAGGCAACACAAAGCAACGCTTAGATAAGAGAGAGAAGGAAACAAATTAATAAATATTGGTGGACAATTCACACACAACACCACCTGACCCCAAACTAAGCAAAGCTTGTGTGATGGCAGCTAGATAGCTGATATAATACTTATATAGTTTTAAATACATACTTATTATACATAGAAACACCCAGCACAGTGCAAAAATTTGAATTCATCACACAAATATTTGCACTGGGTGGGGATCGAACCCACGACCATCGGCTTCGCAGGCAGAGCTACTACCAACTAAGCCACTAGGGCAGTCCGCAAAGCAAGGCAAGACGAGGTGAGGGGAGGCGAGCAAAGGCAAGACAAGAAAAATCTTTACATCCCCAAAAAATAAACACGACATAGTCGATCAGAAAGCTTGCATTTTGTCGCAACGCGATAAGCGGGATTCTGCTAAACGACACAAAATACACAACCTTCATTATGTACATTGCGGTAGATTCCTGATTAAATATTAATTTATTAAGTGTATCAAACCCATGTTTAAGGTCGTGCTTTGCTATACGTAATAAGGTAGGCGTGTTTGATTAGAACGCTTTTAACTAGTCTACATGTCAATAGGAAACTAAAACTAAACGAATTGTTTTGCCAGACATTTTGGATGCCTCTAGAAGAGGCCGGTTTTTATGTGTCAACTCCTAAAATGGTTTGTATCATCTCAAGTTCAAGAACAGTTACGTTGTGTGGTGGTAGGCATCGAAATATATCAATAGATGTGCCCTGACTACATTGAAATTGGTAATAAACTACTGCTTGCGTGTGTAGCGTAAGTGTAGTACATACAACCAATCTACTTGACTCCTAGAATCGCTAGCTGCGAGACATGCTGTGGTTCTATTTATTATGGTTATTATGGTACAACGAATATTAGTAATTACCACACATTTGCCATTAATTCTACTGCCAAGGAATAATGTGAAAACATGACTGTGTTCCGGTTTGAGGGGAGAATGGATCCAGTGAAATTACAGGAGAGATATTTACATTACATCTCTGTGTAACGAGTGCAGTGCAGTGCTTGGTAATGAATTGGAATCTTCATGTTCCTATAAGTATAGCTGCGTGTCACTGTGCTGTCACGGGCAGGCGTGTTGCTTACCATGTCCTGCTCGTTTCGTCACTATATGACGTCACGGATTGATTAATTATATAACTAATTATTTGACTTCACAACTCCCCACTTCGAAAGTTTGATGACTTTGTCGAATCTATACCAATATTATAAAGCTGAAGAGTTTGTTTGTTTGTTTGAACGCTAGGATCTCGGGAAGTACTGGTCCGGATTGAAAGATTATTTTTCTATTGGATAGTCCATTTATCGAGGAAGGCTATAGATTATAGAACATAAAGCTACTATCAATAGAAGCGGAGCATGAATCAAGAATGTAACAAAAACGGGAATAAATATTCCTTTTTAAGAGTTTTCGTACTGTGCTTTGACATGACAGCATGTGTCTAAGATGGCGTCATTGAATATAAACCTTTGCTAATCAAATTTGTTTCTAAATCTAAGTTGGCACGACCAATTTCCGACAGGTGGCGTAGCAGGTAGCTGAAGAAGTTTTTCGTTTGAAAGCGATATTCTCAGGAATGACTGAACCGATTTCAGTCATTCTTTCACCGTGGTATATGTACGGGATCCTGATGAGTAACCACGGGCAACGCCGGGGCGGACATCTAGTAATTTATAATTTGCAAATTTCTAAATTTTAATTAAAAAAAAAACCTATCACATACTTATTTTTCCAGAATCTACCTGACTGATATTATGAAATTAATCTATTAATAATGTTAAATATATTCAAAGAGTTTACATATACTACGTATAGAGTTGGGACAAACGCTTTATACCGACATCAGGTAGCATCTTTCTTGCCTCGTCGCTTTTGTGGCAATGTTATACTTTTGTCACGGAACATCACTCTGTTGCCATAGAAAGTATACACGTCATCTGCTTACGATTGACAAAAAGGAACCGTGGGGGGAAATCTAACTCTGTACGTAGGATATGTAAACTCTTTGGTCGAACCTCTTTGTTCAAGTCCTTAAGATATCAGCCATGAAACGACTGCATCTTTTATCACAATGTTGAAACCCCGTCCTAACAAGATTCGAAAGGTTTCCAAAATAAACACATATCTGAAACACACGGAGACCGTTAAATCTTCAATATCGTTATAAATGTTACTGCTCGCGAATCCCTATTTTCCCATACACGGTCGTGAGATAAATTTCAATATACTGCTCCTTGCTATCGCATATCCGATTTAAGATCGAGTCTGTTTTCTGTACTTCGGTATTCAAAGGCGACATTCCTTGTCGAATATACGCAATGAGATTTGCCCTGTTATCCGACATATTACGAACATTTAAGTACTTACCTATTGTTTTAAATTTTAAACTATCACAATTTGTATTAAAATTAAACTGTACGGGGGCCAGGGACACGCAATTTCTTCAGTCTTCTCGTGACCTTGAGGTAATTATACAATGATTTATATCGTGACTAAGCCCCGTACAATAAAAATATCATTTAAGTACCCATACAACATTTAGAGGTATAAGCAGCGCACTGAATATTTCCACTGCGGGGACTCGGGGCCTTCTTTCGCAAGAAGACAATCAAAGCAATCTATCCCTTTGGAACAGTACGAGTTGGTGGATGGCGCATGATCTCCAAGGATTAAATTGTTTATTTCTCTCACACAGAAGTTTTACATTTTTTTAAATAACTTATTCAAAGTATACTTATCAGTAGTAGATTATCTATGTGAGAGACTGGTGTCTGCACTAGGAAAACCTGTATGACAGATCACCAGCCTCTCCGACACTGGACAAGTGGTGAAAATGGGTAAGTACTATTTGAAAATATAGATGTTAATTCTTAGGTGTAAGTGAGAGCACATAGTCTAAGTAAGTATAGTGTGAGGGTGTGTACATATGTGTGCGAGTGTGAGGGTGTGAGTGTGTGTGTGTGTACATACGTGTGTGAGTGTGATGGTGTGTGAGTGCGCGCGAGTGTGTGTGTGTGTGTGAGGGAGAGGGTGTGATGGAGTGTGTGCAGATGTGTGTTTGTGCGTAATTGTACCTATTAGAGATTATTTAATTGTTACGAGGATTTGATAATTACTTCACTATAGTGAGTAATTGTTCGGTGTCGTCATAAGTGAGGGACTTCAGAAAATTTGAGGTAATTTTTTTACATTTAAATTTTTGAAGGGGGGTAAATTTCGATTTTAGCATTAATTTTGTTATATAAATAGCCTCCAAGAAACCCGAAGAATTTTTCAGAAAAAGCTGTGGACCATTGGTTGTTTGAAGGGCATACCATATGTTTAAGCCGTTTATTTACTAAAGATGATGGGTTATAGTTAAGTTGAACGTGTTGTTTAAGGATAATATTCAGGATAAACAATTGGCGTACTGACAAAACATCGGACCTGGCATATAAGTCCTTTGTGGGATACCGAAACGGCAAGGAAAGGCTCACTTTTAGAACTGCTCTTTGAGCTCTTTCTAGTTTTAGCAGAACAGTCTTACCTACTCCACCCCACACCGTAATGCAGTAGGTCATGATCGACTGTCCTAGTGCCAGGTAAACCATTTTAATAATTTTAGGGTCTGCAATGTTACGGAGATTTTGAACATATATATCAACCTACGTGTTCTGGAGGAAAGAAGATCAATGTGCAGTTTGAAGTGCAAGGTATTATCTATCATAACTCCCAAATATTTGATAGCAAAAACTCGTGATAGATAGCGACAGCTACAGGAGGAACATGTTGCAGAGGAATGGGCAGTGATGAAGAAGTTATCATGAATATTAAGATGCTTATTTACTATGGAGAAGGGTATGTATTTAGATTTCTCAACATTTAGCGTCAGGTCATTATGTATGAGCCAAGAAGAGACAGTATTGAAACCCTGTTGTGCGACACTATAAACCTCTTCCCAAGTATCACCATGGAAGATGAGAGCCGTGTCATCAGCAAAAGTCACGATCTTACCATTGATCAGCTGAAGGTTACACAGGTCATTAATATAGGTAAGGAACAAAGTAGGGCCAAGGACACTGCCCTGCGGTACGCCGTAGGTGATGGGAAGGTCATCGCTTACAAAGTCACCCACTCTGACTCTCTGAAACCTCCCTGAGAGGTAACTTTCAAATAACCTTAACTGAGTGTCACGTATACCTAATTTCTCAAGCTTGTTTAGTAGGAGTGGGACATTGTAGTAAGATGCCGGTTTCCTTACGATGTTCTTAGCGTTTGTAAGTTAGCGATATTGCGTATATGTCTTCAAGAAGACAGTGGTGCGCGTGGTATTCAAATCAGGAGCTACAGATTGGCAGTCGCCGATTCAAGTACACAACATTTAGATCATTACCCCCGAAAAAAAATAGGGGTGCTATAAGTTTGATGTCGATGTCTGTCTGTCTGTGGGTGTGTCTGTCTGTGGCACCGTAGAGCTCAAGCAGATGGGCTGATTTCGATGCGGTTTTTTTATTTGAAGGTTAATTTCCGTGCGGATGTTTTTAGCTATATTTGGTTAATATCGATTCAAGATAGCCGCTTCCACAAAATGTCGAATAAAATATTTCTTCACAACCTACTTCAATATGGGTATCAAATGAAAGGGCTTGACTAGTAGAATACTATACGTTATAGATTAAAAATTTTTTTTGCTACGCAAACGTCTTTGCTCTATATAATAGATTTGAAATCCAAGATGGCCGCTACCACAAAAAGCAAAATGTATTTTGCCATTGTGGCAAAATGTACCTATTTTGCCATTTTGTGGAAGAAAGGGCTTGACTAGTAGAATGTTGTACAGATTACAAATCCGAGGTAGTCGGGGGTAAATTGAATTTTCTAATATTGTTATTGTTTTACTTCTTTGATTATCAAGCGCTCCGCAGCGTTACTTCGTGATTTGAACCCTTAGTTCACCTGCGTGATGCTGTGCTGATGGCCAGGTGTCTTCCTTACCATCGCGCGCATGTAGTTCTTCCCGTCACTTTATTACAAAAAAGTCAAAGCTTTAACAAGAAAATCTTGACAATTATATGTTTTAATAATTTTGACATGTAATGAAATTAATTATACAGAATAATAGTCCTTACTTTAAACCCACTTCAAAGCAGGAGGAGGTTCTCAGTTATTGTTTAGTTAAATATTTTTTTGACAAATGATAAAACATTTGTTTGTGACTTTGTTGTTCTTCGATTGTTGTAATTTATTGTGAGATTTTTATAAATTAAATTCAATTTAATTTATAAACATCTCAGTTTTAAAATTTTTCGTTAGTTATAGAGATATATAGACTATTCGAGACGAAAAAAAATCCAACAAACGAAAACCAGTTCTTGAGTTATACGTGTTCAAACAAACCCGACCTTGACTACTAATCTGTCAATATTATAATAGACTGCAGGCCCGTGAACAAAATTTATGGGTCATATGATACAGCAGGAGACCTATGTAGGATGATAGAAGGGTTTAAAGTTATAAGATTAAGCACTGTGCTGTGTTAAAATTTTTAAATTTATATTTTTTCTAATTTCAATACCTCTTTTAATCTATTATTCCGCAACGCCGTACAAAAATCATGCGACAAGGAGAAATGATCGAGGTTTGGAACCCCCCCTCTTCAACTGCACTCAGTTGGACAGCTTACAAGTGACGGCATAGTGCTCAATCTTATTACTTTATACCCTTCCGTCATCCTACATAGGTCTCCTGCTATATCATATGACCCATACATTTTGTTCACGGGCCTGCAGTCTTTAATTCACTTGCAATCATTCCACCTGAAAGTCTATAACTCAACTACTTAAAACTGTCTTAGCTTCATACAGCGCTCTCTTTTCTTTTCTTTTGATATTATAGAGACAGCAATAGCAAAAGCAAAAACCGATTTAGTTAGGAGCTAGAAGGACTGTTGTCCAAGGTGTAATGTTCTACATTTTCCCTAAGATCTTCATAAAGGGAAGCTATCTAGCAGGATTATACAGTAGTCCGAAATCCCCTCGGGAAAGAGGCTTGTCATAAATAAAAACTTATTAACCAAAAGCATAATATAAACTAAAAGTAACATCATGGGGTAATATCGCGTTACTGGCAACAAATTGGCCTATACAGGCGACGAGCGCAAATGTCCCAAATATTTGCCTGGTGAGTGCCATTTCACAAATTAAACTGTCCAACTTTTCGGGGAGGTTCGTAGCTTTTTATTGTAGTAGAGACAGTAAGGGGATTGTGTAACACACAACCGTGATTTAAAAAAAAAATGTTGATTGATGTTGAATTGAATCGACACCACTAATTAATCTTATTAATATATATTTTTAAATCTACACTAATATTATAAAGCTGAAGAGTTTGTTTGTTTGAACGCTAGGATCTCGGGAAGCACTGGTCCGAATTGAAAAAATATTTTTCTATTGGATAGTCCATTTATCGAGGAAGGCTATAAAATAGAACGCTCCTATTTATAGAAGCGGAGCATGAATCAGGAATGAAACAAAATCGGAAAAAGATATACCTTTTTGAGAGTTTTCGTAAGTACGTTTCATGCTTTGACATGACACATGACAGTATGTGTCTAAGATTGCGTCATTGAATATCACAGATTACATACCTCTTGAATATAAACTTTTGCTAATCAAATTTGTTTCTAAATCTGAGTTGGTACGACCAATTTCCGACAGGTGGCGTAGCAGGTAGCTAAAGAGGTGTTTTGTTTGAAAGCGATATTCTCAGGAATAACTGAACCGATTTCAGTCATCCTTTCACCGTTGTGTAAGTACGGGATCCTGGTGAGTGCTATATAATGTACCACGGGTGACGCCGGGGCAGACATCTAGTTGATATATTAAAGAAGGTGACTAATCGATAAGTAGTAAGTTGAAATCTCACCTTAGAGTATTTGTACAAGTACAGATTTAATACAAGTTAAATTTCTATGACTGGTTTAACGGTGAAAGAAATGATTGCTTGATACACATCTTTGGAGGACATGTGTCATCCACTAATTAAGTGTGATTTCCATGGTATACAGCCTTGCTTCTCTCCTTGTGAGATTCAATTCAATTCATTTATTCGAACCATTATTTCAAAAAAACACTTGGTAACGTCACTTACAATAAAATTATACATAAATAATCTGTGTATGTAATAAAATAATACTAAAGAATAATGTCAAATAAAAAATAATCAGCTGTAAAGGGGCCTTGTCATTTAGGTGCAGCTGTAAAAAGGCTTTGTCATGGTGAAAAAAAAAAAACAAATTATCCAAACAATGAATACATACAGTAGGTACTTAAACAAATTTACATTAATGTTTAGTATTATTCCACTTTACTCGATAGTTCTGATTTTGACATATTCCTTTTCCAAATATTGCTGTCCTTTACAAAATCATCTACAGTGTAATATGCTTTGCTCATTAGGTCGTTTTTTATTTCGGTTTTAAACCTAGTTTCATTGAGACCTTCCACTTGTGCAGGTATTAAATTATAGAAGCGAATACCATTACATTTGAAAGAGTTAATAGTTTTCTGTAGTCTGCATTTAGGAAATACAATTTTATGATTATGATGTGCTTTTGGATTCAAATCAGACATTTTCTGCAGTCGAGTACGGTTTTTTCTCACATACATTATACTTTCATAAATGTATAACGACGGGACTGTTAGTATATTTATAGTTTTAAACATCTCCCGTAATGATTTTCTAGCAGACAGATTGTACAGAGCACGGATTGCTCTCTTTTGTAATATAAAATTGAATTTCTATCCGCGGCCGATCCCATAATAAAATCCCATAGGACATAATACTATGAAAGTATCCAAAATAAACAAGTCTAGCTGTTTCCACGTCAGATATTTTCTTAATTTGACGAACTGCATGGGCAGCTGAACTGAGTCTATCAGCTAGTCTCTATTTATAATTCCATCAAGTACTCTTACTGATAATCCCCATAAGTCCTCCGTACTCTTTACTTTAATGTCTTTGAATGTTTTTAGTATTGTAATAGCAGTCACTTGGTGAAATTCAAATGTAGATGAAGGGCACTTAACGATAAGACTCAGGGTCGGAGCAGTGAGAATATTAGGTTCCTTATGAGTTTTGAAACAAAGAAAAAATATACACGACCTCATAATTGTGAAATTGAACGTTTTTGTCACTAGCGTGGCCTAGTCCTTTAGAAGTCTTAAAACAAAAGTTTAAACACAAAATAAAGCAACAAGTAAAGAAAATGTGCAGTGCAGCATCGGATCAAATTCCCGGTCTTTTTTGACTGCCCTAGTGGCTTAGTTGGTAGTAGCTCTGCCTGCGAAGCCGAGGGTCGTGGGTTCGATCCCCACCCAGTGCAAATATTTGTGTGATGAATTCAAATGTTTGCACTGTGTCTGGGTGTTTCTATGTATAATAAGTATGTATTTAAAACTATATAAGTACTATATCAGCTATCTGGCTGCCATCACACAAGCTTTGCTTAGTTTGGGGTCAGTTGGTGTTGTGTGTGAATTGTCCACCAATATTTATTTATTTATTTTATTTTGATTCTCAATGATTTTGATAGAAATATTTTAATTAGACTATTCGGGAAGTCGAACAAAAAAAAATGAGTTCACCCAGTTGAAATTTTTGATGTAACAAACATCCAAAAATTCTAAAACATATTTTTTGAAGCTGGTTAGTAAAGACATAGTTTAAAACTGTTAGACAAATAATGCAGTATTTAAACTGTATCAGGAATTTAATTTGAAATAAAATAATTAAGCAAATTCAAAATTAAATGTCAATCAATCAATTTCCCTAAAAAACGAATCCCCGAAAAACCCATCCCGAACTCAATGGGGCATGTTTCCTACATAACCTCATTAGCGCGAGAGCCCATGCTGTTATTTCCTTGCCAGATACAGAAGAGAGTCCCAACCTTAATTCTAGTTGTCGTTTTGTGAGTCTCGTTAATTTACTTTTAGGGAAAAATTGTTGCCTTTGGGTTGCCAGTTTCTGTAGTTAACTTTCGTCTTGTTTATGCCGAAAATGGAGTAATTTTCAGTCCGGTCTACCGACTTTTAGACAAAGTTAAAGGTCTAAGCTCAGATTTTCTTAGGGAGTTTTATTTCAATTCGCTTTTAGAGCTCTTTTGACTATTTTGTGTAGACCTTTTCGAGGGAAAAAGTTTTATTATTAGCTAGTGATATCCTCTATTAGTTTATTTTGGATAAAAAAACAGGATTTAAAACTCAAAACCCGACTGCATAAAAAGTGAATCAAATTACGTACGTACATACTAAAAAACTGAAAAGAATAAAACAAGCACTTAGATTTGTGGTGGTCTAGAATTCTATAATATGTTATTGAATTAATACCATAGCAGAAAATCAAATATATCTAGTAAAAGAACATAACAACTGAACAGTCTGGATCCATTGAACAATTAGATTGGCTGTAGAATAATAATGGATTTTTATGCATTATTATTCTACAGCCAAGGTAGAATCGAGGTTTATCCCCAGCAGTGCGATAAACCTCGACGCCATCAAAGCTGGAGACACGTGCAGTTCTTCCGAGCAGTTTATAAAGAAATTTAAAGTTATCCATCTGTGTTCTAGCCATAGTTTACAAGAAGACGCGGCCGGTGTCATGCGAAATGAGTCAAGTTTTCAGTTGGCTAATTAATTCTCGCGCACGCTGTTATCTTCACCAAGTTGCCTGTTGCGAGAACGATGAGAATGGACGGGCTTCTGTTACAAGGAACCAGGCGTTATTTAAATTTGGTTAGTTCGAAGTCATCGTAGCTAGATGGCGCTTTTTGTCGTTGAAATTCAACAACAATGTTCTATGGCATGTAACATAGAAATTACTGGATTTTTGCTTTACGATGAAAGTATTTGCGTGATTATTAATGGTTGTTGTTTGCTAAAATTATCTCTACAAGCTAATACAAATTACGGCGCAAGCATAATTAAAGTTAACTGTGCTCACAAAGGTTTTTGCTTGTACAAATTTGCGAATATTCTTATTTTAGTAGAGGTACGAATCTTTGTCAACAGTTCGCTAGAAGAAGTACATGGAAAAGGGGGGAACATTTTGCCAGTTATTCTGTTGCCAGATACTATCTGCGTGGAACTGTTATTGTGCTGCGGTATATAAAGGAAAATATTTTTTTAGAAATGACAAGGCAAAAATATAAATCATCTAACTATACCTCTGAGTTGAGCGCAGTGGAGTATTGGGCTGTAATTTGGACTCTTCATGTTCAAATAGCTATGTAGCATTGTGCTGTTATGAGTAAGCGTGCTATTTACTATCTACTGAATCTTTGCTTGTCCAGTTACGCATGTCTTTCAAAACATATAATTTGAAAGCAATAGGTAGTACGTTCGATCCCTGCACGTCGGAGTATTTCTGTAATTCTAATATTTTACTAATATTACAAATATCAAAGTTTGTTGGTCTGTTGCTCAATCACGTCGATACGACTGAACGGATAGGACATATTATATACATTTATTTCCATCTGCTTATAGGTGTCACTTCCTAAAAAGTAATTGAAGCTATTTGTTTACTATTTATTATAAGTTTACACTTCACCTCTCATCACACCTGATGTTTTGCGACAAAGCGGTATATAATAAAGTGTCTTTACCTAAAAGAAACTGATTCACTTTCGATTTGAAGACACCAAGATTGTAACGATTGACAAAAAAAAGGTCTTACAAAAACTTTTTTAGTTTCTTGTCTCATGCTTGCAGAACACCGTCCGCGTGTTTAGCGTCGTCTCGGCTCGTGCCGTATCTCGCTCCGCTCGCAGCAATTAAGCCCCGTATAGTCTGTGTGAACGAGCCGATAGCGATCCGTGTATACGCCGTCTTACATCGACCCAGGGACAGACTTAGGGAGATTTATTTAGCTTAATGCCCCAGAAACGCATTATTTTCACAAAAGATCTTGAAGAGACAGAGTCTAAAGAATTTGAGTGCTGTTTAATAGTTTACATTATCTAAGGTATTGTGTTTGAAGTGAAAACTTCATTTGGCGCACCACACACAGGTCGTAGGTGAGGCTCGTCACGCTCTGAGGTGAAAGACTCGATTGGGTGAACTCGGCACCGCCGAGTTAACACGGGGCTAGAAACATACAGTCAAAATGAACAGAATGTTTATTTCTATGCGGGATGATTGTGTGCAAAATAATGTAAAATGATTCAATGACATGTTTTTAATGTAATGAGACGAAATAAATTTATGAATGATTAATTGTATTACGAGTTTATTATATACTTGAAATAAATTAATTTAGTATTATTATTATAAAAACCTAAACCTAGATCGCCGTCGTCTGTGGGACGGAGCTCAAACTACCGGTGGATAGGGTTCTTGACGATGATGATCGCCTTCTGCATCTGACCCTTGATCCACCCATCTAGCGAATATCTCTTAAGATGTTGGTCGAGGTTTTACGCTATACGTCCGTTCGCCAAGACAACTATCGGGACTGTGATCGTAGAACCAACACCCCACATCCCGGTAACTTCATGAGCCAAGTCAGGGTGCTTGCTAAGCTTAACCTTCTTGACTTTTACAAGGTTCTCGATAATGGGTGATCCTTGTAAATAACATTATTAAATAATTAAATGAAACTCAATAGGGGTTTTGTTTAAGCGTCGCTAAACCCCCAAATTCCTGTTCTTCTATATCTATACTAATATTATAAAGAGGAAAGATTTGTTTGTTTGTTTATTTGTAATGAATAGGCTCCGAAACTACTGGGCCGATTTCAAAAATTCTTTCACCTTTGGAAAGCTACATTATCCCCGAGTAACATAGGCTATATTTTTTTTTAAAAATTAGGAATCCTTACTAAAATTCCAATAATGTAACATAAGGTGTAAAAAAAAGACCTGAAAAATTCCTTACGTCGCGTGCGCTGCGAAAACTATTGATGATAGAACAAAATCATTTACTACGACTTTGCAGAACTCATCATTATCTACAAAAAGTGTCGCGACAGCATATGTCTAAATGTTATTATGTCACAGTAAGCAGTTTTTTATTCTAAAATATTAATTTATATATGCCGCCTCTTGAAAAGGCTCTTCATTTGTACTTTGTACCTTGGTATTAATCCTTATCAAAATAAATTACTTTATATTCAAGATGGCTTTAATACCTTTTTATAATTTTTTACATTTCATTCGGAAGATATCACTAGTTTAAAAATGCAAGTATTAGAAAAAAGTCGCGTGGTTGTCGCTCACCTCGCTCAGCTAGCCAGCATGCGATGTAGGCTCCATGTAAGCGTCACTGGGGTACGGGGGGGGGAGTCAATGTAATAATAGTTATTTGTTATACAAGAGTGCAAAGTTAATTTTTAACCGCGTGCTCAATTTTGATGACCGAGCAAGCGAAGGATTCTAAAATTGAATCACGAGCGCAGCAAGTGATTCAAAATTAGAATCCTGAGCGTAGCAAGGAATCAAAAGAGCACAAGGTGAAAAATCTTTGCACTCGAGTGCAACACGTAACTTTTCATTCCACGTCAGCGAGGAAATGACTAAATGCAAATTTTTAAATATTTTCGCGCTAAGCAAATAAAAAAAAATTAAGTACACCAAGGAGGTTCCGAGTCTG
This sequence comes from Ectropis grisescens, assembly GCA_017562165.1. NCBI lineage: Eukaryota > Metazoa > Arthropoda > Insecta > Lepidoptera > Geometridae > Ectropis > Ectropis grisescens. The sequence goes on along the minus strand of CM029794.1, from coordinate 17,213,980 downwards.
AGTTTTTAACATATTAAAAAACAATGTATGATGCATTCGGCACCAAGGAGGTGGAAATAAATAGGTTGAATTATGTTTTGAATTCAAAACCTCAGTACACACGATGTTCTAAATTCAAATTTACTTTAACCTCTAGAGGGTAAAAACGACTTTTGCGCCCTGATATCGAGGAGCAAAAGTATTCTTTCCGAGCTGGTGGGATGAAAAATAAATTGCCGCGCGGACTCGCGCGATCGGCTCCCTACGCAGCGGTCGTGTGCGTGATCGTATGATTTTAGCTTGAAAAAAATTTGAATTCGTTTCGTAGGTAAATAAGTGTAATAACTGCTTATAGGTTTATGGGTATTTCTGTTCAGCAAAAATTTAGTAAAAGGTAGTTTTCTAAGCCCATATTTTTAATTTTCTTTCAATAAGTACCTACTACTTACCTGATAATAACTATTATATTTTAATTATTCAAACAGCTTAGTACTTCATATAGTTCAATATGCAAAAATTTAGTAAAAGCCTGTTTAATTATTTATTTCCTTCTATTTTTCATTTTATAATGCCCAAAAATGCCAAAAAGATCAAGATCTCAACTTTCTAAACATAGTTCCCAGGCGAGGGCAATAAAAATACGGTGTAATGAGGAATCTTCATCAGAAACTGAAAATGGCCTTGCAAGTCGGAGAGAATACGCGTCGCAATCGCGTGTCAAGTATCGAGCGTTCGCAGCGGCTTGCTGAACAAAATTTTATCACTGGCCCAGCAGCTGGTCAACTAGCTCATATATACCGAGGATACCGATGATTCCAACTGATCTGCCAATCCCTTTTAAACGACTTCAGTTTCCGGTGAAATCATCTTTCGCGTTAACTATTAACAAGTCCCAGGGCCAAACCTTCGAATTATTAGGGATCGACCTACGAAAATAATGTTTCACTCATGGCCAACTGTATGTTGGCCTATCACGTGTCGGAGCTCCTGAAAATCAATTTATTTTGCTGCCACAAAATAAAACTACTTCAAATATCGTTTACAGGGAAGCTCTGACTCACTAAAACTAATGGCTTTTGTTTTGTAAATAATATAATATATGTATAAAATTTTAAAATAAAAAATTACAAAAAAAAACATTACTAAAAAATATTCATAAAAAAAATTCAAACTTCCTTTATAATATTACTTTTTTTTTTAAACCCGGTACAAAAAAAAGGGTGTATGTGTGTGTATATGTACCCGTGCGAAGCCGGGGCGGGCCGCTAGTTTGTCATAAAAGGCCCCACATCATCCGGAGTACATCTCTGGAGAGCCATAATATATTACATGAGCCCATTCTATTATGTATGTACAAAGTTTATAATATAGTCTGGATGTAGATTGAGAATGTCTGTAGGTTTTAGGGTAAGAGCTAAACGATGTATTCTTAGGGTCAGCGCAGACAGAACGGACCGAAGCGGAGAGGATTTTATCAAAGCACTTGAAAGTAAATTTTAAAATTATTACCATAAAGTTCATAAATGCCGCGCGAGGATTTCTACGTAAAATAAAACAGTACCTAGAAGGCTAGATACCTAATTAACTTCTTGGTCAAAGCGCTTATGAATGACCCAAAAACTGATGAAGCTCCATAGGTTGTCAAAAGTTTACCAATAGACTTTATTTTAATAATCAGTGCAATGTGTGTTAATATTTACTACAGATATTATCTATATACAATTTTCATACTGAACTGTTTTGTGTGTAAATGAAAAACTAACAATTTATTGATCTTTTTTTAATCAATAATAGGTTTGCCTTTGACCACCATCTAGTCTTTTTTTTAAAATATAATTTAGAGTGACGAGACAAACTAGACATGTTTTTTTTTATTTTTTTAAATAAATGGTAACGAGACGATCCCGACATGTGCCCGGAGGGTAAGCAACATGCCAGCCACATAACAACACAGCGACACGCAGCTATTGGAACATGAAGAGTCCAAATCATTACCTAGCACTGCACTGCGCTCGTACCCCAGAGATCTAAGATGTTAATCTCTAAGCCCTGTAATTTCTCTGGTAACATTGCCCTTCAAACCGGAACACAGTAATGTTTGCACATTACTGCTTGGCGGTAGAATAACTGGCAAAGGTGTGGTACTTCCCCAGGTGGACTCAACTAAGAGTCTTACCACTACTAAGTACAAGTCTGATATTAAGAGACGATGCTGTCCAAGATAGAGCGCGTTATAGGACAAATCGATTCTAGAAACTTGAACACACTCAATACAAATCCATCATTATACCATTTTTATATACCTCAATTTTCATCCTTAGTAGGGTAATTCTCAGTAAAAAATTTATGGATTCAAACTTGGCGTATCAAAAAATTTGGTAAATATTTTGAGATATTTCCAACGTCACAAACAGTTTATTCTTTGTAGTTAAAAAAATCGTGTCACCAAAGTAGATCTCAGGACTTACCAGTTTATAACAACGCCTGTGGACAAACAATAGAACTAATATTTCAAGTTTTTTTTTAAAGGGGCAGAGCAAAACTTAAAAACATTGAGAACTACACTACATACCTAACTACTTACACTAAGCACACCTGAATTATCCATAGACAAATGAACGTCTACAGATAATCAACATTTTCAATTCAAGCCCATTCAAGATTTCAAGTAAAAACAATGCCAATATTTTATAATGGAAAGCACTTAATCACACAACATAGGGTTGATGACAAAAAAAATTAGTCCACCAAATAGTTTATAAACATTACTCTACTTTTTAGGGTTCCGTTGCCAAATGGTAAAATACTGGACCCTTATATCACAGCCACTTTTCTCTGAAGCTATAAGAATTAAACTATTGAAACTTGGTAAGTAGATGTATTCTGTAAATCGCATTAAGATTTTCATACCATTGTCCCATTCTGAAACTGAAACTCAAAGGTTTTTTTCCATAAAACCATACGTGTGAGTTATCTGTGGATAGGTCTTCAAAAATGATATTGAGGTTTCTATATTTTTCTTTCTAAACTGAATAGTTTGCTCGACAAACTCTTCGAAAGTGGTAAAATTTGTGTCTCCCCCCTCCCCTGTAAGTTGTAAAATAAGAGAATAAGAAATAAGAGAAAAACAAAACCAAAAAAAGTTAAAAAAGTGCGTCGATTAGATCCAGTGTGGGACGCTACGCACTTGGGTCGCACCATCCATACTCCGGCAGCAGCAGCGGAGACGGCAGCAACTAAAAAGCGCCAGAAATACGCGGCTATGAAGCCGCAGTACATTTTTGTTCAGGTGGCCGTAGAGACTATGGGCAGTTGGGGAGCTGATGCGAAGGATTTAACCCGGGAGATTGGGCGTCGTATATGTGACTCCCGCTCTGGCTTGTTCCTGAGGCAGAGGATAGCAATCGCTATTAAGCGAGGCAACGCAGCCAGCGTTTTGGGTACATTTGCACCAGGAACTAACTAAATTTCAGGGTGGGTTATTTTAGTTTATGGCCCTGTATGTGACGTGATGTGTATTATTTAAAATTTTAATTTAATTTTCTATAAAGATTTTAATCCTACTTGTATAAAAAAAGTTATGATGTACATTATTACGTAAACTTTCAACGAAAATTGGTTTGAATGAGATTTAGTAAGTAGTTTTATTTTAATATATTCATAAATTTGACAAAGATGCATTCCTTGGAAGTTTCGAGTGACGTGACTTTCTACAATTTTTAAGAAGAAGTGACACAACTCACGAAAATAAAATGTTCGGCAGCCACACGAGTGAAACAACGGAATGCTATTAATTTTCAAACGCCAATTGATTTTGTTACAAGTTTCTGAGTGTGGCTCCCTCATTGCGAGACTTTTGCATCAGTTGCTGTGTAATCTTAGTAAAGGCACGTGTACATTATTCCAACGCACGTCGAAGTGTAAACGCTTGCCGAAGTGTCACGCGCGTTTAGGGTTATCCTATGGCGTTAAGCGACAGCGGTTAGAATAAAAATTCTCGATAGAATTATATGGATGAAACCAAAGAGTTTACATAATATATGAGTAATATATGAGTAACGTATAGAGTTAGAACAAACGTTTTACACCGAAAGCACGGGTCTGATCGCTCTTGTCTTGTCGCTCTTGTGGAAGTGTCATACTTTTGTCGCGGCTCATCACTCTGTTGCCATAGCTAACACCTCATCTGCTTACAATTGGTACAAAGAAACCGTGCGAAAAAACTTGATGTATTTACTTATTCTTCATCTAAGGATGAAACTAATTAATTTTAGTTTATCGCATTTTTCTTTATGTAGTACGGGGGTTAATTACGAATAATTCATTGTTTAAATCTTTAAATACCTTGACGTTTCGGACACGATAAGACCATGTCCACCACGTTTCTCGTGACCACGGCGGTTGTCACGCTGCCGAAACGTCGAGGTATATATAAACAATGAATTATTCGTGATTAAGTCCCGAACTATATAAACATTATGTGTTTTTTTTTTTTTTTTTTTCTTTTTTATTTAAATTATCCACTCCACAGACTCCGGGGTCCGTGATCTTTGTCATTACAATAATCTTTTTTTTTTACATTTCTTGGATAAGGAGGAAAATAGAAGGGATTTGGGTACATTTAAAATCTAATTCTAGTGCTCGTCTGTAGAGCCGATCACTACCAGTTGGGATTCCGCTAGTAATCGACTCGACATCGAGTGTTTGCCTAATTGCCTTTTGACATTTGCCTAAGCTGCCTCCTCCCGGCCCAGAGCCTCCACAACGGCCGCATTTCTGTCCCTGATGGCCATCTGTGGGTTGAAATCGCGGATGGTCTTCGATGATGCAGCCCACGCTCGCCGCACGAACCGACCGATGGCGTCGTCGGTGTCGTCAGCGTAGTATGTGAAGGTCCCGTGTGCCGTGAGATTGCAACTACCGCATGGGGCACGCTCTCGTGCAGCTTCATGTTTGCCTTGGTTTTGATTACGATTACCGACTCGTATGTTGTCCCTGAGCTTCATGGATGGTAAGGATGCGTGACCCGGTGCCTGACCCATAACCCTGGTTTGTCAGGGTCTCCTTCTCCTCTTGAGTGTGAACTAAGAAGAGGGTGTTTGGTTGGGTGTTGGGTATTTGCGCTCCCTTATATCTTCTCTGCTCTAGGGACTTTATACGGGACGCTGAGGAGTACATACCGGAGTATATTTCCCTCAGTGCATATGCGACGTCCATTGGGTTTCGATGTGTGCAGAGCAACTCCTGGCTGATCTTTGTTACCAGGTTCGGGCGATGATACCTCATTTCGAAGAGATTTTCCCTGTCGATATAAGGCAACTGATTGACGTCTCCAATGAGGACAATTTCGCCAACACCAGACAGCCTTGAAGCCATCACAATGGCTCCAAAATGGTTCATGAGAGCTTCGTCCACCATGAGGCGGCTGAAACTTTCTCTACCGAAACCATTTACCAGAGCAGAAGCCATGGTTCGCACTCTGGTTTTGACCAGGTTTCCGATTCGGTGCGATAGCTTTTCTCTTAGATCTTTTGCTGCCTCAGTTGTTGTAGTAATGATGGCGTCCTTGTCCACGTCGAAGTGTCTAATCACCCATGTTGTTTTCCACATCCTGGAACTCCGTTGACCCACTGTATTCTCGGTACCTCCCAATTTTCCCAATCTGCTTTGACGTTTCCGTTCCCTTCGATGGTCTTGGCCATCTCTAGGATCTTATCGTCCAGCATAATCTTGGTGCATCGGGCAGTAACTACAATTGGGTCGTTTGGTGGTGTCGCATAAACAGGCACTCCCGCGCGCTCTGTCTCTCTCTCGTTCAGTGTCACGAAGCCATTTTCTGCACTGTAAGCTGCCATATACTGTCCTGTCATGGTTCCCTTGATGACCCGGAAGTGACATTATTGTAAATGGCTGCTTCGGCCTCCCAGTTTCGCCTTTAAAAGGCTTTCACTTCCTAGCCTATAGGACTGCATGATGTTTTCGCAGGTCTTGAGGTTGACTTGTTGTGTCGCGCTCAGTGTGGCTATGAATTCGATGAAGGCGTTACGTGCATGGCTCCGCGGCTCCAAAGCCGTGACATAGCGGGGCAGTTCAACCTGTCCCATGTCGGCTCTCGTTCGGGCTGTTTGTTGCTGTGAAGCTGCTTTGGGGTCTTTGACGTCGAGGGGTGATGAATGGGATGTGATTCGGGTACGCTCCTTGCCGCTGCGTTGAAAGCAGTCACGAACGCCGTGTTGGTGCCTCGGCTGCCAGTTAGATTGGCTGAGGCTTTTTCGCGGCTGCCCTCTGCTGTACTCTTTCGGAGCCGGTTTGGATGGTCGAACTAGGAACAGGATGTCCCCTGCTGTCAGTTGCATTTGTTTGGTCGTGCGAAGGGGTTCTGAGGAAGCTCAGATTTTCCCCCTGTCTTCGTATACGACAACCTCATGATGTTTAGAGGCCTCAATGCAACCCAGCCGGTCTGCGACTCTCGCTCTTGAATATTCGATTGCCATCGCATCCACGCTTATCACCCGGGTGTTTCACCTGCATTTCTGCTCAGATGTGCGAGCAGCGCACTTGCCTGTGTGAAAGGCGTCCGACCTTCCGAGTACTCTATTAGTGCAATCGTTTTGTTCTTCGATCGCACCAACCGAAATCGGTGGCCGTCTAACTCGCACACCGGCATGGCGTCGTAGGTTTTCCGCTTCATCGTGACTTTTGCGGTACTCCCATTGAGCAGGCGAGACAATCCAGGCGACAAACGGGCTCGTTTCCGTTCCCAAGCGAAGCAAAAGCTTATTCCGAATCTTTCTTTGTTGCTGTCCATGAAGAGAGCCACTCCGCGGATACGGATCCCTGCTTCTCCTCGGTCTGCGTTCTCCAGTAGTTGTTTGACGGAGATGCTCTTCGAGGAGCTATGTTGAGCGGGAACCGCATGCCGCGCGGCGTCCACAGACAGCGGGGCAGAGTGTGGTGGTGATGGGGGGCGCGTATTTGATTTAGTGGAGTTTCTCATGGCCGCTATGCGGAATGAGCTCTCCATGAAGGACAGGAGCCGTGTTCTGTTATCTGGATCTACTAAGATGTTGTGGAGATCCGAGACAACCAGTCTTCTGTCGATCATAGATTCGAGCTCATGTCTTGCGACCATGAATCGGGGACAATCGACTAGCACGTGCCAGATCGTTTCGGGTTGGTCGGGGTCACACTCGCATGCTGGACTGCTCTTGAGCTTAAATCTGTACAGGTAATCTGCTATTCCTCCGTGTCCCGTCAACGCTTGTACCTGGAAGGGAGTCAGTTTCGTGGTTCTCATCACCCGATATGCGTTTGCTATATCAGGAGGAACGTCTGGGTGACTTTTCCGGTGTCCGAGGTCTCATATCGATCCTGCCATTTCTTGACCGATTCTTCGCGGATTTTCCTTTTGACGTAGGACAAGGGGATCCTCTCGTAGTCCCTGGGTGACTCCGTGAGTGCCGCCGATTTGGCCAATTCGTCGGCTCTTTCATTGCCGATGGTGCCAACATGCGCTCTCACCCAAAAAGACGAAGAGATCTCCTTCAGCATTTATCTGTTCAATGTTTTCCTTTACGCACTTAACCAAGGGGTGGCTCGTTTTGGGTTACTTAGCAGTTCGAGTGAAGATCAGGAGTCACTCAGGACATTGACTTCTGGGTCCTTGCTCTTTAACGCCATTTGAGTTGCCCGGTACAGAGCATAAAGTTCCGATTGAAAGACTGTGCATTCGGAGTGGAGCTTGAAGGTCGAGTTCTTGACCTCTCTGCCATTCTCCCACCATGTTAGAGCAGCTCCAACTTTACCTTCAATTTTACTGCCATCAGTATAAATTTGAGGCCCTTGTGGAAGATTGGAGGTGTCTTCTAGGAGCTCGTACTCTACGGATAACTGCGTGGACGGATGGGGTTGGTCTAGGCAGTTAACATTCTGTTCGAGCTCCACTTCTGGTGGAAGGTAGTCTTGGGAGAGGTTCTTTTTTACTCTGTACAAATTTGCCGCTTCCTGTATTCTCAGATCCAGGGGGAGCAGGCCGAAAAGGGCAAGTGATGCTTTCAGAGAAACAGTACGGTACGACTTACAGATTTTCTGGGCAAAACCTCTTTGGATAGCGTTCAACTGAGACTTGTTTTCCTCGAGGTCTGCCGCTTGCGCCCATACACTTGAGGCATACATGATGATAGGTTCCACCACCGCGACGTAGATAGTTCTCGTGATTTCGCCATTTAATCCCCAGTTCACCTTTGCTGCACATGCGAGCTGTCTATAAATGTTCGCCACTTTTTACATTGGGCGGTCACATGTGCTTTAAAGTTGAGCCGGCGATCGATCAGTAGGCCTAGCAGTTTAACTTCCTCGACCAGATTTAGCCGGACGCCGGACATGACTATGTTTGGAGTTTCGTATTTCAACTTTTTTGTGAAAAGCATCGCGTTGGTTTTATGCGCTGCAAAGTTGAGTTTGTTAGTGTTACCCCATTGCACTGTCATGCTCAGCGCCCTGCTCGCCTGCTGTTCGATGATATTCGAGTTGCCTGTAAACACGAGAACGACGTCGTCTGCGAACGCTTGACAGTACACTCCCTCTGCTTCTAGCATTCGCAGTAACGAGTCTAGGATCACATTCCAAAAGGTCGGTCCGCAGATGGACCCTTGGACGCATCCCTTGGTTGTTTCCTTCTCGTAGACTGCTCTTGCATAGTTGACCTTGATTTTACGGTCGCTGAGGTAAGAGTTTACCATGTCGTAGAGGTTTGTTTGGCACCTCTTCTTCGCTAATTGATTTTTGAGGGTGGGCCACCATGCATTGTCGAAGGCGCCTTCTATATCCAGGGAGATTAAGAGTACGATATCTTACATTATGTGTTCAAATCGCGAAAGATGAAAAACAATATCGTATTTTTGTTAGCTTTGAGTAAGAATTAATCTAATTGTATACGAATTAATTAATTACTTGCTGGTAATTTGTATGTGTAATTTCACTTTACGTACTCTTAGAACTAGACATTATGTATTAATATTAAGAAGTGTAACAATGAATATATATATAAATAAAATAAATAAATAAACTTGCAGTGTTTAACGGGCTTACCTGCGTAGTTCCCGTTCCCGCAATTTTTTCGGGATAAAAGTTTAATGTGGTTTTCCAGACTACAAATATATCTATATTCTGAATTTCACCCTGATCTGTTCCAACATATCGACGTGACTGACCAACAAGCAAGTAGCGAGCAAACATTGACATCTCTATATATAAAAACGTTATGTTGGGTTGTGTACGCTTCAAAAACTTAAAAGTTCTGCACCGATCGAGCTGAAATTTTACAATGATATACAATCCGCATCAAGGATTCTAATTCTAATTCAGGGTGGGAGTGATAGACCTGCACTGACGTCCCGCTAGGGGTGTATTGTGCACTTCCCCCCGGCCAGCCTACCCAAACCAGCCTAGTTCTTTAAAGTAGCGGAGCACGGCCTTGGGGCGCTGGCATACTAGTTCCACTCCCATTTCGTCAGATGTTGTTTCACTACATACTTTATTTGGAGTTCCTTCAAAGAATTCCGATTCTAATCTTATACTTTTAGTGGCCTCACAGCGTAGCAGCACGTGCTCCACAGTTTCAATCTCCCGCAAACAGCCTCTGCACAGGGGACTGTCCGTAGATCCTATTTTGTGAAGATAGTAGTTTAACTCGTAGTGACCTGTGATTAAACCTATCATAAGATCTGATCTTGATAGATTTAGAAATTTATTAGTAACTTTTCTATCTATCAATGGGAACACCGCTTTTGTGTGTTTACACTTTATGGAGTTTTCCCAAAGTTTTTGCTGTTCTCTTTCTATTTGTAGACATAGCAGGTTCCGCGTTTCTGAAGCAGTAGGCTTACACAATTCTGCTATGTCGCCCTGATGTTCTTTGCTCCCGCTTTGGCAAGTAAATCTGCTTTGGCAAGTAAATTTTTTATTTCCTTGACATATATTGTGGCTTTGGGTCCACTCCACTGTAACATTATAATTAAGTGCAAGACACTGTAGGGTGGAGTGGCACTCCGCAATCACTTTGGACCTGGTTGTGCATCAAGGATTGTTTTTATCTAATTTTTGCATCACAATGTGCCACAGCGAAGCGTGGCAGGGTACAGATAGTTTATAATAAATTGGAAATAATAGGATAAATATGTATATTATATTATACGTAACTCTGTATTATGTAGATTTGAGTAGGATATAGAATATGTCGTAGAATCTAGTATATTTTTAGTAAAGTTTGAGTAGTGAGGTTGTAGGGGATCTTTGGATCTACTAAACTGATTTTGATATTCGGCTTCGGATTACGGCTATTCCTTGATATGTTGTTGATTACTAGTTTGAGGAGCGACGTCATTATTTTTATTCCTGAAAATCTATGTTATGGCAGTTATACTACCGCCAAGCAGTAATGTGCAAACATTACTACGTTCCAGTTTGAACAGCAATATTAACACAGAAATTATAGGGCTTTGAGATAAAATATATTGGGTTTCTTAGTGATCGGCGCAATGCAGTGCTAGATAATGATTTGGACTTTTCATGTTCCAATAGCTGCGTATCACCGTGCTGTAATGTGGCAGGTTTGTTGCTTACCATCAGGTACATGTCCTGCTCGTCTCGTCACTATACTAAAAAGAAAAGATAAAATTCAGCATGAACGAAATAAGCGCTAGTGAAACTTTGTCGAAACCAAATAAGTATGAAAAACATAAAAAGCCAATGCCAAAGCGAAAATCGACGAAGCTCAAAAGCTGGTATGAATTGTCACTATTCAATTCTCATTCCCCCCCCTTCTTTGCATTGAAATAGGAGCTAGTGATAACCTACAGTTTACCGAGACAGCCGACACTATCTGTTGGTGTAAATTCTACTTGACTGCTTTAGTCTTACGCTAGGGACGCTCGGAATTGTTTATCGTAGACAGAGGATAGGAATAAAAATAATTGGTACGTGTTGTAATAGTAGTCGTTATAGCATTATTCTATAAATTACGTTCTAGATAATTTGATCACTAGTTAGTTTGATTTGGGTTAGTATGATACTTAGTACCTACCTGGTTGACCGAGCTTTGCTCGATCGATTTATCGTCCCCGAAACCTCCTGTATACATAATTTCATAAAAATCGTTCGAGCCGTTTCCGAGATTCAGATTATATATATATATATATACCTACAAGAATTGCTCGTTAAAAGGTATAATATTACACGATCACTTGATGTTGCACAAACAAGTTTTGTCTAAGTCGGATCTGCATCATAGATTTAATAAGTAAAACTCAGACAAAGAAGAAGTTAATGGATCAGGTTTTTCCGCAAGGTTCTTTTGTAGCTTTGTACCAATCGTAAGCAAATGAGGTGTATGTTAGCTATGGCGATAGAGTGATGTGCCGCGACAAAAGTATTCCAGACACCAGTAGACACTTCCATAAGAGCGACAAGACAAGACTGATCAGACCCGTGCTTTTGGTGTAAAAAGTTTATTTTAAATCTATATGTACTATGTATATGTAAACTCTTTGATCTGTACAAATTATAGGACCGAAATTTAAAATTAGAATGCAAACAACATAAATATTACATGGAGCAATTATTAACAACCTGACAGATTGGCAACTTGGCTCTAGGAAGCCTGAACTAAATGTTTGGAATGTGGTGTAAAATTAAGCAGACCGGTTTTCATGTTCAAATATGTACTGTATTCGTAATTACTTAAGGCCGTATGACACGAGATAAAACAATCCTAATTTTTGTAATTAAAATTTATAAAAAAATGACGTGAAATGAACTCAAAGAGACAAGATTGCCAATCAGCGGGATATTCCACCAACAAGTCGGGCACGCTTCCGACTGGTAGTTGGTTTAATAATGTACGTTATCTCTAGAAATTCATCACACTATTTATGATTTATTTGTACCTAGCTCAATACGGCAGTGAAATTTTTATTGTAGTTTTATTAATAAGTCTTACTCTTATTGATGTACAAAAAAGTCTATTAATATTGCATTGTTTGCATATTATATTCTGTAAAATAGTGAAATTGTTATGGAGTAACAATTTCACTATGTGCACCTATTCCAAAAAGGTTTTATTCTTAGCAATTACTAATCCAACCTTCTTTCTGGAGGACTGTCAGGAGAGAAAACACATCATTATAATTCCATACTTTTTTGAATGTTCAAAAATAAAACTGCAAGGAGTATAACGATCCAATTTTAAGTCCGGTTTAAAATTATCTCTACATTCGAAATTCGAATGAGACAGCCCTACATACAAATGGTGGAGATGTGTGAGGTCAGTAAGAGCTTCCACTACAAAACTTTCACGACTTTGAGTCTTATTGTTGTATGCATAGGATTTACAATCTTCGCCATCGTTGTATTACCAAACTTTTTACCGTTAACCAATAGCAGCACTAATGCATTGTCGTAACATTCGGAAGTAGTTAGGTGAGATGTAATATAGTTCATATATTTTGACACGAGATTTGTTATTATTGTACTGTCACCTTTAGTTGTTGAGTTTCAGTTTAATTTTATGATTTACGATTTCGACTGCACTGCGGGTGAAGGCATTTTTTTAAATAATGTTGTCTTTTTTTTCGTTTTGGCTGGGCCCGCTGTATTATACGTTGTATTTACCTATTTAGCTACGAGTATATTCAATTTAAATTTCAGAGCTTACAACTTTCTAAGTACGTCTTTCGAAAGCAAGAACCAATTTTGTTAAGCGGATTTGTTTAAGTTTTTCCGAATTTTGAATTTTACTCGTGCGCTTGAAATGTAGAGAAGTTCTGCAATGAAACAGACATTTAACTTTAGAGCATTATTGATTATTACTTATTGTAGTTAAAAACTTAGACGCTCGTTAACTGCCCTTAGTTAATTCCGAGGTATTATACTATTAGAACATTATATTTTAAGAAAACAAAATTTAAGTCTTCAAAGTCTTGAACATCGCCGCAAAATTGCTAGGTTATCGGATTTTTATCGGATACACTTCGGAGAGTGTGCAGCTGATCTGCATGATCTTATACCACCTTGCCCTTTTTTCTATCGTACTTCTCGTAGCTCGAAGAAGTGGCACCGTTTCATGGTGGATATTCCAAAGACAAGGACAAAGAGGTTTGACTCTACGTTTGTGATAAGAACGTCTATGGAATGAGTTGCCTGAGTGGGGTTTTCCCGATAGTTATAATCTTGGTGTCTTCAAATCGAGAGTGAATCGGTTTCTTCTAGGTAAACACGCTCCATCGTAGACCGCATCGTCGCTTAACATCAGGTAAGATGGCGGTCAAGTGCAAACCTATATAAGTTAAAAAATAATTTAAGAAATGTAATGATATTTTTTTTACTCACTAATCTCCGTTTCATGACACATAACGCAATGAATAGGACAGTAAGTGTCAAGAAACGGACTAGGAACCAATTTAATACATTGTGCTATATAAATACTCAAGATTTCACAAATTCTTTGCTTTTACACAATAACTATGACTTGAACAAATCAACAACATCTCACCGAATATGATTTCGAAATTGTATTATGCATGTTGATGCAGCTGAGCGAATGAACTGCCCTTTTTAGGGTTCCGTAGACAATTCGCATAATACGGGACTCTTATCGATTCGTCATGTCTGTCTGTCCATCCATACGTCACAGACACTTTTCTAAGTAACTATAAGAACTATACTACTGAAACTTGGCTTACAAAAATCTTAATGCGGTAATCTGTGAACCGCATTAAGATTTTCGTACAAAAAATAGAAAATAACAATTTGGGGGTGTCCCATACGTACGAGTAGAACTGAAGCTCAAATATTCTTTTCCATCAAAACCAAACGTTTGGGTTATCTATGGATTAGGTCTTCAAAATAATATTGAGGTTTCTAGCACATAGCTTGCGCAAGAGACTCTTCAAAAGTGGTAAAATGTGCAACCTGTAACTTCTAAAATAAGAGAATGACAAACAACGATTTTCAAAGATGACAAATTAAAAAAAATATTAATGTAAGCTTTTTTTTTAATAAAGAGTGACGAGACGATCAGGACATGTGCCTGATAGTAAGCAACATGTCTGACACATAACAGCACAGTGACACGCAGCTATTGGAACATGAAGAGTCCAAATCATTACCTAGCACTGCACTGCGCTCGTCACCCAGAGATCTAAGATCTTATACCTCTAAGCTCTGTAATTTCTCTGGAAGCATTGCCCTTCAAACCGGAACACAGTAATGTTTGCATATTACTGCTTGGCGGTAGAATAACTGGCAAAGGTGTGGTACTTCCCCAGGCGGACTCTGCCAAGAGTCCTACCACTACAACTTACTTAGCTTTCAACGAAAATTGGTTTGAATGAGATTAAAGTAAGCAGTTTTATTTTATACGTCATAAATTGAAGTATTGTTAAAACACTGATTAAAGTAACAACGAACTACAAAAACTTTTGTATTATGTTACTTGCTGCTACGGCAGCCTTCATGGGCGAGTCCGACTCTTGACCACTTTTATTTTAATAGGTACCTACTTCGTCCACAGCAGACTCTATTATCTATTCCTAATTTATTATTCACTAGCAACGCCCCGGGGTTTTACCCGCGTAGTTCCTGGTCGCTACATATTTCGGGGATAAAAAATGGCCTTTAATATAAGCAAGTTTGTCCAGACTATAATCTACCTATATCACAAATTTCTGTCCAAACAGTTTATATCCAAACACTGTCGGTTATGCTAATAAACGCTTGACACACCGAGGTAACTATATTACACCAAACGACGAAAACCAACAAACTTAACTTTGCGATCGGGGTTTTGGCCGTTTTTTTTGCCGAAGCGTAAACAACTGACTCCGGTAACCTGACACCCGTTTTCCCGCTAAAATTGCAAACGCGAGTCGCCGCCAGGGTATCAAGTGGCTTAGTGATATAATAGGATTTATTATTCATTGTAAAAAATAAACTGCCTGGCCTGGCCTAGCTGGCCTGGTGGCTTAGTTGGTAGTACGTCTGCCTGCGAAGCCGTGGGTCGTGGGTTTGATCCTCACCTAGTGCAAATGTTTGTGTGATGAATTCAAATATTTGCACTATGCCTGGGCGTTTTCTATGTATAATAAGTATGCATTTAAAAATATATAAGTATTATATCAGCTATCTGGCTTCCATAGTACAAGCTTTGCTTAGTTTGGGGGCAGATGGTGTTGTGTGTGAAATGTCCCCCAATGTTTATTTATTTACATTTATTAAACTTAAAACAAAGTAAGCACGTGTACCCCAGGTGAACTGAGGTCTAAAATAACAATATGCTGCAAAATTGAAGTTATCCCCAGAAACAGCTTCGTTTTCGTGGCGTGAAATTTGTCCACTGCATTTGCATAGGCACCAGCTGTTTCCGGGCGATTCTACCGTCTGCTTCGAATACTCTAACGTAGAATGAATATTACTGCTAATATTATTATAAATTAATGAGAAAGTCTATATGTCTGTATTCAAGTGTTTGTTACTTCTTCAAGCTTAAAAGTTACGGCTGGTCTACTCGGGAGAACGGTGACTTCCGATTCGGAGACCCCGGGGTCAAATCCCACGTGCACCACTGTCTTTTCGAAGCCATGTGCGTAATGCTGCTAACTTTAAAACGGTGAAAGAAAACACCGTGATGAAACCGACGTGTACCTAGAATCTTTCGAAGTCATATGTCATTCACCAACCTGCACTGGGCCAGCGTGGTGGATTATGGCCCTGATTCTCTCCTTGCGAGCTTTCTCTCGCATGATCTTAGATTGAACATTGTAAGCTTTTATTTATTTTATTAGTAGACGTTTGGTTATACTGTTTCATTAATAATGCCTTTGACATTCATATTTAATAGACATTTTTTTTAATACTGTAGGTATATTAATTGACATAATTCATTCATTCATTTGACAACATTATTCTTTACCTTGTTATAAATTACTTACTAGTTTGACATTTCTGATTAATGTTATAACAATGTTAAATTGGCCATTGAAAGATGAATACTTTGACTTTGAATGAATTTAAAAAACACTATGTAATATACTGTCTAAAGACACTTGGGTGATTGAGAAGAATCTAATGATATCTTAATTGTCAAAATCCATTCAGCCGTTTGGAAGATACGTGGCAATAAAGAAATTTACAAACATACAAGAAACGCGCGAAAAACATAACCCTTCTTTCAGTAATAATGTGAAAAAGGCACACCTTGTAGAGGCAAATCAAATTGGTAAGTTAAAGTTTGTTGTCAAATTATCATAGACAACTTAATATTTGCACTTTGAGTATTGAATTTGTTTGAGTATTTGCATGCCGCTACCCATTTTCGAAAATAAGGTAGGTACAAATTAATTACTAATGCATTGGGATGTAAATATGATATAAAGATAATTACTATCAGATATTAATATGGTATAAGGACCATTTTTGTAGTGGTAGGACTCTTGGCAGAGTCCACATGGGGAAGTACCACACTTTTGCCAGTTATCCTACCGCTAAGCCGTAATGTGCAAACAATACTGTGTTCCGGTTTGAAAGGCAATGTTTCCAAAAATATTACAGGGCTTATATAACATCTTAGATCTCTGGGTGACGAGCGCAGTGCAGTGCTAGGTAATGATTTGAAATCTTCATGTTCCAATAGTTTCGTGTCACTGTGCTGTTATGTGGCAGGCATGTTGCTTACCATCAAGCACTGGTCTTGTTCGTCTCATCACTCTATACTATAGTCCGGTCAATTTAGACATTCGAAGTTACATAAAGTCCCAACAAGCTGAATTTCTGTGAAGTTGTTCAAAACATAATTATAAACAATGTCTAGAAGTTCCCCATCATTTCCCTGTAAGGAAAAAAATTAATTCAAGGTCAAAGGTAAAAAAAATGAGATTTTCGCGATTTTCAGCAAAACGCTAAGTTTTATCATAAAAATACCTCAGACAAAAATTGTAGATCATAAAATTATCTATAAAAATGTGTCATACTTTTTTTCTTACGAGCCACCGTTTCTGAGATATAACGATTCAAAAAGTTATAAAAGTTGTTATCGTCATAATATGCACACGTTTCCACGCCACCTATGAGGTAGTGCACTTAGCGCGTTTTTTTTAACGTGGTTTCCAGTAGGCCTACTCCACGGGTCAGTTGTGATTCTGTTTAATGTAAAACTATTGCAAAATAACGGAAATTTTCAAAGATTGGGAAAGATAAAAGCGATGTAAATAAAAAAGTATTGAAGTTTATTCGTCTCATTCGTAAGTTTCAAATTCTTGTTCTTCTTCTCTTGATTCTTCTTCATCTTCATTTTGGATGCAAGTAAATTGCGTCAATAGCGATGTATCGCATGATACTTCGTCGGAGTCAAACGAATCCTCCATTGTTTGTGATTCAATATTAGAGCACGACCGGCCTTAACAATTTGTGCATGCCAAAGAACAAGACAGTCCGACTTTTTTGCAACCACATTTAGCACTGCATCCCTTTTTGCTGTTGCAAAAAATAGTGTTCAGCAGTTTTTCCGGTGCAGGTTGAAGTAAAGTTTGAATTGGCTCTAATATATTGTTGACCAACTTCCAACCTCAGTCTGTAGGGTCTAGCTGATAACCAAGCCACACTTGAACTTGGTAATATACTCGAAAAAGTGTTAGTGAGCAGCAACTGAGGTTGGAGGAAGACAAGCTAATTGAACTTGTTTTTTATTTTTAGTATTTTTAACGAAACATGCGTATCGATGCTTATCTAAACAGGTAGTTTTTTTAAGAGCTCCGTACATAGAAGGCTAACAGTACAAGTGACGCTCAAGGATAACTGTATTTCATTTATTATAGCCTCGCCACGCAAACAATAGAACAAGAGACGTGTCTCGAAGTTACACTGGCTGAAAGATTAAGGGACTGGGTTTCAATTCACCTGATATTCTTGTAGTTAAAACTTATGTATATTTTATATTGTAAGTATAAGTTACAATGACCGATAGAAAAAATTGGTTGCCTGTAAAGTCGGTATACGGGCGAAAGTTTTACGTGACAACGACTTGAGTGGTAAAATAATTTTACGGAAGGGACGCGTGCCTTTCACTTTTTATGTCTGTCTCTCTCGCTCTTAGGCGGGCTAACCATGCCTGAGTGGAAGGGACGCGTGCCTCTCACTCGCTCTCGTTGTGAGCGCATAACGTGAGCGGAGCGTAACGCAGTTTCTTGAAGTGTCACCCGGCAAACCAATTTATAAGACGTTGTCACGTCAAAATATTTAATATAATATTTATATATATATAAATATTTAATATATATATATACATATATATATTATATAAAATATTACAACTCTAGATGTATATACGTGGCGTACTCATGCATATTATGACGATAACAACTTTTATAACTTTTTGAATCGTTATATCTCAGAAACGGTGGCTCGTAAGAAAAAAAGTATTGAAACATTTTTTTTAGATAATTTTATGATCTACAATTTTTGTCTGTGGTACTTTTATGATAAAACTTACCGTTTTGCTGAAAATCGCGAAAAACTCATTTTTTTTGACCTTTGACCTTGAATAAATTTTTTTCCTTACAAAGAAATGATGGGGAACTTCTAGACATTGTTTATAATTATATTCTAAACAATTTCACTGAAATTCAGCTTGTTGGGACTTTATGTAACTTCACTCTCATTTTTTGGTCTAAATTGACCGGACTACTATGAAAAAAACTTTTCAAACTCCCTAACTATTTCCCTTTTCTTCTCCTAATCCGATGTGTTAAAAAAGAGATTTTAGAGAAGATATCAAATAAAAAATGTAACGGATCCTATAGTCTGTGAAATGGCTTAATTAAAACCAAAAAAAATAGACGAAACAAACTGACCGATACTCAAAGCTTGACACAAAAAAGGCATTTTTTACGTTATTTATTGGTGTTTATACCTCATATTTTGCATTTAGCTGCAAATCTGTTGATTTGGAATTATAAAGGAACAAAATTAATGATCTTCAACTTTAATTAATTGCCAGTTCCACTATGCGGAATATCTGCGGTAGCTGCCTCGTGGCATTTGGCAGGAGATACGAAATAGCTCGTTCGAATTCCCGACAAGTATCCTGGATATTCCGTAATGGATACCTAGCACGTATCACCTGCTATGTGGCTAATGGTCTCTCCCCACAGTCTTCATAGCAATTACGTCTAGGGTTTCAGAAAATATACGCAAAATTTATTGTGTGGGTGTCACACTTAATAAAGCTGAATTTAAATGTTTTACACTAATTTTCAGTTATTGATGAAGTTTATGGTAGTATTTTTATCTTGAAATTGTATTTTAAACTTTTAGAATCTACTTCTACCTACTATTTTTTTTTTTTTTAAATAAAGTGTGACGAGACGATCAAGACATGTGCCTGATGGTAAGCAACATGCCTGACACATAACAGCACAGTGACACACAGCTATTGGAACATGAAGAGTCCAAATCATTACCTAGCACTGCACTGCGCTCGTCACTCAGAGATCTAAGATCTTATATCTCTAAGCCCTGTAATTTCTCTGGAAACATTGCCCTTCAAATCGGAACACAGTGATGTTTGCACATTACTGCTTGGCGGTAGAATAACTGGCAAAGGTGTGGTACTTCCCCAGGCGGACTCTGCCAAGAGTCCTACTACTACTACTACTACTATTAGGTTGTAAAACTCAACCCCCTATTTTCCTTTTCTTCTCCTACTCCGAGATAGATATATGCAAAAAAGAACCCAAATGACAACAGTTACGGCCCCTTGATTGTGAAATTTTAAAAAAGGATTTGCATTTTGAAATCGTAATGAACTATTGCATTATATTAGCAGAAAGGTTCTAAATTAAAATGTGTACATGTTAAGACAAAGCGAGAAACAATTACGGTATCTTTTTGAGAACGGGGGGAACGCCGAACGAAAAATGCATTATCTTTGAAATTTCTCTCTCTTTTCGTTCCGCTTGAAATGATAGAGACCGCATTAGTAAAGCGAAAGCCGATTTAGTTAGGCTGTAGAAGGGCCGGTGTTATTAATATCGTTTTTGTATCAGTGACTGGGATAGACTTGACCGCCATCTCGCCTGAGGTGTGATACGATGGCGCTCTATTGCTTAGACGAAATAGATTCATTTTCGTCTTGAAGATCTAGAGTACATCCATCAAGGAACTTCCACTCAGGCAGCCATTAGACTCATAAAATTCTAAAAATGTAAAATTTAAATAACGGAATTCCTTTAAACATGAACTATGTATATGACTGTACTTCAGAAGTGTAGACAAATTAGCTTGTAATATTGCCCGTATGATTGGCAATTCTACAGTGATTATTAGATTGCAATAAATTTAATACTAAATTAACACCAACTCTTATCTGCAAATAGTTTTAATTTGTGATGGTTTTCATGATGGCATGTGATGTGGTCGTAAGATAGTACTGTCTTTTAAAACTTACAAATTACTTCTATAGAGTCTATACCTCTATTCACTAATACTGCCGTAGTTTGAAACTTGATGTGTGCTTGTGTGCATAACTTTATGTCAATTCGTAGCCTTAACGATACATGCGCTAAAACCAGTACACAGTTAAAATGAAATGAAATTTATTCCTTACAAAATAGAGTGCATAGTAAGATGTTCATAATACATGGAAATGATCAATCAAATAATACAGTCGAACGCTGTCTAGACAACCGTAGAAACTCTATTTAGAGAGCTTGTTATTATGGAAGTTGGAGATTCTGTTTCATGACCGGTTGCATGGTTGAAAATTGACGTCCAGATATCGATGTAATTTGAGCTTAATTCGTCTATACTTATAATAAAACTGTAACGGGTCGAATTCTGTACATTGAAGATATTTTGAAAACATTTTTTTTGGGGCACTCCATAGTCGATACTGTTGGTGAAACTGCATTTTTTTTCTTTCATGCCTGTCTGTCTGTCTGTCTTTCTGTATAGGGATCACGCATCACGCCGAAACTACTGATTCAATTCATCTGAAACTTGGCATGACTTTAGTTTATACTAAGGACATTGCTGTAGGCTACTTTTGATCCCCAAATTCTGATCGGTTTTCTTACGGAAGGGGGTGAAAGTCAGAATGTGTATTTGGTTGTAACTCATGTTTGCGTTGTTTAATTTCATTAATTATTTTTTTGTTAGAAAGAACACATTTTTGTATTGTCCCGTCAAAATTTTAACAATATCGGTTTGTTGGTTCGGAAATTACACAAACATTAAATAATAACGACACGCGCGGCGCGTTCGATACATACTAACTTCTAAGTATTCTGTGTGTCACAGACGATCCACAGAATATCTAGATTCTATAAAGTGCCCACGTGATCGCGTCGCGTCGTCTTGGATGACAAAATAATTGTCAAAAATATATTTTTGTGTGGAAAAACAAACATCATTCGGTTATAATCGACTTCAAACAAGGAGGATGTTTTCAATCGGGTTGCATGTTTTTTTTTGGTTTTTATTTTACGCGATAACTCCGCTAATTGTTAGTTGATTTTGATAATTCCTTTTTTGTTTGGTAGAAAATACTTCAGAGGTGATCTTAGATATCGAAAGCAGGGAGGTAGTTTTTCAAATATCAACAAAAAACTAAAATGAGCTTGGATTTATCTGTACGACATAGACCTTCTTATAAAATTTAGTCGAATGACAGAATTAAATTACCTGTCATTGAAGTAGATTTTTGTTATTTTGGAGAAAACATATCAGCATAAACAACCCATTAAATGTTCGCACTGCTGGGCGTCGGGGCCTTCTCTCGCAAGGAGAGAGACAAGGCTATAATCCACCACGCTGGCCCAGTGTCGGTTGGTGGATGACATATTATGACTTAGAACTTAGATTATAGGTAGATTTCGGTTTCTTCGCGGTTCAATTACCGTTTACCGTTTTAATTACCGGCATTACGAACATGACTTTGAAAAGATAGTGGTGCGCGTGGTTTTGAACCCTGGGTCTCCGGTTCGACAGTCGCCGTTCCAGCCGACTAGGTCAGCTGTAACTTACTAGACCAGCCGTAACTTATTAGAAAACGTATTATTTCAATCCAAATACTACTTTCAACAAGCTTCGGTGACCGAAGCAGACCGTTGTTAGGGTTCCGTACACAAAGGTTAAAAACGGGACCCTATTACTGAGACTTCGCTATCCGTCCGTCCGTCCGTCCGTCTGTCACCAGGCTGTATCTCAAGAACGGTGATAGCTAGACAGCTGAAATTTTCGCAGATGATGTATTTCTATTACCGCTTTAACAAAAAAACACTAAAAATAAAAATTTAAGAGGTGCACCCATACAACAAACTTTTTTTTTTACCGTTTCTTGCTCGATACTAATAATAACGTACACGTCACAGTTTAGCTTAAGTAATACATAGAGTACTTATAGGCAATACACACATAGGCAATGTTTAGCCTATGTGTTCTTCCAGACTGTAATCTAATTCTATTTCAAATTTCAATCTGATCACTTGATACGTTCCGCCATGATTAAGTAACAAACATCCAAACAGTGACATTCATAATATTTACAGGACAACTTTGGAACGGCTGAACATATTTGGATG
Organism: Ectropis grisescens; assembly: GCA_017562165.1. Classification (NCBI taxonomy): domain Eukaryota; kingdom Metazoa; phylum Arthropoda; class Insecta; order Lepidoptera; family Geometridae; genus Ectropis; species Ectropis grisescens. Next base: position 17,191,370 of record CM029794.1, on the reverse strand, counting down.
GAATTCGAAACACGCGTAGTTTGAACTCAGAAATAGCAAATCGGTTACTTATAAGTTACTGTGACGTAGGAAAGACTAAGCAAATTTGGTAGAAAATTGAAACAGAGATAACTCATAGTCTGAAATACCACATTTATGTATTTATTACCTATCAACCTGAAAAGAAGCATGGGCCCTAAGGAAACAAATTTTAACTATCACGTCAAAACGGCACAACGATATGGGTTGACATACGAAACACATATAGTTTAGAGTCTAAAATTTCACAGGGGCTAATAAATCTACATTTTCATTTAACTCCATATTAATATAAGCATATATTTTCGTAAGGGACTTGATGTGATGGTAAGGTAAAAGCCAAAAAATTAAAATATATGCACACGTTTTGGCGTAGATAATATAGGTGATTTGCGTTCACAATCAAAATAACAAGCAACATAATATTCTCATTAGACGGCGCTAATGCCAGTTTAAATCTAAAAGCACTAAAGGCCATTTAAATCGATGTTTTGCTATTGTGGTATGTATTTTTTCTTTCATCACTAGGTGGCGTTACTGGTATTCTAAATTGTACTAATAAGTTTTTGCTGCTAAAAGGATTCTGATGCCAAATTTGGATTCTTTCGTTCTTGATTTTTTTCTGTGTTACCTACAATTAAATTCATACATTAACATTTGACTAGGTCTTGGCTTAGATTTACGGGTTCAACTTGCTTGAACATCATTAAAACTCAAAATTATAATTATTTTGATTCCACACAGGCTTCGTTCAAAATTTTACGCCGGCGAAGTCTCGGGTAACAGCTAGAAAACAGCTTGCGGATAAAAAGAAATAGGTAGTAAGTAGGTATCAGATCATGCACATTAGCTTCAGACTTTTCATAATGTATCCTATAAAACTCCTACAAACTTAACACTTGCTATGTTCGATACTACGAAACCTTACTAAGTATGTATGATTTTGTTTAAAAAAAGAAAAATAAAGATTATAAAATTAAATATTTTTTTGTGTGGAAAAAACAAATTCACTCAAACTCAAAGGTCAATGACTACTTATCCAAATATTTGACTTACGATACTTCCAATTAATGTATAAGTCAGTAACATCTGCTTACGCGAACGAAGTAGCGGGTTCAGCTAGTTAAATAATATTTCACAATGTCGATTACTTTTTTTAAATAATTTTATGTGGTGTAGGTATGTAATTTTATGTAAAGAGATACATACTATAGATTTTAAAATGCTCTCTGCTTTTCACCTAGTAAGCTATGGAGACTGAATAAAGCGCTTGAAAAATATGAGAAAATTTGATAAAATATACTAAAAGCCATGTTTCGGTTTCACTACAATTTAACTTACTTTCACTTAAAATCGCTGTTTAGGGATTTCTAACTTTGTGAGAGGTAGATTAAGTTTTGCCTTACCTTACTATGTTGAATTAAGTTAAGATACGCAGCAAAACTTTCCAAGTGCGAATCATGTTGGAGTTGTTGAAATTCCATATATTAAATGATTTATTTAGCTTAGAAATTCCATAGCTATATTAAATATATTAACTTTGTCTTTATTTTTTAATGTGAAAATTTATTTGTACAGATTTGTCATAAGCAAAAGTACCCGTGGTGGTCTCCTCAAATACCATCTACTGTCTACCGTAATTTGGGTTGTAGTAGATAGGACCTACAAAATCTAGGGGGCTCTCACAAACTTAGTTACTTAGTTAACTAACTAGTCGGAAACCTCACCATTTGAAGAGCACGCTTAAAATTTGTTGGAGAGGGATTGGAATGACTAGGAACGTTACTCAGCTGATAGTTGTATGAAATTGAGTAACAGTTCAAACTCATTCCCAAAGAGAAGAATTAAAAAGATCTAGAAAGAACCCCAGGGTGGGGCCACTCTCAGGGGCTTAGGCTTCAAGTCCATGGCAATGCGGCCAAATGAACAACCGTGGCTTTACTGCCGACTATACTTGTATACAAGATATTCAACCTTGAGAGGTTGCGAGAGCCGAAAGAGCTAGAAAAAAATGGCAGTCATAGGAACTGCCGATAGAAGTGAAAACTTATAACTCAGAATTTGATAGCTTATTTTGGAAACTACGCAGGTGAAACCGGTGGGCGTGGCCACGACCATGGGAAATGCTGGCGCATTTCTAGATAGGTCATAGTCCCAAGTTTACCGAAGATTTCTTATCATTCCCGAGCGTGACGCTAGAATTCAATTCATAGCTCACGAAAATTTTGTCTGAGACGCGCCAAAAGAAGTTTTTTTTTAAATAAGAAGTGACGAGATGAGGAGGACAAGACAGTAAGTAACATGCCTGCCACATAACAGCACAGTGACACGCAACTATTGGAACATGAAGAGTCCGAATCATTACCAAGCAATGCACTGCGCTCATCACCCAGAGATCTAAGATGTTATATCTCTAAGCCCTGTAATTTCTCTGGAAACATTGCCCTTCAAACTGTTTTATTTCAAAAAATAAATATTCGAACAAAACATAGATAGAAACACTTTAGTGTTCACAAAACATAAATAAATAAAATTATTGAAGCCAACGGCAACCTCTGTCAGGCAACATGTCATTTAGTTTATAATTCATAACAGTACAACTTTTGTCGACTTAGTTTCTCACATCTTCGGCCATGGAACCCTAAGAAAGAGTTTTATTATGCCTTTAGTGCTTGGGTTTACTTCAAACTTTGTTAGTACTTAACTTAAAAGATCTAAGCAACATGAAAATAAAACATTACAGTTTTAAATTAGTTTCGAGCAATGAAAAGGTTTTGTTTTTGCACAATACATAAAAGGTTACGCACAAACCCTGTCTATGGTGGGATCCTTTGCAGCGTGTACCTAGGAAAGTACTTAATCTGTCAGTTATTCTACAGCCAAGCAGTAGTGTGCAAACAAAATTGTGTTCAAGCGTGAAAGGCAGAATACGATTGCAGAATGCCAGAACAGAAATGGGCAAAAAAACACCACTGCTTGGGGTCCAACACCAAAACGGGTCTACCCAGATGAAGGTGCCGTGAGGCACAGAAATTTCACGATAAAAACTGGTCAACCAAAGCTGTGAATTGGGCTATCTGGAAGGAGGGAAGAGCGGCCTTTGCAGTAGCAGTAGCGTAGCAGTGAGACAATTTAGGTTAGTAGTGTTAAAGGTACAAGTTAGCGCTGAGACCGCCACACGAGACCGCGACAGGCACTTGACACTATGGAATTGTATGGGCGCCAGTGCGCACAGAGACCGCGACAGGAGACCGAGACACGTGTCGCGAGACATGTGTCGCGGTCTCGGCGCGAACTGGCGCCCATAAAATTCTATAGAGTCAAGTGCCTGTCGCGGTCTCCGGTCTAGGTCTCCGGTCGCGGTCTCCGGGCAAACCGCTACCTATGTGACAGGCAATGTTTCTGGAGAAACAAGACGGTAAAAAGATACGAGTACATGATTTTACATTTTTGAGTGACGAGCACAGTAGAATGTCAATGGTACAGTCCACTAGCAATGTTTTTTTTGTTTGAAGCGAATTAGTCGATATAAGTATTGCGATTGTAGTATGTATCTGTGGCCTTGTTCTTGTAATCTCTGTTCTTAGTTTGATTCGTGTACGAGTAACATTTGTTTTTGACGTGACAACGTCTTAAAATAAATTGGTTTGCCGGGTGACACTTCAAGAAACTGCGTTACGCTCCGCTCACGTTATGCGCTCACAACGAGAGCGAGTGAGAGGCACGCGTCGCTTCCACTCGGGCATGGTTAGCCCGCCTAAGAGCGAGAGAGACAGACATAAAAAGTGAAAGGCACGCGTCCCTTCCGTAAAATTATTTTACCACTCAAAGTCGTTGTCACGTAAAACTTTCGCACGTATACTTTACAGGCAACCAATTTTTTCTTATAATTGTTATTTTTTTGTTTAGTTAATCATCTTATGTTGTAGAGAATGCCGTAAACCTGTTAAGGGTATACATATCAGGAAACATTGTAAAATTGTAAATTCACCATTGACTTATTTAATAATATGTGTGCTGTTGGTATTTCTTTAAATAAATAAATTAGTCGTGGATATTCTTTGCTATTTGTGTTGTTGTTTCATTATTCTAATTCACATTGGTTTAGTCGTTTGTAAGCAACTTACTACAGAATACGGCGGAAAATCCTTTTTTAGCAACTATGGGAAGTCAAGTGGTTTCAAATCAAGTGGCTTGTTTTGCTGACGTTCTACAGATATACATATTATGTACAAATAGTATTTTTAGGCGCAAAAGTTAGATATAATTCTTTAATTGCGTAATACGAGTATTTCGATCGATTACCGACATTTTCTCGTATTGCTCGGTGGGTGGGTAAAACTAGCTTCTTCAGTTACAAAATGACCTTTCCAGATAAGAACTATCGTTCTGCATAACCCAGATTTTAGAACTATAAGATCATAAAAATAATGGTCTCTGTGTGGCTAAAAGTTTTTCGCCTAGGTGGAATTGAAATGTACATGTGTCATAAAAATAAGATGGACTTATGGGACACGAAAAGTCAAAACAAATAGAAAATCTACGACAAATAAATACCTAAACTTTGATAATAATTTCTCACGTATCACAATGTAGCCCTAAACTATGTAAGTAAAACTTGTACTGTTAGACGCAGCCGTGATATAATATTTATAAATTACTAGCGGAGTGTCCCGGCTTTGCCCGTGGTATATAGTACTTAGGGATCAGGTAAATTTCCAACGATGAAAGAACTTTTGAAATCGGTTTAGGAGTCCTTAGATATGAAATTGGTGTTTAGTCGTATTGGCTGTCTTAATGCCATAGGTATATCTTTAAAACGTTGATTGCATTGGCTGAACCCTGGTGAACAAGCTAAATGCTATTCTGAAAATTGTTCAGATTTCCATTTTGTAAGCTGAATGACCGAAAGGAAAAACAATAGAAAAAAACACGAATAACGAATAAATTACGGTTTTCAAAACACAAAAGCAGTTTTTGTATCACAATAATATGCCACAGCGAAGCGTGGCAGAGTACAGCTAGTGTATTATAATAACCTTGTCTATTTTTTTAGGGAACTCTTTGGTACCTATGTATTTGTCAACACATAAATATAATTTTTTTTCGATAACAACGCGATGTAAGACGTAAATAAGCGTATCTACATTTTTATACTAGTAATTTTAGAAAAAAAAAAAAAAACACAAATACTGCTCAAATTTCAAATTTTACAGTTTTTCAATAAAATTTTTGTTTTTTTTTATCTACAAAAAAAAACTACAGTAAAAATTGTTTTACAAGAGTGTGAATTTCGAAATAACAAATTTTACAAGACTTTTTGCTTTCTTCTAAAATGAAAAACTCTGCTAATCTGGTAGACACAAAATATATTCACAAAATTAAGCAGATGGGTGACGTTTGATGATTCTTGGAATCCTTTACTTATAGGGTTTTCCGAAAAACGTCAAGTAACCTAGAATTATAGGTTTTATCGCAGGAACTGTCAGAAACTTCGCCACTCTCATTAATTTCAGAACATCTAATCTCTGTTGTAGATTGATTACTAAAAATGCGACGATCAGCCTTCTTCATAGTTTCGATGGTATAATAACACGACGCGGAGTGGAGTTGAGAGATTACCTGTCTTTGTTTGGAGCGGGTTGTCTATGGTATAGATTGCTTGCTTGGAATATGACTTACTACTTTTTATCAACCGATTCTACGAACATAATAATGCGGTGTCTAGTAGCTAGAACGTTTGAGCTTACAATCTTGAGGTCGTAAGTTTGAATTCTATCGGCACTTAAATTTTTTTCCACCTTCAAATTCACAAATTGATCATCTACATATTTATCAATGTAAAATGTACACTCTGAGTTTTTTAATAAGGGTTACATAGTCTCGGTGTCATCAAATCGAGAGTGAATCGGTTTTTTCTAGGTAAGCACGCTCCATCATAGACCCCATCGTCGCTTAACATCAGACGAGATGGCGGTCAAGTGTAAACTTAAAATACAGATGGTTTCTGGTTTTGTGGACATCCATCTGCCGCCAATCCGAACTTGAGCAGCGCGTTGAATGGCCTCGACTATCACCCAGGGGGAAAAGAGCCCGAATTATAGCAGTGGAAACGTAACGTAACTTATACGTCACGTAAAAACCCTCGTTAAGCTGTTCAGGCTCTGCTGAGTGCTTCGACCCAGACGAAGACGAAAAAGTCTTTTAAAGTCTGATAAATACGTAATTTATTTTCTGCTAAAATAAAACCTAACTTCAATTTAAAATTAAATTCAAGTGTTCGACCAAACTTCATAAGCTACCACTAAGTCATCTAGATAAAAGAAATCAAATCTTAATTTTTTTGATGTATCAAAAATCGGTACAACGATTTCGATAAAACTAATATGGGACCATTGTACTGTGATACATCTAACAACACAGTATCATTAAAATACATAAATAATCATCTTAGACATCCTGCAACAAACATACAAAAAACAACGTAGAAACGAATTGAGAACCTCCTCCTTTTTTGAAGCCGGTTAATTAGCTCTCACAAAAACGAAATCCAATATCACACCAGTCCACCATCACCTCGAGACTGAGCAGCCGTCGCTCTTATTTCTTACGGAGACGCAGATAAGATGTCCGTCGGACGTGGCGTACCTAACCTATCCAGGGTACACCTTGGAGCACAACTTCAAGCCTCGTGCTGGAGTGTGCCTGTACGCCCGTGACGATATCTGCTGTCGGCGTCTCCGTAATCTTGAGGACACCAGATTCTCTGTTTTATGGGTGCTGATGGACACAGGCATTGACAAAATTGTCTATGCATGTGTCTATCGATCGCACAGTGGAGATCAGGAGACGACTCGGCTCACTGATTATTTGAGTGAGGCAGCGGACGCGGCTCAGCAGAAGTACCCATCTGCCCAATTAGTGTTACTGGGGATTTCAACGGCCACCATAAGGATTGGCTGTACCCATACCGGGACACTGACCACGCTGGGCTGGAAACGAGAAAACTTGCTTTATCGTTAGACCTAACCCAGCTGGTCCAAGAGGCCACAAGGGTACCAGATGTTGAGTCGCATACTCCCTATTGCTTAGACCTGACTGACTTTAAAAATCTGTTCGACATACTCAACTCTCATGATGTGAGTTCGATTGTAGACTTCCCTACTCGTATAACAGAAACGTCACAAACAGCGATCGACCCAATTTTTACAAATGTAGCGCGAGAACTTACTTCGGCAACCTCAATAAATACGCTTCTGTCAGATCACTTAGCCGTACGTGGAGTGGTAACATTCGCTTGTTCAGCGCCAGCACAGCTCACTCGTCTTAGTCGTGATTTATCGCAGAATAACCGCGCAAACTTTGTGATGGCTATTGACAGTATAGATTGGTCTGAAGTAAGTGAGAGAAACAAAACCGCTCAAACATTTGTAGTAGCACTGATCAATATTTTAGCAAATAAGTATGACACTTGTTTCCCGATAAAACGAACACCAAATAACAAACGTGATGCTTCGTGGGTTACGCCTGATATTCTAAATCTAAAATCATTGTTGTTTGATATTTCGAAATTAGTTGACCAATTTCCTGAAGAAGAGAACTTAATAGCTATGTTTGACGATCTCAACAGGAAATACAATTCTACTTTGAATGTGTCTAAAACAAATCATTACAATAGCATAATACATGGAAGCACGAATCCATCTAAAGCTATGTGGGGAATCGTGAACACGGAGAGGGGAAAACAATTCGCCTAGGTTGAACTTTTCCGAGATCGTAAAAGATTGTAACGGCAGTAAGTTTAGTTCGCCAAAAATGCCGTAAATGCTATGAACGTTCGGTTTTCAATGCAGCTGCTGCCTGTGGGGCGCCCTAAAGCTAATGCTGCTACTGTATGTAAAATTTTAGTATCTGCGCGTCAGGCGTCTGACCGTTCCCTCAGACTAACAAGTTTTTCGGCTGATGAGGTATTTCGCATAGTCTCCTCCAGAATACCTCCAAAAAAGTCAAAAGACATATACGGTGTGTCGATGGAGCTAATTAAACTAGCAATTTTGCCTCTAGCTCCGGTTCTCGCCACACTGTTTAATAAGTGTCTTAAGGAGGGTCGTACCCGTCGCCGCTGAAGATATCGAAAGTGTCCCCGATATTTAAAGGCAAAGGCAAACGGGACGATATTGATGGATATAGACCAGTATCGATTATACCAGCAATAGCCAAAGTATTCGAAAATGGCTTGAGTTCGCGATTAGTGGCCTATCTATCGGAAACCGAGGCACTGTGTGAACAACAATACGCATACCGCGAAGGGAGGTCTACGACTTCTCTCTAACGCGTGAAGTGATTCGTAGCGTGTTGGCTGCCCGTGAACGTAAAGAGCAAGTAGCCGTCTTATGCTGTGACTTATCGAAGGCCTTCGATGTTGCAGACCATGAGACCTTAGCTTTAAGGCTGAAACACTATGGCATAGCTGGGAAATCATACGAGGTATTGACTGACATGTTACGAGGCCGCTCTCAAGTAGTGGATGCTGGCGATGGCGAGAACAAATCAGACCCGTTGCCTTCGTCTATGGGAGTACCGCAGGGTTCGTCAGTCTCTAATATTATGTTTTCTCCCTACTAAACGATCTACCCGAAGCCGTGAAGGGTGCAGCCATATTCATGTATGCGGATGACGTGGCTGCCGTAGTCACAGCTCTTTCAATAGAGGAATTAGAAGATAAATTAAATTTTGTAATAAACGGCTTAAATTCATGGTTTAGCGTCAACGGTTTTATGCTAAATTCAAAAAGACACACTATATTCACTTTTGTCTGTCGGGACACCATACAAAACTGCTAAAAGTCTCGCTAAATGGTGTTAGGATTGAGCAGGTACAGAACACCGCATTTTGGGGTTCGAGATTGATCGCAGCATGACGTGGGAACATCACATCGACAAGATGTGTGCTAAAGTTAGCAGTGCGTGCTTTGCGCTAAGACGAGTTTCCCAGTGGTGTGTCTACGGAAGTCACGTGCATGTTACTTCGCCACAGTGCATTCACGGTTACAATACGGCGCCGAGCTATACGCGCGCTGCCGACTGGAAGCGTGCGTTCCGCGCCCAAAACGTGCCGTACGTGCCATTGTTGGCGTATCGCAATGTACATCCGTCAGACCATATTTCAAGGAGCTTGGTATACTTACTTTACCTGCTATCTTGATCTATCAAGTGGCTGTGTATGTAAAAATAATCTAGAATCGTACAACACGCGAAGAGAGACATTCTCGCAACATACGCAACGCCGACAAGCTGGATGTTATACCACACTCTCTCACGAGGTCACAGAAGTTAACTCACATAATGGGACCGGAAGTTTATAACGCTCTTCCCAAAATAGTTTTATCGGCCCCAAGTTTCGGCAGCTTCAAAAACAGATTAAAGTGCTGGCTTATCGATCAATCAAACTTTTATAGTTACAGCGAATTTTTAGAGAGTGATGGCAAAGTTCCCATAAAAATGTAAATAAATAAATTTGACATAGGTTAGTACAATTGCTATAAAGACATTATACTCGTATAATGCTTGACAGTTTTCTGTACAATAATTATTGTAATACAGTAAAGTAGTAGTTTCAAACTTTGAAAATGTATACAATTTGTATGCTCTTTCTTTTGTTTTTATTTTTTATTAATTGACGTGTAAATTGTACATTTATGAATAAAGTACTTTGACTTTGACTTTGACCTTCTGCTGACGACTGATCCAGACCGATACTCCGTGGCGGTATCTTCGCCGTTAGGCAGCTCCGATCACTGTCTGGTGAAATCGGTATCCGTTTACCATCCGCCCGATCTCAGCCCCAGAGGCAGCCGGCGGCTATGGCGATACAAGTCAGCAGACTGGGACGAGATGCGCTCTTTCTTCGCATCTTACCCATGGCAGTCACTGTGCTTCTCTTCTGGTGATCCGTCAGCCTGCGCGGATGCTGTGACTGATGCAATACGTACGGCTATGGAATATTTCATTCCATACTCTGACGTTCCATTATCCAGCAAAGCTCGCCCATGGTTCGGTTCTCAATGTAAAAGTGCTGAAGCATTTAAACATGAGGCCTACCTAGCCTGGGTTGTTGCTCGACAGCGTAAGGCAAGGGACACACACCGGAAGAAGAAGGCGTTTAACAGGGCTGCCAAGGCTTGCAAAAGGGTTCTTCAGAGGGCTCGTTTTGACCACATTAGTCGAATAGGGAACAAACTAGCTTCGTACCCTGCGGGCAGCAAAGCGTTTTGGTCCCTAGCTAAATCGGTCGAATCAAACTTCTGCCGCTCCTCACTGCCTCCAATGCTGAAACCTGATGGGGCACTGGCTCACACCGCAATGGAGAAGGCAAACTTGTTTGCATCTCAGTTTGCGGAATCTTCTCGTCTAGATGCTGGTAGTGCGACACCTCCTACTCCACCTGGCAGTCCGACTTTGATGCCGGAAATACATATTCGCCAAATGGAGGTTCGTAAAGTGCTACGCAATCTGGATGTGAACAAAGCCAGTGGTCCGGACGGAATTCCTGCCCTAGTATTGAAGGCTTGTGCACCTGAGTTGTCTCCTGTACTGACGCGCCTGTTTAGGCTCTCTCTCCATTCTGGGCAAGTACCGAAATCATGGAAGCTTGCTAACGTGCAACCTGTGCCCAAGAAAGGTAGTCGTGCTGACCCTGCCAACTACAGGCCCATCTCGGTCACGTCCATACTCTGCAAGACTATGGAACGTGTCCTAAACCACAGGCTCCTGATGTACCTAGAACCTAATGACCTCCTCAGTGACCGGCAATACGGGTTTCGCCGAAACCGGTCCACTGGGGATATTCTAGCGTATGTCACCCACATCTGGAGTGAAGCTATCGAGAAACATGGGGAAGCACTTGCAGTCTCCCTGGATATCTCGAAGGCTTTCGACAGGGTTTGGCATGATGGCCTTATTAGCAAGCTGTCCAGTTATGGTCTGTCTTCAGGGTTTATTGCGTGGATATCGGACTTCTTGAGGATCGATCCATACGAGTTGTCATTGATGGCTGCTCGTCGGATCGAATGGCTATCAATGCCGGAGTCCCTCAAGGGTCGGTACTCTCTGCGACGACGCTTTTTCTGCTACATATCAACGATCTGTTGAAGCCCGGTATCTTTGGGTACGCAGATGATAGCACCGTTGTAGAGAGTTACATATCTAGCGCGAGAGCCAGTGGACAGCATACTAAGGTACTGAGAGAGAGTATGATCGATCGTTTGAACATGGCCCTTGAGGAAGTCTCTGAATGGGGCGAAACCAATCTGGCCAAGTTTAACGAGGGAAAGACGCAGGCGTGTCTGTTCTCCGCAAAAAGAAGTCAATTTGAACTGACTCCTACTTTTCGAGGTGTATCCGTGCCGGTTACTGATCATCTTGAGCTTTTGGGCGTTACCTTAACTTCTACGCTCAACTTTGGCTCGTATATCGAGTCCAAGGCTAAATTAGCTGCCTAAAAACTAGGTGTCCTCTCAAAGGTGCGAAAGTACTTCAAATCTGAACAATTACTTTTGTTATACAAAGCACAGATTCGCTCTTGTATGGAGTACTGTTCGCACCTTTGGGATGGATCGGCTAAGTATCAGCTTGAGGCTCTGGAATCGATCGAGAGGCGTGCCAAAAGGCTCATAGGCAAAGACATTCTAGCGCGAAAAAGACTTCAAAGTCTTGAACATCGCCGCAAGATTGCTAGCTTATCGGTTTTTTATCGGATACACTTCGGAGAGTGTGCAACTGATCTGCATGATCTAATACCTCCTTGCCCTTTTTCTATCGTACTTCTCGGAACTCAAAGAAGCGGCACCGTTTCATGGTGGATATTCCAAAGACACGGACGAAGAGGTTTGACTCTACGTTTGTGATAAGAACATCTAAGCTGTGGAATGAGTTGCCTGAGTGGGTTTTCCCCGATAGTTATAATCTTGGTGTCTTCAAATCGAGAGTGAATCGGTTTCTTCTAGGTAAACACGCTCCATCGTAGACCGCATCGTCGCTTAACATCAGGCGAGATGGCGGTCAAGTGTAAACCTATAAAAGTTAAAAAAAAAAAAAAAAAAAAAATGAAAATTATAACATGCTCGTCATTTTGATTTATTTATTGCCACATAAATCGCTACTGAAAAAAACACCCGCCTGATTCTAATCATGGTTTCATAATTTATAAATCTTAATTAATAGTGACATATCTACTTACATCTCAACTTATCAATGGCATTAGATGAATAGTCATCACTCTAGCGTAGCCTTGAACTTACTCTAGTTCTTTTTAATATAAACAGTAAAATGTTTTAACCCACTTCAAAAGAGAAGGAGGTTCTGTTATACAGGGTTACTGGTAATCAGCTTGCATTCATTTTAAGGGAATGTTTTGCATATTTAAACAAACAACTCTTGTTCTACAACTTTTGTTAAAACTCATTCGCAACACACTCAACTCTGAAAAATATATAAAAAAAATGTTTTTGTTTTCGTTGTTCTCTCTAGCACTGTTTAGCTTTATTCGCGTCAGCACTTCTTTTAACGAGCGTTAAAGAGTGCGCGCGCTCTTGTTCGAAGAGTCCGATGTTTTTAGACGGGCAAATACATTTTATTTATTACTAGCTGTACCCTGCCACGCTTCGCTGTGGCACATTGTGATGCAAAATTCGATAAAAACAATCCTTGATGCGGATTATACATCATTGTAAAATTTCAGCTCGATCGGTGCAGAACTTTTTGAGTTTTTGAAGCGTACACAAACCAATATAACATTTTTATATTTAGAGATGTATGGGGGAAAAAATGTTCGAGTTTTTGAAAACTGTAAAACTTTGTTTGTCTAATAAGTTACGGCTGGTCTAGTCGGGAGATCGGCGACTGCCGATCCGGATATCCCGGGTTCAAAACCACACGCACCACTGACTTTTAGAAGTCATGTGCGTAACGCCGATAACTTAAAAAACGCTGGAAAAAAACATAGTGAGGCAACCGAAATGTACCTCAAACCCTTTCGAAGTCATATGTCATCCACCGTTCCGCACTAGGTCAGCGTGGTGGCCTTGATTCTCTCCTCGCGAGAGAAGGCCCCGAGTCATAGCAGAGGGAAAATTATTTTCGTGGGCTGTTTATGGTATGTTTATGAGAACACATATTAAAAAAATAATATAAAGGGCTCAATTCAGTTACTTCCTCCTTTTATAAAATCGGTTAAAAATGAGGTTAATCATTCAATGTTTGCCATTATCCTGGTCTAATACTCCCTAACAAAGCACCGTTCGTATTAAATCAATAAACTAAAAAAAACAGCAGTTTAACTTTACTCATGATTATACGGAACCGTGGTTAGGTTTGTCGTCTAATTATACTAGTATACTGATATGCCCAGTTGTCTGCCATCGTGCGACATAATATTGAGTGGCAGATTGAACATAATTAGAAATTTTAGAGCACTATTTTATTTATTTAGTATAAAGTGACGAGCAGGACATGTACCTGATAGTAAGTTACACGCCTGCCTATATGATATATGCACATTTTATGACCTCAAAGAATACTTTGACTGGAAGCAAGCAGTCTTAAGTTAGGTCTTAAGCTCTCATGGTCGAGATCATACTTCGCATAAAATTGTGGTTGTTTTAAATTAACGATAGTGTTTCTTTTTATTGTATGAAATATAGCTTATTTATTTCAATCTGCATATTAATAAAAATGTAATCTGCATATTATAATTAACATAATTTATTAATGTGTCATAGATCTATATGTATATTGTGTTTCAGAGTTAATTAACTGTACCTATGTTAATTTTAATATTTTAAAAAAGATTGTATGAAATTACGTAAAACATTATTGTATGTTCGCGAGGACAAACCTGTTGAAACCATTATTGTATCCACCTACCATCTATGTACACAGTTTATACAATAAAGACATTCTTATTCTTATATATATAACAGCACAGTTCCAGGACTCTATTTAAACTTAAGAAGCCCCATACATTATAAACATTAAGTGTTCAAATCTCGAAAGTTTAAAAACAATATGAACTTGAGAAATCACCATTTAACACTGCACTGAATTCGTCACCCAAATATTTCAAATGATTTATCTCTAAGATCTGCAATAGCTCGGATAACATTACCCATCAAACCGGAACACAGTGACATTAACACATTACTACTGGTTAAATGTGTCATCTAAATATTGTGGTAGATAATTCTCCAGACGTTTTATTTATCTCGCCGTAAAATTTAGGTAGAAAGGTAGAAAAATTAAAAAAAAAACATCCCGTATTTTGTGTTTTATCCAATTGTTAAATAAAATAGTTTGGAATGTAACTATTCCAGTAACAGTAATGTGACAGTTCCGTACAGTATACTTTTATGTTATAATTTGTGTTTATTACATTCTGTTTTTCGTGGTCATTCAATCTATACTATCTATACTAATATTATAAAGCTGAAGAGTTTGTTTGTTTGTTTGAACGCTAGGTTCTCGGGAAGTACTGGTCCGAATTGAAAGATACTTTTTCTATTGGATAGTCCATTTATCAAAGAAGGCTATAGAACATAACGCTACTATCAATAGAAGCGGAGCATGAATCAAGAATGTAACAAAAACGGGGAAAAATATCCTTTTGAGAGTTTTCGTAGTGTGCTTTGACATGACAGCATGTGTCAAAGATTGCGTCACTGAATATAAACCTTTGCCACAGATTACATACCTCATCTTTGCTAATCAAATTTTTTTGTTTCTAAATTTGAATTGGTACTACCAATTTCCGACAGGTGGCGTAGCAGGGAGCTGAAGAGGTTTTTTGTTTGAAAGCGATATTCTCAGGAACGACTGAACCGATTTCAGTCATTCTTTCACCGTTGGATATGTACGGGATCTCTATAAGTGCTTTATAATGTACCACGGGCGAAGCCGGGACGGACATCCAGTGAATAAATAAATTGAGAAAAGATATTTATAGGTAAACAACGATCCATCCGGAATAGGAAGGAGTGACCTCTGCGTAAAAATTGAATCTTCGTTAATTTTTTGTCTGTGATAAAAAGGAAGACCCATTTCAACAAAAGACAGAGTATTTTATAAATAATCTAATTACTACGGACTAATTAGTTTTTTGAAGGGAAAGTTATTTTGGTGCACCACACCACATAACTTTTCGTAGGCCGTGGAATAAGGCTGATGATCGTCACGCTCGGAAGTGTAAGATTCGTATGGGTGAACGCGGGACCTACCTATCTATTAAAAATTATTTACATTGTAATAATACGAAAGAGGTGTAAAAAGATTTTACTTTTGTGAAAATAACGTCTAGGCTGTGGAACGCGTTGCCTGAGCGAGTTTTCCCCAATGGGTACAATCTTGGTGTCTTCAAATCGAGAGTGAATCGGTTTCTTCTAGGTAAGCACGCTCCATCGTAGACCGCATCATCCCTTAACATAAGGTGAGATGGCGGTCAAGTGTATACTTACAATAAAAAAAATTACAAAACGTGCCTACTATGTTTTAAACGACTTTGAAAAAGGCTCTCAATTCGGCTATTTCTTTTTTGATGAGATGGCGGTCTTGTGTAAAGTGTAAGTAAAAGTTAAGGTAAAAACTAAGTGTGTCACATATTGAACATCTTTAAGTACTAAAATAAGTACTTATTATCGTTTCAGTATTGCCTTTCTCTCATTACGTAGGTTTTTTAAAAAGGATAATTGGTATGTTAACTCGTCTCAATACACGGTTACCAGGATTACTCGTATCCACAAGGTGTTGAAAGGAAATAATTTTATTAGACTTCACAAAAAGAATAGACATGTCAAAAAGCTCATGGACCACATTTTTGTTCGAAAAAACATCGCCGCAAAATTATTAGATTATCGTAATTGGGTAGCTTTGCGTTTTTATCGGATACACTTCAGAGAGTGTTAGTAGTAGTACGACTCTTAGCAGAGTACGCCTGGGGAAGTACCACACCTTTGCCAGTTATTATACCGCCAAGCACTACTGTGCAAACATTACTGTATTCCGGGTTGTAGACTTCAAAAAACACATAATTCTTTTATAGGAAACTATGTTCGCTTCTATAATATTATACCGGAGCAGTTGACAGGTCTGAATGAAAAAAAGTTCAAAAATGTTGTAAAGACCTATTTAATGCATAAAGCGTTTTACAATGTTGATGACTTCATTAAAGAAAAGAATGTATGGAAGAAGATGATATCGCAAGAAATATTATAATTACCAATTAATTTCTAAATCGAGACTTTTACGACTGCCCGATGTGGTGGCGCTGGCTTAGCTGGCTATTTCTCATGACATTTTAAATTTCCCATTCCGATTACATCCAAACACTTTTATTTTTATTGTACCATCTCTGACAAAGCCCTTTTACAGCTGCAAAATCTGGACAAGGCCTCTTTACAGCCGCTTACTTTAAATGTTGATATTATTGATTAGTTTTGTATTCAAACTGTTTTCTTATGAATTTTTTTTTCATTGACGTTACCAAGTTTTTATTATAAAATAATGGTTCGAAGAAATAAATTGAAATTGAAATTGAAAATTGAAATTGAAGGACAATGTTTCCAGAGAATAGAAAACCTTAAGAGATAGGATATCTGAGATCTCTGGGTGACGAATGCAGTGCAGTGCTAGGTTATGATTTGGACTCGTCATGTTCCAATAGCTGCGTGTCACTGTGCTGTTATGTGCCAGGCATGTTGCTTACCATCAGGTTCGTCTTCTGCTCGTCTCCTCCCTCTATACTATAAAATAATATTATATTATATAATATATTTCTCATTTAATTTTTTTTTATTGGGTGTAGGTCCGCGTTTGACCACAAACTCATCTGATGGTAAGCGACGGTGTGGTCTAAGATGATGCAGGTTGACCTAGAAAGTATAAATAAATATTGGTGGACATAAATAAAGTATCTATTCACTTTGACTTTGAAAGGATTGAATCTCTCAGGGAACAAGTAGGCCGACAAATTACTTCTCTCTAAAGCTGTATGTATGAGGAAACTGGATTAAAACCGTTTTGTGTATTGTTTGTAAAGCCTCAAACTAAGTAATGTCGATCCGGAGACCCCGGGTAAGTTACGGCTGGTCTAGTCGGGAGAACGGCGCCTGCCGATCCGGAGACCCCCGCTTTAAACCCCACACGCACAACTATCTTTTCGAAGTCATGTTCGTAGTGCCGCTAAAAATGATGAAGAAAAACATCTTGAGGAAACTGACATGTACCTAGAATCTATCGAAGTCATGTGTCATCCACCAACCCGCACTGGGCAAGCGTGATAACTAAGTAATATTAATAATAAGAAAGGCCCATGCTCGGCATCAAACTACAAGATCGTATTTGTGACACTGAAATCCGACGAAGAACAAAAGTTCAAGGAAAAGCAGTGACAAAGTTGAAATGGAGTTGGGACATATTGTTAGACGGTGCAGTGTGACGACAGGTGGACTAAAATTGTAACAGAATGGTGGCCGAGGGAGAGAATGGGGAGCGTTGGACGTCCACCTGCGAGATGGGTCGATGATATTATAAATATTGCGGGTCGAACCTGGACTCGATTGGCGCAGGACCGAGGAAGATGGCAAACTAAGAGAGAGGCCTATACCCAGCAGTGGGATAGAGAAGGCTGTGGATGATGATGATGATGAAGTAATATTTGAACAAGGGGGACCTGGAGACCCAGGAAACTTCACAATTAGGTATAATGAGGTCATGAGTTTGAATCTTGCGCGCACCACTGTGTATTATTCATGGCTTTATATAAAATACAAAATAATACAGCTTTTTTTGTTCCGTTTCAGTGTTGGTGGCATAATCTGAGTTAAACAACTCATTGTTGTTTAACACAGCACATTATTTTATGTCGCAGTACATAGTTTTTGCGTAACCCTGTTTCGTTTGAGGCGAAAAAGAGATAGTTGATCTTCTGGGTTTCCTGTCTCGGACACAAACATTGCTGCAAAAAAGTCAAAAAGTAAAGGTATCAAAGCGGGCACGAGGTGCAGTGGGATATGTATAGAGTTGTTAGCACCACTTTCATAATATTTTTTTAAAATTTTGCGATTTAAGCTTTCAATCTTTATCTATGTTTCTAGATATACTAGATGTATTGGTCGTATATGGTCCTTCTCCCATCTTATCCCTTTCTTGTCCTAATTCAAGATAAGATATGTGTTACAAAAGGACCCAAATGACAAAAGTCACGGACCCAAGAGGCTGTGAAGTTGATCAATTTGTAATAAAAAAGATAGTCTAAACATAACTATAGAAGCGTGATAAAATTACCACCCGTTTATTGTCATGCTTAGTGGCGTTATTTAGGCGTGCAAATTTGGTAATACCGCACATTCTGAACAAATTACAACAAAAAAAAAATTAAGTCGTTTTTATTGCCAAATTTTACAGAGGCAAAGGTACACCACTCTTATGTTTCCACTGCTGGGACTCTGAAGATTCTTCTACAAAGCTACAGACAAGACCACCCAGTGCGGGTTGGTGGACTACGCGTTTACGTGTGTCCTCTAAAGATATTTTTCTTGGATGACGGTTTTTTTACGGATTTTTATTATTCAGTCATTTATTTATTTCTCTTAATTTTTAAGTTTTTTACAACAAGTATAAAAATATAAACATTGTAAAAACTTAAAATAGGGGTGCCACCAGCAGCAGAGTACGGGCAGAGCCCAAGCTACTGGTGGTTAGGGCTGCAGACTGAGGAACCTCCTGACGATGCGCGCTGTGTCGAGGATGACCGCCTTCTGCATCTGACCCTTAATCCAACCGTCTAGCGAAAGTCTCTTGAGATGTTGGTCGAGACTTTTCGCTACAAGGCCGTTTGCCGACACAACTATTGGGACTATGATCGTCGAATCAACATCCCACATGGCGGTAACCTCATGAGCCAGGTCAAGGTACTTGCTAAGCTTGTCCTTCTCAGCTTTCACGAGGTTCTCGTCATGTGGTACGGTGATATCGACGATCACAGCCCGGCGTTGAGACCGGTCTACCAGCACGATTATTATTATGGATAAAGTGTGGTGGCGAAAACTTGAAATGATATTCAGGGGGAATCTAGTCACGAAGAAGAAATCTAGGATACGACGTTTGTAAAATAGGACGCTCTTACCGCCTAATACTTTACTTAATCCACTAAGACCATATTTATTTATTTAGGATTACAACGATTTACAATGAGTAGGTACATTGGTGTGACAATGCGATACACATTATACCCTGTACATAGGGTGTTGCGTATAGTAAAAATTGCTTATATCTAACTTATGAACTATAATTAAGTGTAATTAAAGGTACAGAGGTTGTTAGATTGGTGACCTTGAAACATTTTGTCATACAGGAAGTCGTCTATTTTGTAATAGCACTTTTTTAATAAAATGTCTTTTAGTAATTTTTTGAATTTTTTGGAATTGGTTTCCTCTCTTAGATTTTTCGGCAGGTGGTTATAAATTTTGTACATCATGTAATGAGGACTTTTGCGGACTATTTCTAACTTTGGCTCAGGTGCAACTATTAACAAGATATAATTTTAATCTAATTTTATTAATCCGGATATTTAAAAATCCACTTTACACTGTATAATCCAAAATCAAGTCAGATGATCTCACTACTACGGGTAACAACCGCATGTAGTATTAACTACATGCGGTTTTTGACTCTTTACATTGATACAGAGATTTGGACTCTTTGATACAGAGATTTGGACTCTTCAGGCAAATCGTTTACTTTCTTCGAAACAACAAAAACCGTCTAAAATCCAAAATTAAATTCAGGGTTTCGACCAAATTTCATAAAAATCTATCTCTATTTTGTCCAGATAAACGAAAGGAAATGTAAGTTCTTTGCTAAAATTTTATAAGAACAAAATTAAAAAATTTTTTTATCATAATAATTATGTACAATATGTATATGCTACTTTGGGACAATAGGCGTGACGACAGGTCCTGCAATTATATTAAATTATTTGATATAATGACAGTGTTTCAATAAAATTAAATATGTACCAATTTTAATTTTGATTTACTTTATGATCATTCAAAGCTAGACGAGCAAGTCCATTTTAAAAGTACGAAATTATTTGAAAATGTATTTACCGTTAAATAACCCATTCAATTTCATGTTACGTTTGTTATGAAACCAGTTTCCTATATTATAATATAGCTACCATACAAACTTTACGCGCGACGCATGAAAATACGACAGTGTGACGTCACCCTTCTATATTTGTAAGAAGCGTTTTTGGGCGAGTTCAAAATCGTGATATCACGGGAAGAAGAAGATGACAAAGTAATTCTTTCACCTATGGTTCAGTTATTGAGTATCCTTTTGATGGATGAGTCGTCAAGCCTATTAAGCGAATCGGCACTAATCAACAAAGAGCTACCATTAAGTACTAGTCAATACAGCAATCATTTTTAAAGACCTTTACCTATATCTTTATCTTTCAGTATCTATAATGTACATAATATATAGATATAAAAAATAGAATATAATATTAACGAGAAAACATTAAAATACAAACCACCACCACTACACCACAAAACCATTTTTATAGATTTTACATAGGAAAAATAAACAAAAATTAAATTGTTAAAAAATACACATTGTACTGAATTTTGAAACAAATTCAGGCCAAGTTGAGCGAAAAGGGATGACGCGAATTTAGAAATCGGGAACTGGGGTCTCATTTGTGAATCAATCGTTGGAATTCTCTTAGGTATACGGCAATAGAACCACATAGGTATCTTATTGACTCAAGTAAACTACGATTTTTTTTGTAAATTCAATCTCAGTAATAATAAATCGAAAGGTTTTATTTCCCTAGATTGGGAAACTTGTACCTAGTTATATAGTATTCTGTTTCTATTCAGTTGCTTTTTTATTTCTGTTTCACTTTGAATTGTATCATCCGACAAAATGGTATTTTCAACTGCAGAATACAATAGCGTATGTAAATTGTTTGATGCATCCAAACCTATAATTTGATCTAGCTTCATATCCAAGATACATAATTTTGTCTAACTTACGTAATATGAACATACACTTTAAGAGATCTCTATACCAAGTGCCTACTGCATTCGCGTAGTCTGATGCAATTGCTTTACTCAAGTTTTTGCTATCTTGTGACTGCTGCAAAATATGCGATTCTATCTAACGAATCCTACTGATATTATAAACGTGAAATATTATAAGTAGGATGGGTGTTTGTAACTCTTTCATGTAAAAACGATTAGGACGAAATTTGGTACATGGTTTAGAATAACACATAGGCTACTTTTTATCCCGATTAAATGACGGGACTGAGAACTATGTGGGTAAAACCGTGAGGTGCTGCTAGTAAGTTTATAAATAAATAGCATTTTTGATGCTGACAAATAATTTCACAACAGTGCACACTCTACATTTCAAACATAGGTTTATGCGTCAAGTGGCCTTTAACTGTTTTCTTAGCAAGCCAAATTCTTTTATTTTCATTTTATACTAGCAGTGGCTTGTGAGTTTGTTCACATAAAATTAAGAAATTACCTTAGGAGCTCTACTTTCTCTCTTTGGGGATGAAACTTGGCTTGTTTGTTATTCAAAACTGTAATATTGTGTTCCGAATTTCAATTTGACGTTTCCACTTCTCTTTAGTTTTTACGACGCGATTAGCAACAAACATTGTTTTAGTATGAAAACTAACGTGGTTATTACACATTTTACATAAATACACGGGTAACTCACGTATAATGTAGACTTGAGTCGGACTGGACTGACTACATTATACGTGAGTTACCCGTGTATTTATGTAAAACATTGTTTTCACATTTTTAATGGTAAGATACGATCTTTTTTCTATTTTTGGTTTTAAAAATTGATTTAATCTTAAATTTAAACTAAGTTTTATACTTATTAAAAAAAATACCTAGAATTCATTTCATTTTATTCTTTTACTCTTTTATACGACTTTTGTTCATTTTGTAAAGTAACTTTATCACTGTAGTAAATTAAATACTTACCTACTTTCGGCATTGGTACACCATATAACACGTTTTGAAAAACTTTGTTTGTTAGTTTGAAAGACAATGCGCTTCTGTGTCTAAGAGGGCATGGATAGGAAATGAGTAAGCTCAGTTTTGACAAATTACAGAGACAAATGGAAGAAACGTACATGTTGTACCGACTCTACATAAAGTGGGATAAGGTTAGGCAAATGATGATGATGGGTAACAATGCGCCTCTAAATAGAATAATATGTAAAAAATACATTTTTGAATGTACAATACAATATAATACAAAAACATTTTATTGGCACCACAAACAAAGTTGACAATAAGTAACACATAAAATAACAAAAACATAATGGGCACAAAAGACGATCTTATCGCTAAAAGCGACCTCTTCCAGATAACATTTGATTTGTAAGGAAACAAGATTTGTAAGATTTTGGGCAGTGGTGCAACTAACAATACAAATAAACACGTGTATTAATTATACATAAATTATATAGACATTAAAAATAAAATAACAAAATACACATAATAGGTGTATAATAAATAAATAAGTTTAGTGTATGTACAACAGGTCTACTACGAAGTCCGATAAACGATATATCGGCCGAAGCTATGGACGTTTTATACCACGAAACACAATCGGTCGGTTGATCTGATAGGGCGTTTCGTTCATCCCGACCGACACTGATTTGACAGTTTTTGTGTCATCAACCGACCGATTGTGTTTTGTGGTATAAAACGTCCATAACTTCGGCCGATATATCGTTTATCGGACTTCGTAGTAGACCTGCTGTTTTATAAAGTTTTTAAACTAAATACCTAACTATTTCAGTTTTCTTTAGAATTCCATTCGTGTGATATAAGAATCAGGCTATTGGGCATCCCATTCTAAAATGCAAATTCATTTGACCGAGGGAATTATGTGAAGCTTTGTGTTCCATCTTATTTATATTCATTAGTTTATCCAGAATTCCAGATAATGTCACTTTGATTAGTAAAGGGTTGGAATCGAAATATCTGTTCCCATTATTGCCGTCCTTTCTATGTCGTGGAATTTGAAATGAAGTTTTCAATTGTTTGGATTGCTATCTTAAGTTTTTGAATACAAATTTGAAAGGAACGAATTCAAGATATGGTTTTGTTTAATAGAAGGCTGGCTTTGCAAGCCCAACATCAGTTTGTAAGGACCATTTTTGGTATGCATTTGCATGTCCTTGCATGATTGACTGTTAGAGATCTAAATAAAATTGCTATATATTCATTGTTTTGTTTTTTTATATGTTTTTGTGCTTTGTGGAGTTTCTTTGTGCAGAATTATTGAATTGTATTATTTTGTACCATCATCAGCAGCTTATTTTAGTCCTCTGCTGGACATAGGCCTCTCCCATGTTCCATCTCTCAGCCCTATCCTCAAGTATGTCTCAATCTTTCGTATGTCTTCCGTGTAAACCCATATATTTGACTAACGGGATGCAGTTGATGTTTTTGTATTTGTCTACCTTTTCCGTTCAGCCATTCCGACAGGATTGAGTAACAAACATCCAAACTTTTGCCTTTTTAACACCAGTATGATTTTATTTGGCATGTCAAGAAAAACATTAACCCCAGTTAATGAACTTTTGATTTTTACTCGACTACGTATGGTTTGAAATTAAAAACATGTTATTTTAAAACAAGCATGAAATAACCTTCTTGTTTTTGTAGCGAATGTTTCTGTATAATAGGTATTTCATCTTAAACATTTTATTTATCTAGAGTTATCTCCAAATTATCGATTTTTCATTAATTGAAATGGACTTCTATGAATCATGGTAATAAATGTTCGACGGCTTAGACTCAAAATGATTCAAGTATGAAATGAATTAAATTAATTTAACTGAATAGTTTTAGATTATTATGACATTTACAATGAAGCTATTCATATTTAATATTCAAACAGACAGATACACTATATTACGCACACCGAAACAATTAAAGTAAAACAATACAAACTAAATCCTTTTATATAGTGCCACAATCATTTTATAATTTCCAGATCTGTCTTCTAGGCAACCATCAAAAACAAGAACGCGAAATAGATGAAAAACAAAAAAAAAATACAAGTGATGCATGAATGACCAGTAGAGTTTGACCTGTGTAGTTTTCGTTCCCGTTATTTTACTGCAAAAAGTATTAGTGCAAAAAGTATAACATATATGCTATTACATACAGTAAATATCTATCTCGGTACCAAATTTCAACCTAATCTGTTTAGTCATTCCAACGACTGAGCAACAAATAACCCAATACCCGAATTGGATTTTCGGAAAATCCGAGCATATTATTATCTGAACATTACCCAATCTTTCACTTTGATAATCTTACTAGCATTATAAAGAAGAAAATAATTGTTTAATAATCTAACTACATATTTATATAAAAGTAGATAATAAGAACCTGTACTGAAACTCGTTGCAGCTGGGAGCGTTTGAAAAACATTGGTCGATACTATCTCCGAAACGCAAAAAAGGAGGGAATTTGAAAAGAAATTTGCCCGAAAGTGGGACTGTTAAAGTTAGGTACATTTTGTAAGAACAAGCTAAAAAATTTAAACAAAAGGAATTGTGTAAGTACATTTATTTAATTACGTTTGAAATACAATTGCTTGTGACCGTTTAAATATTTTCTGATAAAATATTTCAAAATAAAATAAGATAGTTTTGTTACCTTACATAATATATTAAAATAAAACAAACTTAAATTATACAGAGTAATCAAAAACACAAACACATTCACTGAAACCAGTTCAACAACAATCACAACGCAACAGCTCTGTAGAGTTCTCCTCAGAAGCCTTTCTACCATGCCTCCTCAGTAAGACACTCACTTCCGGTAGGTATAAAAATGTTAGTTCACCTTTACTAAGGCATCATTGCATCGAAGTTAGCAAGCGGGTCTGCTCGCAAATCCTAAGCATTACCAACATGAAGATATTTGTAAGTGCATTTTTTATTAAGTGAATCTGGGACAATGATATTCATAATACAGGGGTGTTATTAAGTTAGTTTCAGTGATACACATAACACATGGTGAAAATTTCGGATTTATTCCCGTTACCACTCATATTTAGTCCTTAAACTAATAGTTAGTATTGTGATTATCTAATTCAAATTTACAATTGCAACAAAAAATACAGGCAAAACTATTGTTCAGTGTTTTTGATAGTGATTCACTATCAGAAAAACTATCATGGTAAGATTAGAGTTAATAACAATCCATATAATATTTCAAAATTAAGAAAAAGTAAAAAAATCTAAAAGAATTCAAACAGATAAAAGTGTAATTCTATTGCATTCCGTCAAAACATTACTATAGCTTAATTCGTAAAAAATACGTTACTTGTTCAAACTATCATAAGTCTGAAAAGATTTCCATATTGGCACTTTAAGTGATAGTACAAGAAGTAATTAGTTTTCTAAAAACACTGTTAAACCCTTTTTAGTTCTAATATGATATACAAATAACAGTTATCAAATACGGAGCTATATGTTATTAGTTGTCTGTTTAGTGATTTCGATAGTGATTTGCATAACATTCATTAATTTGAGTGATTAGTTTGACATAGTGACAATAGTAACACCATAATTGTAAAATCAGTTTTGCTATTGTACAAAAATAAAACCGTTTTCTCATGATCGAATAGGCGAATAAAAATAGCAAAACATGGCACCTTATTCTATTGCGAACTCGGTAAACAAAAACTAGGTCATTACCTTAATTTGTTACTGATTAGTATATTAATACTAGTTAGTAATGACGTGAAACAAAATTTTACAGAAATTTATAAAATAGGTCATGTTATTATTGATCAGCTTTGGTTGATAACTAAAAAACTGACTAAAGGATTCTAAACATTTCAAAAGTCAACTTACTAACTAAATACTTTAAAAATACATATTCTTATTAATTTTCGTGATTACTAACATAATTATTACAACAAATTAGACTTTAATCTCTGTTTAATTAGATTTTTCATCATACTCTGAATTTTGATTTTTTTAACTTTGGCACACCAATTATTATGCAGGACTTTCGTAAAAAATATAGTAGAATATGTAACCTTTTCATGTATTAGAGCCATTCAAAAAGACTATTATTAATAGGGTAAATAAAAAAGTACTCAAACTAATGTTAAATAATAATAACTAAATTAATGATAGTAAAAACCCCCAACCGTGAACACTTTATTATACAGTCGTTATAAAACGTTTGTACTCTTTGGGAGATAAATATCTTTACAAATATGAAAACTAACGTGGATAGTACACATTTTAAATAAGTATGTAATGGCTATTTCATACGTGAGTTGCCCGTGTATTGATTTTGAAATCTTTACAAATTAATTTTTGTAGCGATGATTAAAAGCAGCTATTATTTTTGTAGTTTGAATAATTTATTTATTATTTTTAGGGCAAATATTCTGTGTCATTAAAATATATACATAAATTAACGTTAACATTGTTTAACACAACTTTTGCAAATAAAGAAAAAATAATGAAGCCAAAGCCACCAAAAAGCTTTTTTTACCAAAAGTTAGTTTTAGTTATTAACATCGAAACTACTGCATTATTAAAAAAAGCGATTGTTTGAGGCTGTTATATGACTTTACATGACTCTATATGACTTTACATTTTAACACAAATTAAAAAGAACCGGGTCGCAAGAAAAACAATCATAATGACTGAATAAATAATTGAAACACTTAACCAAATTACGCTACAAATGACACTTTCTACAAAAGCTCAGCATACATAAGCTCAATACGAGCTATACTCGTTAGTGACCATAACTACGCTACTGTAAGTGGAAGGTATTCGTACCTTCACTTTTGCACTTCCTTCATTATATAATCGGTGCGAACTCCTTTTACTGCTAAAACTTCACTTAAAACGGACGCGGCTTGGCGAAATGTCATAAAACGGAACTGACAGGTCTAGCTGTCAATGTCATACTTTGATAAAAAAAAAGAAATGTGATATAATGATGTTTTTGGCAAATAATATAACACCATATTACAACACAGTTTAAGCTCTAATTCGTCTATTTGTTGCGTGTAAAATTTCTACATATATCTATATCGATCACCTGACATTGTTTGCTCTCGAAAGAAAATATAAAAACTCGTCATATAACTTGTTTGTCGAATGGAACCACATTTTTTAACTAATATTTTGTGTAAATCTCAATTATCTATTACGTTTTACAAGTAATAGGATGGTCAACTGACAAAGATTAGAAATAATCTCATTTTTATTACAGAAAAGCCTAGGTAGATGTAAAATGTTCGCAATTTTGCTATCACCCATATTTCGAAGTATGATTTATACCAACCAACCAACTCGACCTATTTATAAAACGTGCATTTAATACTTACCAGCGAAATAACTCGTAACATACGCAAGCAATTACCGACCAGATCCCGTTTTCTTTAAGAACCAAACTCGAAACGCAAAACACGCTCTGCTATAATTTTTAACTAAAGCTAGCCTGCTTTTGCAATTTCAGGCCTGTCAAAAATTTACATTGTGACGAATATTTAAAACCTCTGTTATTAATAAATAAATAAAAAAAATAAAAATAATAAATTTAAAATAAATCTAGAGTCAAGTTGGGTCTGATTAAACGATGCATTAAGCAACTCAATATCACTACTGGATCTACCAACTCTGGTAAATAGTCTATCATTGGTCAACTACGAAGAAGTCATATTTTTTGTTCTCGAACAATGTACATATATCTTTGAACTAAATGTTTAATGACATACGATTAAATAAATAATCATTAGACAGCTTTATACGTCTTAAAATACAAAAAAAAAATTGCCGTTTAAGAAACAATTTTTATAGTCATGTTGATGACTACGATTCCGCATTTTTATAAAAAAATAAGAATGACGAGACTATCAGTACATGTGCCTGATGGTAAGCAACATGCCTGACACATAACAACACAGTCACACGCAGCTATTGGAACATGAAGAGTCCAAATCATTACCTAGCACTGCACTGCGCTCGTCACCCAGAGATCTAAGATCTTATATCTCTAAGCCCTGTAATTTCTCTGGAAACATTGGCTAAACAGGGTGATCTTCTTAAAGATGTATGATTCAACAGAACGTGTTCTGCATTCTAGTATGCTATTACAGAATCAGACCACGTGGCCTCCAATTTAAACGTACAGTTTATACGCTCAGCACTTCACCAGTTTCCACTGATGTTTTCTAGGATTACACATTTTAATCAGAACTTGGTGCTTTTCGTTCAAATTCAGGGCTTTAAAAGTGAAAACGCGTTAAGCTTGCCTGATATTTAAAGTACCTTCTCTCCGGTTTCACTTGTCTGTGTTACATATACTATTTATTAGTCTTCTCCGTAAATTGGGCTATCAGACATAAACAACTTAGGTGTAAATCATACAATAATAATTTATTAATTAAGTATTTACCTGAGTTTATTTGAGGTTTATTATGTATTCTGTATTTATAACGATAAATACATAATATGGTATCCGTACAAAAAAACGACATACCTAATATTGTTTGATCAATATTGTTAGTCACGTTGCGTCGAAATAAAATATAATTAATGAAGGAACCGAAAATACGTTAAATTTTGTACGCGTAATGCATTGCAATCTGCCCACTTAAACATTTCCATTTCATCGTTTCAACCTGTTTGAATCACTTTTTCATCAGAACACGAATTAAAATTTAACGATTATTCATGGTTTGGGTTTATTACAACGTTGATATTAGTCAGTACATTTACCTACATAATAAAAAAGTTCCATATTTTATAGTATCTTTATAAGTTTTTAGAACCAAAATTCCAAAACGTATCAATGAATCTAAATAAATTACAAGGCATAGAAATAAATTATCTTATATCTCTGGGTGACGAGCGTTGTGCAGTGCTAGGTATTGATTTGAATTCTTAATATTCAAATATTTGTATGGAACTGTGATGCCATGGGCAGGCGTTTTGCTTACCATCAGGCACGAGCTATTCATCTGGTTACTCTATATTATAAAAAAAATAATGACATTTGTCGAAAAAATTTGTAAATATGTGACATTAAGGTTGCCTGGAAGAGACCTGGAGCACTAGATTTAAGTGTTTCAATTTGTAATTTTTTGTTTTTTGGTGCGTTCAATAAAAAGTATCTATTTAAAATCACATCGGGAAGAAGACAGAACGGGAAACAATAATAATAAAACAAAACAAAAGTAAAACGATAAAAGTGACCATAGCAACTAAATCTATATAATAAAAAGACGTTCTTTCACGTTTAATAAGCTTAACTAATTGAATTTATTCGAACCAAATAATCGTCAGACCGTAACAGAAAACATACTTTAAATCAGAATGATTACTACAACTGATCTATGACGCCAAAGAGCGATTGGAAAATCCCATGACTCAGATACTTGGGCAAGAAAAAAAACTGCGTCGATAAGGTTGAAAATATGCCATACTATTGAAATATTTTATCGCATTTTTCTAGAACTGTAAAACGGTCTTATGTAGAGATTTGACCAAAATAAAATATTTGACTATGGCTGCTGTAAAAAACAGGAAGCAAAGCCTTCAGCGGAAGAAGAACAAAACATTTAAAAGAATTGTCAGTTTTACAAAAGTTGTTATAAAATCGAAGACTATTATTTAAGTAGTCGTAAGAATTAATATTAATTCTTATGACACAAGATGAAGGTCCTGAATATGAACAGTGAAACCAAAAATTAACTTACGTTTGTTACTGATTCCACGCTTTCGACAAAGTGTGCTAATCTGTAGAACCTTGTAAAATGTAGAATATTGAAGTTACTTCAGACATCTAGGCTACGCTTCGTCGCTCACGACTTAGCCATGCCATTGAACTTAAAGAATGCAACTTTACGTAATAAAACGTAATAAATTGCATTATAGCAAACTGTGTCAGATGACTGTTATGCTTATTCGTTGGTCTTTACTTGAAAAACGATTTTAAGATATCTAGTTAATACTTAAAAAAAAACCGACCGAATTGATAACCTCGTCCTGTTTGAATTCGCTTAAAAAAGAGGTACAATACCTATTTGTATTTTTTTGGAATACTGAATAAGAGCAAGATGTGTGCTTGATGGTAAGTCTCACGCTTGCTTATAACAGCACTACGAAGCTTCAGCAATAGAAACATTAATATACTAGCACAGCTCTGGTTAAAACAGAGATATAAAACAAATAAGTAATTCTGGGGCAAAAAGCAAACTTCAAAAAGCTAAATTATTAACAAACAATCGAAACATTTATTAGATTTATAAATGGAAGTTATATTTATTTTCCAGGTATTCAGCATAAAAGACAAGCTTTCTTTGGTTATTAAAAAACAACAACTTTTGTGATAAAACAGTATAGTAATAAAACCTAATAAGAAAGTATCTAAATCTGATCAAACTAGTTACTAAACTCATATGCGATGTCTAGACGAATAAAAAATCAATACAAGACAATCTTACTTGATGACCAAAGAGATCGGCCGTCTGGCAGTAAAAAAAAAACAAGCGCTTATTTAGATCAACATGTTCCGAGAGGTGGTTCAAGTGAAAGTGACGCGGGAATCCTTTTATTTTGTTGCGATGTGTCTGTTTATGTAACGATGTCGATTTAAATTTAATTAATGCAACGTGTTTTATATTGGCGATAAAGAAAAATTTATGTTTTATTACTGGTTGCAGTCTCATACAAAATGCAGGAAGCAAAGAGAAAAAATTTAAAAAAATATTGTCTGTGGTTTCACAACATGGCGCTATACAAAAAATGTTTTTTTTTATCAACGAGATGTTGTCAACAGCACTGCGTATTAAAAAAAATTAGCAAATTGTTGACATTGCTCTTTTCAAATTTCTGTAATTAAATAGTGCATTGGCGTCATCTTTGGCTAAATTAAGAACTATATTTTACAAGTAATTTGTGAATTTTTGCGCTGTATAAAAAAGCCTCAGTGTTTCATTAATAAAAAAAAATTAGAATACCTATTGTTTGGTTCGTAATTTATTGGCAATTTGTGTTTTTTGAAGACTTATTTGATGCTTTTTATTGGGTCATTGATCTAATGAGTGGTTCCGTGATAGAACCGTACCTATGTGTTATGCTGTCGCTGTGTAATTTTCGTAAGATTGATTCGAATTCCTTCAGTACCTAGTGTTTATATAACGAGTACACACAGACAGACAGAAATCCATTTTATAATATTTATTTGTAAGTTTCACGTTTTAGTACTACTTGATTCTGGAATGTTGGCAAAGTTAAACTCATTTGGGCCTATTTACAAAAATCACAAGTCTGCTCAACAGAAATATAGTGACGGTAAAAATGTAAAAATTAAGCATTAGTACAGTAAAATAACGCAAATGGTTTGACCATAATACCCAGCGGTACTTTCGTGTTAAGTAAGTTTGAGATGTTCTTGTTTATTTTTGTTTTTAGAATCGAGTGTGGTAACTTAAAGTAATAGAATGTTGTATAACAAGTTAGGCCATGTTACGGTCTACAAGAGTCTTACAAAAGAATTAATGGTGGCGATTCTGTTACCGAGTTAGTGTTAGAACTTACGGCATTTGCCTCTCGTTTTATGCAATGCGAGAGAAGAATATGGCAATAGTAGTTTTGGCCTTGTTCAATTTGATTATTTTTATTGTGGAGCAGAATTGTCTCGATAGATATCTCTTTTAAACCTAAAGCTATACATACTCGTGATTATGTACAATATAAATAATATAATTTGGACTTGAAAAGTTATGTACGATAATGTACAGCAATCTTTAACAAAGCTAATTCTGCTGTTATAGCCGATAAAATTTATAATTTAATTACTTACCAAATGCACCAAACATACCTAAACATCTAAACACAGGTAACATACAACAAATATCTGTATTCACCACACAAATGTGTGTCCTATGTGAGAAATGAACCGACCTATGTAATTCTCTATCGACTAAGGCATAAAGCCAGTCAATAAAACGAACATTTTACGTAAAAAGATAATCAACCAGTCTTATTAATGTCGATACGATGTAGATAAATTATTGACTCTGATTGACGTTGTCGATGATAGTTGCCAGATCTCCGTAATAGCTTTGATCGTAATCTGCTTTGATGTCACTTACATGAACCAACTTAGTGTTCCTTTGATCTTCAAACTAGATAAAGGTTACGTGATTTACCGGCGTTGAGTAAAAAAGTACAACGTTAATAGTTTATTAGGTGTACAAAGTAACGCTGAAAATGTACTAAGCCCATGAGAACGAATTCTATTTTATAAATAAAATTGGCAGTCATAGAAACTGGCGATAGAAGTGAAAAGTTATAACTCAGAATTTGATACCTTTCTTTGGAAACTACTCGGGTGGGCGGAAGGCGTGGCCTTGAACACGGCCACGATACCGAGTTGACCCGAAGATTTCTTATCATTCCCGAGCGTGACGCTAGAATTCAATTCACAGCCCACGAAAAATTTGTTTGTGGCGAGACAAAAGAAGTTTTCACTTCAAAAAGTTTGACTCCACCTTCTTAATAAAGTAATCTTAACTGTGGTATACGTTGACTGAGTGGGTGCCTATAAAGTTCAGATAGGTTTGTGGCACTATACTCTAATGGGAAAGTGTACCTATTGTTAAAAAAAAAAACATTTTTTTAACCAAAGTTGTTCACATTAGATAGTACATGATGTACTGAGAGTGCCTCTGTTAGGAAATAATATGTTTTGTGCTATTGTATATGAAATTATATTTTTTTAGAGAGAGGCTAGGTACGTACTCGTTTCATTCAGACGTGAAAGTTACCTGTTATTTATTTTTGGTAAACTTTGTGCCTTACTTTCGTTATTAGGTTATGAGTCTATAAATTAGGTTATTCAACCAAATTAGAAATACGAAGAGACCGGAGGGGTCCCTAAAATCATATTTGGAGTCGTTTCCTGGAAATTTCTATAAAAAATTAGGATATTTTTTAGAAATAAAGGCTGAAATAACTAGCAGTTTGTCGAAACGCTGCGGTGTCTTGTTTTGGATGCCTAAGTTAGGACTATAGGCGATGATTAAGTATTTTCTTAGAAACTAGTTAATAATGTTCACTTTTCTTTCTTTCCAGGTTTGTTTAATCCTGGCAGTTGCCACCTGCAAGGCCAGCTACGATGGAGGATACTCCAACGAGGTTTCTGGTGAAGGACAAGGTCACGAAGGCCACGACTTCTCCGGAGGACAAGGCCATACACTCGCACTAACATCTCAGGGGCACGACTTTGGCGGTCAACAATTTGGCGGTGGTCATGATTTTGGAGGACAGCAATTTGGCGGTGGACACGATTTTGGGGGCCAACAGTTTGGTGGACACGGAGGTCAGATCTTGCAAGAAAGCCACGGACAACACTTTGGGGGAAACGGTGGCGACTCGTATCTTCAAGCTGCGCAGCTATCTCACGATGAAGGTGATCAAGGCGGCCACGGTGGTCAAGGAGGTCAAGAAGGCAAACACATCCAAGTCCAAACCTTCACTCTTCAAGACGCCGGTGACGATTTTGGCCACGGACAAAACTTGGGTCAGATCCACGACTTGGGGCCTCAGTACCACGGTTTCGGAGGACAGCAAGATTTCGGACACGGCATTTCGGGTGAAGGACAAGACTTTACTCACGGCCATGCTATTCCTGTTGGAGAACATACTGATGTGGAAAGCCCCGTTGAAGTTCCTTTGTACAAGCACGTGACCTACCCTGTTCATAAGCCGATACACGTCAACGTGCCTAAGCCTATTCTGATTGGAGTACCTCAGCCTTACCCCGTAAAGGTCCCTGTCCACAAGCCTGTAGCGGTTCCTGTTGAAACTGAAATCTCTATCCCTGTGGAGAAACCTGTACCTTACCCCGTTGTCAAGCACGTCCCTTACCCCGTTGAGAAGCATGTTCCCATCAAGATTGAGAAGACTGTAACCGTCCACGACCCCAGCCATACCCCGTCAAGATCCCAGTATACAAGACCATCCACCACCACAAAGACCATCATTAAGCCAAGTGCCAAATTGTTGTAGTGTAAATATTGTTGATTAATTTTAAGTCATTTTCAACTGTCTTCATGTTGTAGTTGATTTATTTATTGTGTAACTGTTGATGCGATTGTTGTTGTTGATTGTTATAAAAAAATGTTACAATGTTATTTGATTGTTTTAATTCGATCCTTGGTATAATGAGTTAAGAAGTGTACATACAGACGAGTGTCCTTTCCTGTATACTTTCTATTCATACCTTGATCATTTAACAACACCTTTGGTATTATTTATGAACTAACACATCTATGACTACTAAATATTATAATTCATGCGAATTATAATACAAAATATTCGGGTAGGTTGGAATAACTTGTACATATTCGTAAATTACAAATTCCGTAATGCTATCACATAAGTCAATCAGCGTAAGATTTTATTTAGTCTAGTCGCGCAGCATAAGCCTAAGCATACTATTTTAAACTATTAGTTTCCACTGGGGCCTTCTCTCGATAGAAGACAGTGAAGGCCATTATGCTAGCCCAGTAGAGGTAGGCTGGTTGGAAACGTGCTGGTTTCGGTACAATACTTTTTTCACCGTTAAAACCTATGAGGATGACAAACTTGCTTACTAACTATTTACACCAAACACAACTGAATTATCCATAGATCAATAAAGGTCCAAATATAAGATGATCAAGTCAGCTACTAGTCGGAAGCGTCCCCAGCATGCTAGCAGCATTACCATGCTGAATGGAAATGCTAATTTATACTTTGGGCACTCATATTTTTTTCTAAGTGCAGATGTACGTACCTTCGTTAGCTTTAACTGCAGCCGAAGGGCTCTTTGTAGAGTCCGCCTGGGGAAGTACCACGCGTTTGCCATCTATTCTGCCGCCAAGCAGTAGTGCGCAAACATTACTGTGTTCCGTTGGGAAAGTTTGCAGATAAATTCCCAGGCTAAGAAATAAAACACCTTATGTCTTCGGATGAAAAGCGCAGTGCAGTGCTAGGTAATGATTTGGACTCTTCATATTGTAATAGGTACATGTCACTGTGTTGTTATGGGCAGGCATGTTACTTACCATCAGGCACATGTCCTGCTCGCCTTGTCACTCTATACTATAAAAACAAAACTGTTAAATAAAATATCAAAAAGCGGCATCTTTTTGAACAAGTGTCATCCTCCTATCTGCACTAGGAGAGTGTCGTGATATAAGATGATTTATCTCTATACCTTGTATTTTATTCTGAAATTAATTATTTCGGGAACCATTGCCCTTTAAATCGGAACACAGTGATATTGGCACATAACTGTTTGGCAGTCAGTCCATGCGAACTATTCAAAGAAACTACCATCTAGTTCTAGGTACTACTGAACAAATGTTATTCAAAGTTCTTAGTTATTTGCTACACTAAGTTAGTTATCAAGTTATAATTACAAAGTCAACACAATGTAGGTATACACAAGAAAACGTGCTTGCTTTCAACGTTTTCGATAGATCCACTCATGTGGTTTTTCTGGATAAGACTATTTTTCACGGAATAAAATGAAAAAAAAAAAACTCTTGAGGTCATAGCCCGAACAAAATAAATGAACTTGAGTATTTCTTACCACATCGCACACCGCAAGATAGAAACAATAAGATTTATCGCTGTGTTACGTTCAATTTTTTGAATAAACACTTTACAAAATCAGATTTTGGTCTTTTGAAAAAAATATTTCTACTAAAATGTTCGTAATAGAATCACCTATCCGTTGGTGTAAGTACAAAATCCAAATAATGACGGGTTTTCGAGTAGACGCATGATAATTACAATTATTTCTATTTTTATGGTTTCGTTGTGGGGAGATTATTTAATCAATAAATTCATAAACAAAAAAAAAAGAAACTACCATTTTGAAGCCAAGAAATTGTAAAAATTTAAGGTGTTTTTACACGTTGATATTTGTTTTGGCTAATGAGTGAGATGAGCTGTGAAAACTGGATAAAAAACTCGTTTTGCTGGGGGACGCACCTTTATAATTGGAACGAAGTTCTTTACGGTAGGCTTGGTGTATTAGTGTTAGGACTCTTGGCAGAGACCGCCTGGGGGAAATACCACACCTTTGCCTGTTATTCTACAGCCAAGCAGTAATGTGCAAACATTACTGTGTTCCGGTTTGAAGGGCAATGTTTCCAGAGAAATTACAGGGCTTAGAGATATAACATCTTAGATCTCTGGGTGACGAGCGCAGTGAACGATTTGGACTCTTCATGCTCCAATAGCTGCGTGTCACTGTGCTGTTATGTGGTAGGCATGTTGCTTACCATCAGGCACATGTCATGCTCGTCTCGTCACTATTTATTTTAAAACAAATGTAGGGATTTTGCGCGACCGAACTGAAAAAAAGTGAGACGAAAAGCGTAAGGAAAATATATAACAGAAGTAACACGTAAAAACTGCCTGCGGCCAGTGTGGCAACATCATTTTTCTGGTGATCGTAACCTATAAATTTTTTTTTTCTTTTTTTGCAAATTGTTTTGCTTCTTTGTATTTCGAAGGAACTTCGTTTCTAACTAGGGGTCTATCACCTGACGAAAATTGTTTTAGCTTTGATGTAGCCCTCTCTTTTTTTTTCGCTTGAATAGATAGAGAGACAGCATCAACAAAGCTAAAGCTGATTTAGTTAGGCGGTAGAAGGGCGGGTGTCCTAAGACACCATACCTATTACTCGTCTATCACTTATGTCTTCTGTCAATTTGAAAACGCCGTGTTGGATGTAATTGTTATTTAGCCGAGTAATAATCATACCTTGATGTAAGGCAAATCAACATTCCGCAAAATTACCCCTCATTTTAGCTCCCGACTCGTGATTTCAATTAGTTTTCAAATCCGAATTGCTTCCTCAATTTCAATTTAGGATTTCAAAGCCTCATAATGGTTATTTAGCGAAATTCCATCGCCACCGACAGTCTGTTATCGTATTCTGCTTAGTGTTACCACTGCAAAAGGAACTTTTTTACCCAAATCTCAATGTAGAGTTTTGTTTTTCACGCTAATGTTTTGTTTGCTTGTTAATTTATTTATTCTCACGTATCTTTTAAATAAAGTCTAAAATATTACGAAATGGTGATAAATTCAAAATAAAATAAGAGGAAAAAGGCAGATTTACAAAGAAAAGGACGCCTTAATATCAAAAAGAATGGCAAGCTCTTGGTGGCCTTTGCTAAGACGCAAGGAGATTGTCTAAGTGTTTAACCTGTATCAATTTGTGAATTATTGTTATTTTGGTGTGTTCAATAAAGTGTATCTTTCTATCTATAACAATAATTATAATTCGATTGTTTGAATAAATTTGTAATAAATTAATTCCATTATCATCATCAGCCTGTGCTTGTCCACTGCTGGACATAGGCCTCTCCCCCAAGATACGCCACTCAGCCTGGTCCTCGGTCTTCCGTCTCCAACCGCCACCAGCTGCTTTTCGAATATCGTCACTCCATCTAGTCTCAGGGCATCCTACACTACGTTTACCGATTCGCGGTCTCCACTCCAGAACCCGTTTACCCCAACGGTTATCAGGTCTGCGACAGATGTGTCCGGCCCACTGCCACTTCAGTTTACTAATACGGTGAGCTATGTCGGTCACTTTAGTTCTCTGACGAATTACTTCATTGCGAATGCAATCCCCTCAGAGAAACTCCAAGCATAGCTCTTTCCATAGCTCGCTGGGTGACTTTGAGCTTACGGACCATTTTGACTGTAAGTGTCCACGTTTCAGGACCGTAGGTCATAACGGGTAGGACGCACTGAATAAATTAATTCAATAGGTCATTTTGTTTGCTCGTAATAGCACAATTATTTACAAATGAAGCTTCCAAATCACTGTCTCACTGCGCTCATCATAATCAGCCCACTAAATGTTCCCACTGCTAAGACTCAAAGCCTTCTCTTACAAGGAGAGAATCAAGGCAGAAAATAATAATATGGTAGCAATTGGCAACTTTATTGCCAAGAGCGATCTCTTCCAGACAACTGGAAGATTACCTGTTTGTACTGTAATTTATCTGGGATATTGATTGCCCTTTAAACTGGAACACAGTTTTGTTTACACATTACTGCTTGGCAGTAGAGTAACTGACAAAAAATGTGGCATTTCCCCTAGCAAACTGCAAAGAATTAGCAAGTTGAAGTGCCAATGGACAGGCAATATAGCTCGCAGAATCGATAACCGCTGGGGAGTAAAAGTTCTCAAATGTCGGCTGCGAACCGGCAGACGCAGTGTAGGACGGCCCACACGATGGACCGATGACATTGTCTCGGTCGCGGGAAGTCGGTGGATGGAGGCGGCACAAGACCGGTCATTAAGGAAATCATCGGTAGAGGCCTATGTCCAGCAGTGGACGTCTTCAGACTGCAGACGATGAAGATGACTGCAAAGAACTATTATGCTGAAAACATAAAAAATATGTCCCTTCCATGTATCTTATGTTTCGGAGCTCCGTAAGACAAGATGTAATAACAAAACGTCACCCCACCGAGCGCAGGGAAAATTAATTTCCTTCAAAACGCCTGCCGCGGGTTCCGTAATGTTCCCGTGCTTACCCAAAGAATTATTCTCAAGGAAGTCGTAAATTATTACAGCGTTAACTGCTGCTGACAAATAACTGTGGTATAGCAATAGCGCGTCTACAACGACGATTGGATATTGTCACCGCGGTGTAATTACCGACAAGGGCGAAATTTAAAAATATGTTTAGAAACCGTTTATTTAGACAAATACTGAGTTTACAAAGGTCGACACACAAATTTTATAATTTTAGTATCGTAATCTAGACTCTAGTACTTATTAAGTAAGTACCAATTTCCAGATACCCATCTTGAGTAGATTGTAGTAGTAGACTTGAACATCTTGATTATCTGTAGACCTACAGTGGTCTATGGATAATTCAGGTGTGCTTAGTGTAAGTAGTTAGTTAGGTTTGTAGTGTAGTGTATGTAGTTCTCATTGTATTTTAGTTTTGTTAATAAAGGCTCTGCAAAAATAAAAAAAAAAAAGTAGATTGTGCTGTTTGATTTTGTGCAACATAATGATATTTCATAATTAATATTTATATATGCCACTATCTTTCTTTTACACAAAGCTACATCTAAAGGTTACGAAAATCTTTAGAAACTTTATAAAATACTAATGATTTTCGTTTAAAGTTACAGCTGACCTAGGCGGGAGAACGACAATCACCTATGCGGAACCCGAGGTTTGAATCTCAAGGCAAAGGAAAATATCGTGGGGAAACTTAAATGTTCCTAGTCATCCACCGATCCACACTAGACCAGCGTGTTAGATTATGACCTTAATTCTTAATTCTCTTTTTGCAAAAGTCCACCCTGAAACCCAGCAGTGGAAACATTTAGTGGGCTGCTTATGCAGATGGTACTGCCTTTACATTGTTATTCTACGTTATCATTGCTCGTATGTTGACTGCGAAATTGTGTTCTTGTAAATATAATGTGTAGACAATAGTGTTGGCTGGATTCGTTTTACAGACTAACTACTACAGCTGTTTACCCGGTTTACTATAATAGAATCAAATAGTTTACGAAAATAATAATGATTTAGGATTTTTAAAAATGATTTATTATATTTTATAGTAGGTATTTATTCATTTCCTTAAGTCTACGTTTTTACAAGATTTATATAAAATAACATAAAAACATTATAAAAACTTAACTTATATTTTATTATTATTAATAATTATTTCGGTGATATAACTGCAAAATCAGCTCTCTTTATGTTCCTACTAGCGGACCGCCCCAACTTCGCCCGTGGTCCATAACATTTAGTAATCTATAGTATCATCGTAGACCGCATCGTCGCTTAACATCAGGCGAGATGGCGGTCAAGTGTAAACCTATTAAAGTGAAAAAAAAGTACTCACTCATATCCAATGGCGAAATATTTTTTTAAATCGGTCTTGTAGTACCTGAGATAAC
This sequence comes from Ectropis grisescens, assembly GCA_017562165.1. Taxonomy (NCBI): domain Eukaryota; kingdom Metazoa; phylum Arthropoda; class Insecta; order Lepidoptera; family Geometridae; genus Ectropis; species Ectropis grisescens. Next base: position 17,151,260 of record CM029794.1, on the reverse strand, counting down.
CACGTTCAAATAAAATACCTCTTCAGCTTTATAATATGAGTTTAGATTTTTTTATGGTATAGACTATAGTGTAACAAGACGAGTAGGACATAGGCCTGATAGCAAAGGCAGGGAAAACATGCCTTCGCCATTGGATATGTGTGAGTGCTATAAGTTACTATATATTATGGACCACGGGCGAAGTTGGAGCGGTCCGCTAGTAGGAACATAAAGAGAGCTGATTTTGCATTTATATCAAAGAGCATTGCAGTTACATCACGGAAATAATAAATAAACCATTATTATTATATTCAAAAACTATTTGATTGCCTGATTGCACATGTCCTGCTCGTTACAAGTCCCAGCAATCTAAGACTAAGGTAAGTAATGATTTGGACTCTTCATGTTCCAATAGCTGCGAGCCACTGTATTGTTATGTGGCAGGCATGTTGCTTACCATCAGGCACATGCTCTGCTGGTCTCGTCACTCTATATTAAAAAAAATTGCATAAGGGCATATAATTATAGCCTGTGAACATAAAGATAAAATAACAAATTAAGTAAAAAAAAACAAATAATCAAAATAATTAATCTGTGCATACCGTATAAAGAATTACATTAGTAGTAGTACTTATGTACATATAAGTAAAGAATTACCTACATTATTAGATGTACATAAGTATTATATTACCTTCTCAAGTCTTCTAATTTATTTTCAAGATATCTTAATTTTTATTTAAATCATATACAGTATAACATCCTTTGCTAATTAAACAGCTTTTTATTTCATTATTGAATCTTCTTTCATTGCGACCTTCCACCTGCATCATAAAAGCGAATACCATAAATATGAAGACACATTAAATTAAGTATACACCTCGGAAACATTTTATTTATTTTATATTAACATTACATTAAAACACCATAAATCAAGAGTTAAAGTTGAATATTAGTAATGTAATGTGACATTACATTACTTTCAAAGAAGTTACGGCTGGTCTAGTCGGGAGAACGGCGCCTGCCGATCCGGAGACCCCGGGTTCAAACTCCACACGCACCACTGTATTTTCGAAGTCATGTGGGTAAGGCCGATAACTTAAAACGGTGGAAAACATCGTGAGGAAACAGACATGTACCTAGAATCTTTCGAAGTCATGTGTCATCCACCAACCCGCACTGGGCCAGCGTGGTGGATTATGGCCTTAGCTCTCTCCTTGCGAGAAAAGGCCCGAGTCCCAGCAGAGTCCCCAGTCCCCAGAGGGAACATTTAGTGGGCTGTTGATGATGTTGATGACTTTCAAAGAAAACTACGTCTTCCATCTTCCACAAGCGCAAAAGTTCAGTCGTTAATGGTTTGTTGTACATTATTAATAATCAACCATTACAATCTGACCTTGTTACACCTTTTTGGGCAAAAAGTTATAAGCAAAGTCCAGGGAATTAAAAGGCTTATTTAACTTTTATTTAACATCCAAAGGTGACAAGAAAAGGTGACAAGTCGACAAGAAACTCGATAATTTTTTGAGATGTCGTTTTTTGCTGACGGAAATTTGTGTTTGAAAAGTAATAATAATTTTGATTGAATTTGATTCTCCTTTACAGGTAACAGGTTTTGAACCTTGATTTGATGTGACCTGGCGATAATGTCTTAGTTACGGCTGGCTTACTCGGAGTAACGGCGGATGCCGAACCGGAGCCACGGTTTCAAAACCCACGCGCACCACTGTCTTTTCGAAGTCAAGTCTTATTATGTACACAGATTCTTTGCCTTTTTGTAAATTACATTACCAAGTGTTCTTATGAATTTATGGTTCGAATAAATGAATTGAATAAAATTGAATGAGATTAATGCTGCTACCTTTAAAGGGAAAACATGCGAGAAAACCAACACGGACCTAATCTTTCGAGGTCAAGTGTCATCCACCAGCCCGCACTGGGCCAGCGTGGTGGATTATCGCCTTGACTCTCTCCCAGCGCGCGCGTGCACTCTCCTTGAAAAAGGCCGCCGAACGCGGTCGAAACTTAATTCGGGCTAGACTAATTTGTACATCACGTGAGTTACCCGTATATTCATTTAAAATTTATAAGATTTGGTACGGCATTCTGGATGTGATAGCTCAACTCGCACTTGACTGGTTTCCGTTTCATTTCGTATTATCTATGCGTTTACCCACGCCCCGTGTAACCCCATCGTATTTATTTCGTTCCCTATTTTGTGCCATAACAACACACTAAATTAAACTACGCAGTTTATTATCATTTGCGGAAGAGAGGAGAAAATAATTTAGTGTCGTTCGTTGTTAAGTTTGCCGAAAGTGAATCACGAATACGGTTTTACACGATTTCACACACGGTACCCCCGACCAAAAAAAGGGTTGTTATAAGTTTGACGTCGATGTCTGTCTGTCTGACGGATGGGCCGATTTCGATGCGGTTTTTTTATTTGAAAGTTTATATCCGTGCAAATGTTCTTAGCTATGTTTGTTTAATATCGATTCAAGATGGCCGTTTCCACAAAATGGCGGACAAAATATTTCTTCACAACCTACCTCATTATGGGTATCAAATGAAAGGGCTTCACTAGTATTACTAGTAATACTATACACTATAACAAATTTCAAATCCAAGATGGCCGCTACCACAAAATGGCGAATTACATTTTTTTTTTCACAACTCCTTCAATATGGGTATCAATTGAAAGGGCTTGACTAGTAAAATGTTGTACAGATAACAAATCCAAGGTAGTAGGGGGTTAATAAAAAAAATATAAATGTTCTTGTTAAAGTAGTGGGACTCTATGTAAAGTCAGCTTGAGAAAGTACCACACCTATGCCAGATATTTTACCGCCAAGCAGTAATGTGAGAACATCACTATGTTTCGGTTTGAAGGGCAATGTAGATAATTGCAGGACATACAGATAAATCATCTTATTTTCCTCCCCATTTTTCATAAATAGCACTTGCCTCTTCAGGGGCTTGTGGAATATAGTCTACATCAACTGTATCCTACTCATGCCACTGATTCTACTAATATTATACATTTAAATGTGTGGATGTTTGTTGCTCAATTACATCGGAACCTCTAAACGGATCGGGCTGAAATTTGGAGCATACAGATTATAGTCTAGACCTAGACTTTAAAAGAACACAAAGGCTACTTTTTATCCCGAAAAAATAAAGGGAACGACGGGAAAGATACCTAGGCAGGTAACACCGCGGCGCGCTGTTAGTGTTATAAATGCTAAAGTTTTGATGTTTGTGACTCAATCACGTTGAAACGTCTGAACGGATCAGGTTAAAATGCGGAACATAGACTAGGTATAGTCAGAAATAGCAAATAGGCTTAACTTACTTAACTTAGGCTTAAATAACGGGACTTGGAACTGCACTGGAAGAACCACGGGATGCCACTAGTTATCTATACTAATATTATAAAGCTGAAGAGTTTGTTTGTTTGTTTGAACGCTAGGATCTCGGGAAGTACTGTCCGAATTGGAAGGTTCTTTTTCTATTGGATAGTCCATTTATCGAGGAAGGCTTTAGGCTATAGAAAATAACTTTACTATTAATTGAAGCGGAGCATGAAACAAGAATGTAACAAAATCGGGAAAAAATATTCCCCTTTTGAGAGTTTTCGTACGTTTCGTGCTTTGACATGACACATGACAGCATGTGTCAAAGATTGCGTCAATGAATTTCAGCAATCTGTGCATTGAATATAAACCTTTGCTAATATTTTTTTCTAAATCTGAGTTGGTACGACCAATTTCCGACAGGTGGCGTAGCAGGTAGCTGAAGAGGTTTTTTGTTTGTAATCGATATTCTCAGGAATGAGTGAACCGATTTCAGCCATTCTTTCACCGTTGGATATGTACGGGATCCCGATGAGTGCTATATAATATACCACGGGCGAAGCCGGGGCGGACATCTAGTGATCTATATAGCTACCAAAGTATTTAAGCTCCTACCTAATGCTTCCGTTTTATAAGGATAACCAGCCAATTTTATGTACTCTTGAAACTCGGGGTCTTCTCTTATAAGGAGAGAGTTTGACCGTAATCCACCACGCTGCGCTGTCACAGTACGGGTCAGTGAATGGCGCATAACCTCTAAAGACATTGTCGGTTTCCTTATAATGTTTTTCGACTCGTTCTTAAGTAAGCGGCATCACATGACTACAAAAAAAGAGTGGTGAGAGTCAAACTATGGCCTTGTCTCTCCTTACAAGAAAAGACCCGAGGCACAGCAGTGGGAACATTTAGTGCGCAGCATGGTGTTTATAATAATATTTTTTTAGATGTTTTATACATTTACAATGAATTCATTGTATATGTATAGACATACACAACTAACGCTGTACTCTTAAGTTAAACAAACTTATATATACATAATACATTTGTTTGTTACTTATCATAGCTAGATATGTTTGCCAGACGACCCTCAAAGACCAAAAGCCTCCTCCAACTTTTCCATTCCGTTCTTTCTTGAGCTACTCTGTGCCACATGACTCTTGCCACTTGGCTGTCCACACCTTTTGTCTTCTCTGGGGTACCAATGTGTCACTCTTTTGTTCCATTTGTCGAATCCATTTATCACATGGCCAGCCCATCTCCATTTAAGTCTTTTGACTTTTAATGTTACATGTGTAGTTTTTGTCTTGTTTCAGATACAGATTCAGATTTGTGATGGCGCATTGGTCTTAGTGTTTATGCTTGTAAAATTGTACCGTCTGGAATAGGATTTTGTTTCAGTAATTCGTTATTATTTCGGCACATTTCCACCGTGTCCCATCTCTATTTAATGTACCATATTTTTTTCACAAGCCACGTAATAAGACTACTTCCGCATTTTTGTTTACAACGTAAAATATATTGCGATCTTTGTTTACGCGGATATTCCGAACAGAACGGGATACATTCATTCTAGCGGGTAAGGCGCCATTTTCTTTACAAGTTTTATTTTCTTAACCTGTTCTAAAAATCTGTCTTTTAGTTTTTCGTTATTTGGTACAGTTGACAAAAAACGTATTATTTCATTTTTTACACTACTTACGCCCTTTGGTTTTATCCACATAGTTCACGTTCCCGTTGAATTTCTCGGGATAAAATGTAGCCTATGGATAATACAGGGTATTATAGGTCCTGTATATTTTTAACATTGTCCTTCAAACTGGAACTCAAGAGGTTTAATTATAAAACCACTAGCACCACCACGTAGTTTGCTGCGTAGTTCCCGTTGCCGTTATTTTTCCGAATTAAAAAGTAGCCTATGTGACATTTTTCTGGACTATAATCTACCTTTATGCGAAATAATAAATATTCAGCCCGACTCGTTCATACGTTACGACGTGATTGAGCAACAAACATCCACATACATTGACATTTAAAATATTAGTAGGACTAAGACGGGAGGAAGAATTGAATTTTGAAATGCGATTGTGGTCATTTTGCAGCAAAGTGGTTTCAAATCAACCTACACGTGCACTATACAGGGTTACTGGTCATAAGCCTGCATCCGTTTAATGGCTTGTTCTGTATATTTAAAAAACAACGTTTGTTAAAACTCAAAACATATCCCAAAAAAGTAGTGTTTGTTGTCCTCTCTAGCACTTTAAGCGGCTGTTTAGTGTTTATTCACTTCACTTCATACTGCACATCGTTTATCTAGAGTTAAAGAGCGCGCGCAGTTGTTACAAAGATTTCGGTGCTTTTATACCGAGCAAATACAGTTTTTTTTTTATTTTGGCATGGGAAAAAATATACGATTTTTTATAAATATACCTAGTTAACATCCCCTTAAAAGGATGCCGGCTAATTACCAATAACCCTGTATGTGTGTGGCGATTATATTTGCCCATATCGTCCCTTAACTCTATGTAAAAAGGTTAAAAATATTTTAAACTCACTTTCCCAGCAATTAGTCTCCAAAAAAGTAGATTTTCCACTAACGCCGCGCTAATGAGATAAACGAGTGAACTTTTCAAAATTAATTTTATCAAAAGAAAAAGTTCCGGTCCCAGTAAATTATTTAAAGTTATGGTGATAAGACCGTGGCAACTTTTTTAAATTGTGTTACGGCCCTGGTGCACAGATTACTGTCAAGTTAGCTGGGGGTTTATTCTGTATAAATTGCATTATTTACAACTACAAGCATCAACGATTTCAGTCGCGTAGCTCCTAGCCCGGTGTTTTTTCTGTGATAATAAGTTGTCTGTATTATAATACATTTTTCTAGACCATAATACCTATATCGTATAAACCGATTTTGATTTGCTTGGTTGTAAAATAAATTAGTCGGGAGTATTCAAAGAATGGAGAGAATCAGCTGGAAGGAAATGAAGAGCAATGAAGAAGTTTTGAAGATGGTAGAGGAGAAAAGAACATTAATGGAAACAATAGAAAACAGAAGAGGGAAGATGTTGGGACATCTGATACGACACGACAACTTCATTAGAACAATAATGGAAGGTAAATTAGAAGGGAGGAGGAAGAAAGGTAGACCTAGGAGAAGTTACATGAACCAAGTGAAGGAGAAGATAAATGTAGTGTCGTATCAGGAAGTCAAGGAGAAGGCGGAGTGTACATGGAAAAAACTCCACCGACAAGAGCGTTGCTCTTAAATTATGAATGAATGAATTCCAAAGTGCTTATTAGCGATAGGGCCGCCGATCCTAACACATTTTTTTCTTTTACTGTATTGTTTTAGTGTACAACAATAAAGAGTATATACAAATCTATCTATTTTATTACATTTGGGGAAATTTAGAGACTGGATTCACTATACTGCGCCGTCGCCAATAGGTAAATGATGTGCATAACGCTGCTAACTTAAAAACAGCAAAGGAAAACATCACGAAAACCGGCGGGTTCCAAGAATTTTACAAAAGGTCCATACCTCATCTACCAACATACACTGCGGCAGTGACGCGAGGATAATTATGCCCTTGACTCTCTCTTTATTGGAGGTAGTGCCGAGTCCCATCAGACATTTAGTGGGCTGCTTATCCTTGAGCATAGAATAGGTAATACAGATAGAACGGATACTCCCCACCTCCCGCCAATTTCAAGCTTCCTCGCCCCTCAGGCGGTTTCGAATACGCTAGGAGGACTCAACGGAAGGCTGGTATCGAACATCTAATTCCTAACGAAATATCATCATGGTGAGTTGTTGTGCTGTTTACGCCTGTCCGTCAATTAAACGGGACAAGACTAAAAGCTTTATTTAATTTCCTAAGGATTAAGTAACGTAAGAGTAGAAACTTTTAAATAACGGTGCTTTATAATAACGTAGTTAATTTTTAACTCAATGTTCGTAACGTACACAGCCAGTTTTGGGCACGGATTGATAATGCCTGGAGGAATAATTATAGTGACAGAATAAAGTTTCCTTCTTTCTAACAAAAATAGATATCTAGGTACCTATCGATCATCGGTTTCGTTTGATTTTACGCGGCAATACATACACCCTTTAAATTAGAATAGTATAATTTGGCACCATTCTATTTAGGTAACTCAACATTATATATAGCAAGTTTATAAACAAAAGTTTATAAAAAAAAGCAAAAAGCCAGGATAAACTACTTTACGTCACCAGATGAACTCAAGGGGCACAACTATTAAATAAAATAATTCAGTAGCCCTAGCGCTAACGCACACATTCACGCGTGTGTACGAAAGACATCTGCGTAGTTGTGTGAAGAGTAGGTAGCTCCACAGCGGCGCTTGTATGGAGTTTTAGTGAAGTGTCCGGGGTGTGCCTTGAGTCTACAGAATTAAGACTTAGATCGGAACCTCGAGGGATAATCCTCAAAGATTGAGGAAACAAACAAAGATTAAAAGTTGCTCAACTTCGAAGATTTATTTTTGATTGAAGCTGAGTCGAAAAATATTAACTCAGTTTCCTTTCTTAAACAAACCACTTAGGATAAGGTAAAACAAACCAATTACTTGATAAGCTAAGATTAGATACGCGATAGACAGATAATTGAACTTGTAGGGAACTTGTAAAGGGCCATTTACTGAGTCCGCCTAGACAAGTACCACCTTTGGCACCTTGGGACCTTTGGCGTCTTTATAAATATATCTCTATTAATGATTTCGTCAAGAGGGACGGTACACTTGATCGAAACCTTATATGAATCACAAAACATAAAAAACATTGATTTTGAGTCGACAACATATTATGTCCACAAAATTCGGATTATGGAGTATTTCATTAAATTCTGATGGCACTGACAAACAAACCGCTGTCACCATTTTTGGTGTGAAGTACGTTTCGTTCCATCAATCAACACATTGTGTGCGTTCGTCGCGCCAAAAAAGTATCCATCACAAAAAACTCTGACTTAAGTGACTACGTAAAACGAAACGTCTTACCGCCGGCGCCGGACCGGAATTTTATTAGTAGGTACTTATATGTAGTATCAGCATCAGCACGGGTGCAGGTACGAATTACGAAGTGATGACTTACTTAGACCTACTAAAAGGCGCTAAGTATAAGATTTTCTCAGAAAAAATAAAACCAAAAACCCGAGTGTAACCATCACGATTCGCATCGGAGCCTGTTGACTCCGAGGGCGAGCATATTCCGTCTGAGCCATTTAGACTTAATGAACAGTGGCGAAATAAGTTATCGTATTCTAATAACATTGTAGGAGTTTTTCATTGTCTAAAAACGCGCATAAAATGATGTTTTTAAAAAATAAAACCTATCTAAATCGATTTATCGTCCCCGAAACCCCCTGTATACATAATTTCATGAAAATCGTTCGAGCCGTTTCAGAGATTCAGATTCTATATATATATACTTATATATATACAATTTGTATACAAGATTAGCTCGTTTAAAGGTATAAGATCTCTTAAACTGCACAAGTGACTGCTCGCTCGATATGTGTAATGAATACTTAATCATTTCAATAGATGCTGATTTATTTATTACCTGTCAAACATTTGTTGTCCAATCCTGTCAAATAGCTTTTTTGAGCTTATGGCACCGTGAGACCTTAACTTTATATTTTTTTTCTGAAGATATCATGTGTGCGTTTAGAAATTTATTTTTGTAAAAGGTCTACAAAGTTCATACTGTTATATTTGTTTGTTTTAGACATTAATTTTAAGGTTGTCTATGATTTTTATATGGTATAATCTTACGTCTTATACATCATCCTACAGAAGTACCACGCCTTTGCCACTTATTTTACAGCGAAACAGTAATGTACAAACATCACTGTTTTCTGGTTTCAATGATTTTTTTTGCCAGAGAAATTACAGGGCATAGGAATAAGCCAGAAGAGATGCTGCCACAAGAGGTTTATACAAGCAGCAACTAAAGTATTGGCTTATCGAAAAGGCATTTTACAGGTACTCTGATCTGACCGAAATAAAATTGACATCATTTGTTATGATTGTCTTTGAATTACCTATATCATTTTTTTTATTTTTTTTACTTAATTTTATTATTGTCAATTGTATTATTCGATGACTATGATAACTTAAGATAAACAGATTTGACATTAATATTTATGTGACATTGTTGATAATTGTTTATTTCTTTATTTTTTAATTCATTTCATTTTGATATTTGTGTAAAATGTACACATGATTTAGGAAAAGTAATATGACATTGAAAATTGAAAAAAAATACACTCTTAAAGAGGTAATAGCGGGAGAATTGGGGGGAATGGCAGCACCGTAGAGCCTACCGGAGAGGCGGTAGAGGGGCGGGGGACGCGTCTAGTAGTGGAATGAAAAACGCAAAGTAAACGCTATCCATATTTCTTTGGCCTTGCTCTGTGCATTTGTAATGTAAGTAAGTTCTTTGTGAGGAAGTTTTCGCTAATAACGCTGTAGTATTCAGCACGCCTTTCATTTTAAGGAGATTAAAATAGTATCAAACGAAATTACGTTGAAGCTGAAAACTGTAAGGCGTTTATTACTCTACCAGCAGTATGGAGTTTTGCGTGTCATTGTGCTGTTATGTGGGAGGCATGTTGCTTACCATCAGGCACAGGACCTGCTCGTCTCGTCACTCTTTATTAAAAAAACTGTAATTACGGATGTCCCGAACGCGAACTCACAAAATTTCGCGTTTACTAAACTTAATAAATTTAATTTAGGACATAATTTCACAAAGAGCGATATACAATTAGACTAGCGATCCGTCGCGGCATTGCCTGCAGCACATAATATACATATATCCTATAATAGCACCCACGGATCACGCACATAATATCCACTGGAGTAAGAATTTTCGTAATCGGTGAGATTAGGCCGTTCAAACAAAAATAGACTCTTCAGCTTTGTATAATACTAGATGCCCGCCCCGGCTTCGCCCGTGGTACGTTATATATCACTCATCGGAATCCCGTATATATCCAACGGTGAAAGAATGACTGAGATCGGTTCAGTCATTCCTGATAAAATCGCTTTGCCGGAAATTGGTCGTACCAACTCAGATGTAGAAACAAATTTGATTTGCAAAGGCTTATATTCAATGAGGCAATCTTAGACACATGCTGTCATGTCAAAGCACGGTACGAAAACTCTCAAAATATTTTTTCCCGTTTTTGTTACATTCTTGATTCATGCTCCGCCTCTATAAATAGTAGCGTTATGTTCTATAACCTATAGCCTTCCTCGATAAATGGACTATCCAATAGAAAAATAATCTTTAAATTCGGACCAGCACTTCCCGAGATCCTAGCGTTCAAACAAACAAACAAATTCTTCAGCTTTATAATATTAGTATAGATTAGTAGTCTAGTGATTCGATCATTCGTGTATAGCTTGCGATCGAATCAAACGTGTTCGATCGGTCACTATCGACTTAGTACAGATAATTGATATCTTATCTTATACCTTTAAACGAGCAATTTTTGTAGGTGTATAAATATATACAAAATCTGAATCTCGGAAACGCGGAAAAAACGATTTTCATGAAATTATGTATATAGGTGGTTTCGAGGACGATAAATCGATCTAGCCAGGTTTTATTTAAAAAAACGCCGTTTTTGCGCATTTTTAGACAATGAAAAACTGTTACATAAAGATTAGAACGCGACGGTAAATTTTGCGACGTCGCGAGACAGTATATTGGAAGATGGGCGGTCATAATATGGTAGGTTAGGGTACGAATCCAACCGTCCGCCTTTCTTTTTTTTTTTTCAGTTTTTTTTTCTCAAAAAAATCGGTATGTATTTAAGCACCCAGGTACTAAATATATAATCTATACTAATATTATAAAGCTGAAGAGTTTGTTTGTTTGAACGCTAGGATCTCGGGAAGTACTGGTCCGGATTGAAAGATTCTTTTTCTATGGGATAGTCCATTTTTCGAGGAAGACTATAAGCTATAGAAAACAACGCTACTATTAATAAAAGCGGAGCATGAATCAAGAATGTAACAAAAACGGGAAAAAATATTCTATTTTGAGAGTTTTCGAATGTTTCGTGCTATGACATGAAACATGAGAGCATGTTTGTGTCTAAGATTGCGTCAATGAATAAAATATCACAGATTACATACCGCTTGAATAAAACCTTTGCTAATCAATTTTTTTTTTTCAAAATCTCTGTTGGTACAACCAATTTCCGATAGGTGGCGTTGCAGGTAGCTGAAGAGGTGTTATGTTTGAAAGCGATATTCTCAGGAATGACTGATCCGATTTTAGTCATTCTTTCACTTTTGTATATGTACGGGATCCTGATGAGTACTATATAATGTACCACGGGCAACGCCGGGGCGGACATCTAGTACATAATGAGATGGGTATTTTTATGTGTTCGGAGTTGACAAAAGGATTTGCTCATACTGCGTTTTGTCAATACTACTAAGGAAGGCCAGGGAAGCTTAACAGTTCGCTGCTAGCGGGCTGCATTTGCATTTGATGAAAATTCCAGTTTTGTCCAACAACTACCCGAAACTCCAGTTACGATACAAACGCTGCTCTACGTGTAATATTTCTCAATTTAAATAAAACTTCCGAATTTAGAGCCTTTGTTTTTGAAGTGAAAACTTCTTTTGGCGCGCCACGGATAGATGTTTCGCGGGCTGTGAATTGAATTCTAGCGTCACGCTCGGGAATGATAAGAAATCTTTGGATAAACTCGGGGCCATGCTCATTGGCCAGAAATGACCGTGGCCACGCCCTCCGGTTTCACCCACGTATTTTCCAAAATAAGCTATCAAATTCTGAGTTGTAAGTTTTCACTTATCGGGAGTTCCTGTGGCCGCCATTTTTTTATATGTTATACTTTTTAGTACTCGTAGTTAGGGAACAATAATGAGAGTACATTTTATTAATGCGCGCGCACCGTTACGGTAAACCGACACCCTTTAGTTAGTTAGTCAGCCTTTTAGAAAACACTAACAGTGTCCCGCGGTTTTACCCGCGTATGTACCGTTCCTGTTGTTTTCCCGGGATATAATATAGGCTATTTGTATCTTCCAAACCATAATCTAACTGTATTCCAAATTTCAATTTGATCCGTTCATACGCTACGACTTGATTGAGCAAAAACCATTTGTTTGATTGAGTATAAAACGGACATTGCGTAAGCGCGTCTGGTTTTATATATGACTAGATGCCCGCCCCGGCTTTGCCCGTGGTATATTATATAGCACTCATCGGGATCCCGTACATATCCAACGGTGAAATAATGACTGAAATCGGTTCACTCATTCCTGAGAATATCGATTTCAAACAAAAAAAAACACTTCAGCTACCTGGTACGCCACCTGTCGGAAATTGGTCGTACCAATTCAGATTTAGAAAAAAAAATTAGCAAAGGTTTAAGTATATTCAATGCACAGATTACTGAAATTCAATGACGCAATCTTTGACAGCATGTGCTGTCATGTGTCATGTCAAAGCACGAAACGTACGAAAACTCTCAAAAAGGGAATATTTTTTCCCGATTTTGTTACATTCTTGTTTCATGCTCCGCTTCAATTAATAGTAGAGTTATTTTCTATAGCCTAAAGCCTTTCTCGATAAATGGAATATCCAATAGATAAATAATCTTTCAATTCGGACCAGTACTTCTTGAGATCCTAGCGTTCAAACAAACAAACAAACAAACTCTTCAGCTTTATAATATTAGTATAGATATAGATACTAAGCGCAACCATAGCAGATCAGTACAGGATAATGGAAACAGAATTTTAAGGTTTTCCGAGCGCTTGCCGACACGATGCGTGACCAAAATTCTGACGTTTGTTTGTCCCAAAGCGTTGCTATTCAGCGTGGTAATGCCGCCAGCGTGCTGGACAGGCAGTCCGACTGGTAGTGGACTTGAATACCTTAATTATCTGTACCTTACTTGATTGTAACACTAGTTTTTATTGTTTTTCATATCCGGTATACGTGTTTTTTCTTTGTTTTTGGTGTGTACAATAAAGAGTATCTCTATCTATCTACCTTACTACTTTATTTTCTATTCTGATTCTGACCTTCATTGCTATATGTATGTACCTATAATTCAGATGTGCTTAATGTAGGTAGTCATTTAGGTATGTAGTTGTGTAGTTCTCCTTGTATTGTAGTGTTGTTAATAAAAGCTCTGCCTGTAAAAAACGAAGTTGTGTAGTAGGGCGGAAAAGATTGACATGAAACAGGAAAGATTGATGGAAAAAGGTTTTTGGCCTGAAGATAGCAAAAAATTGGCTTTCAATCATGTTTTTATATGAAACAATAAAGTAATAGACGAGCAAGCTATGCTCCTGATTGTAAGCAACATATCTTTCTATAAAATCATAGAGTCACGCTAGTGTTTGAACATGAAGAGTCCAAATGCACACTGCTGCACTGCGCGCGTCATCCAGAGTCATCAGATGATTTTCCTCTTTTTCCTGTCCTTTCTCTGAACATATTGCGTATCAAACCGTAACAGCGATGCTTTTCACAGATTTCTCGAAAATACTCCTTACGAAGTCCGTTTGGGGAAGATTTTTTTTAAACTGTAATAAGTTCGCACTTGACCGTCATCTCGCCTGATGATAAGCGATGATGCGATCTACGATGGAGCGTGCTTACCTAGAAGATTTGAAGACACCAAGATTGTAACTATCGGGGAAAAACCCACTCAGGCAACGCATTAAATCAATCGTAAGCAGATGACGTGCATACTTTCTACGGCAACAGAGTGAGCCGCGACAAAAGTATGACACTTCCACAAGAGCGACAAGGAAAGAAAGATGCTACCGTGATGCTACCCGTGCTGTCGGTGAAAACCGTTTTGTACCAACTCCATACGTATTACGTAGTATATGTAAACTCTTTGGTTCAAAGAGTATCACTACAAAACTATGCAAAGCTTGAAATATAGAAGCTTGATAGCTGATAAAAAAATGTAAAAACTCTATGGCAGACACTGAAAAATGGGAAAAATGCAATTTGGAGCAATTGATTGGACCTGATGTTTTTTTTTACTTTTATACTCATAACGAAATTTCTATTCGCTTTGTTGAAATTGTATTACATCGAAGAAAATAGAGTTTTACACCGAAAATTTTAGCACCGTTGCAAAGAATTTAATTTAGATATTAATTTAAAACTGCTGAGGCATTTTATACTGAACGGATTCAATTTCAAGTGATTTTTTTTTGACGAAAGAATTTTCGTCATAAGGTACACTCCGCGAGGCATAAGCTGAGCTTTGCATTTGTGTGAGTGTACATGGATAGTGTAGGTGTGACAACCGGCCTTAGGCGCGAAGCCATTCTGTCTCGCCGCGCTCCTGCCTGATTGGTGATCACTCACACTAATGCAAAGCTCAGCCTATACCTCGCGAACAAAATTTCAAGCTCCTGCCTGATTGGTGATCACTCACACTAATGCAAAGCTCAGCTTATACCTCGCGGAGTGTACCAAGGTACCCAAACTGCTAGACACTGAGTCATAGTACAGATAAATTACAGGGCTTAGAGATATAAGATCTTAGATCTCTAGGTGACGAGCGCAGTGTAGTGCTAGGTAATGATTTGGACTCTTCATGTTCCAATAGCTGCGTGTCACTGTGCTGTTATTTGTCAGGCATGTTGCTTACCATCAGGCACATGTCCTGATCGTCTCATCACTCTTTATTTAAAAAAAAAAAAAAAAAATACTACACATGACTATGACACTTGCCTCCCACTGTTCGGGGCTACTGAACAGATAAAAAAAAAGTTACTACGTACCAGATACCTCACTCTCGAAAAAAGTAGAAACAACGCGATACCTAAACTGTCTTATACATTAAATAAAAAAGCTTTTTATTTCTTACAGCTTATACAAAACTAGATGTCCGCCCCGGTTTCGTCCGTGGTACATAAATAGCACTCATCGGGATCCCGTACATATCCAACGGTGAAAGAATGACTGAAATAGGTTCAGTCATTCCTGAGAATATCGCTTTCAACCAAAAAACCTCTTCAGCTACCTGCTACGCCACCTGTTGGAAATTGGTCGTACCAACGTAGATTAAGAAACAAATTTGATTAGCAAAGGTTTGTATTTAATGACGCAATCATGGACATTGGCGAAATTACGGTGACATTACCGAATGGAACCCAAAAGAAAAAATTAAGTTGAAGTTGACACAATCTTAGACATATGCTGTCATGTCAAAGCACGCTACGAAAACTCTCAAAAGGAATATTTTTCCCCGTTTTTGTTACATTTTTAGATTCATGCTCCCCTTCTATTGATAGCAGCGTTATGTTATATAGTCTATAGCCTTCCTCGATAAATGGACTATCTAATAAAAAAAAAGTCTTTCAATTCGGACCAGCACTTCCCGAGATCCTAACGTTCAAACAAACAAACAAATTCTTCAGCTTTATTATATTAACTATAGATTTAGATTACACCTTAAATACAATATACCTCGGATTAACTGCAAGGAAAAATACACCTTTGCGCATCGTAGAGAGTTGAGAATGCCATGACCACGTCACGGTAATATTATATATCAGTAATTTAACTGAGCCGTTTCTTTGAAATTCATACCTACATACAGCTGCGAGCACGTAAACAAACGATAAGGCTTATGCGACTTACACTACTCGGCTACCTTATGTCTTGCACGTTAAGACAGAGATTACATTGGGAACACGTACCGAGCGCGCCCCGAGATCGAGGCGCGTAGGTACAGCCCGCGTTTCGTCCGTTTGTATGAAGTCGAAATACTGGTAGTTAATATTTCTGTGACCACGTCGTGCTCTGTAGTTTGCTTACGTCACTAACCAAACATGCAGGGCTAGGGCTAACTGGGGCTGCACAAAGTATAAAAATGAGTAAAAAAACTAAATTGTATGCTTATTGAATTTCTAATTGCTCATGTAAATATAACCAAAACAAAATCAAACATTCTCGTATTGAAAATATCCGGAATCTTGTAAGTAATTTTGCTACGGGGCCCGATGCCATCGGCACGGCGCAATGCGTCGTCAAGCGTATCACTTGTGTCGTGGGACACAAAGTTTTGTATATAAACAAAAACAAATATATTCTAGAGGTAATTATGATTTATATCTTTAATTGTTTCAATGTACTCTCCGCCAGCCCTATATCACAGTAAATACATAACAGTAGGTTATCTAAGGCCGCCCGCCGAGTTATTAGCCTACTCTTGTGTTGATCCTCAGGGTTGTCACTTTTGCGAGGTTGGCAAGAGTTGAGAACGCGAGCGGTCATGTAACGTACGCACGTACTCACAGTCGTGCTGCACAGCCCGTACAGCCGCCACCTTATTCCCCCATATATTATGTTAGCGTGTCCGTGAATCGCGTGCCAACACGGCGCGCGGCGCGCACGCACACATTAAAACCGAGAGCGGCACAATTGCGTGAAGATACTGTATGTTTTACTGTGGTTTTACTGTGCCTATATATAGCCATAGTATCAAGCGTATAAATAAGCTTGCTCGAACGCTGACAGCGCATCTTTGGGCGCCGAAAATAATATACCATTACTACCTTCTTACTTCCTACAAGCATCTGCCTACTTACTCGTACTAACTACGTACATAGTCACAGCTAACATACACATCATCTGGTTACGATTAGTACAAAGGAACCGTGTGAAAAACCCTGATTTACTTATAATATAGATAAAGATTATAGATAAAGATCTAAGGTCACCTATTTACTAGGTAGTTGACTTGACTGGTACCGTCCTGAAATATATACCTACATGAGTGGGAACCCTGTAAAACCATTTTGTGGTTTGGGTTATAAATAAATAATGAATACTGAAATAACAACCAAGGAGCAAGGATCTAGGCTTTCTAAATCAGTTAGCAATGTTAAGATTGAGATTTGATATTGTAAGCAGAAATAACCTACCGGTTACAAGTAAAATATGACACGACCACTACTCATTATTTATTTGTTAAAATAAATGTGTGCCCTTAGAAAAGAGGATTCTTTACACTGCAAGTGATGTCACAAATGGAGCGGTGAATTCAAGGGTGTTTTCGCGCGAATTTTAAATTTGGAAAATTAAATATAAGTTCTTAAAATTAATAACTTTTTTTTAAACAAATAGCATTATTTAAAAGTTATAAATTTGTATAGCTTTTTATCAACTGAAGATTTACTCTAAGAATGAGAGCGTTTTTTTAATAAGAACTATTTTCAAGTATTTACAAGTATACTTTAGTGACAAGCAAATGAAAATCACAAGAAAAAACGTTGACTTTCCAATTTTTTTTTTTTTTTTTTGAGTTTACCAACATCAATATTTTTTCGACAATATTATCTAATTAAATACAGAAACGATTGGAAAACAAGGTCACAAACATAATTATATATCATTATTCCTATTAAAATTATAAGCCGGGTCGGAGAATGGATGCGATTATTATTTAGATTATTTTAAACCAAAAAATCAGTTTCATCTATACTAATATTATAAAGCTGAAGAGTTTGTTTGTTTGAACGCTAGGATCTCGGGAAGTACTGGACCGAATTGAAAGATTATTTTTCTATTGGATAGTCCATTTATCGAGGAAGGCTATAGGCTATAGAACATAACGATACTATTATTAGAAGCAGAGCATGAATCAAGAATGTAACAAAATCGGGAAAAAGTATTCTTTTAAATAACCTTTTTGAGTTTTCGTACGTTTCGTGCTTTGACATGACACATGACAGCATGTGTCTAAGATTGCGTTATTGAACATCACAGATTACATACCTCTTGAATATAAAACCTTTGCTAATCTTTGTTTAAAACCTGAGTTGGTACGACCAATTTCCAACAGGTGGCGTAGCAGGTAGCTGAAGAGGTGTTTTGTTTGAAAGCGATATTATCAGGAATTATTGAACCGATTTCAGGGTTTCTTTCACTATTGTATATGTACGGGATCCTGAGTGCTACATAATGTACCACGGGCGAAGCCGGGGCGGACATCTAGTTAATTTTATAAAGTAAATGTTTTTATAAAGTTTGTGCAGTTTTTAGGGTTCTTGGAAAGGAAAAAAAACAAAAGCCTTAGAAGATCACTCTGTTACCCGTACGTCCGTCCGTCTGTCTGTATGTAACGATCCTTTTTCTGGAATATGTAGAGATATCAAGCTAAATTTATAAAGTACTCAGGTCTACTGTCCCTTGCAGCTCCAAATGTTAAAATATAAAATCAACGTCTTAGCCAACGCAATCCAAACATACAGCCTTTTACATTTGTTGCAAATTTTTGTCACTCTCAAGGGAATAAAAAACCAATAGGTACGTACTTAATACTTCCTGTGACTCAGAATTACAAAATTTTGTTATAAATTTGAAAAATAAATGGAGTAGTGTAAAATATTTTAGCAAGTTTAAGGGTTTTTATTGACTCTGAGGTTTTTCTATTCTTTTTTATTATTGTTCAATAGGTACAAAAATTGGTTGCCTGTAAAGTCGGTATACGGGCGAAAGTTTTACGTGACAACGACTTTGAGTGGTAAAATAATTTTACGGAAGGGACGCGTGCCTTTCACTTTTTATCTCTGTCTCTCTCGCTCTTAGGCGGGCTAACCATGCCCGAGTGGAAGGGACGCGTGCCTCTCACTCGCTCTCGTTGTGAGCGCATAACGTGAGCGGAGCGTAACGCAGTTTCTTGAAGTGTCACCCGGCAAACCAATTTATAAGATGTTGTCACGTCAAAAGTTCTAACTACTTGAAAGGACCTGCTAAATTCTAACGTTGGATAAAATTTAATGATATTAAATGCACGTTTTTTTGATTGACCACTAACACATTGTTGTGGCGTGCTTGAGAAATTCTCATGCACAATTCAATTGAAAATATCTTTTAATTTAAATATAATTATCGTTCAAACAACATTAAATACACCTAAAATGCATATTTTTGTCTTAAATCCTATCATTTCCTCAAACGTGTTCAAGTTCTGTCATAATGTTGAAGTTGCTTAGGTGTTTTTTGATTTCAAGTATTTTTATTAATACAAGCAAAAGCGCAAGGATTTTGGCGGTTTTTCCTGCTCCCTTCATTAGCCACCAGTCTGTGTTTCGTCCTCTAACCAACGAACTTGCCAGGCGAGGACACGAAGTAGTTGTAATTACACCTCATCCAGCACCGAAGAATGATTTACCGCCAAAACTGCATCAGATCGATGTTCGAGATGTTTCTATCAAATTCAGCGCTAATTTCCCGTTCAATATCGCTGGTCGAAACGATGACGTGTATGATCAAGTTGAAAAATTCATGGTATTATTTGGAAAAGTGTTCGAAGTACAATTTAACACAGCGGAAGTACAAAAACTCATACATGACAAAGAACAATATTTCGACCTGATACTCTCTGAAGCTTGTTCACCAGTGGTATTAATATTAACACATTTATATAAAGCTCCGGCGATAACAATTTCTAGTTTGGGATCTGCTGAGCCTTATACAGAATTTTTAGGACTTCCTGTACATCCAATATTATACCCTAATTGTGTGAGACAAAAATTGTACAATTTATCAGTTTGGGAGAAAGCAATCGCTGTGTATAAAAACTATAAAATATTAAGAAAGTTTGATATTGCTGAAAAAAGTAATAATGAGATTTTAAAAAGGAATTTTGGGGATGATGTACCAACTGTCAGTGAACTTAGCAAGAATGTGGCAATGCTAATGATAAATATTCATCATGTATGGGAAGGAAACCGTCCAGTCCCTCCTAATGTGGTTTATTTGGGAGGTCTGCATTTGGGAAACCAATCATTCTGAGGATTTAACTAAGGTAATTGATCACATTCATTTCCTCCAACAAATTTGAGTAATAAGTTTTAGAAGCAAACTATACTCAATTAACTGATATGAAGAGCAATAGGTGTAATAAAATACAGTTTGTGCGTTCCGAGATGACCCCTCCGAAGTTGGTTTTTAAATAATGATGACTTTTTATAGTATGTAATGAAGCAAAGACCAAATCATGTGCCTAATGGTAAACAACACACCTGTCTAAAGGTACAAGTTTGCCCGGAGACCGCGACACGAGACCGCGACCGGAGACCGCGACAGGCACTTGACTCTATGGAATTGTATGGACGCCAGTTCGCGCCGAGACCGCGACACATGTCTCGCGACACGTGTCTCGGTCTCCTGTCGCGGTCTCGGCGCGAACTGGCGTCCATACAATTCCATAGTGTCAAGTGCCTGTCGCGGTCTCCGGTCGCGGTCTCGTGTCGCGGTCTCCGGGCGAACTTGTACCTTAAAACAGCTCAGTGCCACGCAGCTATTGGAACATGAAGAGTAGAAATAATTACTAAGCTGTGCACTGAGCTCTTTGCCCCAATATGTAAGATGATGTATCATAATGCTATCACGGTCGTATAAAAACAAAAAAGGTGATGGACTCACTAAAACAAAAACTGTGTCTATAGAGTCAGCCAGTGCGCTGTACCTATAAAGTCGGCCGAATCTATAGACACAGTTCCTGTTCTACCAAGACTTTTTTATATCTCCATGAATGCTATGTATTTTTTTTGAAAACGTTGCCCTTCGAACTACAACATGGCCTGGTGGCTTAGTTAGTAGTAAGTCTGCCTGCGAACCAGTGAGTCTTGGGTTCGATCCCCATCCAGTGCAACTATTTGTGTGATGAATCCTTGTGTACTGTGCTTGGGTGTTTTCTATGTATGATAAGTGCGTATTTAAAATATATAAATATTATATCAGCTATCTGGCTTCCATAGTACAAGCTTTTATTACTTTGGGGCTAATTATACTAAAAATAGTACAATTGGTATTAATTATAATAACAATAGCACACGCTTTAATTACTTTGGCTTGTGTGTGAAATGTCCACCAATATTTACCCGTATTTATTTATTATGGTAATATTAACACATTGATAGGCGGTAGAATAACTAGTTAAAGATGTGGTCAAAAGAAGTACTTTCTTATTTTTTATTTACGGTACACAAAACAGGAAATTTACAAAATAATACAATGAGAAAAAACGTAATTGTAAATGTAAAAATCCATCCAAAAAAAGCATGTGAACACAGCAAGATGACACAGTTAAATTACATAATTATAATGAGAAGAGAAAAAACTGTTTCTTGTTATTTTTGCAGGATTTAGCGGACTTCTTAAATTCATCAAAACTGGGAGTAATATATGTTAGTTTTGGGTCCATTGTGAGGCCTTCAAGAATTGAAAACTTTAATATAGTCATACAAGCTTTTTCTAATGTGCAGTACGATGTTTTACTAAAATGGGACGATGTTCAAGTGCCTGACTGCCCAAATAATGTAAAAGTAGTTAAATGGGTACCACAAAAAAAACTTTTGCGTAAGTAGTTTGACGTACTTATCTAGGTTTATTGTCGATTCGCCACATAGTAAATTCGTCACAATTTGTATACTCCATACATTCAAAGTAAACTCGCCATAAGTTATAACAAGAACAAAATTAAAAATTTGATTAACCCCCGACAACCTCGGATTTGTTATCTGTACAACATTCTACTAGTCAAGCCCTTTCAATTGATACCCATATTAAGGGAGTTGTGAAAAAATAAATGTATTTCGCCATTTTGTGGTAGCGGCCATCTTGGATTTGAAATTTGTCACAGTGCAAAGTATTCTACTAGTCAAGCCCTTTCATTTGATACCCATATTGTGGTAGTAGTGAAAAAAATAATATAATTCGCCATTTTGTGGTGGCGGCTATCTTGGATTTGAAATTTGTTATTATGTATTGTATTCTACTGGTCAAGTCCTTTCATTTGATACCCATATTGAGGTAGGTTGTGAAGAAATATTTTGTCCGCCATTTTGTGGAGGCAGCCATCTTGAATTGATATTAACTAAACATAGCTAAGAACATCCGCACGGATATCAACTTTTGAATAAAATAAACCGCAATGAAATCGGCTCATCCGTTTGAGCTCTACGGTGCCACAGACAGACACACACACACACACACACACACAGACAAATAGACAGACAGACAGCCATCGACGTCAAACTTATAACACCCCTTTTTTTGGTCGGGGGTTAAAAAAACAAATGAACAACGTCACAGGTGAATAAAGTTGTAAATTCGTCACAGATTTTTGTTTTATGTTATTTTTGCATAAAGTAGGGTTAGCAAGTAATGATTACTCTGAATGATTGTCTGTATGGAGTAAGTACTCGAAACAATAATTTATTTGACCAAAAAAAAATTTACTGAGTAAAATTTTTGAATTGACTTATGATTAAAATTGAATGTTTTCGAATTTTTAAAGTGACTCGACTAAATTTTGATATTTTTTTGTGATTTCAACTATATACTTTCAATGAGATAGGGAGATAAGACGATAACGTCGTAAGCAAATCTAAGATTTTGTTGATATCTCAAAAAGCACTACCCCAATTTCAATAAAATTTAAAAGGGCCCGATGGATCATCTCTGAACTAAGATGGATCAAATAAAAAAAACATTTTAAAAAATTGATCCAATATTTTCTTGACGGAGAGAGGTATCGTATATGCGTACAAAAAAAGTAAATTGGTTTGAGAATCTCTTCCTTTTTGAAGTCATAAATAATTATAATATAGACTCGTAGTCGTGTAGTCACTCCTGGAAATAAAATAATAGTTATAAATATCATATTTTCAGCAACTATTTGTTTTTTAGTGTAATTCTTTTCAGAACATGAAAAAATCAAGCTTTTCATAACACAAGGGGGTATTCAGTCCACTGATGAAGCTATATTAGCGGGTGTACCATTAATAGGCATTCCTCTCGTCGGAGACCAATGGTACAATACTGAACAATACGTTCATCACAAAATTGGATTACGGGTTGATTTGGAAGACGTTACCCAGAAGAAAATGGTGGATGCAATCCATACTGTTATCAATGATACGAGGTAATTCTTGGACTTTACATAAATGTTCCTATTGCTGAAACTGGAAGCCAATAAAATAATTTACTTTATGTTGTCTTTCCCCATTTTCTGTGATCGCTTCAAATTTTAACATTCATATTCTTCGCTGTTATCTGTTGCTCGTCAGTTTGTCATATCGGTAACTAAGTATATTTATTTACCTTGTCAGTATATTTTTGTATGTAAGTATATGATTGGTTTTATTTATTAGTGTATTTCATTTTTCTGTAGTTTTATGTATTCGTATGTAATATTATTAGAATGTACCTACGTCTATCTCATAGTCTTATTATTTAAATAGTAATTGTTGCACACCACAGTTTAAGTTTCAAATATTTCTGTCCGTTCCAATGTTACCTGGAAGAAATCGCTTTTAGCGACAAGGCCGCCAGTTGTATCACTAGTCTTATAGTTTTTCAGATTTTGTATGTATCCCTTATGGTGTGAACAATAAAGAATTTTCATTCATAATTATGAACAATACATACACATTAACAATAAAAAAAATTCATCAAATCCAAATTCATCCAAAGTACAAAAACCCACACTAACCATTTTTATAAGTACAGTAGAACCTCGATAATTCAAACCTCGGTAACTTAAAAACCTCTATAACTGCAAAAATTATATGTTCCTTTCCCATCAGAGCCCAAAACCAAAACCCTTGATAACTTAAAACCTCTATAACTTAGAATATTTTTTGTTTCCCTTGGACTTTAACTTATCGAGGTTCCACTGTATATACTTAAATTTAGTATCAGTGTTGCACCCGTGCCAAGCCGGGGCGAATCTCTAGTATACTATGAAAATGAAAAAGTTGTGCGTCGGAACCTCGTTATATCTTTTTTATAACTATTAATAATAGCGTATTTTATTTACAGCTATAAAAGTAACATAATCGCTTTAAGGAATCAGCTGTACGACCGGCCACAAACCTCCTTGGAGCGAGCCGTTTGGTGGATCGAATACATTTTGAGACATGGCAGATCTAAACACCTCATGTCTCCGGCCGCTGGACTATCATCCTGGGAGCTTTTTGAAGTAGACCTAATTTTATTATCTTTATCTGTGATTGTGTCTTTTGCTGCAATTTTTGTTTATGTTGTTCTTAAATTAATGAAAGTGATTCGCAAAAGTTGTTATAAAACGAAGGTTAAACAACATTGATATTCTAATATCAGATTTGTGTATTTATAGTGAATACAATTATATTTTTTGCTCTAAATTTGGACGAAAATTGAAATTTGAAAATAGAAAAATTGACAATTATTAGCATAAATATGGTTTGATTATTATTAATATGATCGGATATAATAAATAGAAAAATAAAATTACCTTACCATTGCCTATTTCTGAGTTTTGATTTTATGCGAAATTAAATAACAAATAGGTAGATATGTTGCTTCCGATTGGTAGTGGGCTTGATCATCTTGATTATCTGTAGACCTACAGTGGTCTATAGATATTTCAGGTGTGCTTAGTGTAAGTAGTTAGTTAGGTAGGCTTGTAATGTAGTGTAGTTCTTTCTCATTGTATTTTAGTTTTCTTACGATTCCAACATTCGGCAGCTTAACCAACTTTGCCAGGGCACAAACAACTGAACCATTTATTTATTTTACTTAAATAAAATTAGGACACTCGGCTTATTTTATAAGAAGCCATCGAAGTAGTAGAAAGCAAAGATCTCAATACACAGATGTGCCCTCCCAAACTTCAGGGCGCACGGAATCATGTCATTGTTAGAAGAGTGAGCTCACTCATTCCGTTCCAGTCGGTTGCAGGAGGCGGTGAACGCCGGACGTTTTTACTTATCACTATTCGTTATCAACAACCAAAATAAGTAGAACCACAGCATACCGCGCCGCTATAGATTCTAGGGGTCAAGTAGACTGGTTATGTGTAAACTACTTACGACACACATAGCGACGCAGTTTATTACCAATTTCAAGTTACTAAGGGCACATCCATTGGTTTATATCGATGGTAGAAAGTAGTTTTTTGTGCATACTTCAAAAACCGCTACATCCATTTAGAGTGAGGTACACTCCGCGAGGTATAAGCTGAGCTTTGCATTAGTGTGAGTGATCACCAATCAGGCAGGAGCTTGAAATTTTGTCCGCGAGGTATAGGCTGAGCTTTGCATTAGTGTGAGTGATCACCAATCAGGCAGGAGCGCGGCGAGACAGAATGTCGCCGCGCTTAAGGCCGGTTGTCACATCTACACTATCCATGTACACTCACACAAATGCAAAGCTCAGCTTATGCCTCGCGGGGTGTACGCGGGTGAAACCTGTTCCCGTTGCTAAATTAACTAGTAGCGCCCCTCTGTTTTACCCACGCTGTTCTCGTTCCTCTTATTTTCTCATGACAAAAAGTAAGCAAGCTTATACGTTATTCCAGGATATAATTTAACTTTGTTCCAAATTTCAACCCGCCTCTCTACCGCCAACTAAATTGGCTATGGCTTTACTAATGCTGTCTGTATCATTTCGGGCGAAAAGAAAAGAGAGGCAATACCATAGCTAAGACATACAGGCGGTAGACCCTCCGAGCCGTTCAGATGTTCCGACGTGACATAAACAAACATCCATACATCAAAACTTTCCTATTTTTAATAGGTATTAGTATGGTGTGCTAGTTTGGATGTTCATTGCTCAATAACATCAGAACACCTTAACGAACCTGGTTAACAAACAAAAAAAATGTGTCTGGTTAAAAAATTTGAAACATAGATTAAAGTTGGAAAGGCACATTGGTCACTTTTTACGGAAAATACAACAACAAGGGTAAAACCGTAGGCAGATAGCCTATTTAATGTTATTGCTCGACATTGATAAATGGATCATTAATTATAGAGGCGAATATTTCCTTATGTCCTTCTATATAGAACAACGATTTCTCAGTTGACGCAATCTTCAAACTTGCTACATTAAGGGTAAGAAAGCACTAAGGTGACAATTTTGTTTAACATTTTCGCGTCTTGATAAATGTACCCATCGAAACCGGCTTGACTAATTTTATTTGTATAGTTTGATTTGTTAAAGAGTAGGTAGTGAACTTAAGGGTGAATAAAATGTGTGTGTTCATTGATTTATTTTCACCGAAAACTCAAAAACCCTGACTGCATAAAAAGTGAACCAAACTAGGTTACTAGAAATTACAGGGCTTAGAGATATAAGATCTTAGATCTCTGGGTGACGAGCGCAGTGCAGTGCTAGGTAATGATTTGGACTCTTCATGTTCCAATAGCTGCGTGTCACTGTGCTGTTATGTGTCAGGCATGTTGCTTACCATCAGGCACATACCTGTTCGTCTCGTCACTCTTTATTTAAAAAAAAAAAAGGTACGTACTTAATACTGAATAGGATAACACAATCACTTAGATTTCAGATGATCTATGATTCTATACTATGTTATTAAATTAATTCTATTGCAGAAAATATAATATATTATACAGTCGGGATCCATAATTTTTCGACAGTCAATCTAATTGTTCAATGTTCAGTCATAGTTTGTTAACTTTAATTTTTTTAATTTGGACAATATGGCGTCCGGTTGTCGCCATATTGAATTTACTAATGTCATGTCTTGTCTTTAGTGGTAATGTCATGTCTTTAGTGGCACTTGCCAGACTCAGAGGAATCGATTGACGTATGAATCATAAAAATCGGCCCAGCCGTTTGGTCTGTATAGTGTTTCAAAGGATCATACATACATACAAAGACTGATAAACACATTACCACTCTTTTGCATCGCACAGTCGGGTAAAAAAGCAAAAGCCGATTGCAGTTTTAAACTAAATTCAAATTAAATAATTCAAAGACTCAACCTAATTTCATAAGAAACCATCACTAAGTCATCGAAATCGACTAAGTCACTTATTCAATGAAAGTAAATTTTAGTTTTTTGTTCATATTAAAAAAATACCTTTAACCTTTTTATAACCTTCTCTCAAGTATGGTCTATCTACCAAACAAAAAATAATAAAATGAATTCACAGTTTACCCACAAAAAAACATATGTTCAAATTAAAAACTTACTCGTGTTTTGAAGGCGGTTAAACTAATTTTACTGAAATTATTAATTAATAGCTTCTGTTTCATTATTAGTTTGAACTAATTAGAGGTTGTTTTTTAAGCCTGTATAAGTATAACGTATAACCGTCCAATATCACGCAGCTAATTTGACATGAATAGTTGAAGTCCCTGGCTAGCACTACACTTCTCTAGTCACCCACAGTCTTCTATACCTGAGTGCTTGTTTGTTCTATCTACACTTGGTTAAATTTTACAGGAGAAGGTGTTTTGTTTTACGTTTCCAAAACGAAATAAGTAGCTACTAGATTTTAAAATGTTTTTTCATAAATGAGTTCCCGCACAACAGATTGTTACAATTATCTTGTAAGATAATTATCATTACTTACTTTTTATTTAACAAGGTTTTTTGGAGATAGGACAAAATGTACAAGCATAATTGTGATTGTCGACTTAGGACAGATAGAGAGATAGGACAAAACAACTGTTTTGTTTTTTCGTGTTTCTTTGTTCTATGTTCCAAACTTAAATACTTCCCCAAACGAACTCTGCAGGAGTCCTACAACTAAGTACCAAGTGTTTTAGTTAATAAGTTATCTAAAACGATTCCTTTTGGTTATTATGATCCTAATGCAGTTTAAGCTTTACTTAATCTCAACGATTCTGTCAGTCAAACAGAGTTCCTAATTGGCGAAGTTTGTTCAAAAAGCATATAATTGATATAGATGGCATTTTTAATAGCTATAGTCAATTACAATGGGGAAATTTGTCGAAACTAGAACTAAAGGTTGCCAAGTATTTTTTTTAACTTTTATATTTTTAGATTTCACTTGATCGCCATCTCACTTGATGTAATGCGATGATGCGGTCTACGAAGGAGCGGGAAGTACGGTGAGATACACCCGTTAGTTACTAAGTTTTTCTTGTTTTGTTTTGCTTTACTCTGTGTGGTTTTTTAATAAAGAGTTTTTTTTATCATTTTATTATTCTTAGACACTTCTTGGGTGTTCACGTCAACCACAGGTGTACTTAATAGCATAATAGAGGTGCTATGTAGCTATAAATATGACATAATAACGTACAAAATTGGTGCTACTTTAATATTTTTAGCACTCAAATTCTACTTTTATTATATTTATTTATATTGGGAGTCATAGGGATTGCCAATTTTTTATTTACTCATATTTTTAACCAGCTTAAAAAAGTATGGTTCTCAATTCAGTTTTTTTTTTGTATGTATGTTACACTCCTGATACAGGTATATTTTTTGCTTAAAAGGGCTCTCCAATAAACTGTAAAATTAAAATGCATTGTGAAATGTAAATTTTTTTTAAATATTTTTAATCATTTTCATGTTACATAATATTCGTCGGTCAGTCCGTTAATTGTGGAACGATTTTGATGATTATTTTTTTGTTTGGCGAAAAATACTGCATTTTTGGCGGTTTTCGAAATGTGTAAAACTTACTTATCTATACTAATATTATAAAGCTGAAGAGTATGCATGTTTGTTTGTTTGTTTGAACGCTAGGATCTCGGGAAGCGCTGGTACGAGTTGAAAGGTTATTTTTCTATTGGATAGTCCATTTATCGAAGAAGGCTATATATAGGCTTTAGAAAATAACGCTAGTATTAACAGAAGCGCATCATGAATCAAGAATGTAACAAAATTGGGAAAAATATTCCTTTTTGAGAGTTTTCGTACGTTTCGTGCTTTGACATGACACATGACAGCATGTGTCTAAGATTGCGTCATTGAATATCACAGATTCCATACCTCTTGAATATAAAACCTTTGCTAATCTCTGAGTTGGTACGACCAATTTCCGACAGGTGGCGTAGCAGGTAGCTGAAGAGATGCTTTGTTTGAAAGCAATATTCTCAGGAATGACTGAACCGATTTCAGTCATTCTTTCACCGTTGGATATGTACGGGATCCTGATGAGTGTATAAATGTACCACGGGCGACGCCGGGGCGGGCATCTAGTGACTGATAAATGTAAAATTTCGTCGAGTTTAATTTTAAATTGAAATCGGTTTTTGATTTTGTTGTTAGAAAACAAACTACAAGTGTCTTTATTTTATTTATTTTTTAAATTTATATTAACATAAGTCAAAGTACTCGCATGAAGTATGTTGGACAAGGAAAAAGCAATTTGTTGGTTGAAAACTTCCCAAATTGCCTGACAAAAGTTCCGACGTTTCGGTATTTCGCATAAATATTTTATACAAGTTCTTACTAAATTATAGCAAAATGAACTCTAATAGAGGAACTTTTAATTAATATTTTGGTGAAAATTCAGTGTTGTTTTGGAAAGTTCAAGTGCTTTTTTTGAATGCATGTTTATTATATGCATTAGATTAGATTAACAATTTTTTTTTCACTAAACACCTAATCATTTGGCAAATCTTGCCCTCGATGTGTGAATAAGTTACCCAATGCGCATCAGTTGGACACTTTCCGAAATGTATTCGATTCATTTATTTTATTTACATAATGTATTAGTACGGCTTACAAATTTACTTACGTACATACTACTACAAAACAGACTATTACATTAACAAGTCAAAATTCAAGCCTTTTAAATTAATATCTTGGTCATATTATATAAGCAGAAAAAGAATAGTCACAATAGGTACCTCAAAACAAATCAATAAATTAATCATCATTAAATATATGTAATATAAATTAAAAAAAAAAACACGATAAGCTATTTACATCTGTGCTCAATACTTTTTGAAGTCTTTTTAATCACAAAAATCTAGAATATGAATTAATGTTGTTTTGGTTAACAATAGTATTATCAATCAATTCAGCAATTAAATGTTATAAACTTTTCAGATAAACCTCTTATCCACGCTTCGTCGGTTTCTAAAGACCGTTTTATGTGGTTTTATTGCAAAAATCCCCAGTTTAACTACCGTAGAGTAATTCAAACTCAACAATTCGCGAAGAAATTTATTACAACCTTCATATTTTATCCGAGACGTACGAGTGGAGATAAGGCAGCGACAGAACATCAACTCTATTCAATAAAATTAAAATTATAACAATGAAAACTTTATTTCACACTTTGAGAAGAGAAACTAATGTGTTAGTTTCATTTATTTACATAAACATATATAAGTTATCAAATGAAGTAAGTTTTATAAAATATCCTATTATTATCCCGTGATGTAAAAAGCCTGTGTTATTCTAGACTATATGATTACATAGTATGATTTTACAAACATTGAAATTCAAAACATCCATACGGTTATATTTAATTTTGTATTAATACAAGTATTATAAGTAGGTATTTATACCCATAAATATTTAAAAAAATTGGCAATCATAAGAACTGCGGATAGAAGTGAAAACTTGTAACTCAGATTTTGATATCTTACTTTGGAAACAACGCGGGTGAATCTAGAATGCGTGGGCATGAGCATGGTCATCTAGAAATGCGTCAGCATTTTTAGATAGCCAATGGAAAATGCTGACGCATAGCCAATGGCCATGGTCCATGGTTTATCCGAAGATTTATTATCATTGCCGAGCGAGACGCTAAAATTCAATTCACAGCTCACAAAAATCTGTGTATGGTGCACCAAAAGAAGTTTTAACTTCAATAATTGTCGCATCTAAATCATTAAGTACAATTAAATCAATCAATTAAGTATATTTGTATGTATACCAAGTCCATTACACATTAGAAAAAGTATATATTAATAATTACTATTGATTAAGCATTCTATCGACACGTGGCCATGAAAATATAATTAGATACTATAGGCTTAAAATATATTAAAAAATAAATATTACAATACGTCTTTTTAACTTTTGAATATTTTGACAGTATGTACTTTTTTTCAACTTAGTCATTGTTATTTGGATTTGTCATTCCTGTAAGTTGCAATACCTCTACATAACTTGCTGTACCCTGCGCTTGTTGCTACGCTACCTGTCGAAAATTTGTCGTTCCAATTCAGACACCTTTGGTTCATGCACGGCATCTTTGCTTAAGATCATCAAATGGATAACTTACGATTCTATAAAGCATGTGCTTTATACAGACAAATATTCATTTTTACATTTATGTATTGTATAGATGAAATCAAACTCTACAATCTACTACCATAAAGATGGTGGTCAAATAGTGACCACTGACACTGTTATACATCTGTGTTTTCATATTCAGAGCCACACGTTTGGCTTATCGAGACGAAGGGCCCGAAGTCCCTGACTGCCGTAACTTATGTGGGAAATTACTATTTTTGAACTGGGCAAAGTCACACCTTAAGATGACAAAAGACTGTAATAAGTATTTACGAGTTGTGAATAAAAGTATATGTAAGTTGCATACATGTGAATAAAATTAAATTTTACACTACGTAATGATTTAACTTGGTTCGAAAATACAAAACCGGCTTTAATTTAAAATCATACTCAGATTCTTGACTTTATCCATATCCTTTTGAATAGTTAATCAACTACCTAAACACAATGTTATAACGACATGGATACATTTTGCCCCGCTACTTACCATCCAGCCCTTCTACCGCCTAAATAAATCGGCTTTCGCTTTGCTGCTGCGGTCTCTATCATTTCAAGCAGAAAGAAAAGAGATAACAATATCATAGCTAAGACAGTTCTGGTTAGGCTGTAGACCCCTACCCAGGTGTACATCTACGTGTTGGAAGAGGAGGAGGTGAAGTATGTGATAAGATTTCTGCTTGCCTCAAATATTAGTACTTACTCAAAATTTGGTACTAACTCTCGAATCTCTTGATACTTTTATTTACAAAAACTACTACGAGTAAAATGATCTTGATGAAATTTGGTGCAAAAAATCCATGTGGAATATCTGCAAAAAATACTAGGTTGTTGTTATTGACGTGATGTCTAGTAAATCGATGAGCGCCGCCCTGCGCCGGCTGTATGCACGAAAAAGTGTCCCGTTATGTCCCGTAACGCTCATTGTTTTGTTACGGTCATTGTACGCTTGCGTCGCATTTATCAATGTTTTGTTATGACATTGTCACGTTAAACTATCGTCCGTAAAACAACCGACGTTACAGCCAACCATTTTTTAAAATAAAATAAAAAATGCATTTCGAGGATTTTGTAGGTAATTTGTATGATCTAATACCATCTTTTCCTTCTTCTATCGAAATACTCAAAAACGCTCGAAGACGAGAAAGTGACATCGTTTCATTGTTGACATTGCAAAGACTCAAACGAGAAAGTTTGACTTCATTTTCATAATAACAACGTCTAGGCTGGTACACTCCGCGAGGCATAAGCTGAAGGTACAAAAAATTAGCAGTCATAGGAACTGCCAATAGAAGTGAACACTTGTAAACTCAGAATTTGATAGCTTACTTTGGAAACTACGGAAACCGGAACGGGAAACCGGAGGGCGTGGCTTGAGCATGGCCATCTAGATATGCTGACGCATTTATAAATAACAAATGGGAACGCTGACGCATTTCTACATTTCTAGATGGCCAATGGTTATGGTCCCGTGTTTACCCGAAGATTTCTTATCATTCCCGACCGTGAAGCTAGAATTTAATTCACAGCCCACGAAAAGTCTGTCTAGGCGCGTCAAAAGAAGAAACACTTTAAAAGATTGGCAGTCATAGGGACTGCCAATAGAAGAGAAAAGACTATTCTATAACTCAAAATTTGATAGCTCACTTTGGAAACTATGCGGGTGAAACCGGCTAGTTTGGAATAGATCTTCTAAGTATTGTAGTTTAAATAAGTCTTCTAAGCATTGCCATCTAGACTGGATGTGTAAATATGTGATGGCAACCATGGTAACACGCCATAGTTACCTGCTATCTGATACTGATGACTTGAACTCAATTCACAGCCCCCCAAAAAATCTGTGTATGGTGCGCACAAAATAACTTTTCACTTCACTAACAGTAATTTAGTGAGATGTTATGCGAACGGGAATTGCACAGGTTGAAACTGCAAGTTGTTGCAAAATAAAAATCCCGAGCGCAGAGGCGAGGTGATCTAAATCAGTCCAACTACATTTCGGTACGATAGCTAAAAAGAAAAGTCAGCAAATATACCAGGGGGGTAGTTCTATGAACGGTCTACCTGCAAAGTTATACCTAACATCGTCCAGGGACTAAGCACTTTGTGGTCCGTGAAAACTTAACGTGAAGTTTTGCGTTTATGAGCCGAAACCACGGTACGACTTGTTGTACCGTAGAGTTTCTTTATTATATTCTTCACTGCGGGACCCTTTTAACTTTGCAGGTTATAACAGTAAGGAGACTCACGATCCTTCACTGTAATAGATAGAAAATCTTATCTTATCTTTCTTATACCTTTAAACGAGCAATTCTTGTAGGTATATAAGGATATATTATAGAATCTGAATCTCGAAAACGGCTGGAACAATTTTCATGAAATTATGTGGTAGAGGGTTTCTGGGACAATAAACCGATCTAGCCAGGTTTTTTTAAAAACTCCATTTTATGCGCGTTTTTAGATATTGAAAAACGGTTACATAAACATTAGAATGCGACGGTAAATTTCGCGACAGTATATTTAGCTCAGTCGGGAAGTTGGGTGGTCATGATATATGGTAGATCCGGGTTCGAATCCAGCCGCCCGCCTTTTTTAGCAAGTTCCTTTTTTTGAGAAAATCTGTATGTATCTAAGTAACCGCGCAAAGCTCGGTCACCCAGGTACTGAAAATACTTTACGTATACAGGGTTGTAAGTAATCAGCCCGTATCTATTGGGCTAAGGGGATGTTAAGTACATTAAAATTCGTCAACTTTTGTTAAAATATTTTAAATATGTAGGATAATATTTTCCTGGTCTAAAAGCATCGAAATCTTAGTAACAATTCGTCACAAGAGCGGGCGCGTTCTATAATGCTCGATAAATGATGTGCTAAAATAAATTTAATGAACTCTTAACAGCCGTTCAACAGCGCTAGAGAGGACTACGAACTCTTTTTTTTTAAGAAGTGACGTCACATCTTACCACTTCTGGTTTGGTCTGTTGGCCTGGAAGTTTGGTGATCAACATCTTTGTTGATTTTTAATAATTTGATAAACAAAATAAAAATATGGACGTGTTTTATTTTACCTGTGACATTGTTCATTTGTTTTTTTTATAACTTGTGGCAAGTATACTTTGAATTTATGGAGTAGGTATACAAATTGTGACGAATTTACTTTGTGGCGAATCGATAATAATCGTCTCATATTTTTTCAGAATCTTGCAGATGGAGTAATTAAAGTGATAGGTATATTTTTGACCCAGTCGTATTCCCAGTTATTGAGCTGTTAAAATCGCCTTACTGTCTATAGAATCACTTTGTTTTGGTCAGTAAGGACGAAACAATAAGTCGTTCCAACTTTACAATGTGGCGCCGTAACACTTCTATATATAGCTAGTGATGTAAGGGTGAACCTATTTCCTGTAAGGTTAAAGAGAGGAACTACAATATACCTCTATCAAAGCTTTGTGAGTTTAGGGCTAGTCTAAGGGTTCGGTTAGTGATTAAAATTTAAAAGGACCTCTACGAATTTAAAAAAATAATCCGGGACTGTCATTGAATAGCCACCACCAAACCACCATAAATCGTTTCCGTGGCGTCATTAAACTCCTGACAAAATAGCCATAGCAAATTCTCCCATCTGTATTTGCAATGAAAATACTAACGAAGTATTAATTTATGGTTCGGTGAACGTAATGAACGAAAATTACTAAATTATGCCAAAATCGAGACAAATTGTGATAAATTAGACATTTCCTGAGAGTAAATGAGAAATTGGTGAATACATTGACCTGGGGCCGTACTGAGAGCTCTTATTCCAATGATTTTGGGAGGCAATTTATGTTCGACGTTTCCCGTATCGCAATTGTGAGCCTTATCACCAGGTGATACGGTTTGAAATTGCAGTACGTGAATCGTTGAATGATTTTCGAGCCAAACAATCAAAACGTTATGTTCTCACACGACCAATGGAGACCCATCTTTTGCAACGCAGTTCCCGAAAAAATAAGACAGCGACATCATTACATAAAAATATATAATACTAGATGTCCACCCCGGCGTTGCCCGTGGTACATTATATAGTACTCATCAGGATCCCGTACATATACAACGGTGAAAGAATGACTGAAATCGGTTCAGCCATTCCTGAGAATATCGCTTTCAAACAAAACACCTCTTCAGCTACCTGCTACGCCACCTGTCGGAAATTGGTTGTACCAAACTTAGATTTAGAAAAAAAAAAAATGATGAGCAAAGGTTTTATATTCAAGAGGTATGTAATCTGTGATATTCAATGACGCAATCTTAGACACATGCTGTCATGTGTCATGTCAAAGCACGAAACATACGAAGACTCTCAAAAAGAAATATTTTTTCCCGATTTTGTTTCATTCTTGATTCATGCTCCGTTTCTACTAATAGTAGCGTTATTTTCTATAGCCTAAAGCCTTCCTCGATAAATGGACTATCCAATAGATAAATAATCTTTTAATACGGGCCAGTACTTCCCGAGATCCTAGCGTTCAAACAAACAAACAAACAAACTCTTCAGCTTTATAATATTATAGTATAGATAGGTACTAGTGGTAGAGTGAGTGGGTAGTGGTAGAGTGACGGGACGAGAAGGACATCGCCAGATAGTAAGCAACACGCCTGCTCATAGCAGCACAGTTCCACGCAGCCATTGGAACATGTAAAGTCCATATCCTTACCTATAATACACCTCTTCTAATCTATTATTCCGCAACGCCGTACAAAAATCATGCGACAAGAAGAAATGACCGAGGGTTGCAATCCCTTGTCTTCAACTGCACTCAGTTGGACAGCTTACAAGTGATAGCATAGGGCTGAATCTTATTACTTTATACCCTTCTACGTAGGTCAAATGAACCACCAGTAGGTGGTTCATTAATGGTGGTTTTATCACCATCACAATCTACAATTATTGTCAAAATATATAGTTTCCAAAATATCGGCAAAAACAGTTTTTTTTCAATTGGCGTTTGAAGCTCTACCTGGATCTGTGAGCATTTTGTAATTTTATGCTCAGTAAGTGATCTTTACCTAATAGAAAAAAATTGGATTAGAAATTTAGTGCAAAGTTGACCAAAAAAAACATCTATTTTTACTGGCCTTTCATTACGTTTCAGCACATTTTTTTTTAATTTTTGACGAACTTGTGAATTATTAGGAAACATTTTAAAAAGATGCATGAAATTGGAAAAGCCGTTCTCAACTTACGAGTATAGTGTGACCAAAAAGAAAAGGTTGAGTTTTGTAAATCTACGAGTATAGATAAATTTAGTATTTCTTCGTTTCACTTCACAATTCACAAAATTGTTATCACTAGTATAAATAGTATAAACAAATCTTGAACAAAAAATGAGTTTTAAATTACATAGTCTAATATTTTAATGTTATTTCTGCACTGTGGCACCGATTCCGCGGTCGGTGACGGTCCCGAGAACAAGACAGCGTTAAATGCCTAATTTGACAGAACTACCTGGCCTTAAGCGCTCAGATTTATTTTTTATTTCCGAGCGTGACGATGACTTTCATTCACGACCCACTAGAAATCTGTGGTGTGTGGTGCGTTACAAAAAGTTTTCACTTAGAAAAATAGTAAAATTTGTAATGAAATTCTGGGAGAACAAAATAAATAGGTATAGTTATTATATCGTGACGTACAATATTTCATTACTAATAGACTGCAGGCCCGCGCACAACATTTATGGGTCAAATGAACCACCAGAAGACCTATGTAGGATGATAGAAGGGTTTAAAATAATAAGATTTAGCACATGCTTTAGCACACAGCTATGCCGTCACTTGAAAGCTGTCCAAGTGAGTACAGGTGCTGATAGGGGGTTGCAATTCTCGATCATTTATCCATGCCGCATGATTTTTGGGCGGTGTTGTGGAATAATGGATTAGAGGAGGTATTGAAACTATAAAAATTTTAATATTTTAATTGTTATTTTTGTCGGAAAAAATCACATATTAACCGACGATTTCAGGGTAAATCTGGTCATTTGATTATGTACGGCATTGGTTCCATACAGTTTCTCTACCTCTTCTAATCCGTTATTCCGCAGTGCCATACAAAAATCATATTACAAGGAGAAATGATCAAGAAACCCCCTATCTTCACCTGTACTCAGTTGGACAGCTTTCAAGTGACGACAAGAAGTTTTTTGTCTTAAATAATACCCAATCGAACTTTCGAATTACCTCACATACATTTTTTATATTATTTGCAAAACAGTTTTGGACGCGGCAATGTTAAAACCCCGCTTATTATTTGTTTAATTCTTTAAACATTAAATTACTTACAACACATAAATCTGCATTTTGTCTCAAGCATTTGGCTCCAGAGACGCTCCGGAAACTAGCGACACGCCACCGCCTCGGGAGGCCCTATATCCCAAGAGGCTTCAACAACTCTCGTTCCTCTAACTTACACAACCTCTTACTTTTGAGCATCCTGGCTAAAATGGGGTGGCAGCGAGAGGTTTGCCCTCACCGCCGCGGCTAGGGATAGCTGCAGTTCCGCCTCTATGGTTGCATCGCGCCCTTGTCCTTTGATTGAGCACTCATCATTAATGGTGCTAATCTGAGTGCTCATATGACAGACTTAACTTAGAAGTTCTCAACCCTGGCCGGAATAAGCCACCACACAACAAGATACCACTGAGGCAGGTTCTTGTGTGATGCCCAAGGTGCACCACGTTACATTCAGATTATATTATTGTAAGCAAAAACATAATCAATTGACATTGTCTCTTGCAAAAAAGGATGTAATTAGATTGACACAAATTACTCTGGTTTTGTAATACGAACCCGAAATAAACTGTTTTTTCTTGTAAGGGATTATGGCAGTTGTTTACAGATGAAATTTACCGCTTACCTTATCGGGTACCTCTACCCGAGCCACGCACCCACAGGATAGTATGGCCTAGTGTCTTCTGACTTCTAAGCCAATCCCAAGTTCGGTAAGCGGTACATTTCATCTGTAAACAACTGCCATAATCCCTTACAAGAAAAAACCGTTTATTTCAGGTTCGTACTACAAAACCAGAGTAATTTGTGTCAATCTAATTACATCCTTTTTTGCAAGAGACAATGTCAATTGATTATGTTTTTACTTACAATAAAATAATCTGAATGTAAGAAAGATGAAGCTTCATTTGATGTCGTTTCGTACGAGTAATATCGTGTTGTTTTAAGAAAAATGTTATTAAAATAACATTCACAGTAATGAGGAAGAGCCCTGAGGCCCAGCAGTGGGAGGGAAAACATACAAATAGGTTGATATTTCTCCTAGATATTTGTATTTTTTTAAAAGGGGTCATACAAACAGCTGTCATCTCAAAAAGACGGCGTCTTAACCTACAGAGCTTCGTAGAAGCCAAAAACAAGGCTCTTCTAATCTACTAACATAAACTTGATGTGTGTTTTTTCTAAGCTAACTTATTAATATTAAATATTATACGCCATAGCTGTTCTACATCACCCTTTACGAAGGTGCGAGGCAGAGTAGAGCTGTCTATAAAATTGATTTCAACTTTTTTGATCAAAATTCTGGGATGCTTTTTCTATAGCTTCACTTTTATCAAAGGGTAAGTACTCGTATTTATTGCAAAAAACGGCCCTCGTTTGAGATTCAATCGAATCAATAAAAAAATCCATTAACTCGAACCAAAGTGACGAATCCGGGGATATGAGCGATAAAGTAGGGTTTGCTTTATTGGAAGCGAATAGCGTTTACATTGGAAAAAAAAATCAACAGTATATCTTCCTTATGTACATTTATTTCATGACGGGAATAGAAATTAGAAACTTGCTCACTAGTGACCTAGCCTAGTTAAGTTGGAAAATTAGCTTATTTTAATGGGTAATAGATTAGCCCCGCGATTTCACCCCGTTTTTCCGCTCCAGTTATTTTCCCGTATTAAAAAGTAGCTTGTGTATTATTAACCGACTTCAAAAAAGGAGGTTTCTCAATTCGACCGTATGTGTGTTTTTTTTTTCAGTCTATATTTTAATAGTTTTCCAAATATCA
This sequence comes from Ectropis grisescens, assembly GCA_017562165.1. Taxonomy (NCBI): domain Eukaryota; kingdom Metazoa; phylum Arthropoda; class Insecta; order Lepidoptera; family Geometridae; genus Ectropis; species Ectropis grisescens. Next base: position 17,111,814 of record CM029794.1, on the reverse strand, counting down.
ACGCGATACGTTCAGCCGCTATGACGTGATTGAGCAACAAACATTCTACCATTCAAACTTGCGAATTTATAATACCAGTAGTTATAATATATAATATAACGCAGCGTCAGCAACGTCAGCGTGGTAATGTCGCCAGCATGCTGGGTACTGTTCCGATTGGTAGTGGGCTCGAACATCTGTAGACCTTTATTGGTCTATGGATAATTCAGGTGTGCTTAGTGTAAGTAGTTAGTTAGGTTTGTAGCGTAGTGTAGTTGTCTTTGTTCACAGACGATTAAAGTATCATTGAGTATCATTGTATTTTAGTTTTGTTTATCTTAATATATATAAATCTCCTGTCACGATGTTTGTCCGCGATGGACTCCTTGGACACCGTGTGCTGTTTTATCCAACTTGAAAGATAGAATAGTTTTTATGTCGATTAATGGTATTTATGTGCTAATATCCGAGCGAAGTCGGAACGGGCCGCTAGTAATATTATATCGTAGGTTACAAACAATACAAAGGTTTCAACATTGTTTGCACAACAAAGAGACAAGTTCAATAAAAACACCATCTTTCAAACCTTACATTTAATGTAAATTTTATGATTTCCCTAAACATCAATGCTAGGGAAGCGTAAATCTGTATCTTTCAAATTCTGTGCGATCCATCGTTCAGCGTCGCTGGCCATTTCGTCGTCGAAGTATTCCCGCCAACCTCCGGCTTTTCCTAGTAAAAAGACAGGTATCATTACATAGCAGAGATGCAGAGAGTCCGTTACCAGTGGCCAGAAACTTGGGAGTTTTGTTTGTTGGAACCTATCAGGACCATGGAGGGTTTTGGCCCTAGTCGAACAATGAGTATAGCTGAGAATTGCACAGGGGTACAATTTATGTACCGGTGACTCTGCTACCCGCCACCAGCGGAATCTAAGTTGCATAGTTTTGATGGTTGAACCGTCATTACTCGGTTTCTCCATTTTGGGGCGATGGTAAGTACTCTACGTACTATATTCTACGCTCGGGCACGAAGGGGTAAAATGCACTGGTTCATGAAAATTGACATTTTAAAGATTTTAAATCCATTCTGGGATCAAATGGGGCTTCCAGTAGTAGTTCCTGTAAATATAGACCTTGTGTGTTATGAGTTTGAACTTCTTGTTATACCTAGGGTTGCCATCTGTAAAGTTTGGGAACCAGGACAATATTCGTAAAAACCCCGGATTTTCCAGACTATAGAGCCCAAAACCCGGACATGTCAACTTTTTTTACACACAGTAATAGGGATGTAAAAAAATGTTATTATCTCTTCTTCTTATCTGTTATTATATGAATATGAAATCCGTCCCGGACGCTGCCCGGGCGCCGTCCGAACTAGGACAAATCCAGGGAAACCCAAACGGATGGCAAACTTAATTATACCTAACTTAAAAGATCCTAAGGATAGCTTGTATCTGTAACATTCCGATACTGCCGTATTTCAAAACATATCTAATGATGAAGTTTTGCAATGACGATCCATACGCGGTCGTGATGGTCACGCGTCACATGAAGACTTTCAAATGCCTATTACGCTAATGACGAGGAAGATGCTATACTCCAGTTTATGGGGGTGTGTGATGGTTGCGTCATTCAAAAAGATTTGGAAGTATAAACGAGATGCTCACTGCATGTAATTTAAATGCTTTTTAGAAATTAAAACTTAAGTATAGGGTTTTCTCTAGAATAAAATGTTGCTCTTATTTAACTTTTAAATTTTGACAAAGGCCACATATCCTCGTGAATTTGGGGAAGTTTGAAATGAATACAAAAACATTGTATTGAAGTTTTAAGCCGAAAACCAGTTAAGTTAACATTTTGAGTCATGTTGAAATTGTATTTAAATTTTAGACGCTTGGAACGTAGAAAGACCTCCAAGTGACAAACATTGTGCTGAAAAAATACATATCCAAATAATTTCTCTGACACGTATTGACAAAACAAACCTTTTCTGATAAAAGTTTCATTGGAGTCCAAGAATCCAAGCTGTCTGACATCTTCATAGTTTACAGATTTATTGTTTTTGAAGTTATCAAAACTTAAATAGTCGCAGAGACCATCTATCTGCTCCTGAGTAAGTTCTTTGCCGAGAAAATCTGCTACACGACGAATAGACGCAGGTAGGTCCTGCAACAGACATACGAGTAGACGATCATAATATGTTAATTGGTGGACAATTCACACACAACACCACCATCTGACCCCATACAAAGCAAAGCTTGTGTGATGGCAGCCAGATAGCTGATATAATACTTATATAGATTTAAATACATACTTATTATACATAGAAACACCCAGACACAGTGCAAACATTTGAATTCATCACACAAATATTTGCACTGGGTGGGGGATCGAGCCCACGACCCTTGGCTTCGCAGGCAGAGCTACTACCAACTAAGCCACTAGGGCAGTCCATATATGTATTAATAAATCTAGACAAAGAAATGTGGCCAACCAAGTTCATTCAAGTAGGCTGGCGAGCCGCAACATGTGTAATATTACACGAAGCATTTGGAGCTATTTTTGTCCGCCTCATATAATCATTTACTTCAGATATATAACGTGACTTTCATAGTCATAGTATTTTATTTATAACGAAAATTTTACGTGTCACAAAATTAATTCATTTACATACATCATATGTAGGTAAATTTTTCCATTTTACAAAAGAATCAAAAAAAAAAATACAAAAAAAAAATATAAAAATATTTCTAACTACCTGCCACGCTTCGCTGTAGCACATTGTGATGCAAAAAATATATAAAAACAATCCTTGATGTGGATTATACCTATATCACTGTAAAATTTGAGCTCGATCCATGCAGAACTTTCGGAGTTTTTGAAGCGTACACAAACCAACATAACATTTTTATAAATAGAGATAAGAAGATAGGCCAGACAGTAATAGATACATTTTTCCTTTTTTATAGCAGATAAAGAGTGACAGAACGAGCAGGACTTTTCACATCATGGACCAAATGTATGCCCAGTATGTAAAAGCAAAACTAGACTTGATCCCAAAACTCTATAATGCATTAAACTGATTTCTTTTTAAAAGTGGGTTAGTGGCATACCTTTGTCATATCTTCATAGAAAATAAACAGCATGTTAGGATGATCACGTAGAGCCCAAGCTTCTTTCACGTGCTCGAAATACGGGTTCAGAGTAACTGCAAATATTTTAAGTTTTAAGCTTATAGCAACATAACAACAGTTCGGTTTAAAATTCTAACTAAATCTTACCATTAAGTACGGTAAGATTAGTATAGTTTTTTAAAGTATAGAATGGCGAAGCAAACAGGACATGTGTCTAGTGGTAAGCAACATGCCTGCCACATAACAGCACAGTGACACGCAGCTATTGGAACATGAAGTGACCAAATCATTACCTATCACTGCACTGCGCTCGCCACCCAGAGATCTAAGATATTATATCTCTAAGACCTGTAATTTTACTCTTGCTCTTCAAACCAGAACACAGGTTCGTGGAAGAATGCGAGAGCGGTCCAGCGTTTCCGCCGCAAGAGGGAAATATGGAACCCCGTGGAGGTTTAGTCGGTACTTGCCCGTCCATGATGTCGAGTTCTTATACAAAACCCGACCGTCTTCCCCAGGTGGAAGTGTATGCGTAAATGCATTTCCTCCTCATACAAAAAAAAAAAACTGATTTATCTGTAAAGTCGGTTGATTGACGGACGATAGTTTAACGTGACAACATCATAACAAAACATAGATAGATGCGGTGCAAGCGTCCAATCATCGTAACGAGACATAAAGGGGAACTTTTTGTGCATGCAGCCGGCATTCATCGATTTATTAGAAGTTGTCACGTCATAAACTATTTTTAACAAAAAATTAAACCGACTTCAACACCACAAATAGGCACTCAAAAGCGAAAAATAATTTAATATAGGTAATTAATATAACCGCTACTCACTCATCCATATAAAGTCGGTGCCAGTCTAGTTAAAAAGCTAGTAGATAGATACTATGTACGAGGTAGTAAGTAGGCATAGGTATATCTGTCTATACTTATTAGAGTTGGCTGGCACCGACTTCATATAGATGAGTGAGTAGCGGTTATATTAATTACCTATATTAAATTATTTTTCGCTTTTGAGTGCCTATTTGTGGTGTTGAAGTCGGTTTAATTTTTTTGTTAAAAATAGTTTATTTTACCCTTTTTAGTGCTAAACAAGTTTTCATTAATGCATTTACACGATTCGTATTGACAGGGTCGAATTTCATAACTTTGTGAAATCTACAAATATGTCACCCAGACGAATTAATCTTAAAATGAAAAAACCGCATCGCAACCGACCCATCCGTTTGAGCTCTACGGTCACTACGGTGCCACAGACAGATATTTTTTTGGTCGGGGGTTAAAAAGTATAGCATTGCTTTCGATTATATTGTCCAAACGAGGTGAAGGTGTTCAATATGCAGCTCGAGATATAGATGATTCTAACTCGAAGGTCGATAGTGCGTGTTATTTTACTAGTGGCGCCATCTAGTTTGCTAGGGCTGTACTAATGGTTGGTAATCAATAAAGATGTAATCAAGTTTGTTGTATGCCAGCCCTCCTTAAGGTGACGCATTGATAAACTTGACCGGCCGTACCAGCGGCGGACGGCATGGCTGGTCTATCGTACGTGGCGCTACGGACGGTGCGCGGCGAAACCTGTCTGCATCGCATTTATTTTAGATCTTAGCGGATCGGTTAAAAGTTGATAATCGCCTGGCACAGCGGATGATGTTGAAAACAGTGAGCGTAATTTTACTAATTTTTGACTGGGTTTTTATTTAATTACTGGTAATGTAAACATGACATAAAATAACTACTCGGCCTATGAAATAGAATAGCAGTCGGGCTATTTTATTCGTAAAAAATAGTAGGGTGTTGTCGCTGATAATTCCAAGCATTTGAACTTTTTTGGTGAAAAGTTTGTACATTTTTTTTTTAATAATTCCGACTATTTTCAAAAATTTTGTCCGGTTCACAAAATTATACAGGGTTTCTCCTTATCTACGATATTTTTAAAATTTGAATTTTATCATTCGTTGCTATCATACTATGCAATCAAAAGTACTCGTTTTCATGTTTCTTAGTTCAAGGCGTCGTCTTAAATATTTATTTTGTTTTATTCTTAGTATTTGTTGTAACAGCGGCAATAGAAATATATATTCTGTAAAAATTTCCACTGTCTACCTATTACCGTAACGGTGATACCTACAGACGGATGACGCAATCACTATGTCGTCGAGGTAAATTTTAGTTGTTTTTGTTCATATTTCGAAAACTACTACACCGATTTCGATAAAATTTATATGGGACCACCTCTGAACTATGATCTACCAAACAAAACAAGAACCATCGAAATTGATTGACAATTGGCGGCGCTATCGAGTAACATACATACAAAAAAAAAAAAAAAACATACAACCGAATAGAGAACCTCCTCCTTTTTGGAAGTCGGTTAAAAAGGTTAGTACGAGTAGTAGGGAAAGCGTTACCGTGTTAGCCCAAAGTTTGATAGGCAGTAGACGCCATTTGAGGCTTGAGGCATGAGGCAACTGCTATAAAACTGCTATAGGTAATTTGTATGTAAACGAAAGAAGAGAATACTTCTATTCTTCATTCGTCATGTTAAGAAGTACCTCAGTATTAACCTGAAGTTGGTAAAAATGTTCACTAAACTGTTGACTGTTAACTTCAGGGCGTTGGTTCTTCGGGACGGAATATGCGCATCGTAATTTTTTTACCTCATCGTCTTGCCGTAAAGTGCCACTTTTAGCACTTTACCTTTTCGCGTCATCATCATCATCAGCCGCCAGACGTCCACTGCTGAAGATAGGCCTCCCCCTAGGTTTCCAACAACGAACAGTCCTGCGTAACCTGCTACCAGCGGCTTCCAGCGATCTTTGTGAGGTCATCTGTCCATCTAGTGGGAGGCCGTCCAGCACTGCAACTCTTTTTTAGGATTCCGTAGCCAAATGGCAAAATACGGGACCCTTATAGATTCGTCATGTCTGTCTGTCTGTCCGTCCGTATGGTACAGCCACTTTTCTCCGAAACTATAAAAGCTATACTATTGAAACTTGGTAAGTAGATGTAATCTGTGAATCACATTAAGATTTTGATACAAAAAAATAGAAAATAACAAATAAAAATTAGGGGTGTCGCATACATAGGACTGAAACTCAATTTTTTTATCAATACCATACGTGTGGCTTATCTATGGATAGGTCATCAAAAATAATATTGAAGTTTCTAAAATTTTTTTTCTAAGCTGAATGGTTTGCGCCTCTTCCAAACTGGTAAAAAGTATGTAACTTCTAAAATAAGAAAATGACAAAAATAAAAAATGACAGAATGACAAATATAAGTGTATGATGTACATTGCCATGTAAAGTATCAACGAAAATGTTTGGGTCTGAATGAGGTATAGTAAGTAGTTTTATTTTAATACGTCATAAATTGACTATTATTAAAACACTGATTAAAATAACAACGAACTACAAGAACTTTTGCTGCTACGGAAGCCTTCATGGGCGAGCCCGACTCGCACTTGACCACTTTTATTTAACTACAATTTCAAAAAATTATACTACACTTAAACTACATAAACACATCGAAGCGGAAACTTGGAAAGCTTTAGTGAAATTGTCATCAAATTATCATATAATTCTGTATTGTCCGTACCAGTGATTTCACAGCATGGTGGCCGAATGTTTTGGCGTGTGATATAATTATGCTGAGTTTGCATAATTATGTTTCATAATTATCTCACGTTGTTGGATTGTATGTAGGGCAGATTTAATCTGTATTATCGACATTTTTAAATATCGTATTATAAATTAGACGTAGTGTTTTTTTTAATAAAAAGTGACGAGACGAGCAGGACATGTGCATGATAGTAAGCAACATGCCCCAGCCACATAACAGCACAGTGACACGCAGCTATTGGAACATAAAGCCCAAATCATTACCTAGCACTGCACTGCGCTCGTCACCCAGAGATCTAAGATATATCTTTATGCCCTGTAGTTTCTATGGAAACATTGCCCTTCAAAACGGAACACAGTAATGTTTGCCCATAACTGCTTGGCGGCAGAATAACTGGCAAAAGTGTAGTACTTCCCCAGGCGGACTCTGCCGAGAGTCCTACCACTACCTAAACTTGTTTTTGAACTTTCGCATTTGAACACATAAACAATGAATTATTCGTGATTAAGCCCCATAGGTACTAATTAAACATTTATGATAAATTTGACGTCCATTTAATAAATAAATAAATAAGTTTTGGATATCTCCCATACAACACCATCTGATTCCAAACTAAGCAAAACTTTTACTACGAAAGCCAGATCATAAAGAAGATCTGACATAATGCTTAGGTATATATTTTTAAATCCATACTTTTTATACATATAAAACAGGCACAGCCCAAATATTTGAAAGATTAAAATTTCCACATTTATAATTATGTAGTGACGTTAAGAGTTAGACATTAAGCGTGGTAGTGACCAATACGCCCATAACACCACAGGGACACGGAGCTACTTGGACACAAAGAGCACAAATCACTGCCTAGCTGCGCTCATCCCCCAAGATGATTTATCTCTTTGCCCCGAAATTTCCCTTATTTATCACTCCCATGGTTATCTTTCAGAAAATTAACTCTGGCTTCTGAGAAATACACGGTCTATAAAGCCTTACGGATACTAAACATTTTCCTAAAAAACAGACTCACGACTTGACGATAAGATTATATAAATAATACAAGATTATAATATTAGCCTCTTCAGCTACCTGCTACGCCACCTGTCGGAAATTGGTCGTACCAACTCAGATTTAGAAACAAATTTGATTTGCAAAGGTTTGTATTCAATGACGCAATCTTAGACACATTCTTGATTCATACTCCGCTTCTATTGATAGTAGCATTATGTTCTATAGGTAAGGAAAAGGTAATATAGCCTTTTTCGATAACTAGACTATCCAATAGATGAAGCATCTTTCAAATCGGACCAGTACTTCCCGAGATCCTAGCGTTCAAACAAACAAACTCTTCAGCGTTATAATATTAGTATAGATATAGATTAAATTATGATGCCTGATATAAATCAGACAACGAATTTCACAATCCAGTAATTGTCTGCTGTTCGTACAGCGAAAGTGGCATTAAACGAATATTGTGGTTTATTATTCAGCATAACCAGCTTAGGTTTTTATTTATTTATATATGACATTTAACATTTGGCCTGGTTTCTAAAACTGGCTACCATACTATGGGTTTCCGCAGAAGACACAAATGCTCTACAAATTTAAACTTACTATACTTACGCTAATACGTACAGCAAAAATAACGCAATTCATGTAACTACTTACTGAACTTAATACGACTACTAGTGCAAGGATACCTTGGTATGACTTCGGCTGGGCTGCTGCCAGTAAGGAAAAGCAAGGAATGGCCTATCACCCTCAAAGAGAGAGAGAAAAGGATCACCCTACCGCTCTAGCTGGGAGAATCTGGCACTAACCGACTGCCGATTAACCAACAGGATCTCCACTGCTGCGACATGGATCTCTTCCTACCCAAATAGACTTAGGCCATAGTCCACCACGTTGGCCTAACTGGCTTAGCATTTGTTTTTGAAGAGTTGAACCTTCTCCGTCAAAGTAGGTTTCTTTACGATGTATTTTTATCACCGTTTTTAAGTTAACGGAATACCGCACCTGGCTTTCCAATAGACTGGTACCCGTAAGATTACAACTAGGACTCCGGATCAATAGTTGCTGTTCTCCCAACTAGACCAGTCGTCAGTAAAATCCTAAAGCTTATCAAACTTACATAAATCCTTAGTGAAAGCGTTCCACAGTTCTTTGAAGGATCCTTTGAACTGCAATGGTTTGAAGAGTCTTGCGTGGTGGTAGCTGGATACAGCTACGTCTCTGGGGTCCCTGGCTACGTAAACCACCTGCAATGTGATAATTATTTATTTTATTTTTGTAGTATTGAGTGACGATACGAGCAGGACATATGCCTGATAGTAAGCAATATGCCTATCCATTACAGCACAGTAACACGTAGATATTGGAGCATGAATAATCCAAATTATAACTGTATTGCACTCGTGCCCCAGAAGTACAAGATATTTTATCCCTATGCGCTGTAATTTTACTGGAAACATTGTCTTTCAAACCGTAACACAATGACGTTTCACATTACTGCATAACTGGCAAAGGTGTTGTACTTCCCCAGGCGGACTCTGCAAAGAATATTATTACTACAAATAGCAATCTTACCAGCATTGCCTTGGTACAAAAAAAGCCGGGGTGCTCTAGAACGAGAATTTATCTTCAAGTCGAGAGAGAATCCAATTTTTCTACGTAGGCATGCTACATCTTAAATCAATTCGTCACTTAACCTCAGGTGAGATGAGATGGTGATGAACTGTAAGAATTTATAATAGTTAAAAAATACAAATTTTACCTTTGCCGTGTCTAAAATCTTAGGAGGCAGCAGTGACAGTGGCAGATGTGATTTGATGAACCGCGGAGACGGCATGGCGGCTGCTATTCTGGATCCCGGTGTTCCGAGGTAGGCCATCACTTGTCCAACTCGTTCATTATTGCCTGACAGTTCAACAATCTTCGTTCTTGCGTCTTCGTTGAAGAAACATACTTGCCTTAAGAAGCAGAAAAAATTAGTTAACACTTTCGAGTAGCTCCAAATCCCAGTTATAAATAAATAATAAATAAGTTATGGGTATAGCTTTTTCCTAAAGATCTGCCAGCTACAAACAGTAAGTGGTTATCATTGTGTGTTGCTTCCTACATTACAAGCGTTATTAGTGTCTTCGTCTTCTGTTACTTTTATCGCGCATTGGTCCGTGTTTGACAACCAACTCACCTGATGGTAAGCGACAGTATGGTTGAAGATGACACTGACACGCTGACTTAGACAGTAATATCTATTCACCCTGACCTTGAAAAGTATACTAGATTGTATCTCTTAGTGAACGATGAAAATATGGGTTTCCCAAAGATATTTGTGAGCATAGAGGTAAATATCTTATTTTCCTGGGTAACAAGCACATTGACGTTTAACCTGGATTGGTTAAACGCCAATGTGCTTGCATCTTGAACATGTCATCTAGTGCGTTTGAGAACAATTTCAGGAAAATTATATCTCCTTGTCTCAGCCCTCGTTTCAGACAAGTATGATTTGTCTGCTGGTTTTGAATGTAGACCACCACTGTAGAGGCGTATTACGAGTACAAACACCTCGTTATCTCCATGTATCGCCAAAATATTTGGCATCACTATAAGGACTCCAGAAAAGACCAGATTTGAACTGAGTCCAACACTTTCTCATAGTCCAGAAATGCTAAGAAAAGTGATCGATTGTACTCCTTTATCTATTACTAGTGGCCCGCCCCGGCTTCGCCCGTGGTACATATATATAGCCTACAGCATTCAAGGATTACGTACATATAAAAGATCGGTATTGTTCCCGACATTAGCGTGTTCAAACAAATAACTTCTTTAGCTTTATAATATATTGGTGGACAATTCACACACAACACTATATGCACTATATGCAGAGCATTCCGTCTTCCTATCCTGAAATGTTGACGTCCCTTGATAATAATAACATCCATGCTATTTTAGTCTCCGAAACCTGGCTTCGTCCGTGTCTTCCTTCCACCTCTTATTCTCTACCCGGGTTTGTATTAATAAGAAATGATCGCGACGGCCGTGTTGGTGGAGGTGTGGCTATTTACCTTAAGGCCAACATTCCTTTCTCCATTCTGAGCAAATCGCCACAACCACCCCCAGCATGTGCGGGTGAACATCTTCTTATTGAAGTAATTATTTCACACACTAAAGTTCTTCTCGGAGTCTATTATAGCCCTTCCAAAAAACGTCAATTATTTTTCTTCATTTGAGGCTCTCCTAAATGAATTTATACCTTCTTACAATCACACCATTATCATGGGTGATTTCAACACTTGTCTCCTAAGAAATGATATTCGCTCTTCTTCACTTCAATCACTTGTTAATTCCTATAACTTAAACATTCTTCCTCTAAATTCTACTCACCATTTTCCTAACAGTGCTCCGTCTCTGTTAGATCTGATGATTATCTCTTCTCCTAACAATGTTTCTATCCATGGTCAGTACTCTGCTGATGAATTTTCTTACCACGATCTAATATTTCTGTCATATAAAATTAAGCCTCCTAAATCTAAACCTAAAATCATTCTGCAACGCAACTTTGGTAGTATGGATCATCAATCTCTTCTCGATGACGCTAAGAAGATTAACTTTGAACTCGTCATTAACGCCAACTCGGTGGACGATCAAGTTTCTATGTTTAATGCCCTCATCACACAGCTATACGATGTTCATGCTCCTCTACGGAAAATCAAGATTAAACATCTCCCAGCCCCGTGGCTCACCGATGATATTAAGACACTGATCCACAAAAAAACAGCAGCCAAATCACGCTATAAATCGCGTCCCACAGATTTTAACAGAGATAAATACGTTCAGGCCCGTAATCGCTGCAATAAGATGTGTAGAGATGCAATGCGCCGACATGTTCACAAAGCTGTCAATAATGAAAATCCAAGTAAAGTCTGGAAGTTTCTCAAGTCTATGGGAGTTGGCAAATCACCTCAAAATTTAACTTCAAATAAAATAGACTTAAATGCTCTTAACCTACATTTTTCCTCTCCATTCACTATGACGAATGCAGTAAAAAATAATACAATAAATTATCTTTCTGCCATTCCAACTCCTAATTATTCTCCTTTTGCGTTCAATCGATTCACTGAAAGTGATGTTAAGAAGAGTGTAATGTCGATTTCTTCCAACGCTGTTGGCGGTGATGATATCAGTCGCAATATGCTACTGCCCATCCTTGACGCCATCCTTCCCGTCTTATGTTCCATCTTTAATAACTCAATCGCTTGTGGTGTTTTTCCAGCTATCTGGAAAGATGCACAGCTCATTCCTTTGCCAAAGAAACCTAATCCTACCTCCTTCTCCGAATATCGTCCTATATCTATTCTTCCTTTTCTGTCCAAAGTCCTTGAGCGTCTTGTCCACTCAAGTTAACCAATTCCTTAACAGACAAGACCTTCTTAATCCCTTCCAATCCGGATTCCGTCCCGGGCATAGCACTGTATCTGCTCTTGTTAAGATCACCGACGACATTCGCAAAGGTATGGACGACGGCAGGCTTACTGTTCTAGCTCTGTTAGACTTCAGTAATGCCTTTAATGTCGTCGATTTCGATATCTTGCTGGCGACATTGCGTTCTATTAACATATCTCCATCGGTGATTAATTGGTTTCACAGTTACTTGTATGGACGCCGACAACGTATTCGCCTCGACGAGATTTTTTTCGTCTTGGTGTAATACAAATGTTGAGTCCCTCAAGGCGGCGTGCTATCACCACTTCTATTTGCCATCTTTATCAATTCTATTACTCACTTTTTAACTTCTTCCTACCACCTTTATGCAGATGATCTCCAAATTTACTCGCAAGCTCGACTCTCTGACCTAAGTGTGGCTATCGACATCATAAATGCTGATCTTAAACAAATTGTACACTGGAGTAACTCCTTCGGCTTAGATGTGAACCCCAACAAAACCCAAGTTATTATACTCGGCAGTGCTTACATGATAGCTAGAGTCGATTGGCCCGCAATCCCTGAGATTGTTTTTAATGGGGTCGTTATACCGTACAGCGAATCAGTTAAAAATCTTGGCGTTATTTTTGATCGCACGTTAAGCTGGGAATCCCACCTGAAATCGATCAGCTGTAAGCTGTTTGCATCGGGCGGGTCATTGAGGCGATTACGTAATTTTTTACCCACTGCTACCAAAATTGCGCTTGCACAATCTCTTCTTCTTCCCATCCTGGACTACGCAGACGTCTGCTTTCTTGACCTCAAAGAAGATCAGCTAGATAAACTTGAGCGTCTCCAAAATTATTGTATAAGATTCATATTTGGTTTACGCAAGTATGATCATGTGTCTCAATTTCGTATACAGCTCAAGTGGCTCCCCATTCGCTTTCGTCGGAATGCTCATATTTTGTCCCTTCTCTATAGCGTATTATTTAATCCTCTTTTCCGCGGTATTTGAAAAAACTTTTTACTTATTGGAGCAATGCACATGGTCTACCTCTCAGGTCAAAATATAACTTGTTCCTTCAAACACCGCCGGCCCGCAGCGAAACTTTTTATGGCAAATCATTTGCTTTCCAAGCTGTCCAGTTGTGGAACGCCTTGCCCGTCACCATTAGGCAAGCTCCTTCTCTTGCTGTTTTTAAGAACCAAGTCAAAGAATTCTATTTGTTACAGTCATCACATACATAGATGTTGAAGTCATTATTCTCCTTGAAATCGTAATAAAATTGTATTCTATATCTTCAATTATTTTCATTCATTGAACATGTTATTATTAATTATGTATTAGTCTATTATTATAAAATATTTGTGTATTAGGACGTAAAATTGATTTATGTATTTATATTGTTGTATTTGAAATTAATTGTTAGTTAGTATTATCAAATTATCATTCGGCAGTATCTATGTACTCCAAATTGCACTCCCCGTCTTCCATTATTAATTTCTTTTTTACCATCCTACGGTTGCCTGGAAGAAATCGCTCTTAGCGATAAGGTCGCCAATTGCTACTTTTTTCTATGTTTTTGTTCTGTGTTATTGTTATTTTTCTTTATAATTTAAGTGCAATAAAGAGTTTATCTATCTATCTATCTATCTAACACTATCTGACCCCAAACTAAGCAAAGCTTGTGTGATGGCAGCCAGATAGCTGATATAATACTTATATAGTTTTAAATGCATACTTATTATACATAGAAACACCCAGACACAGTGCAAACATTTGAATTCATCACACAAATATTTGCACTGGGTGGGGATCGAACCCACGACCCTCGGCTTCGCAGGCAGAGCTACTACCAACTAAGCCACTAGGGCAGTCTTATAATAATAATATTATTATCTATTATACAATCTGCCGCACCGTGTGAATGTAGTATATGGAACTAAACCTACTTTGAAACCTGGCTTGCGTAGGAGGTAGAAACTTTGAGTAGTAGGGTATTAAAAAAAAAAAAAACTTACTCAAGGAAAGGGTATCTCCGGGCGAGAGGAACCGCCTTCGCGACCTCATAGTTCATATTGTTCATCAGAAGCCACACCAGTTCTTGGGTCCATGTTGTTCCTAAAATATAATTATATGAGTTATGGTACTACTCTTCAAGAAGAACAATTAAGGATTGAGGACTAAAAAATTATACATTGTAAATGAAAAAAAGTGAAGAGACCATGCCCATCTAGAAACACGTTAGCATTTCGAAGAAAGAAGACCTATTTAGACGGCAATGCTTTGAAGGCTTCAAGATTTATTCCAGACTAGTGGCACCCTCCAGTATTTTTTTTATAATTTAGAGTGACGAGACGAGCTGGACATGTGCCTGATGGTAAGCAAAATGCCAGCCACATAACAGCACAGTGACACGCAGCTATTGGAACATGAAGAGTCCAAATCATTACCTAGCACTGCAATGTGCTCGTCACCCAGAGATCTAAGGTATTATATGGCCTCGTGGCTTAGTGGGTAGTAACTCTGCCTGCGACGCCGAGGGTCGTGGGTTCGATTCCCACCCAGTGCAAATATTTGTGTGATGAATTCAAATGTTTGCACTGTGTCTGGATGTTTCTATGTATCATAAGTATGTATTTGAACTATATAAGTATTATATCAGCTATCTGGCCGCCATATTACGAGCTTTGGTTAGTTTGGGGTCAGATGGTGTTGTGTGTGAATTGTCCACCGATATTTATTTATTTATTTATATCTCTAAGCCCTGTAATTTCTCTGATAACATTGCCCTTCAAACCGGTTTCACCCGCGTAGTTTCTAAAGTGAGCTATCAAATTCTGAGTTAAAAGTTTTCACTGCTATCGGCAGTCCCTATGTCGCTTATTTTTTCATAATCATACCTAATGATGGACTAATTGGACTGGTATGTTTTTGACCCAGTCATGATTCCAATTGAGTTTTGATTTACTCATTAGAAGACCCCGAGTCCCAACAGTAGGAACATTTTTTTTTAGTGGGTTGCTTTTTTATTTTTTATTTATGTTACGACTTCAAAAAAACAGGTGCGTCCGACGCACCTGGCTTATCTTAATTACAGAATTTGTTATCAGTCACCGACAGCTACATAGATAAAGTGTTTTACTCAAATAAACAAACAAATTAGTTATATCACTGGTGATAAGTATTTACGCAATCAAAAAAGTATTATATTGAAAGTATTTATAGATATACAAAGCCACAGCCAACAAATCGATTCATTCATTTTGGATCTGTGAAACATAAATTAATAAAAGTTATGGCTGGTCTAGTCCGGAGAATGGCGAGTGCCGATCCGGAGTCCCGGGTTCAAATCGTAGACGCACCACTGTTTTTTCGAAGCCATATTATGCGTAATGACGCTAACTTTAAATGGTGAAGGAAAACATAGTGAGGTCTGTACGTAAAATCTTTTGAGTGGTCATTCACGAACTTACACTGGGCTAGCGTAGTCGAAGCGCTATGATCAAGATTTTCTCCTTGCCAGAGAAGGTACACTCCGCGAGGCATAAGCTGAGCTTTGCATTTGTGTGAGTGTACATGGATAGTGTAGGTGTGACAACCGGCCTTAGGCGCGGCGCCATTCTGTATCGCCGCGCTCCTGCCTGATTGGTGATCACTCACACTAATGCAAAGCTCAGCTTATACCTCGCGGAGTATACCTATCTTGGTACCAGGTACCAAGTCTCAGCTGTGGGAACATTTAGTAAGCTTAGACAGAAACATAAATGCAAATAATGAATTTGACTTGTATAATGTGAATATAACATTATTACGATAACGCTACTCTTTGTAAAAGACTTGAGGTTGGGAATAGTTTAATTCGAAGAGTACGCTGGAACTACTATATACTCGTATATGTGAATTTGTTTGGAAGCGTCAATTATTTTTGCATTTCAATCTAAAAGTATTACCACGTCTGTTCTTCCTCAATGTATTGTTATTTGGCATTGAAAGTAGAGTAACAGAAAAATTTAATTCTGCTATGCATTCTAGAAGTAATAGGCTAAGAAAGCCTAATGGAATCCACATCTCTGCTCTCAATTTTTCTCTAGTTATAAGGTAGATCTAATCTAGATGCCGATATTGCCATCAATGGCTAGATTTTCAAAGTAGACACCCGCTCTTCAAATTGTATGACCTAATAGAATAGTTCTGATAATACATTTTTATGTTTATATTATTATTGTGTCTCTTTTTGACTTTCTACATTTATTTTTCCACGCTAAAGTAGCCCAAAATAGATCGCTATCAGCGATAAAGCTGTCATCTGGACCACCAGCTTTAATTTGAGCTAAGATTGGACCAGAGTATTGTAGACTGCAGGCCCGTGAACAAAATTTACGGGCCAAATGAACCACCAAGAGACTTATGTAGGATAATAGAAGAGTATAAAGTAATAAGATTCAGCACTATGCCGTCACTTGTAAGCTGTCCAACTGAGTGCAGTTGAAGATTGGGGTGGCAACCCTGGATAATTTCTTCTTGTCACGTGATTTTGTACGGCGTTACGCTGTAGTATATTTACACATAAATGTTACAAATAAATAGCTAGTGTTATGTCAATGTATGGTCTTTAAATGCAGGGTCGTCCAAGAAAAACCAAAAAGCGCCGCTTACCTATCAATATGCTTTTGGTACTTACCAGATCTTTGGTAACAAACTACGAAAATGTCTCCATCCTTTAACTCCATGTTGTAAATGCCAGCGGCATACTTCTCAAACTCTTTGAGAAAAGTGTAACCTTTAGGCCGAAACGCCCCCATTCTTGTGGATTCTTGTCTAAAAAAATAAATGAAAAAACTAAAACCAAAATGTAAAGAAACTTTTTTTGTGTGACTATCTATTTGTGCCATTGTTAAGCACAATCCTGGGCACTATTATGCATTATTATGCCTCAAACATGAAGGTTTTACATAAAAAAAATAAGCACTAGTTTGCTTTTTTAAGGCATTGTAACAGTAGGTATTAGGTATATGTTAACAAAATATTCGTTTGTATCCTTTTTTACTTGCAAAATCCATTTTTTGACTCGTTCATACATTGTTTTTTCAATCTTATTGTAGTCTGAAATAAAATCACTTTCACTGATAAAGCTGGTAATTATCGTACTATGATTGTTATTTTTTTTTTTTATACTGTAGAATTACGAGACGAGCAGGACAGGTGTCTGATGGTAACCAACAGCCCACCCTATATCTAACCACACACTGACATGCAGCTATGCAAATCATTATCTTGCACTTTACTGCACTTGTCACCCAAAGATGTAAGATGTTTTATCTCTGTGCCCCGTAATTTCACTGAAAACATTGGAACATTGTCCTTTAAATCGGAACACACATATGTTTGGACATTTCCGTTTGACAGTAGAGTTACTGGCAAAAGTATGGTGTCTCTACAGGCGGACTCTGCAGAGTCCTATCACGACAAAAAATAGGGATACAATTTAAATCGCACTGCATGAAACACTATGGAGGATAATTTTAACAAAAAAGAACCCACTTTCAACGGAAAACTTATATAGTAAAAAGTAGTTCCTCGATTTCTCTAGAATGTAATCATCAGATCCTGGTTTCCTTATCATGGTATCATAGATCCCTTGGAATATCTTCTTTACAACAAAAAAAGAATCATCAAAATCGGTTCATAAACGACGAAGTTATCCGCGAACACACATAAAAAAAAAAAAAAAAAAACATACATACGATCGAATTGAGAAACCTCCTTTTTTTGAAGTCGGTTTACAACAAATATAATACAAGTACAATTAAAAACAAAAGAGTTACAAGCTCAAAAAATAAATAAAGCTATAAAAATTGTAATATACTGTTTAATAATTACGTTAAATAAACATCAGCTTTATGATAAAATGAATAAGGCTTACTTTCATAAAGAACACTCTGTATTTCCTTCTCCTCCGGAGTGAGCTCCTTGTACTGAAGTGCTTTATTTTGTTCCTCCATTTATTTTAATTTAATAATTTATTTCTCAAACGACCGGCAAATTTGGCCACCTTTAAAGTGATTCTGATTTTGCTTCGGACTAAATTTTGACATATCTTTTCATTAGCGGATGCAGATAGGTTGAAAACAAAATTTAGATAATAAATATTGATTATCACTTTAATACAAGATTATGAAGAAATTGTGGAGTAATCAGAAAAGAGGCCTGCGGAGCTGGTGTAAATCTGCTTAGGCTTTGATATTGGTGTCTCTACAATTACAAATGTAAAGAAACGAGAGGGAAATGTCAAAAGTAAGACAGTGTGTACATAGAACCTCTGGTAAGTTTCTTTCTAGTGGCAAACAATTTCGACGAGATGCATTTTATTAAGCTATTGCATAGCTTTTATCGCGGGCCTGGGGACCGAATTTTAGTGATCGTGCATCTCTTTCTTATGTTCACAAGAAAGAGGGATGGAAGACCGTAACGCCGTCCTCCCCACTTGGTCATTCGACTTTGAATCTTATTTGTATTAGCTTTACAGACTAAATGTTCTTAGCAGTGTTGCCAAATTAACAGATTTTCCGTGATATTTTTTAAGGTAAATGTCACTCTTTAAAATAAAAGCAATTCCAAAAATTGTTAACATCCCTATTGCTTATGTTGATAAAAATGCATGCAACATGCAATGGCTTTACCGCGGCAGTCCCCGAGTGTCACGCTTCTTTTTGACTAGATACTAATTTTGTAGAGTAACTCAGTCAGCATAGATCCATTAAAAATAGTACCGAAATGAAAATAGCCTTCCTCGATAAATGGACTATCCAAAAACCTTTTAATTCCTGATATCAGCTCGTTGATACAAACAAACTCCTCAGCCTGATGACCTGATAGCCGTGTTTAGAAGACTAATCTACATGGCCATGTTTAGTATATTAATCTAGATGGACATGTTTGGAAGATTTGTCCCAGACTAGCAGCACCCTGAGGCTTCACTTGCGTAGTTTCTAAAGTGAGCAACCAAAGTCTGAGTTATAAGTTTTCACTTCTATCGGCAATTCCAATTTTATTTTCTGCTTTTACACGATTCTGTAATTCTGATGCTGATTTTTTTCTAGGCTCAACGTAGCCAAAATCATAGGCTGATAAATAGTGCGTTATTGTAAATAGATATTTTATATAACTAAAATATATTAACGTAATGATTTTGTTTGTCATTATCGAATGGCTACTGATAAACTGTAGGCCGATGTTTGTGAAGTGATTATCCCTAAACGTCAACAATTATGTTAGGGAAATTTTCAATTCCAAATTGTACTTCTAATAAGCCTTTCAAAATGTTATATTAAAATAATTAGCCTCATCCAGCGAGCAACACGGAAGGGAGTAGACATACACAGCGTTTCCCCTCTGTCAAAGTACAAGTCCACGTGGACCATGGAGTTTGATAATATACTGTGGCTGAGGGCGGGGCTAGATTTGTGAAAGGTGCTTTATTTTTTATGTGTTAGTTATTTGGCTGTGTGAGTATGATCGCCAATGGATCGGTACAGGTATGTTTTGTATGTAATAGTGCGGATTTGCGCAAGTGTGCAACTTCCCCTCCCGCAAGAAATGACAGAAAGATTTGAACAATATTTTTTAGGTAAGGCTACTTACTTCCTTCCGTGCTTGAGCGGAAGATCGATTTGCTCGATGGCCTTATCGGTTATACACAAAGCATATTGTATATATTGTATATTGTTTCTTTACCCTATTCTAAACTGGGTTGGCATTCTATTGATGTTGTCTTGATAGGCTTATTGACGAGGAGCAGCCGTCGTAGTCGCACACACTGAAGCTTACAGATAGATAGATAGATGATTAACTCTTTATTGCACTTAACAAGTAAACAAAGTTACAAAAATATGCAAAAACTTTAAAAAAAATAGTATCAAGTGGCGACCTTATCGCTAAAAGCGATCTATTCCAGGCAACCGCTGGATGGAAAAAGAGAAATAAAAAATAAGAAGACGGGGAAGTACAAACAATAAGTGAAAGATATGTATAAGTCTGCAAAGATGTAAATTAATATTCAAGTATAGTAATATAAATACACTACAATACTATTACAAATGTACAACAATATACACCTCGTTGTGTTCCCGCGAACCTCCGTAAGTTGCTGACCTAGCGTCTGCGCCTACGCAGGATCAGGCGACATCACGCCATGCCACCCAGAAATGCATAGTTGCGTCTGGGTTAGATTATAAGTCTTCGTTAAGTCTCATTGTACTAAGAAAAGTAGTCTGAATAAACTCTTTGGCTCATTTAGACGTATTTAGTTTTAATTTAACTTTATATTTAGTTTTTAAAAAAAGTTTCACGCGTTCCCGAAAGTGAACTACCTTCATAATTATTATTAACTAGCTGTACCCTGCCACGCTTCGCTGTGGCACATTATGGTGCAAAAATTAGATAAAAACAATCCTTGATGCGGATTATATATCATTGTAAAATTTCAGCTCGATCGGTGCAGAACTTTTTGAGTTTTTGAAGCGTACACAAACCAACATAACATGTTTATATTATAGAGATAACTATACATCCTAATACATAAATACGAATATAATACAAACTAATATAATATGAGTATCACGTTTTACCAAAGGAGACATAATGTGGACACATGGAGAGGGGTTATTACAATAACCAGGACTAGTCTATGGCCACCGGTGCGCAATTGACGTACGTTCCGCAATGTTGGGGCCATCGTGACCAATTATAGCCATGTCTCAACGCGACTGTCGTTTCTTGGAGACTGTGATTAAGTATTGTTTTAAGCATAGAGGGCGAGTCTATTTAACAAGTTACCATGAGAAGTAACGTACTTTATTTGTATTCGTATGTTCCTACTAACACAATAATATTTATTTTCAGATTATAGAACGAATTGAAGATTAACCGGAACATCAGTAAATACATAAACAATTAAACATACTTAGAATCAATTTCAATATTGAAACGGCTATGAGAGTTAGACCCGCAACTCCACACAAAGTTGTGTATAAAGAAGATAAACTCTTTTCAATTTTATATCCAACACCAAAAACAGCTCCAAGTTCTTTGTTTGTCAACGTCATAGAATACATAGAAAATGTCATTTAACGCAACTCCGAACACGCTCGGAAAGTTTTTCAATCCATATCAAATATATTATGATAAATTACGATAATGAAAAGAAAAATCACGCGAGAAGATGTTACTTACACTTATGCTCCTTACTTTAAACTTTGATATGCTTCAAACTATACGTAAGTGTAATCTTTAAACTTAATTAGATTGTCTCAAACTGAAATCGACAGAAGAACTATCGATATAAACCATAAGATGTGCCCTCCCAAACTTCAGACGCATGGATTTATGTCATTGTTGGGAAGAGTGAGCATAATTTTTCCGTTCTAGTCGGTTGCAGGCAGCGGTAAACGCCGGACGTTTTTACTTATCACTATTCGTTTTCAACAACCAAAATAAGTAGAATCACAGCATACCTCCCCGCTACCGATTTTAGGGGTCAAGTAAAATGGAATGGAATCCGATGAGAAGAACAAAACCATTAAAAATCATTTTCTCTCTTCTTTCTGTTCATCATCAGCATCATCCACAGTCGTCTCTATTCCTCTTCTATAATTCCGAGAACTGGCACCAAATTTTGGGTAGGTATATGAAGAAATCTGAGAACTTGTCCTATAGCTCTCACACGGAGCTGCACACCTGCTTAGTGAGTATCGGGGGGAAAATGAATCCCTCAATTTAAATCATAGCTGGTAAAAAGTCAAAAAAATGATCTGTCTTTTTGAGAACCCCAACTTTTTATTAATTTCTTACCAGTTCTCGGAATGTATAGACCCCTTACTGTGCCATCTGGCTCTATCTTGTGGCTATTGTGACTAAGCATGTAGCAAAAAATAAATTATACATATCACAGAAGTAACGATAAAATGTATTTCTTTCATAAGTTCTGTCCGTCGTTTGTTATTGAGTACTCAATAAAAATATTGCTTTGATTAGGATTAAGTATGTAAGTTATTGTATTGCATGCAGCAATTCCTAAATAAATAAGTGTGTCTAGTTATGGATGTCATGTCTGAAACAGCAAATGGCGAACTGGGACCAATCTACTCAAAAAACCGTAAATTCAGAAGCTGGACCATCGATATAAACATAGCAAATACTAAGTCTACATTGATTCCTGCACGGGGATCATTTGCCAGTAAGTATTAATTGCTATTATTTTTTAAGTGAACACTTCTTTTGGCGCCCCACAAAAAGAATGTTTGTGGGTTGTGAATTAAATTCTAGATTCTAGAGTTACGCTCGGGAATGAGAAGAAACCTCAGGGTAAACTCGATACCATGGGCATTGGCCATCTAGAAATGCGTCAGGATTTTTAGATGGCCATGCATCAAATTATGAGTTACAAGTTTTCACTTCTGTCGGCAGTTCCTATGACTGTTTTTTTTCCTGTGATTGATTTTTTTTTGGCCTCACCTCATACAGAAAAAGACGTCATGCTGGTAGTCTCTTTGTGGCACAATGCCAATACCAACCTGCCCAAGTATAATTAAAGGAAAAACGGAAGCGTATCTACACTCCACGTATGACGCTTAGGTACTTTTCGAAATTATTCTGACCATCTCAAACTTTTGGGCGTTATTCTGACATCTATGCTCAAAATTGCCTCTTTTATAGAGTTGAAGCTTCCACACACGAGTCCTAAAATCAGAGGAAATGACGTAAAAGTAGTGGAGCGGAGCCTAGATCGAACCATACATCACCAATCATATCGTACCGCACCATATGATTGGTGATTTATGTTGCGATGTACTTTTCCGTCATTTCCTCTGATTTAAGGACTCGTGTGTGGACGCTTTTAAAAGCTACGTTAACTGACAAAAAACTAAGTGTAGTGTCTTTTTTAAGTTTAATGTGTTTACACTAGACCAATATCTTACTTTATGTTAAGCGACGATGTGGTCTATGATGGATTATGCTTATTGCTTACCTAGAAGAAACCGATTCACTCTTGGTAACTATCGAGAAAAACCCACTCAAGCAACGCATTCCACAGTCTAGACATTCTTATCACAAAATTGGAGATAAGCCTCTTCGTTCGAGTCAATGTAATATCAACCATAATGATACTTTTTCGGGCGAGTCTTTCGAGCACCAACCATGAAACGATATCGTTTTTTCGATCTACGAGCAGTTCGGTAAAAAGGGCAAGGTGGTTATTAGATCATGCAGATCAATCGCACAGAGTGGGGTTTTCTTGATGGTTGGTACAATCTTGGTGTCTTCAAATCCAGAGTGAATCGGGGTTTTCTAGGTAAGTACGCTCCATCGAAAACCGCATCGTCATTTAACATCAGGCGAAATTGCGGTCAATTGTAAACACATTAAAGTTGAAAACATATTTCCAATAGAAATAAGAGGACGGTGGTATTAGATTGTGCAGATCAGTTGCACACTATCCGAATTGTATCCGATAAAAAAAGCAAATTCTTCGAACATTCGTTCCAGATTTGCAGTACCAATACAACGATTACTCAGATTCGTCAAAGCGCAAAGGCACAGATGAGATTGAATTCGAGCCAGTCGTGAACCCCGTCAAACACACGCACGAAGCTGGGATCAATTGCGATGAGTTCAGAAACTACGCCTTGAATTGTACAAGAGACAGTGCTATAATATTCAACTCCAGCTGCAAGTCTCCGCCAATGCCGGCGAAAATCGGCGTTTGGTGCAAGTAAGTCTCTTTATGCTAAATAACTGTATCATCCCACCACCTCGGAAAGAGTATTTTTACTCTTCTTGAGTATGCTAGTTGTAGGACTTTATGCAGAGTCTGAAAAACGAAAAATTTCCGCCCTAAATCAAGCAGTATACATCCTAAAATACAAGAATATCACAAAACACTGGCCTCTAAATCAAACCTGAACCGGTCACTAGTCCAGTCGCGTGTGAGCAAAGAACGCCTGGGGAAGTACCACACTTTTGCCGGTTATTCTACTGCCAAGCAGAAATGTGCAGACATTACTGTATTCTGGTTTGAAGGGCAATGTTTCCAGTGAAATTACAAGGCATATAGATAAAACATCTCATATCTCTGGGTGCCGAGCTCAGGACAGTGCTCGGTAATGATTTGGACTCTTCGTTCCAATAGCTGCGTGTCACTGTTGTAGGCAAGCTACTAAAATATATATTTTATACTCTAATCCGTTCCATACAGATGTATCAACGTAATTGAGCAACAAACATTCAAACTTTCTCATTTATAATGTTAAATATTTTACTGTAATATTTCTGTTTCTGTTTCACAATAAAGAAATTTCTTTTCTTCTATCTATTAAATAGGATTCCAGACTAAAAGCCGGGCCACACAGAGGCGGGAGCCGCGAGAAAGCGATCCGATAGCGATCGAGTGCAAAGCGATAGCGGTCCGTATCATGTCACACAGAGCTACTGCCCGCAGCCCGCGGCGGGCAGATGGCGAGAACACAGCCGGTGTGACACCAAAAGCGATCAAATTGCTCACGACCTTACGTTGTAAAAAAATACAACTCGTGAGATCGGATCGCGATCGCTACGCGAACGCTCTGTCCTGTGTGACAGCTTGTACTGACTATCGTAGAATACAGCGCCCGCGCCGGCCGTCCGTCGCGCGTCCTTCCCGCGAAGCATGGCGAAGCGATCTCTTGTTTGTCGTCACGATCTTGTCGCGCGGGAAATCGCATCGCGCCGGATCGTTCCCGCTTGCTATGTGTCAGGTTGCATACAAATTCGAATATTACAAAAATTCCCGTCCCGGATCGCGATCGCTTTCTCGCGGCTCCCGCCTCTGTGTGGCCCGGCTTTTATCCGTTCAAATTTAAATAGTACTATATAATTAAGCAACAAATACCCAAGCATCCAAACACCTAAACAACAAAACATTAGCTCTTATAATATGAGCAAGATCACTTCATAACATGCATATTGCTCTGCGTTACTTTCTATTGGTTTCCTTAATTTGGCCTCCCGTTTATGCCAAGCGACACTCGAGGCCTACAGCTTACTTAATATAAACAGCGTAAGTGCCTAACGCCTCCCGAATTACCGGGAAAACCTGTTCCAAACATCCTTGGGCCAAATTGAAGCCATCGATGTAAGAAATCACATGGACATCGGCTACGGGTAAAATCCAGAGAAAACTTTCCATAATTACCGACTTCTAAGAAAGAGATAGAAAAAAGGAGGTAGGCTACAAGGCGAGAACAAGAAAGAATAAGGCACAATATGGCGTAAAATATTTTCGTTCCACTTACTGTTTTCCATAAGAGCTGAACTAAACTGAAAAAAAAAAAGTCATGGACTACGCCGTGATTGGAAGCCTAGAGTCCGAGTAAGGTAGACTGCTTACGTAAATACCTTTTATTTTAAATACTATTCTAAATAGTGTTAATATACTCAAAGTTAACTAAGCAGGATAATTAAACATGATTATTTATGTTCCCGAAAATTTAATTTTTCAAAGTAACGTTTTTATAGCAGGTTACAAGCTTTGCTTAGTTTTGAGCTAGTTGGTGTTATATGAAAAATGTACATCAATAACTATTATATGAAACAAATGAATTTTTATCAGTACACTTTACTTCACCTCACATCACTTCATTTCATTTACATTCCCAAACACCGTCCTTAGCTTTTCAGCCAACGAAAACCTCTATATTTTTCCAGATCCATTCGGTATCTCACAAATTGCGCCATAGACTGGAACAGCGAGTGCAAGGATGTCACAGAGAGCCACTTCAACGAAGAGAGTATAAAGGGTCATATGCACGTTGTCAACAATATCTGTGACGACGACTTCTATCTAGCACGTTAGCATTTTCAACCTTATCTCTAACCACATAGAGTTCTAGACGAATAGGATATTCATTACTGTTTTTGAAAGTATTACGGGGTTGATAGCTCGGTTCGAGTGATTCTCGGCATTTGTAATGGCGTGTGGGGTGTGGAGGTATTTCTATGAATTACGTTTATAATAACAGTCTTTTATGAATAGAAATGCACTAAAATTGTTATGAATTAAATATGAAATATGAAAGATATTATTGAATGTGATTTTTTTTTTGTATTAATAGAATATCAAAAATCACATTATTATAATAGAATATTCTGTGATATATTTATTATAAATGATTTTAAATGCTATAATTTTAATCTGTTGTCACATGACTGGAAACACCAATATGACTTATTACGTCACTAGTCACAAAACATGCTGTCGAAAACTGACTAAACTGTTTACTTTTCTGCATTTGTATTATAGTTTGTGATCCTAGCGATGACGATTTTGATTGTTTATATTCAAGTAATAATAAGAAAACACATAAACTACAGCCATGAATCGCGACCAATGTTTGTGACTAGTGACGTCATGTCAGTCGTTAGTGTTTTAGCGGGGAAATTCAAAATTAGTGTAACATTGTATAACTCATCGAAATACTAATATTTTGAAATAAAATATTATTTTTCATGGTAAATATGCGTCAATCCCCAAATAAAAGCTATTCCAAAAATTGTTAACATCCCTATAATAGTGTTATAAAATTATCTATCCTAACATTATAAAGCTTTCTTTTTTTAATTTTATTTTATAATTATTCACCAACCAACTTGGTGCCTAATGTATTTATTACAGTCTAGCCTAATTTGGAAAGTCTAGGCTAATGAGTAATTTTCTTATGCCGTAGTTTGCTAAATAATATTAAGTGTAAGATTGTGTCCATAAGAACTTTTCTTATTGTCCCTATTAAGGCGAAGTCGTATGTTCTTTGTATAAAATATTTATAAATCTAAATTGCATTAACACTGCACTCTAAACATAGATCATTAATTTAATTTGCACTAAGTCAACTCAAACGGTTTTGATCGTTTAAACCTCCGCATGAACTCAGTGTTGTCAAGGAGCTGGATTGCCTTGATTAACATGGTAATGAAGTCTTCGTTCGTGAGCTTCTGCAATAATTGTAAAGCTGAAGAGGTTTTTTTATTTAAACGCGTTGAACAAAACTGGGACTGATTGCTAGTCTATGATATTTATTAGGAACATTGTAGTGGGTGATGATGGAGAATAAAAAGAGAGAATTTACACGGTGTGGTACTTAATTAGTATCCAAACAAAATAAATGGCGCCATCTATTAACGTTCGCTGGAACTTCACTATTGTATGCTTCTTTTATAACATCTTTTTAAAATCGTGTGTGTTCTTTATTACACTACAAGTTTTAAACGTATTTAATTTTTAGATTATGACAATTTACCGTCGTGCATAGACCGTGTCGGCACCGCTTGGGAAACGTGCTACATAAGATTTAAAGATGTTGTGGACTTTGAGAAGAATCTCACTCAAGAATGGACGCATTATGCGACACACTTCAATTTGTGTTGGTCAGTATATTTAAGCCAAAACTTTTTTTTTCACTTGTTGGATGGTAAGCCAAAAAAGTGTCTAAAGTGGGTGTATTGCATTAGCAAACATAAAGACTAACAATATAAAATAATGCTTATAAACGGATGCTACCACACAGAGCTAGATATGTGCCTGATGGTATACAGCATGCCTGACCATGATATCATATTGTCACGCAGCTATCTAAAACGTATAGTCCAAATCATTACCTAGCACTGCACTGCGCACGTCTATAGTTAATAAGATAATAACTCATCTCTAGGCTTAGTAATTTCACTGGAAACACTGCCCTTCAAACTAGAACACAGTAATGTTTTCACATAACTGCTTAGCGGTAGAATAACTGGCATAGGTGTGGTACTTTTTCAGGCGTACTCTGTACTGTAGGAACTGTACTGAACGGAGTCCAATCACTACAAATAATTGATATGAATATAAATTATAGTATAGAGTAGAAGCTGTTGATGCCCAACGATCTTAATCCAAAGATGTGCCCTCCCAAGCTTCAGCAGAGTGAGCTCCAAGTCTTTCCGTTCTAGTCAGTCGTAGGAAGCGGTGATCGCCAGACGTTTTTACCTATCACTATTTTGTTGTCAACAACCAAAATAAGTAGAAACACAGCATACCTCGGCGCTAATAATTCTAGGGATCAAGTAGATTAATAAAGTGTTGACCACTTACACTACACACAGACACAGTTTATTACCAATTTCAAGGTGCTCAGGGCGCATCTAGTGGTTTATATCGATGTTGATATCTAGGTGTTTGTAATTCCAGTGCCCGTACGAAGTTCCGTCGTTGCACCCTGGACGCCCTCTTCACGGACTCCGACACCAAGTGCCAGCACAATGACGCGGCTGTTCTGCAGAAATTCTCCGTCATCATCTCTGAAGGAGACGTATTTCAGGTATACGAATGGGCTACTTTTTGTATTAATAATTTATTTTCTCCGAATAAATAAAAACCGAGTTGTATTTAAAATTTAATTCAGACATACCACCAAATTCAATATGACGCAATCATTAAGTCATCGAGGTAACGAAACTCAACTTTAGTTGTTTTTTGTTTATATTTCCAAAACCGCTTGACCGATTTCGATAAAATGTATATAGGATCTAATCACTTCTGAACTATGATCTACCAGACAATAATAAAACCATAAAAATCGATTCACAATAGGCTTAACAACATGTCCTGCAATTATATTAAATTATTTGATATAATGACAGTATTTCAATAGAATAAAATATGTACCAATTTTAATTTGGATATTATTTAGTTTAGCTTACTTTATGATCATTCAATGCTGGATGGGCAAGTCCATTTTCAAAGTAAGAAATTATTAGAAAACGTATTTACCAATAGATAACCCATTTAATTTCAAGTTACTTTCGTTATGAAACCAGTTTCCTAAATGCAATATTTAATGTAGCAAACTTTACGCGCGACGCATAGAAAATACGACAGTGTGAAATCACGTTTCTGTAGTGATTTGTATGAAGCGTTTTTGGGAGTCCAAAATTGTGATTTTAAAATCGTGATATCACGGCAAGTTTTTACCAACAAATTAATTCTTGCACCATGCTTCAGTGATTGAGTAGCTTTTTGATGGCACATTACATCAAAAATGAGTCGACACGCCTATTGGTAGCGCTATTGCGTACAGAATAGAAGTATAAATACAGAAAAAAAATAGAACCGAATTTATAAACTCCTCATTTTTGCAAGTCTGTTAAACGTATACACATTATGTACATATACGGTTCCTGAATTAAATTGACTTGCTGTATTTAGGCACTAATAATTCGCGAACAATATCACCAAATCAAGAGTTAGTAGGTAACTATCATCAGTATTTTTTTACAAAATCAAAATTTATATTTTACTGACTGCTCTTGATTTCAAATTTGTACAGAATTTTACTAGTCGACCCCTTTAATTTGACACCCATTTCGAGGGAGTCGTGAAAAAAAATTAATTCGTCATTTTGTGGTGGCGGCCATCTTGCATTTGAAATTTGTCATAGTGTATATAGCATTTCGTCGCTGCGCCTGACAAGTTCCATATGTGAAATTTGTAAGGTTTTGGGAAACAACAAAAAACGTGTTATTTAATTAACAATCAGAAAAACTTAAAAAGTATTAATGCAGTATCATAGCCATTTATTTGAGACATAAAAATACAAAAGTTGCAACATGTAGGTATTTGTTATTTAAGAAACAAGAATGTTTTAAGCAAAAACAGCACATAACTGGTTTAGAATAGTCCAAAATAATGAAGTATGTGCAGTATTACACATGACGAGTTTGGCAATGTTACAATGTTGTTATTTTAGGTTTAGTATTATGTGTTCTTTAGATTTCTTACATAACAAATTTGAATAAAATTATTAAGCACTACTAAAACTATCTCGTAAATCTAAACTAACTCATAAATCAGTCGTTTTAACAATTACAAAACCTATCAAACATAATGAGATCAATTATGACCCTTTAAAACAATTATCCTAAGCTATAATTTTAATATCACAAATTATTATTATTACGATTGCAATAGTAGTGCTTTAGCACAACATAACATCATCATCATCATCATCAGCCACAAGACGTCCACTGCTGAACATAGGCCTCCCCTAGATTTCCACAACGAACGGTCCTGCGCAACCTGCAACCAGCGGTTTCCAGCGACCTTTGTGAGGTCATCTGTCCATCTAGTGGGAGGCCGTCCAACACTGCGTTTCCCGGTTCGTGGTCGCCACTCAAGAACCTTTTTCCCCATCGGTTGTCAGTTCTGCGAGCGATGTGGCCTGCCCATTGCCACTTCAGCTTGCTTACTCTTTGAGCTATGTCAGCCACTTTCGTTCTTTTGCGAATATCCTCATTACGGATTCTGTCGCGCAAAGAGACTCCGAGCATAGCTCTCCATAGCTCGCTGTGTGACTTTGAGCTTCGTTATGAGGCCAACAGTGAAGGACCACGTCTCAGTTCCATAAGTCATCACTGGCAACACGCACTGGTTAAAGACTTTCGTCTTTAGGCATTGGGGTATTTTGGACTCAAAGATGTGCCGAAGTTTCCCGAACGCTGCCCATCCGAGTTGGATCCTTCGCTGGACCTCTTTGTCGAAGTTGGATCTACCTAATTGGATCTTTTGACCCAGGTAGACGTATTCGTCAACAACTTCGAGTGTGGTATTCCCAACAATAACCGGTACAGGTGAGACATGAACATTTGACATGACCTTCGTCTTGTCCATATTCATCCTCAAACCTACCTGTTGGGATACTCTACTGAGGTCCCTGAGCATAGCACCGAGGTCCTCCATCGACTCCTCCACAATGACTATGTCGTCGGCAAACCGAAGGTGAGTGATGCATTCGCCGTTGATATTGATGCCATATCCGTTCCAGTCCAGTAGCTTGAAAATATCTTCCAGCGCGGCAGTGAACAGTTTCGGAGATATAACATCTCCCTGTCTCACGCCTTTCTGTAGCTGGATATGTTTTGTGCACTGGTCCTGTAATCGGACAGACATTGTGGTTTTCTGTATAATCTGCCGAAGCGCATGGATGTGGTCTATGGTACTATAGCCTTTTCGGAAACCGGCTTGTTCGGGTGGCTGGAAGTCGTCAAACCTGCGTGCGAGACGATTCGTGATTACCCTCGAAAACAACTTATGATATGAAGTGAACTCAGAAGTGAGATGGGTCTGTAGTTCTTCAACAAGGTGTTGTCACCTTTTTTGAAGAAGAGCACCACCACACTTCTGCTCCACGCTTCTGGCGTACTACCGTCAAGTATGACGGAATCGAACAGCTTCTGGAGGACTTTAAGTACCGGTTTTCCCCGCTCTCAGAAGCTCAGTCGTAATTCCGTCGTCGCCAGGTGCTTTGTTGTTTTAAGTTGTTTGAGGGCCATCCTAATCTCATACAGGCTGACTTCTGGGATATCTTCGGTAAAGTGTCGGGTCAGCTTGGCTCTGGGGTCTTTGCCATGCTAACGACAGGTTGTGCTTGCGTAGAGGTGTATAACTGTTCATAGAACCTCTCAATCTCCTCCAAAATCTCAGGCTTCGACGAGACAACGTTACCACTATCGGTCTTCAGTTTGGTCAGCTGACTTTGCCCAAGAAACAGATTTCTTGCGAACACTTTTGAGCCTTTGTTTTGCTTGATGGCTTCTTCAATACTCAAGTATTGAAGCAGCGTATGTCGCGTCGCACACACGTAGAGATCTGTCTATTGAGCCGTCTGTATACCGTCATGTCGACCGAAGACTGTAATCGCATATCTCGTCTGACCGCCATAAGATCTAGAGTTTGATCGGAGAGCTTTTGGGTTCTGTTTTGGCGTCGGCTCTTATAAAATTTTCTGCCAACAGCATGAACAGTTTCCACTAGCCTATCGTTTATTTCGTCTGCCGTTACGCACTCATCTAAGGATTCGAAGCGATTTTGAAGTTCGAGTTGAAAGTTATCAGGATCTTCGATCTGAGCATAATTTGGTCAACATAACATAACATTTTAAAATACCTATAGTTATTAAAAACTTGTACACTTAATAGAAAAACAAATCAAAAAACTTCTTTATAAAAATCAAACATGATTCAATAACACCTATCAAACAAACGTTGTGTTACAGATCAAACAAATTATTATCGCTTATTTTTTAAAATAATAAAATTTCAAGTTATTGCTTGTAGGTAATTAAGGTTATCATAAAACGTATGATAGTCACGGTGCATTAACGGTTTTAAAGACTGAAGACTATCGTATTTGGTTTTATCAATTTTTTGGGGTTCGTTATACAGTTGAGTAACAACAACTGTCAAGTTGTAGCTACGAAGTCGCTGAGGCAGGATTGTCCATTCATCAGGGTGGCGTAATTTGTAGTAGATACTACCATTTTTATACCTACAGAAAAGCTCGTATGTCATTTACAGTTGGATCTCCAGGTTTTTTTACCTGGCCGAATAGAATCAAGACAAACATCAGGTTTTTATGTTGTGGTTCACACCACAACGCTCACATTGCTAGCACAGTTGGCGCGCGAATGAAGACGGAACACAAATCCCGTATGTGCATTTCTGCACATACGATTTTTTCAAACGGTCAAAACACTTGAAGAATTTGTTAAAATTGTTTCTAGTAGGAATATCACAAAAAGGACTTTATCAACACATAGAAAAAAAATCAGAGATAAAATTAGTACGAAAAAACGAAAATGAAAAAAATGCACAAATGGAATTTGGCAAACGCAACGACGATTTTACGCTCCGCGAGGTATAAGCTGAGCTTTGCATTAGTGCGAGTGATCACCAATCAGGCAGGAGCTTGAAATTTTGTCCGCAAGGTATAGGCTGAGCTTTGCATTAGTGTGAGTGATCACCAATCAGGCAGGAGCGCGGCGAGACAGAATGGCGCCGCGCCTAAGGCCGGTTGTCACACCTACACTATCCATGTACACTCACACAAATGCAAAGCTCAGCTTATGCCTCGCGGAGTGTACTAGTCAAGCCTTTTCATTTGATACCCATATTGAGGTAGGTTACGAAGAATATGTTATCCGCCATTTTGTGGAAGCAGACATCTTGATTCGATATTAACCAAACATAACTAATGGCCACCGCAAGAAAACTAGCTTTCAATAAACAAAACTGCATTGAAATTGGTCGGTATTTATGCTTATTTGTGAATAAGGACGTAAAATGTGTAATATGTAAGTAATTATTGGTATGTCCTGAAACATTAGTATCTACATTTCATATTGTACTCTTCGTCTTCTTTCTATATTTTCATATAGTTCCTTTTTATTGTGACGGAAAAATTGTTTTGAAAAGTAACACGGCATGTGTGGATAAAATAAAAAATGATTTATAAACTTTCACCTATATATAAGTGAAACACAGACAGACAGCAGAGACATCATCAGTAGAAGTTCAGATCGTTAGCATTCCATTCAATAAACTGGAGCAGAACAAACGTTCTTCATAAAATGAATGCAGTTTGAGCATCAGAACGCCACTCACGTACACAGTTTTGTGAAGGGAAGTCAAATGGACAGAGTGACGCCAAACGGAACTGCATTTTATGAGAAAAATCTACGGAATTTTCACTCACGAGTTCTTGAATATCTGTCTCCATTTGAGGTCGTTTTTAAAATATGAGACAAGCAGACGAAGCAGACTTTTTGTTCTGTGTGTTTCTTTATAGTTTAGAGTGACGATGCGAGTTGAACATGTGCCTGATGGTAAGCAACATACCTGCCACATAACAGCACAGTAACATGCAGCTATTGGAACATGAACAGTTCAAATCATTACCTAGCATTGCACTACGCTCGTCACCCTTCGATATAGGATCTATTACCTCTTATCCCAGTAATTGTTCTGGAAACCTTGCTCTTCATACCGGAACACAATAACCTTTGCACTATACTGGTTGGCGGCAGAATAACTGGCAAAGGTCTGGTACTTCTCCAGGTAGTCTCTGCAAAGAGACACCTACCCACGGATATTCGGGGGATATGCCATGATTGCGAATTTAGTTCGAAACCTAGTGTCTCCAGTCTCCTCCCACCTAAATAATTACTACATAAACAAAAGTAATAATTACGACACACAACCGCAAATTTTAGCTCGCACACTAAAAATTATGACTGCGCTCTTTATGACAACATACATAAAATGGGCAGAACATTTCCGTATAAACAAATAATTTTGTCTATGTAGAAGGAGTCGCTCAACGCTCACACACGTAACTAGGGATTGAAATAAGTGATTGCAAAATTTATTCGACATTTTATTTTGGGCTGTATTATTATATTTACATTTATTAAGTTTTACTAATATACAAACGTAAATATATTTATATATAAAAATTGATACCCTGTACGACATGTATTATACTATAAAGAAATGTATAAAGTTGGAGTAGGAATCAGTTTGCATTTTTCAACTTAACTGTTTTACGTCAAATGTATACAAAAGTACTAGCAGTGCCCCGCGGGTACCCGCGTAGTTCTCGTTCCCGTTCTTTTATCGAGATAAAAGTAGCCTATGTGTTCTTCCAAAATATAATCTTACTGTATTTCAAATTACAACTCGATCTGTTCATACGTTTAAACGGGATTAAGCAACAAACATCCAAATACCCAAACGTCCAAGCATTGGCATTTGTAATATTACATAGGTAGTAGGATTTACGATACAAATGACAAAAAACATTAGATAGAAACTCTTTATTGTGACACAAAAACACAAATATTACACTTATGAACTAGCACCACAAATGGCGGCCTTATTGCTTAGAGCAATCTCTTCCAGGGAACCATTATTATTTTTTTCTTTGAAACGACTGGACTAATTTTAAGAGACTTTTAATGAAACAGTTTATTTAAGCCTATAGCTGATGGCTTAGCTATAGGCTTAAATAAACATCACTTTATTCCGGTTTGAAGGCCTATGTTTCCAGAGACATTACAGGGCATGGAGGTAAAACATTATATCTTAGACTGTCGAACGCCGTAAATCCTAATGCCGTGAATTGGACTATCTGCAAGGAAGGAAGAGTGGCCTTTGCCCAGCAGTGGGACAATGTAGGCTAGTAATAATATTAACATTTTGTTTTCATTAAGCGAGAGAAAAGTACATGTTAAAAAAATGTTAAAAGTTATGCCTTAGACCTTAGACAATCAGCTGTCTGATAGTGAAAGCCCCGTCATAATTGGTCCAGCTGTTTGGTAAATTAGTGGAACAAACAAGATAGACAAAACGTTTTAAAATAGTTTTTAGGTATAGGTACTGTACATACTTTGATTTAAACTTAGTAAACAGTTGTTAATTTGATATTACATACAAACGCTCCAATTTTATTTCTTTGTATATAGGTGCTATTAAGAATAATCATAAAACAAGTAAAAAACATGGAAAATAGGTAGTTAATTAGAAATGAAAAAAAACGAACTCCAATTACTCCTCAACCTCCATTACCCCATCACTAATGCGCCAACGAACTCTCTATGCGCTTCAGAGCGACTGAACGAATGTCAAAGTTATGCGGTCATATTAACCGTATCGAGAAAACACTGCCACGCCCTCAAGGCATATCCCCCGATATCCGTGGTCCTACCACTGCCTATTACTATTTATTTATTTAGTTTTGTATATCTCTATGTATATGTGTGCATGTAGTTCCGCGATTATCGCAGGTAACTTACCATACCAGTTGTAACTTACTTATATATAATAGGGATGTTAACAATTTTTCGGAACTGCTTTTATTTTGAATTTTGATGCATGTTTACCGTAATAAATTACATTTTAATTCAAAATATTACTATATTCGATGTGTAAATATACAATATTAGACTAATTTTGAATTTTGCCGCTAAAACACTAACGACTGACATGACATCACTAGTCGCCAAACATTGGTGGTGATTCATGGCTATATGCCCAGTTTATGTGTTTTCGTATCATTACTTGAATACAAACAATCAAAATCGTCGTCGCTAAGGTCGCAAACTATAATATAAATGCGGAAAAGTAAACAGTTTAGTCAGTTTTCGACTTGTTTCAGTTTTAGCTTGTTTTGCGACTAGTGACGTAACAATTCATATTGGTGTTTCCAGTCACGTGGCAACAGATTAAAAATAAAGCATTTAAAATCATTTATAATAAATTTATAACGTACTATTAAATTACAATAATGTGATTTTCGATATTCTGTTGATCCAAACTATCATAAAATCAACATTAATTTGTGATACTAATCACAAATTAATGTTGATTAAAGTTGAGTTAACATCCCTATTATATTTTCATGTTACCAGGATTGTGAAAAGCACATGCTGTTCTCTAGCTGCCCAGGCGGCGACCCTCGGCCGTCTTCGGAGATGCTGTCTCAGCTGATGAACGCGGAGTCTCCAGACAAGGACCCCTTCCCAGCAACCTGGCGGTCCAGGGCCTGGAGACAGACGGCTGGCGCGGTTATTGTGATTTGTTTAGTAAAATTGTGCTTGTGAAATGTTTTGGTTTTATTTCATATCATAAAAAAAATATTAATATGGCATAATCTGACAAAAATAAAAATGAGTTATGCCATACCATTCTACCATTCATCTACGCACAAAATTGCATTTGTTCCTTTCAGTATATTTTCCATGAAAAAGTAACAAAGAATCATACATACATACACACAAAAATTGGCATTCATAACATCATCATCATCATCAGCCGCAAGACGTCCACTGCTGAACATAGGCCTCCTCCCTAGATCTCTAACGAACGGCGCAACCTGCAACCAGCGGTTTCCAGCGACCTTTGTGAGGTCATCTGTCCATCTAGTTAATTTATAACAAGAATGGCTTTCATTGTGAAAGAAGATTCCGATGCTCAATAGAGAAGTGTTTCAAAAGAAATCAGAGGACAGAATACTACTAATATTATAAATGTCAATGTTTGTTGCTCAACCACGTCGGAACGTCTGAATATTAGACTGAAATTAAGAACGCTGTTAGATTATATTCTAGAATTATACATTACATATATGGCTATTTTATATGATAAAGGAAACGGGACCTGTGTCGTTAAAAAAAAAAAGTCGACATAGGGGTCGAATTGATAACCTCCTCCTTTTTGGAAGTCGGTTAAAAATAGCGGGATACTCCTTGTTATCGTATGTAGGTACGAGGCACAGATTACACACCTCGAGATATCCAAAGTTCATGCTACTATAGTGGTTCTCGATCTTTCAATTTCAATTTTAAATCAATTTTCAATTCATTACTCAAAAAGTATTGCCATTAAGAAAATATTCCACTGAATAAGGGTAGTGCTGCAATAGTTGTATGAACTCAGCCCGTGTTCTATCCATCCTTAAATTACATTTTATAAACAGGTTTCATGTAATGTGAATAAAATAGGTGGGTCTTAAATATAACTAACTATACATAAGAATGACAAGCGCTACGAATGACTGCTAGGGAGTGATCGGGATTTTCGTCTTTATATATCTGCGTGATGTTATATTTATTGTTAAGGGCAGGCTTGTTGCTTACCGTCAGAAGCATATTTTGCTTGTATCTTCACTCTATTTATACTGATGTTATAAAGCTGAAGAGGTTTTTTTTTTGAACGCGCTAATCTAAGGAACTAATGGACCGATTTCAAAAAAGATTTTACAGCTGAATATGTACTAAACCTTAAGTGCTATAGCCTACATATTATGAACACGGGTGAAGCCGGGGCGGACCGCTAGTATTATATAAAACAACTATTACTAACTATTATCCTAATCGGGTAATTCTTGAAGGGAGATATGGGTAGACGCGGGCAGCACCAGTCGTTAAACTATCATTAGCAAAGTTAGAGCAAGTTAGTTGAGCAAAATACACGGAAAATGAAAACTAGATTAAATACACAATTAAAGAACTCTGTTTTTATATTATCTATCATTCTGCTAACGGTCTGCCCTGGCTTTGCCTGTGGTACATAATATAAATAAATAAATATCGGTGGACAATTCATCCATAACATTATCTGACTACAAACTAAGCAAAGCTTGTAATATGGCGGCCAGACAGCTGATATAATACTTATATAGTTGTAAATACATACTTATTGTACATGACCAAGCAAGCACCAAGACACCTAACAAATATTTGAAATTATCACACAGATGCACTGGTGGGAATCGAACCCACGACCCTCGGTTTTGCAGCCTAAAGCACTCAAGGATCATGTACATATCCAACCAATCCACCAAAAAATAATACAAGAACTTCGAAATCTCTTTTATTACAACAAAGTTTTAACTTGATCTATGAATTAAATTGTAACGTTTTCCTTCATCATCATCATCAGTCTGTGTTCGCCCACTGCTGGACATAGGCGTCTCTCATATTACGCCACACAGCCCGATCCTCGGTCAAACGTTTCTAACCGGAACCACCCGCCTTTTGTATATCGTTACTCCATCGAGTCTCAGGGCGTCCTACACTACGTTTACCGGTTCGCGGTCTCTATTCCAGAACCCGTTCACTCCAACGGTTAACAGATCTGCAACATATGACCGACCCATTGCTACTTCAGTTTGCTCACGTTTCACGTTATAGGGACGTTTTGAAGAGGAACCTGTTGTCTTGTGGCTTGTGCTGATAGGTGGGAGGACGATGCGCAGAAAAGGTCTGTTTGGCGTTCAAAAATTGGACAGGTAGATATTATTACAAACGTAAAGGTTACTATTATTGAAAATTACGTTATTATTATTAAAAACGTGAATATTTTGTAGGTGTTCGCCTTTCTCACATGATCTCAAACACCAAACTCGTAAAAGCCGACCAAAACCTTCCCATAACTACACATTAGGGATGGGCCGAAATTCGTTTTACATTCGGTTTAACCGAACTTCGGTACCCAAAACCGAACTTCGTCATTCGGCCAAATTTCGGTTAAAATGCCGAACATTCTGCACTAAATATACTTGCACTATAATAATAGAAATTAAATAATAGAAAATAATAATATATAAAATAATAGAAATTAATTAAAAAACATATCTGTACAGTGAAATAAAATGAGTCTGATATACTCGTAGTCATTTATTTGAATTAGATAAAGTAATCATTTGTGATAAACAAAAACCTTAAATTGTTTAACTACCAACTTTTAAAAAACCAACAAAAATCACGTAAAAAGAATTAATTAAATTTGCGAAATGTAAATCATAGTACGTGACTAGCTGGTGACGTGTTTACAAATGACTAGCTGACTAACGGCCCTGCGAGGAAGCGCGGAGTGCGGGCGGGGCACATCTAGCAATATTTGCAGAAAGTGCGTAAACAAATCACAACACGAAAAAGCGCGGCGAAATTAAACCGAAGTTCGGCCGAATTTTTCATTTTTACCGAATGTTCGGCCGAAATTCGTATTCGGTTCAAACCACATTTGGCCCATCCCTACTACACATTCAATAGTGCAGACCAGCTATACTGCGCGACATGCGACCGGGTCTTCAAGACGAAGTTTGGATTTACCAGCCACATTCGAGCGCACTCCAGAAACTAACCAGAGACGCCATCGTCGGACACGACGCGGACGACAGCATCATCATTATCACTTCAGTTTGCTAATACGCTGAGCTATGCCGGTGACTTGAGTTCTCTAAAGAATTACTTTATAGCGGATGCAATTCTTCAGAGACACACCAAGCATTGCATTGCATTGCCCTTTCGATAAGTCGGTGAGTGACTGAGTTGAGCTTTCGGACAATTTTAACTATCAGCGTCCACGTTTCAGCACCGTATGTCATCGTAGGACGCACTGGCTGTTCATTTTTGTTTTGAGTCTTTGTGGTACGAGTGACGAGATGACTCGATGAAGTTTCCCAAACGCTGCCCAGACCAACTGGTTTATTCTCATGGCCTCAATCTCAAAACTGCTTCTACCTAGTTCTAACTTCTGCTCTAAGTAAACGTATATCTAAACAATAGGGTACACTCCTTTAAAAAAACAACGAATTAGTCTGTCAGTTATATTTATTACTAAAACATGCAGTACTCATATTGAAGTGAAAACGTCTGTAGGAGCGGCACATACAGATTTTTAGATTTTTCTTGGGCTGTGAATTGAATTCTTGCGTCACGCTCGGGAGTGATAAGAGATCTGTGGGTAATCTCGGGACCATACCCATTGGCCATCTAGAAATGCTTCAGTTTTTCTCATTGCCATCATACCCATGGCCACCCGTTCCGGATTCACTCGCGTTGTTTCCAAAGTAAGCTACCACATTCTGAGTTATAAGTTTTCACTTCTATCGCCAGTTCCTATGACTGTCATTTTTTTCTTTCGTTTCACAAACAAAAATTTACCAAGTTACAGTAAGAAAGAAAGAAAGAAAAAGAAATTTTTATTAACACACAGACTAACAAAACACATACATAAGTAGTTTTTTCAAGTCCAACATTACAATGCTTATACGGTCCGTATGTGTGGGTACAAGTATGATCAGTGGGCCGCAAACTAAGCACATAGCTTGTTTCTTGAGACCCGAGTGCATAAAAACAAATATTTTTCTGTGTACGATTGGAAAAGTTATTAAACTATTAAATACCATTAACTTATTACATACAACATACAAAACCGTAACACTAACATAAATAGTTATATTACTAGGTACTTGTAATAAAATAATTTAAAAATCTAACAAAAAAGCTAAGAATTATCGTTTTTACAGTGCTAAGAAGTTTTGCGTGACGTCACTCGTGGGTACGATTTTTACCCACAAGTGACGTCACGACCCCCACTCTGGGAGTTTGATCTATACCTTTGTCGAATTTAAATAATATGAAAAAAAATTACACGCCTCATATTTTTCCGTGATCTAGCTGACGGACTAATAATTAGAATAGTATATTTTTTACCCACTCCGCTAAACTATTTCGAGAGTGGCTCCATTTACGGCAATCGAGCCTGAACATTCCTTTAGTAGTTCAATTTCTAGTTTGCATTGTTCTGAGAATTCTAAGAACTTGAACCCCGTTCGATCCACTGATCCCAATATTGCATTTGAAGAGTAAGGAAGCTACTGGAAGCAAATCCCATCTAGCTCGTATACAATGCGAGAGTCGAGAGTAAGCCTCTCTAATAGATTCTTGATGATAATGATGTAAGATGAGCCTTCTATTCAGGTTGCATGTGTTAAATGCTGCATGAAAGGGGTAATTGGGGGTAGGGTTCATGTCTTTATTGTTTTTACATTGATCTACACAAACTATATATCTTTAAAGCAGCCGGAAAAAAAGTATTATGAATTATCATCATCATCTATAGCCTGAAGACGAAGCCACGTTGGGCATAGGCCTTCCCACCTTCCGTCCACTGACTTTCCGCAAAGGCGTCGTGCTTCCCCAGGTGAACTCTGCGAAGAGTCCTACCACTACAAACTACCATCTTTCTCCTAGTTAAATATTAGGATATATTTACGTGGAGCAGTAATTGAAACGTCCGAGTCGGTGACACAACAACATTTATTCAGGTACCCACAAGTACAATATTAGTTACTGGCCTACCTACATCACACTCCTATATCATCATTCTATAATATCATACTTCTCCTTCCAATTCTTATTATGGATGGTAAGCTCTTTCCACTTCTATCTAGCCCCGCCTTTTTTTTTTGTTGGGGAAATACTTTGTTATGCCCACCATGCAGGGACATGATGGGGTAAGTCGGGCTCGGCACCATGGGCGTCAAAATGGTGCCCCTACCGACTAAAACCCCACAGGTTTCTCCGGCATGGCCAGGGTCAGGGTCGCGGGGTCACTTTTCGCACTCCCATCAACGACCCTGACCCACCTGCCATCGCCCTTGCGGGCCCGCCTCGCGGGGGATGGACATCCACACCCTCGCATTTGGATCCAGCGACGCGCCGGAAACCACCAGCGCGTCACCTCCTCGGGAAGGCCTATCCCTAGGTAATGTGTCACACGGCCCTTAACGTCCGACGTCCCAGTCTACCAGTGGAGACGGAGTGCGAGCCTGAGTGTGCCTTCAGGCTCGCCTCCGTGTCCGCTTCCGCCTCAGTAAAGGAGCGAGAGGTTTTCGGGTCGCGCTCCTCCACCTCATACGACCTCTCACTGTCAAGCATCACGGTGAAGATGGTCGACAGCGAGAGGTTCGCCGTCACCACCGCGGCTAGGGATAGCCGCGGTTCCACCTCTACGGCCGCGTCGCGGCCCTTGTTCTTCCACTGAGCACTCTGCTAATCAGAGTGCTCGTGGAGGATCCTCATCTGGAAGACTTAGGAATTTTACTTGGTCGATATATCAGCCGAATAGCCTTCCCTAGTCTTTCAGCTCCCTTCCCCAACCTCTACACGCACTGCTCAAGGGGGTGAGGAGCGCGTGTAGAAGTTCGGCCGGGATTCGCCATCACACAACAAAATGCCACCGAGGCAAGTTGTTGTGTGATGCCCAGGGTGCACCACGTGGAGGTTCCCAAGCCACGCATCCCATCTAGCCCCGCCTAGGCTAACTCAATTATTCATTTTCATTAAGATAATATCATGTTTGACAAACTGTATCAATCTTCACATTCGGTGTGAGCTCTAGAATTGCGGTTAGATCAACAAATAATAGTTTAACGACACTTCGGGACTCAATTCAAGTTTACATGTCTGTTAATGTATTTCTCTAGTATCAAATGTCGACTTGTAAAGCGTCTCTGCTTGAAATTGGGAGATAATTAGGACAAAATATATACAGGCTGATATTAAACTATAAATAATTCAACTTCACTCATTAGGGTTATGAGTTAATAGAGTAGGATAATAATAAGATAGTGATTCTTTGATTACTCTATTGTTTCCTCTGAGAGTTTGGTTGGTCTGAGATTATATCCTGTCACATAAAGACGTGACGTCACTCGACACTTTTTAGCACTATACATATTTGTCATTGTTTGTTTATGCAACAAAAAAAAACGTAAAAATACCTATACATAATTAACGCGCTTTTTTAAATAAAAAATAATCTAACTGACAGGCTTTATTAGTGTTTTTAGCCACCATGCCTATTAGTGTTTTTAGCCACCATGCCTATTTAAATATGAAATAAAAGTTTCTGCAAGTCCTTAATAGAATAATACTTTTATTTGTTTATTTTTTTTTGATTCAAACCACAGACTAAAGTAAAGAGAGATATTCTCAGATTGAGAGATATTCAAACACTCTATACGTGATCTAAATTTTGTAATTTGTCTATGAAAGCGTATAATAAGTTAATATACTAAAAGGTTCTTATTGATTGTCTCAATGGTTTGAACTTAATCGTTGAGTTCACGAGATCCTCTATTCTGTAACAGCTAACACAAAACTTTTAATATGTTTGTATTTAATTTATCAGTAGAATTTGCTGTAATGAATATTTCGCTACGAGTAAGTATTACTAATATTTTGTTCGGGATTTTCCGTCATGGTACCTATTCGTGTTTTATGATTTAATGTAAAAAATAAAAAAAATGGCTTGGTGCTCTATTGGTTAGAGCATACAATCCACGATTGTGAGAACGTTAGATCGAATACTGCTTGTACCTGTGTGAATGTTATGTAGAATTACAAGTTTGTCATTACCACAGGTTTTATCGGTGATCGAAAGCATTGTGAGGAAACCGACAAGTTCTTGGAATTGCTCTATTATAGCCTTGTGGGGACATTTAGTGGGAAGATTGTTACTGATCTATGTTGTCCCTTTGAGACTGGAAAAAACTAAAGCCGTGATCACAGCACAAAAAAAATTTGACTTCAACAGTCAAGATTTTTTTGTGCTGGTCATTGTAAGAAATCTAACACAATGGTGTTTCTTTATAATTTGTTACAATTTTAACACGCAACATACGGATATACTAACATACCTTTACATGAACAAGACATGCCTGTCATAGTTTCTTATGAAATTTTGACGAATGTCTGAATTTAATTTGAAATTGAAGTCAGTTTGTATTTTTTTTGGCGAAAATTAAATTAAATTTAAACTTTCACGATTTGAATTGACATTGAAAACTAAGAGTCCTTTTTGACCTTTTGGAATGCTGACGAAATGTCGGGATATTTATTATTTGAGCATTAATAGTTTGTCTGAGGCATAATTTTATTAAATAAATGATGGTTCTGTGTTATGTTCTTCCCCAAAGAGATTGCAAAGAATATGTG
The DNA here is from genome assembly GCA_017562165.1 of Ectropis grisescens. Lineage (NCBI taxonomy): Eukaryota > Metazoa > Arthropoda > Insecta > Lepidoptera > Geometridae > Ectropis > Ectropis grisescens. The sequence goes on along the minus strand of CM029794.1, from coordinate 17,067,454 downwards.
ATCAAGTTGTACCAAAATGTGTTTTGATCTAAGCTTTTACAGAATATTAGCCCAGATAAATAAACGGTCTTAATTTTCATAAGAGCTCTCTCGGGTCTATGTGAGTAAATAGAAATGAGGCGATGGAGATATTTAGTTGAATTTATGGTAAAACATTTGTTATTTACATTTCTAGATTACCATTTCATTGTGTTCTTCAACTTGACGCGATCTGAAGTCATCGATAAACTATGGATGTTTAAACTTGTAAAATGTAAATGTTGACAAATTAAAATTTGTGTCATTTGGTGTAATTTTTTTTTAGCTGTGTCGTCTACTTTTTACTGGTGGCAAATCTTATTGATTGCCGTCACCGACGTGCAAAAGAAGCCGTACCGTTGGACCGACCACGGGACATAATGTATTAAACTCTCTTACACACGAGCACTGAAATCATAGGAAATGACGTAAAAGCAGAAGGGAGGAGCCTACATTGCAACATATGATTGGTGATTTTTGGTGCGATGTGGGGTCCTCCCCACTAGTTTTACGTAATTTCCTCTGATTTTAGGGCTCGTGTGTAGATGTATTTTAGATGGGTGAAACCTTTTGAGTTCGCGTGAACGACATCCGTAATAGGTAACGTATTGTAACAGATAAGTGCTGTTTAAAAATTATAAGTCTTCACTTCTATCAACAGTCCTTTTGACTGTCAGTTTTTTAATTGTTTTAGTCTGCGTCAGCAGTAGTATAAGGTCATGGATTTCGATTTTTTTTGTTACGTCTTTGTATAAGGTGTAAGTATATAAAAATATAGTATAGGGTTAGTTTTTTTTAATAAAGAGTGACGAGACAATCAGGGGATGTGCCTTTTAGTAAGCAACACAGTGCTGTGGCACGCAGCAGTTACCTTCACGCAAAATAGTTTTGTTATTATGGGTAACCATAACCTGCGTACTTTATGTTCTCATCTGTCATAATTGAGCCTAAATACTTTTGAAACGAAAACTTAGATCTCTGGGTGACGACCGCAGTGCAGTGCTAGGTAATGATTTGGGATCTTCATGTTCCAATAGCTGCGTGTAGCTGTGTTGTTATGTGGCAGGCATGTTGCATCAGGCACATGCACTGCTCGTCTCGTCACTCTTGATAAAACAAAAACTTCTTTTGGCGCACCACATCATACAGATTTTTCGTGGGCTGCTAAATTACCTCAAGCGTCACGTTCGTACATGAAAGAAATCGTCGGGTGAACTCGGGATCATGGTCATCTAGAAATGCGTTTACATTGCGTATTACCACGGTTCTAATTACGCATTACCATATTTAACCATTGCGATCTAGTCTAAGGCTTTGTTTAGAAGACGACAATGCTTTGAAGATTTATTCCTAACTAGCTACGCCTCCGGTTTCATCCGCTTAGTTTCTAAAGTGAACTGTCAATTTCTGAGTTATGTAAATAAATGTAACACTCGTAGCTTATATGTATACTCTTTGGTCATAAGTTTTAACATCTATCGGTAGTCCCTATTTTAATTTTCCAACTTCTTTGTCCCTATTGCTGCCAATTTTTTTTTTCGTATTTTTTTCCCAAGTGCAGATAAACAAATCTGTCTTTCCATGTATTGAAAGAGGAAAAATAACTTCGAGAATAAACTGTCGTGTTCCAAGATAGACATTTTCAAGAGTATGTGTCTTGAGGATTACGACCTTAATAAATATCTACTAATAAAATAAAACTTCGAGCTCTATCAATGGCATAAAGTGGGCTGTATAAAACTAATTTAATGTGACGAAATTTATAACAAATCCATCAATCATCAACAGCCCATTAAATGTTCCCACTGCTAGGACTCAGGCCTTCTCTCGCAAGGAGAGAGTTATAACACATAGTTTATATTAAAAAATAGAACATTTACTACTTTTAACTGTGCGAAAATAACGGGAACTATGCTAGTAAAATAACGGTGTACTACTTATAAGCTTATAATACAGAAAAGCAGCAAAATTTTCAGCAACTTCACAGACTGACATCTTTCTATATGATGTCATATGGAAAATCAGTAAATTTCACTTTCGAAGCCATAAAGACGTGAGAAATACGACGTCACCATAACCGTGCCCTGTTTTCTGCACAAAAAGGCATAAGAATAAGGATAAAAAAGTCATTTACTCTTTAACCTCTATAAATTTCTCTCAAATGAGCGGGGATAGAAATAAGGGAAAATTCCCAGCCAGATAAGTTATGCGCTGACACACAGGGAGCTTTTGTTTGATAAGCAGTTCAATCACAAGGGATTACAAGTTAAAATCCGTCAAGGCGATCTTTTAGGCTAATAACTCATGGAACGATTTTCACTCGCGCCCGCTGCAGTTGCGAGCCGCGGCGGGCACGGGTTTTATTTCAAGACTCACGAGACCGCTGATTTTCGAGGTTTTGCAGCTGCCGCGGGTGAGATTATCCCGCGCGTGGCTGCTGCCGAAAGCCGCGTGGTAGCGGTAAAACGCGTCGTGTGTTATGCTTTAAATTTTTACAAATAAATCTGCATTCTACAGAAGCAGCGGGGCCGCAACCGAAGCGGGCACGGCTGAAAATTGCTCCATGAGTTGTTATAGTCTTAGACAAAAGATAGGGTTATTATCTGAACTTTTTCGGTAAACGTTATAGGATAACGATATGTTACATAAACATTTGACCGCCGCCGCCGTCTTGCCTAATTTTAAATACGGTGCGGCCTATTGCGTATATATGCGGTTATTTTGAAAGCTACATAGAAGCGTGCTTATATACAAACAAGGTTAATTCCCTTTTTCAACGGCGGTCAAAAGGTCAACAATGAAACAATGTCGCTTTTTTCGAGCTACGAACTGTCCGATAAAAAAAGAAAAGGTAGTATTAGATCATACAGATAAGTAGCACATTCTCCGAAGCTATCCGATAAAAACTCGTTAAGCTAGTTTTTGCAACGATGTTCATGACTTTGAAATATTTTTAAACATGGGTATCGTACCAAATGAGCCACTTTATACTTTAGAATCATCATAATCAGTCCAGTCTAGGTGTCCAGTAGTAGTTGTCCACAGTTGGGCACAGCTTAAGCAGCCCAAAAACTCTTGTAGTAGGACTCTTGGCAGATTCCGCCTGGGGAATTATCACATCTTTGCCAGTTACTCTACCGCCAAGCAGTAATGTGCAAACAATACTGTGTTCGGGTTTGAAGGGCAATGTTTCCAGCGAAATTACAAGGCTTAGATATATAACATGTTAGATTTCTGTGTGACAAGCGCAGTGCAATGCTAGGTAGTAATTTGGTCTCTTCATTTTTTTTTTTTTTAACTTTTATAGGTTTACACTTGACCGCCATCTCGCCTGATGTTAAACGATGATGCGGCCTACGATGAAGCGTGTTTACCTAGAAGAAACCGATTCACTCTCGATTTGAAGACACAAAGATTGTAACTATCGGGAAAAACCCTCTCAGGCAACGTATTCCACAGCCTAGACGTTCTTATCACAAAGGTTGAGTCAAATCTCTTCGTTCGTGTCTTTGGAACATCAACCATGAAACGATAGTTTCATGTTCCAATAGCTGCGTGTCACTGTGCTGTTATGTGGCAGGTATGTTTCTTACCATCAGGCACACGTCCAATTACTCGTCTCGTCACTCTTTATTTGAAAAAAAAAAGATGCAGGCAGGATTCAAAACTACTACTTGCCGATGTGAATCGACGTTTTAACCACTAAACCGAGCAGATACTCTTCAAACTACGTATCAGTGTGTACAGACCAGTCACTCAAGTTTTCCCAAACACCTGCTACCAAATTTTTTCTACGCTCCAATTCTCCAAACAAATAATTTCCTAACAAAAACTGAATCTGTTTTTGGAATATACGAATACAACTTCAAGTTTTAATGTCATAACCTTTTACGTTTCAGTATAGTCAGATTGTTAACCTGCGTATTTAAATCTCTATATATAAAAATGTTATGTTGGTTTGTGTACTTCAAAAACTCAAAAAGTTCTGCACCGATCGAGCTGAAATTTTACAATGATAAATAATCCGCATCAAGGATTGTTTTTATCTAATTTTTGCATTACAATGTGTCACAGCGAAGCGTGGCAGGGTACAGCTGGTTAATATATAAGTAAGTATATTATTTATTACTAGGCACGGCTCGTGGTTTAGCCACGCTGTTCTCACCTCCGCTATTGTCCCTAGATATTACGTTGTTTTTTTCTTTTCTAGTCTATAAAATCTAACTGAGATCCAAATTTTAACCCAATCTTGTCTATAATATCTAACTGAGATCTAAATTTTAACCCAATCTGGTTGCACGTTGCAACGTGATTGAGCGACTTACATCCAAACACAGATATGTTTCGATGTTTCATGCTGGATGACCAGATCAGGATATAATTATCTACACCAATATTATAAAGCTGAAAAGTTAATTTGTTTAAATGCGCACATTTTTGGAACTAATGGACCGATATCAAAAATTCTTTATCCGTTGGATATATATGTATGTGATTCCTTAGTGCTATAGGCTATTTTTATAAGCAGGCCAAGGGCAAAGCCGGGGCAGAACACTAGTTTCTCATATTAGTAAGATGTACTCGTAAATAGTATGTCACAAGCATTCATGATGACTAACGACGTATCCTTTTTACGTTGGTGTCGTGTGGCACTTTCTTCTCTGAAAAATTGGCAGTCACAGGGACTGCCAATTTTTTTAGAGAAGCCGATAGAAACAAAAACTTTGTAACACATTGTTTTTGTACTTAATAGCCCTAAGTTTGCACGTTGCCTCTCCTATATAAATATAAATATTGGTGGACAATTCACACACAACACCATCTGACCCCAAACTAAGCAAAGCTTGTGTGCTGGCAGCCAGATAGCTGATATAATACTTATATAGTTTTAAATACATACTTATTATACATAGAAACACCCAGACACAATGCAAACATTTGAATTCATCACACAAATATTTGCACTGGGTGGGGATCGAACCCACGACCCTCGGCTTCGCAGGCAGAGCTACTACCAGCTAAGCCACTATTATGTTATGTATCATTGTAAAATTTCGGCTCGATCGGTGCAGAACTTTTTACGTTACGATTTGCGTACACAAACCAACATAACATTTTTAAATATAGAGTTCAGTAGTTAACGTTACTTTTCAAACTAAAAGGGTCTGAAAAAATCTCACTCAAAAAAATCTTTTACAATAAAACACGTATCTAAAATAATAAAGCAGTTATAAAAGAATTCCGAATTTGGCTGTATAGAAAAATACAAGAGTTAATGCTTCATTCAAAGGAAAACACAAACTCATTGGTTATGTTAAAAGGAAAAACATGTTTAATTTAAAACTTCAAAGATATTCGGAACAATGAGAAAAAGACACGTTTCAGGATACCTTTCAACGTGTCTCTTTCCGTTTTCATTTTACCCAAATCCAAAAGCAACACATAATACGAGTCGATTTAAATTTAACCCAAAAAGTATTCATTACTTGTACCCCAGATTTGTTCCCTACGGAATCCATCGAGTTAGAATTTTGTAGAAGCGCTGTTGAAAATCGGAGCATAGGTGATTGGTTTTGTGGCACAGTTGGTACTGAGCTTACTTTAAGTCGTGAGTTGGATTCCTTCCTTAGTTAGGATTCCTATTCTTAATATTATTTTCTATTCTATCAGAGTCCGCCTGGGGAAGTACTACACTTTTGCCAGTTATTCAACCGCTAAACAGTAATGTGAAAGGACCGCACATATTATAAACGGGCGTCATTATATACGGGCAATGCTTCCAGAAAAATAACAGGACATAGAGATAAAATCATGGATATCGGGATAAAACATTATATATTTCTGGTTGACGAGCGCTGTGCAGTGTTAGGTAATTGATTTGAAATCTTATTTGCCATTAACTGCGCATCACTGAGCTGTTATTTATATTATTTTATGGGAAATATATTATAGGAAGGATTATATTATGGGAAAGCATCTTGTTGACCAAAAGACATAAAAATGTCCAGCTTGTCTCATCACTATACTATTTCTCAATCACGCCAGTCGTGAGCAGATCTGGTTTTTTTTTAATTTTTGTTTGAATAAAGAGTGATGAGACGAGCAGGACGTGTGCCTGCCATATAACAGCACAGTTACACACAGCTATTGGAATACGAAGAGTCCAAATCATTACCCACCACTGCACTGCGCTCATCACCCAGCGATCTAAGATGTTATATCTCTAAGCCGGAACACAGTACTTTTGTGTTAGCACATTACTGCTTGGCGGTAGAATATCTGTACTTCCCCAGGCGTACTATGTCATGAGTCCTACCGCTACAAAAACACAACAAATATGAAACACTTTATTAATTTTGTCGGTTAATTGACAAAAAAGGTAAAACTTTTAGATTTTTCGTTTTAATCGACAAGATACATCGTGAAAATTTAGATTGTAAGCTGTATATTTTCCAGGTTACAGTCTGGAATAGGAGATAAGCTACTTTTTATCACAAAATAGTTACGAGAACGATTTATAATAGAGTTATAAAATGTATCCCAAAACTACTTACAGATAATTTGCATCTGATCTTGAAAAAGAAACTTAAAACTTGATTACATACTTTAAATTACAAGAATACCGAAAATTTAATCAACTCCCACATGTATCTTCCTACTCAAAGTTGCGTTTAGATTCCCCAGACACGTCACTCACATACCCATTCACTATACTTATCCAAACAAACAGACACAACACACACACGCACACACCATTACTCACAAAAGTGCATACCTACGCTAATTTTATTTTTAAATTTAACAATATCCTTGTTTTTATCCCGATACAACATTGCAAACCAAATTATCGTCTTTATTAGTTTTTGTTATATATTATCATCTTGTTTTGTTTTGTATAGATTACCCCAATGTAACTCGAGCTCTGAAATGTCTGATAAAGGTACCCACGACACGGGCCCAGCGCCTAGTGTGGGGGCCATTGTATAAATCCATAAAATATTTTCGTACAAAAAATTAAACCGACTTCAAAACCACAAATAGGCACTCAAAAGCGAAAAATAAACTAAAATCATTATTATAAGCGCTACTCACTCATCTATTTGAAGTCGGTGCCAGCCAAATCTAACAGGTATAGGATAGATACTACTTACCTGTGCCTACATAGCATCAATCTACTACCAATTTTTTGACCTGACTGGCACCGACTTCAAATAGATGAATGAGTAGCGCTTATAATAATGATTTTAGTTTATTTTTCGCTTTTGAGTGCCTATTTGTGGTTTTGAAGTCGGTTTAATTTTTTGTACGAAAATATTTTATTTTACTCTTTTTAGTATACAAGAACAAAATTGAAAATTTTGATTAACCCCCTACTACCTTGGATTTGTTACCTGTACAACATTCTACTAGTCAAGCCCTTTCATTTGATACCCATATAAAGGGAGTTGTGAAAAAAGAAATGTATTTCGGCATTTTGTGGAGGCGGCCATCTTGAATCGACATTAACCAGATATAGCTAAGAACATTTGCTATAGTATTAACCTTGAAATAAAAGAACCCGCATCGAAATCGGCCCATCTGTTTGAGTTCTACTACGGTGCCACAGCAGACAGACATGGACGTCACTTATAACACCCCTTTTTTTGGTCGGGGGTTAAAAACAAGTTTTTTATTAAAGCATTTACACAATTTTGTATTGACAGGGTCGAGATTCATAAGTTTTGTGAAATCTACAACTACGTCATCCAGATAATTGTACGCAAATTTTCAGTTTTTGGTTCATATTTCAAAAAAAAAATTGGTTGCCTGTAAAGTCGGTATACGGGCGAAAGTTTTACGTGACAACGACTTTGAGTGGTAAAATAATTTTACGGAAGGGACGCGTGCCTTTCACTTTTTATGTCTGTCTCTCTCGCTCTTAGGCGGGCTAACCATGCCCGAGTGGAAGGGACGCGTGCCTCTCACTCGCTCTCGTTGTGAGCGCATAACGTGAGCGGAGCGTAACGCAGTTTCTTGAAGTGTCACCCGGCAAACCAATTTATAAGACGTTGTCACGTCAAAACTACTTGACCTATTTCGAAAAGATTTTTATGTAATCTGTTTTTGTACAAATAAAGTGTTTTAAGAACGGGAACTACGTGGCTAACGCCGCTGGAGTTTGCTTTTAGTGTTGTTATATATTTTTCAGTGAATATGACGGGATATGCTTATCATCTGCCACTTCTATCTAATATTTTTTCTTATTTCTACGAGAGAATCTACAAAAACTTGGTGTCGAAATAAAATAGAAGCAGCGTTTCAATTTAAGGGAACTCCATTTAGCCACAATGGTAGTAATTTCGAGGTCTTTACAACAAGCCAGATCGTACGCTTTGTAGCTAAGAATAAGGAGATTTGAGACAAAATTTGCTCGCGAAATTGAGGCTGAGGTGTACTGAGAGATAACTCATATTTTTCAATAAGTATTTAAACATTTAAGTTCCTTAAGGCAGGCTTGGAGGAGATAGGGATTTTCCAGCACGACCGAACTGAAAATAATGTAAGACTAATGCTCGAACTACACGACGCTAGTTTTTCAAGCTAGGATAGCAAGCTGGTACTTCTAGTTTCGCGTAGACAACGCCACGCATCGCTAGTTTTGTCTATACGAAGCTTAGCATTCTAGTTTGCTAATACTAACTTGCTTGAAAAACTAGCCTCGTGTAGCTCGGGCATAAACCGTAAGAAAATACACCATGGAACTGGCGCGTAAAAAAATACATGTATACGGTCGAATTGAGAAACCTCCTTTTTTGAAGTCGGTTAAAAATGATCGTGACCAGTACTGTAAACTTTTCTTTTAATTAATATTAAAGGAATCACATTTTTAGTTGTAAATGATGTTACTCGTATATAATCGCAAGGAACTTCGTTTATATCCAGTGTCATATGACACCACAGCTTTTTGTTTGTTTTGTAATATATCATAGCATAAATATCTCATCAAATGTTCCCACTATTTGGCCTTTACCCCACAAACAAACAAATTATCATCAAAATTAATTCAGCTTATAAGCTATCGCGTAACATGCTTATACTTACAAAGAAAACATGCATCCAAATAAGAACCTCCTCCTCCTCCTCCTCTTTTTTGAAGTCCGTCAAAAACAGTGAGAGTGGATATTATTTTTAAACTTTGCCCGGTTTAGATTAAACATGTATTCTTTCTCTCATTGTATCCTCAGATTTAGTAGGGTTTTCACCAACAAGAAATTAATCATTGTCGTAAAAGTCGGAAAATTATATTTATTTTTTTCTCTTCCGAATTTTATTATTATGAATTTACGGCCTACATTTAAATCTGAATAAAATTATTATCAGCTGAGTTCCACTTTCCATTGTATTACAAAACCGGATTTCATATAAGTTTTTGTATGTATGATTCCCCAGGCGGACTCTCCCAAGAGTCCTACCACGACAAATAATTAATGAATTAATATTACTCAACTTATTAATTATACAATAGTCTATAAAACATATAAAATAACAGCGTGGAATAACACGGGTACCTTTTATCACGGGAAAATAACGATAACAGAAAATAAGCGAGTGAAATTGCGGGGCGCTGCTAGCAGGTACTATATATGCGAACGTTTGGAAAGTTCGATGTTTGCTGCTCGAACACGTCGGAACGTATAAACCAGCCATTTCCGAAGTGGACGATAACGTCCCCTTGTGGGCGCTGCAGGCCTTAAGGGGTAAGAGACCCATAAAAAGAAATAAGGCGTTGTGAGGGCTTGGAGTCCGTTGTGTTGTTGTGTTGTGTTGTTGTACCTATTGAACTCAGGTCTCAAGTTATTCTTGTGGATTATATTAAAAGTCTCGCTTAAAATGAATGTTTAATCTCCGCTAATATAGCTCACAGTAATGTATATATTTAATTTAATGTTAAAGTGGTTTTTAAGAATTTGAAAAATTTGGGACGCTATAAATTCATTTATTCTCAAAGTGGGCAGCAGACAGAATAAGTTTGGGAACCCGTGGTTTAAACGGATCGGGTTGTTTGGAATACCGGGACAACGTGGATAAAACTGCGTTAAAATACTGTTACGAATTAAATCTGACGGGATTAACGCATCCAAAGTTCCGTTATTTTAACGCTTATTTCTTCAATGTTGTACTCGGAATTTTACAAACTTTGTTGGTATCTTCCTAGAAAAACGTATAGAATATTTGAGCAAATCCAGTTAATAAGTAACTACGCTAAAGCTGTAGCCACACGATGCGGTACGGAATCGGCTTATGTTTGCGTTTAGTTATAAGGTTTTTCAGTTTTTCATCGTACTCGATTGATGAAAACAATAGAAAACAGAAGAGGGAAGATGGTGGGACATCTGGTACGACACGACAACTTCATTAGAACAATAATGGAAGGTAAATTAGAAGGGAGGAGGAAGAGAGGTAGACCTAGGAGAAGTTACATGAACCAAGTGAAGGAGAAGATTAATGTAGTGTCGTATCAGGAAGTCAAGGAGAAGGCGGAGTGTAGAAGTACATGGAAGGGACTCCACCTACAAGAGCGTCGCTCTTAAATTATGAAAGAAACTCGATAGCATTATAAGTGTACTGATCGTTGTTCGAAAAAGCGATTTTGTTCTATGATTGAAGTTCCAAAAACTCCAACGAAAAATTCTGACTCTACTTTTATGATAAGAACGTCTAACTTTATGAGAAAGTGTGTTGAAAAAATATTAAACTGCATTATTGTTCGACTGGCTTCGTGGCTTAGTGGGGTAGTAACTCTGCGTGCAAAGTAAAGGGTCGTGGGTGCGATACCCACCCAGTGCAAATATTTGTATGATGAATCAAATATTTGTACTTTGCCTGGGTGTTTCTATGTATAATAAGTATGTATTTAATATATAAGTATAATATTAGCTATCTGGCCGCTGTAGTATACAACCTTTGCTTAGTTTAGGGTCACAATTTATTTATTGTGTCAGTGTGATTAGACCTTAAAGCTCCGAGAGGACAAAGCTCTTCTAAGAACTTCTCATTAAGGGAGCGCGGAGTTTGCAAATCTCTGCTCTAAAATAACAAGAGGTCACAAGAACAGTTACGTTTATTTTATGTACACTTGTAATCTCAGTGGAAACATAAGCTTCGAAATTTAAAATGATGAAAAAGGTGAGTTTCTAAGTTTAAATTTTCGAGAAGGTAATCTATATTTAAATTAGTCCAAGATCCCAGAGCCGCCAGATGTCACGTATTTTCTGATGAACAAATGTGGATGATTGAGTAGAGTTAGTTAGTACGCACTAAAATCTCATGCTTACCCGCTAACTTGCTTAGACGGCCAATTTTGAGATATGGAGTCCAGAAGATACTTTACTTACTTCACGTATTTTCTAATAACTGATTTTCACGTATGTTATAGGCAATATCTTTCAAAATAAGGCGCCAATATTCCCAGACACTTTCCGACGGGCGTTTTGCTTAACAGACGCTTTAAAACTCCCAAAATAATGACTTAACATCACTTAAATTCTCATACTCCATTTGTATATTTGTTTATCAGACAACTATTTTAAAGTCTTTTTCGAAAAGGCAGACCGATCTAAAGACCCAGTCGTTCCCTAAACTCATAATCTAGTACATAAATGTGTTTATGTCCCTTATAGACCCCATATCTCAAAATTGGCAGTCTAAGCAAGTTAGTGGGTAAGCATGTATTCTTAGTACGTACTAACTCTACTCAATGGTACACATTTCGTTCATCAGAAAATACGTGACGTCTGGCGGCTCTGGGATCTTACTCTATCAAGATCATCAATTATAGGTATATAGATTACTGATATCAAGAGACAAGATTTCAAATTGAAAACGTTGACAAGCTAAGCTTCACCGTTGTTTTTGACGTGACAACATCTTATAAATTGGTTTGCCGGGTGACACTTCAAGAAACTGCGTTACGCTCCGCTCACGTTATGCGCTCACAACGAGAGCGAGTGAGAGGCACGCGTCCCTTCCACTCGGGCATGGTTAGCCCGCCTAAGAGCGAGAGAGACAGACATAAAAAGTGAAAGGCACGCGTCCCTTCCGTAAAATTTTTTTACCACTCAAAGTCGTTGTCACGTAAAACTTTCGTCCGTATACCGACTTTACAGGCAACCAATTTTTTTTTTAAGTAACCAGATTATGTTCTTATTAAAAAAATCATTCAAAGTTGCTTCCCACTGTCTGTCTGCCCCTATGACAAAAAGCTGTGAACGTTGTTTATAAAGACTAGTCGCTAGTATGATGCCATAAAAATACTTAATGTTATTTATTCTTTCTTTTTTATTCTACAAGGAAACAAAAACTGATTTGTGTTCACAATGAAACTCAGACAAGTTTCACGCATTTAATGAAATCAATGAAAGACACTTCCAATTCCAATGAGACAACGCGGTGGTACAAATATATTATTGAGGTAAGCAAATTTTAGATTTTTATTGAAATTACAAAAATCGCTGTACCGATTTCGATAAAATTTAAGTTACATTTTCATAAACCTGGCTGCTATAGTAAAAAAGTTTCTAGGATCATACGGGTTAGAAGCTTTAGGACTAAATCTCGATATGACTAGATAGCGAGTCTGACTAAATAGCTTTGAGACTAAATCTCGATATGACTAGATAGCGAGTCTGACTAAATAGCCTTGAAACTAAATCTCGATATGACTACATCTCGTTAGGGTTAAATAGCTGTCTGACCACATATCTCTACGCTCTTATATCAGATTGCCTTAATATCGATGTGGCGTACAATGGTATTTCAAAGTAGTACATCAGTTCAACGTCATATTTCACTTATTTTAGCATAATACAGTTCTTAAAATAAAACTATACATGTACTCGTCGTATATCCCATGGAGTTCCGAAACCTAGAATAAATTAAAACAACTATGGTGTTTTCTTTTTTAGCTGATTTTATTACTTACGTAAAATTACGTGTTTCGTGTACTTATTCAGTAAAATAAAATTGAAAATAAAGGAAAAATAGTGCCTTAAAACCAAATCTTCATAATGCTTATCGGTAAAATTTCTTGTCAGACAGTGCATGCGGAACATCTTTTTGGGGTTGTTAAAAGAGAAAAGAAGAGAGTAGAAACATGATTACATCATGTGAAACATATTTTTAGGCAGTCGGGTAAGAACTCACATCACACGGTTCGTAATACGCATCGAAATCGTTATCATGTTCGTTTCGCAGTTTATATAATTTGTCTCCAACACGTGAAATGAAAACTGGAAAAAACTCGAATTTTCCCGAACGAATTGAATTATCGGTGAACAAACGATATCGATCGGGATGAATCTCGAACTTTTAATTGACGAATTTTCGGTACAGTGATAGCATAGGCACTCCACTTTATGATCTCAATGGTGGGACTCGGGGATTTGTTTCACAAGGAGAGAGTCAAGGTTATAATCCACCACGCTGGCACAAAGCAGATTGGTAGATGCGCGATATCTTTTCAAATCATTTTTTTTTAAATAAAGAGTGATGAGACGAGCAGGACATGTGCCTAATGGTAAGTAACATGCCTGCTACATAACAGCACTGTGACACGCAGCTATTGCAACATGAAGAGTCCAAATCATTACCTAGCACTGCACTGCGCTCATCACCCAGAGATCTAAGATGTTATATCGCTAAGCCCTGTAATTTCTCTGGAAACGTTGCCCTTCAAACCGGAACACAGTAATGTTTGCACGCTACTACTTGGCAGTAGAATAACTGGCAAAGGTGTGGTACTTCCCCAGGTGGACTCTGCCAAGGCTCCTATCACTACTACTAGATCCTTGGGACATGCCGGTTTTTCACGTTGTTTTTACTTCACGGTGGCGATGCCAAACTTTTATCCTCTTGGATAAATACTGCGAGCCACAATCAGGATTTGAAACCACGTCAGAATTCTGAATTCTGAATCTGATGTCTAGGCATATTGTTTATTACACCGACGGCATCGAATACGTCGTTAACATACGGTTTACGGTAATATTACGTCGTTTTGTGTTGCGGACTTTTATGGGGAATGACTACTTCGAAATGACATTAAAGATCGTAACACGGTGGTGATGGAGCCTCCTAGCCGAGGAAAGCTACAGAAAAAAGTTAAATATATATACCTAGGTTATAAAATACGTACAAATTGTGTATTATTATTACGTTCTTCTTGTATGCCTAATGCAATAAGACAATTAAGCTTAATATACTTACTACTAGGCCACCATGGCATGGCTAGTGATAGATATTCTCTCAGCTGCAGTCAATTAAGCGACTGATTTCGTGAGACTCAGGAACCTCAACAAGGTGCACCCTAGGAATCAGTCGATAGGTTTAAATCCCTAGTGGATTCTTATTGTCTGATGGCTAATCCCTGCCGGGAGACCGAACTCAACTCTGCATGACCCTCGCCCTGTCAAGAGTCGCGTGTAAAAGTTCATCGCCGGGACAGGAACAGCTTGGAACGCTACTCGGTTAGTAGTTCTATCCAGATCTAGAGTTGGCCCAGGTAATTCCGATCGGAGGTAGGATCACTTGCCAGGGCTGTAGGCTCAAAATCGACGCCGATGCGTCTGGGAGTCCCGTGGCGTAGGCAGTGTCAGTGTAACAGACACGGGCCACGATGCTTGGCGATGGGCATCGCGACAGCAGTGGAGAAATTGCGGCAAAAGAGGAGTTCCGCCATTACGAAACGCTGTTCTCTTTACCCACTGCGGCCTTGTCGCCAACGTGTGATGGCAGGCGCAGAGCGTTACAAGGCAAGAGTGAGCTCTACGTGAAAAACAAAAATTCGACTGGTTTCTCAAACTCGTTGCTCTGTTAGCAATAATCTGAATTCTAAATCCGTAGGTCGTATTCGGGTTTCCATACAAAAAACAGTTTAAGACTTAGCAAATAAATGAAGCTGGATTCTCTCTCGATTTCACGGTAGCCGCCACAGTAAACATTGCTTATAACGATGAGTGGACAGACCCCAGTTTATCGGCTTAGTACAAATTTAATGTTCAGCTCTACTTTATTATAGGGTGTAAAAAATAAATATTCAGTGGGTGAATCTGAACCCATTTACCTGACGAAAACATTACTTCAAAAGTTGATTCTAAAGATCAGTATTTTTCTGTATGTGTGAACAAACTATAGGTATATAATGTCGAATGGTCACCGTACATGCGCTTTACCAAGTTCCTGTACGGTGGTCATTATTTCGCAAATCCGAGGAAAATCTTTGATACCAATTTTGTTATCATAATCTTAAATTTCAGTTTTTTGTATAAAATGAAATATGTATAATTTATATATTACATTCAATTAATTATTTAGCTGTGTGCCAGTTTGAAGGGCAATATTCGCAGAGAAGTAACAGGAGATGGAATTAAAACAGAAAAAAAAAATTGGTGGACATTTTACATGCAACACCATCTAGCCCCAAACTAAGCAAATCATCATTATATCACTGGTTGACGAGCGCAGTGCAATACTAAGTACCTATTGTATTATTTTTGTATTATTTGGGCTCTTCATGTTCTAATAGCTGCGTATGCTATTATTGGTAGGCGTGTTGCTTACCATTAGGCGCATGTCCTGCTTGTTCTACCACTCTATACAAAATAAAAAACAAAATATACATTCTAAAACATGCTGTTTAAAATCAAACCCATATAACTTTCGCCCTTGTTCACAAAACACAATACGTTTCGTCAGGTGAATCAGGGGAAAAACACTCGCTAACATTACCCTTTTCGCTATCACCAGCTTAAGTAATGAAACCCACCACATACTAATATCTAGTGTGCACGATACATCATAAATGAAGGAACCCGTGTTAGAGGCCGTTTACAATGGTCTGAAAATTATAAAAAATTATAATATTTTTATTAATGGACTTAAATAATTACTTATTTTAAAACTAGCAAGGTCTCGCGGTTTTACGCGCGTAGAAACGGTTTGCGTTATTTTTATCACAACAGGAAATAAATAATTATTATATAAAATAAGTAATAATAAATAAGTAATTCGGAGAAGTTCAGTATATATATATTTCTTTTGAGCGTGTGTTTATCACTGAACTTTTCCGAAAGAACTAAACTAAACGAAGGTTATATATAGTCAAAACAGCGAGTGGGAATGAGACGCAGCTAGCAGGCGGTCAATTGACCGGCCAGCGTAACTACACCTCTATGAGTTTAGGAATCACAAACGAAAACAAAACAATTACTTTAAGTTTTAGTGGAAGATGAAATCTTTTTCTGACAGCTAGAAGTCTTGCAATTGTTCCCACATCATTTTATAGAGCACAAATAAATTTTATCGACTACCATTCCAAAAACTTTTTAAATACAGAAACAACAAATCGAATGTACACAAGTCAAAGTTCCACCTACAATTACTCTTTGTTTGCCCGTTCCCCGATTGATATTGCTAGATTATTGTGTCAGAATTCAGAAGTAAAACGTTACAACTCTTGGGAATATTTTCTCTATGATACAGAGTAATTATTATTATTATCTAATTCCACCTTGCCCTTTCTTCTATCGGACTTCTCGTTCCACAAAAGAGCGACATCGTTTCATGGTTGATGTTCCAAAAACACGAACAAAGTGATTTGATTCCACGTTTGTGATAAGAACGTCTAGGTTGTGGAATGCGTTGCCTGAGTGGGTTTTCCCCGATGGTTACAATCTTGGTGTCTTCAAATCGAGAGTGAATCGGTTTCTTCTAGGTAAGCACGCTCCATCGTAGATCGCATCATCGCTTAACATCAGGCGAGATGGTGGTCAAGTGCAAACCTATTCTAAAAAACTAGCGTGACATGCGCTTAATGGTAAGTTACACGGTTCCCTAAATATTACCAATGTCATAAAGTTTCTCATACAATCATGAACTTATTTAAACCTAATATTCAGTGTGTAAGGAGCTTAAGGTCACGTGCGTCCAACATAAATCAAGGGAACCCAATTTGTTGGTACCATATTTCTCGTACCATGTCCGTTTTGACATTCAATATTTTAACCCTGAGTTCCACAACTCAGCGCGGTGAGCCATTTCAACAGTTTCTACAATCTGTCATAGTGTGCGGTTCGTGATTGTAGGTTTAACCTTTACACCACTACGATAAAAGCCCATTACTTTGGCTTTTACGTCAAAACGTCTAAAACATCAAATATTTATAAATAATATTTATCATCCTTAAATCTTTTTTTTCTTTCACTACTTCACCCGAGTAGTTGATTAAAACATTGAAATCGATTATTCGAATAGTTTCAGCAAGATGTCATATTTTTTACCGACTTCAAAAAAAGGAGGTTTCTCAATTCGACTGTATGTATGTCTTTTTTTTATGTGTGTTCGCGGATAACTTTGTCGTTTATGAACCGATTTCGATGATTATTTTTTTTTGTAAAGAAGATATTCCAAGGGTGGTACCATGATAAACCAGGATTTGATGATGACATCCTAGAGAAATCGAGGAAAACTTTATTACTTTATAAATTTTCCGTTGAAAGTCGGTTCTTTTTTGTTAAAATTATTAGTATGGCGATTGTAAGTTTATTTAACATTTTCACCGCTACAATATAAATGCCCTGAGGTCGTTTTTACGTTGAAACGTCTAAACTGAAGTTTAAAATTCATGTTTTTTTATTATAATTTCCAAAACTCCCACGACTTCGTCCAAGCACTGTACAAAAAGGACTATTTAAACAGTTTCAACAATCTGTCACTGTTGTGGGTGGCTGTACGTATATTTAACCTTTTCACCGCTACTCCTGCCCTTAACATCGAGAATCTAAAGTGATATTTCATTTTAATGTTTTTTTTTAATTATGCTTGTATCTGCATACGAATTAGTACTATTAGTGTATAGAATAAGTGTGTTCACTAAGTAATTGTGTTTTTGGGAGGTTAATTAATACTTATATACTAATATTATAAAGCTGAAGTTTGTTTGTTTGTTTGAACGCTAGGATCTCGGGAAGTACTGGTCCGGATTGAAAGATTATTTTTCTATTGGATAGTCCATTTATCGAGGAAGGCTATTATAGGCTATAGAAAATAACGCTACTATTAATAGAAGCGAATCAAAAATGTAACAAAATCGGGAAAAAATATTCCTTATTGAGGGTTCTCGTACGTTTCGTGCTTTGACAGGACACATGACAGCATCTGTGTCTAAGATTGCGTCATTGAATATCACAGATTACATACCTCTTGAATATATAACCTTTGCTAATCTTTTTTTTTCTAAATCTGAGTTGGTACAATCAATTTCCGACAGGTGGCGTAGCAAGTAGCTGAAGAGGTGTTTTGTTTGAAAGCGATATTCTCAGGATCGACTGAACCGATTTCAGTTATTCTTTCACCGTTGTATATGTACGGGATCCTGATAAGTACTATATAATATACCACGGGCAACGCCGGGGCGGACATCTAGTAGGTACTTATATATTATTAAAATGTTAAATTACAGTCTCATTGCTTTAGTTCTACTGATGTGATTGTGCAATAAACATTACTACTCTTATGTTTGACAGTATTACTACTAGTATATGCGCGCCTCTTTTGGAATTATGGGTTATGTGTGTATTTTTGTAGGATAGACATCATGTAGTTTGCTTCCTATTATTATAAGATATTAAATATATTTTTTAAGTTTTTTCCTTCTGTTTCTACTTATACTGAATCTATGTTTTTTGTTGTCTTTGATCACTTGATGTTAACAATTATCTACATTTTATAGTCATAATTCAATAGTAGTACAGACAGACTGACAGAGAGACACTCTTTATTATGGACACCAGTAAATTATAAACACTTTAACAATAAAAACAATCAGTTATTATCTAGTGTATTATTTATTAGATTTTATAGTCGAATATTTATAACGCCAATAATTATGTACTATTTTGTACAAAAGTATCGAATAAATTAAGTAGTTATTGTTTTAAAATTTCGTGATTTGAACACATAATGTTTATAAAATACAGTTTTAAATTAAGTAGTATCATTAAATTGACGTTGCTTCCCAGTATTATAATGTATTTAGATGATTTCTTCTTTGTTTGGTTGCCTTGAAGAGATTACTCTTAGCTTATTGCTAATTGCTTAGCTTGACCGCTACTTGTGGCGCTGATTCTAGTGTTTAATTTTAATGATTCTATTTCTCTGAGTCATAATAATTAGCGGTGGGCGATTATGAGATATACATGAAATCATTCGATTATGAGAATGTCTCGAGATATCTCGATTATAATAGTTAGTAATAATTAGTTGTCAGACTAGCACTGGTGCAGTCGCGAGTCGACTCGATTCACTCACAGCCATAGCAC
Organism: Ectropis grisescens; assembly: GCA_017562165.1. Taxonomy (NCBI): domain Eukaryota; kingdom Metazoa; phylum Arthropoda; class Insecta; order Lepidoptera; family Geometridae; genus Ectropis; species Ectropis grisescens. The sequence continues at coordinate 17,048,081 of CM029794.1, read as the reverse complement.
AGCCGCGTGGGGTGAGGGGACAACATGATGCGGTCTCTCACGGGGTCTATAAAAGCGGTAGAGCGAAAAGAGTTAAACTAAAAAAATCTATCAATCTAAAAATTGGTTAACTTACCGTTACTTAAATCCGCTATAATAGTGAAAAGCACCACGTTTCACTCCACCGTGATATAAAAACAAAACAAACCAATGTCTATACAAATAACACAAGTCTTCTAGGTACTAACATTAGTCACGGAACAACTGTCGTAGACTTCATAAAACACGATTAGTAGTACTAATTAGTATCATCATTATGAAAACATATTAGTTAATAATTCCATAATCGATTATCAACATTAGTTACACAAAATAAATCGATTATGCCGGTCATTCATAATCGCCCACCACTAATAATAAGTATTTTCTATCAAGTCACTTAACAATAAAACTAAATTCTAAGTCCAGCCCGGCGAAGTTTGGAGTACTAAATATATGAATATAAACTCAGTTGGAAATAAGTTTATCTGTCCTTGTCAGTTAGTATGACGTAAGAAGAGCTGTCTGGTTTCATTTTTGGCGAAGAATATTTCTTGAAGAACGTGACGGAAATAAAAGACAAAAGCGTAGGTACGCAAATTTGATTTTTTAGCTTATGAAAGTAAAGTTGGGAATCAATTGACTTCATCATCATCAGTTTACACAGTCTGCACTATCTCATTGTTGGATGCCAGTTTTTTAATTTGCTATGTACTTTTGTTATCTGCTAAACAGGTCCAGTTTTGACTCAAGACAGTATTTTATAATTTACGAAAGTGAAGTTTCTTAATAATCTTTTACAGTTTTATCGACCCCATTGCTGAATATAGACCTCTCTCTCACTTTTCTAGCTGCTGAGCAGGACCGGATATACAAGCCTGGACGCCTCGGGGCCAAAGGAGTGGAGATGGAACACACAAAAACCCAAATATGGAAGTTTAATATTTAAGAATAATATAATCAAGTATTTACAAAGTACCTAGTGTAGGTAAAGGTAAAACAGAAAATATAAAAAAAGCCGTTTAATAGTCGGAATTTGAAAGATTTTTTTCCCAAAGTCGCTATTGTGGAGGATCCCCGTTTGTGGAGGCCCGGGGTTTTCGCCTTGTTTGCCTCTTCAATCCGTCCCTGTGCCTTTTTCGTTCTTCGTCTTGTGCCAATCAAGTACATATAATATGTTCCGTTATAGCTAAGATTACGTCCTCCTATAAAAAAATGACTTCTAAGAATCATGGATTCGGAGAAACACTTGCTGATAGATAAATAACGCTCTTTGACTCGACCTTAATCATATTATGGAGCATCTCCGAGCAAAACGAGTTTTTGTATATTTTCTGAGCTATATACAATCCTATCTACTATTTAAATAGAAAATAAGTAAATAAATCAGGGTTTTCCGCACGGTTCCTTTGTACCAATTATAGATTTGATTGTATAATATTGATGTGATTGAGCAATAAACATTCAAACTCTCACGTTTGTCTGCATCACTAGCATTTGCGCGCGATTTTGGAAAGGTTTTAGGAAAAACCTACAAAGGTGTTTTTATTTAAATTAGCCACTCCAGGGTCCGTGATCTTCGTCATTACAATTATATATTTATTTTTTTACACATTTCTTGGATAAGGAGAAGAAGAAGAAAATAGGAGGGAGTTGGGTCCATTTAAAATCTAATTCTAGTGCTCGTCTGTAGAGCCGATCACTACCGGTTGGGATTCCGCTAGTAATCGACTCGACATCGAGTGTTTGCCTAATTGCCTTTTGCCATTTGTCTAAGTTGCCTCCTCCCGGCCCAGAGCCTCCACAACGGCCGCATTTCTGTAACCTACAAAGGTTTGAAAACAAAAGTATTTTTTTGAAGTGACATCATGTCGTTTGCTTGCTATTCTTCCATATATCTTGCCAAAAAGTTTATGTTTAAACTAAATATATGATTCTTGCCTCAGATAAGGATAAAGTTAATAGATCAGTTTTTTCCGCACGCTTCCTTAGTACCAATCGTAAGCAGATGAGGTGTATGTTAGCTATGACAACAGAGTGATGTACCGCGACAAAATTATAACATTTTGTTAGAATGTATAACAAAATGTAGCTAGTAGACTAGTAGCGTCATCTGTTGTAAGAATGAGTAACAAAATGTAACCAGTGGCGCTAACTATGAACTCTTTGAAGTTTCTTCTTTCTAGAACAATAAAGTCAGTCGTTGTCCATCCGCACTGCTTTTCATTACAGGTTATGGGCAAATAAAGTGAATAAAAGCAATTTTGGTTAAAATATAGTGCAAAAATGTCGACAAATCTAATTGCAAGTATAGCAAAGCTTAGAGGCAGAGAGAATTATGAAGATTGGGCGTTTGCCGTGGAGAACTACCTCATATTAGAAGGCATGGAACGGTGTATCACGACCGGCGACAATCCTAATGATGCAAAAGCAAAAGCGAAGATAGTTTTAACTATAGATCCCAGTTTATTCGTACACATTAAGAGTGAAGCAACAGCAATGGGATTGTGGCAGAAGTTAAAAAATCTATTCGATGATAATGGCTATACGCGGCGCATCGGATTGCTTCGGAACCTCATATCAATTCGTCGAGAAAATTGCGAATCTATGTCTCAGTATGTAACTTCGCTGTTAGAAATAAGTCAGCGATTGAACAACACAGGATTCAAGATTAGTGATGAATGGGTTGGCTCCTTGTTGTTAGCAGGATTACCTGAAAAATTGAACCCATGATTATGGCGGTGGAGCATTCAGGTATCGAGTTGACAGCGGATGCCATCAAGTCAAAGTTGCTTGATATGGAGGAAGGAAGTGAAGCAGGTTCTAGTTCTACACAGAATGCATTCGTGACGAAAGGTTGGCATCACAACGATAAAAACCTCAAAAAACAAACGACCGCACATAAACAAACGTCATCAAAAAACGTGAAGGCAAATGTCAGATGTTTCAAATGCAAACAACTTGGGCATTTCATGAATAAATGTAATAATATTCCAAATAGCAAGGAATCTAATGCATTCAGTGCAGTGTTTCTTAGCGGTAACTTCAATCAATGGGATTGGTACGTTGATAGCGGTGCCAGTAGCCATTTAACATGTAGAAGTGACTGGTTGTTGAACACAACAAATCAACACCAAGTTCAAGAGATTGTCATAGCTGATAAAACGAAAATTTCTGTTGAAGGCTGTGGAGATGTGTCATTAACTACAGTTGTTGGAGATACCGAGCATAAAAACACAGTGATGGGAGCATTACATGTGCCGAACTTGGCTACGAATTTACTATCTGTCAGCCAGTTAATTAGCAAGGAAACAGAGTGACATTTGATACGAAGCACTGTTATATTTATAACCAAAATAGTAAGCTTGTAGCAACTGCGGATTTGGTAGGAGGAGTGTATAAGTTGAGAATCAAACAAGTGGATTGTTTGTTTACTTCAGTATCTGGAAATGTGTGGCATAGAAGATTTGGCCATTTAAACACCAAAGATCTCAATGTGATGAGAGATGGTGCCGTTAATGGAATGTCATACTCGGATAAGGCTCAGGTCAGTAAGTCAAACTGCGTTGTGTGCTGCGAAGGTAAGCAGGCCAGGTTGCCGTTCAGTCATGTGGGCAACAGAGGCAAGGAACTTCTCGAGATCGTACACGCAGATGTTTGTGGGCCTATGGAAGCTAGATCTATTGGAGGAAAGAAATATTTTTGTTATTCGTCGATGACTTCAGTCGAATGGCGTTCGTATATTTCTTAAAGACAAAAGATGAAGTATTCTCACATTTCAAGGCATTCAAAACGTTAGTGGAGAATCAGACAGGCAGGAAGCTGAAAGTGTTTAGGACAGATAATGGATCAGAATTCTGCAGTAAGGAATTTGAAACATACTTGGATTCTGCTGGAATTGTTCATCAAAAACTTGTCCATACACACCGGAACAGAACGGTCTTTGCGAAAGGTTGAACCGTACAGTCATAGAGAAAGCGAGATGTTTGTTATTTGACGCAGGATTGCCGAAGCGTTTTTGGGCAGAAGCAGTGAACACTGCAGTTTATCTGCGAAACAGGTCAATTGCAACAGGACTAAATAACAAAACGCCTATGGAGATTTGGACCGAGCTAAGCCAGATGTCAGCCATCTACGTATCTTTGAAGTAAAGCCATGGTACACATACCAAAAGAAAAAGGTTGAAATTGGACAGAAAAGCGACTCAATGTATACTTGTTGGCTACTCAAACAATGTCAAAGGTTACCGAGTTTACAATCCCAACAATAATAGTATTACTATAGCTAGAGATATTGTTGTGATTGAGGAGGGGATTGAACAGAAGCAAGATGTATTACACTTTGACATTAGTGAGAGCAGTGATGATATTTTTCCAGTAAAGGAAGAAAGACCAGTATGTACCCAAGAAGTGGGGACATGAGCGACGTAAGTATATTAGAAGATCAGGAGAAGAAGAAAGCAGTGAACTTCAAAAGAGAAAGCACTAGTACTGAAGAAGAGGTATTTGAGGACTCTACAGATATGATAGAGGCAGAACCTGCAGAGCTTGTGCGAGATCACATGTCGCAGACAGGGCTACCCACAGAGTTTCCAATAGAAAAGGCTAGTAAGCGTATCCGCAAGCAGCCTGATTGGTACGGTGTTGGTAGAGTTTGCGTTGGTCAAAATAAATATAAAATGAAAAAATGCAAATGAAATATCGCTAGACGAAGCATTGAATCTAACTAAAAGTGAGAAATGTGACACAAAGTTACCATATCAGAAATTGATTGGTTCACTTATGTATGTAGCTGTGCTCACACGTCCTGATATTGTTTTTTTTTGTGAATTTCTTAAGCCAGTTTAATAACTGTTACGATGAGAGGCATTGGGCTTATGCAATGAGAGTTCTAAAATACTTAAAGAAAACTAAAGAGTTTTGTTTAAAGTTTTCAGCTGATGGCAATAGTCAGTTAGAAGCTTTTGTAGATGCAGACTGGGCCAGTAATGTAATAGACGAAGATCCTATACTGGATATTTCTTTAGGTTGTCAGGTTGTGCTATCTCTTGGGAAACCAAGAAGCAGTCTACTGTAGCGTTATCCAGTACGGAGGCTGAATATATGGGCATTTCGGAGAGTTGCAAAGAAGCTGTCTACTTGCAGAATTTGTTATTTGAGTTAACTAATGAAACTTATCCGATACCAATTTTTAATGATAACCAATCGGCCCATAAGTTGTCAGCGAATCCTATTCACCATAAAAGGACCAAACACATAGACGTGCGGTATCATTTTTGTAGGGAGAAAGTTGCTAGCGACATTGTAAAGATTAAATACTTGCCCACATCAGAGATGCCCGCAGATTTATTAACCAAGGGTTTATGTAAAGTAAAACATTATAACTTTTTAGGAATGTTTGGTTTATATGCTTAAACATAATAATATAATATGGTGAATGCATGTATCTATTATTTTGTTAAGTGGGGGTGTTAGAATGTATAACAAAATGTAGCTAGTAGACTAGTAGCGTCATCTGTTGTAAGAATGAGTAACAAAATGTAACCAGTGGCGCTAACTATGAACTCTTTGAAGTTTCTTCTTTCTAGAACAATAAAGTCAGTCGTTGTCCATCCGCACTGCTTTTCATTACACATTTCCACGACAGCGACAGGACAAGAGCGATCAGCGGGCCTAAAACGGCCGCTTTAGACGAATCGTCATAGGATCCTATTACGATTCATTTGACAATCCGTAAAATGGTAACAAACTGGCAATTCCTATAGCGAATCATAATAGGAATTGGATTGAATTTGACAGTTTTGTATGGATTTCCGTAAAAGGAACACAAAAGAGGAATTGCTTTGAATTCCTTAGATGAATTGTCAGAAGATACTAGAGATCATCTTTTTGCAGTTCATTTTTTCTGTTTTCGGTGTGTAATCGTTGTTAATGTTAGCGTTGTTATTGTTTTTTGTTATTAGCGTTGTTATTACCTATTGAAATGGCTGATCTTGGCCTCTACTCAAATTTTTTGGAACACGCACGTATCTTGGAAAATATAAATTATAATCGCCGTAGTGTACTATTGCGAAATGAAGATTTGGCTTTCGATATGCCGGAGTCGGAGTTTGTAGGGCTTTATAGACTCGATAAGAGATTGTGGCGCGACCTTATTGTGGAGTTGGAGCCCTACTTACCCAGTAGTCGAGGAGTTTTAAGTATTACCGCCAAGGTAAGGCAGTATTTTAATATCATATAGGTACATGTACCTACATAAAGACCCTAAACTTGTAATATGTAGGTATCAAGCCATTAGAAATGTAAATTGATTTACCTACATACATTCCAATTTGTATTTACCATAGGCATAACCTAGGAAGGCCTAGCTATAATATGTATTAATATATGCATATGGGTTGATATTGCCTTCCTTATGTACTATTTTAAACTTTATAGGAAACATTAATTTTTAGAACTTTAACACATTCCTAAACATTCTTGTTCTACTAATATACTTATTTACATTTTATTTATATGATGGGATGATATTAAATATGGGTAGAATAACTTTTATTTGCCTTCCACTTTAATGCCTGTGTAGATATATATATACTAGGTACAATGTGTGCAAGTATTCCTAAAACTGCTTCAATTGAAACAGCAGCAATTTATATAAAAATAGATACAATGCAATAATATGTCTTATATGAACTTCTCATTTCAGATTTTACCAGAAGTTTGGCATGCCTGGTGTGTTGGGATGCATAGATGGCACCTATATTGCTATTGTGAGGCCTTCAGAACACGAAGAGCGATATTTTAACAGAAAACGGTATCATTCTCTGAATGCCCAAATAGTGAGTGTTTGTCAATTCACAAAGAATCCTAGTACTTATTTACATTTAATTCACAATGGTGCACCAAAATGTTTCCCAATTTCAGTTTTGTGCACCTTAAAAGTTTATTTTGACCCAATTAATATAGAAAGGATAAAAAAAAATGTTTAGCTAGACATAAATTCTTTAATTGCAGTCCAAATAAAATAAAACAACATTTATTATTTCAACCTGACTACGTGCATAAAGAAAGTAAACTACTTGAAATTTAACATAATATAAATTACATTTAAAAGCCCCAAAACACAATGTCTATTATTATTGATTTAACTACTTTTATAAATAACAAAAACTATATGAATATACAATATAAATTACATGTAAAAAGCCCCAAAAGACAACATACAAAATACCTTAACTTTATAATCACAGATTTGTAAATCATCAGTCTTCCAGTAACAAGTACTCTTACAATCAACCTCTATTATTAATTATTATAGATTTGACTTCTTTTATAAACAAGAAAATCTGTATGATATGTAAACAGAACATAAATTTATAGGGCCCAAAAGCCTACATACTCGTACAAATATGATCTATTCCTAGCAATAAAGAGATAAAAACTTACTTCTTTTATAAACAACAAAACTATGAAATGTAACAGAATATAAATTAAATTTAAAAGACCCCAAAATACAACATACAAGTAAGATCTCTTTCTAGTAAGAAAGAAGAGATAATTTAACTTTATAATCACAGATTTGTAAATCATCAGTCTTTGGAACAAATGAAATTCACTTTACTCATATAACCAACCTATATTATTAATAATAATAATATCAATATTGTAAAAACTTGGCTTAAGAAAAGAAATAAATACGTAAATAATAATAATATAGTCAGAAAGGGGCCCCTTACACCTACACCCGAGTCACAAGTCTCGGGAACTACTCGAGTTTTTTTCTCTCTCTGCCACACGATGGACCCGGCACCCGCACGGTGAATCCATGGAATGCTAAGAATATCGTCTCATATATGCTAGCTTCGGAGGTTCAAACCATGATACATTCATTTGGAACCAGCATCCATTGAAGGTCCATCTTGACAATCTGCAAAGAGATAATGAAACAGGGTGGTTATTAGGTTGGTTAAATGTATTTATACCATGATGTAGCATTTATATAAATTATTGGTATTAAAGGACTGTTTTACAGGAGATTCGGGATATCCTCTCAGAAGCACTGTTATGATGCCCGTTCTAGACACAGCAGACAATTCGCCAGCAAGGTTTTATACCGACCTGCACTGTCAGGTGTGAAATATAGTAGAAACGCTGTGTTGGAACACTAAAATGTCGCTGGCGTTGTTCGTTAGTGGATAGAAAGCTTTCTTTACCACCCTTCCAAGGCTGGTCTAATAACAAACGGGTGTGTGGTGCTGCATAATATTGCAAATGCAGCCAGACTGCCCGAGCCACAGCTGTTGTCACAAGATAGACAACAAGAAGCTAACATGCAGGTAGTAATTAATTCTGAATTTGTACTTCTAACATAATATTATATTCTGTGTGATATTAGATATGACATGTAGATCATGATAATAGCATTAATATTTCAGATTGTGCAGAGAAATGTTGAGCAACCTGCACAAAGGAATATCGGCTTAGAAGCTGGGGAACCTACTAGAATGATGCTGATTAATAGGCTTTGGGCAGCAAGGCGATCATAAATAGCAATTTTTTTAAATGCCAGAGGGTGCACACAAGCAAACGGGATGTCTGATGGAAAAAGGTCACCATCGCAAACAGACTTTTGTAATACTAGAGGCATCACAAATGTGTTGCCGACCTATTAGGAATCTATTAACTGCCCTTTGAGGAACCCAATGTTGTAGCTGCTCAGAAAAATCCCCGGAGGAAGATGTTTTACAAGTGTAAGGCAAGAAAGAACTAGAGAAACGCACATTATATCTTATTAAAATATTTTGTACCTTTTTTATGGTTTTAATTTCTTGTTTCCACTGCCTCAGCAAGGTGCCCAATTTTTTCTGCTAGCCGACCAAGATTCTGAGCTATTAAATTGAATGCTGTTTCAGTAGTAGTATCTGCAGCAGCCCTCTTCATCTCCACTTCAGCTAAGATTTGTCTAGCTTCCTCCAATGGCCAAGACGTCGAACTGCTAAATTTGGATTACGCTCCAAAAGTCAAGGAGCAGCTCGAACTGCCTCCTGACACTCTTTTGTGAGCGTCTTTCGATCTCTGTAAAATAAGGAAAATATGATTAACCATGATTTCCATAGCTGGTTCTTATTATTTGAACCAAAACATTGATTTTGTAGACTTACTTTTTACAATCGCAGATGCGAATGTGGCCGGTCAGGTAATACGGCGAAAAGACTAAATTTAACTTACACATATTTAAATAACACTTACGAACTCACTATATATATTTACACTACAATTTAACAACAAAATAAAACTGAAAACAACATGCATAAAGTCAACATTACAATGTTTGTTTATTTTGAATATCAATTTTGACAGAAATCCATCTGACGGCTTGCCAGCAGAAAAATAACAACATATCATTATTTTGTTTTACTAATTTTATTGCGAATATAGTGTTATAATATTCACTGTTGCAATTAATTAACTAAAACTTTGTTGGTCCACATAAAATATTAAAAACCTACATCATTTTAAGTGATATAAAAGTTAGGTGAAATAATTATGGTTTTTATTGTCACCTGGCAATATTTTCACCTAATCCGATTCCTAATACGAATTGCTAAAAGCGGAATTGCCAAATGTCATCATCCATTTTACGAAAATTTAGAGGAATCGCTACAATTCCTTATAGGAATTGCCTTTAGAGGAATTGCTTAAAAGTGACCATTTTAGGCCCGCTGACCCGTGCTTTCGGTGTACAGCGTTTGTTCTAACTCTATACGTAGTACATGCAAGCTCTTTGATCTACTCTTTATTAAACTTCTACAAAATCTTGACTCTTTATAACATGTATACTACTTTGTCAAATTTCATACTGGAAACAATTCCAAAGATAATTAGGGTCCAGGTAGAACAAATACAAAACAACCGTTGTGGTTTTAAAGCATCTCAAAAATTTATTCATGTGAAATAATCTCATTACACACAAACGAAACGTTACCGCGAGTTTCGTTAAAGTTTTCGGTGGCGCCATCTGTTGATACATTTTGTAACGAACTACTATTGGCATTGGACATACCGCCCACCAAGAACATCATTAGACGTTCTTCGATATATAAATAATAGGTGCCGCCCACCATAGCGTTATTGCGGGTTTGAAAGTTTAAATTACATTACATACAAAGCATACATTACTCAACATACATTTAAATTCTTATGAACTTGAACAAGGCTTGAGCAAAAAACAATATTTACAAATTTGAACGTGGCTTACACTAGTATAAATCTTAACATTGCATTATTGACATCAGGTCGTAAAAATGCTCATTTGGCAAATGGCACATTGCGCATAGCTTTCATGTGATCTCTCAAGGAGAATACCATTGGATCTCAAAGTCACCACTCTGGTAATTTAGTCCAAACCTGGATGTTTTGTGACCACCCTTCCTAATAATAGCCAGTACGATGGAGGGAGGTTGTCCTCCTTAACAAGAACCACATCCCCAATGTTTGATTCAGGGTTAAGCCTTGACCATTTACGAGTATATTTCTGCAAACAATTCACAAGACATTCATTCGACACTAGAAGAAGTTGAACTGCTAGAATTCTTGTAACATTTGCTGGGTCAGTTGCCACGTTTCAGTATACCGATGTTGCTCAGGTCATATTTGCGTTCTGGGACCACAATAAAGATTATTCATTAAGGAAGTATCCTGGCGTGAGAAGAGACGTATGTTGGTTGTTAAAGATCGATAGCAGTCTGAAATTTAGAAACTCTTCAATTTGGAACAAAATTGATGAAATGAAGAATGTCGGGGTCTGTCTTGCACTTATAATACCTTTAACTCTTTAAGTTCTGATTCTGAGTCTTCTATCCAAAGCTGGAAGCCTGCATCCTTATGGGATACAAGCGCCTGGTGATACAATTTAATAATTTCTACGCTCAAACAAATAATGTGACTTCGCCATCTCATTGCAATTTGGCGTAGATCCTGTTGTAAAATTGGTCCTACCATACACGCATTCTTGAGAGATATTCCGTAGGTTACCTTGCGTGATGCAACGAATGCAACACGAAGCTTGAGCGTCGTGTTTGAGTTTCGAATAACGACGTGATAGACATACATACTTAGTTTTATTATTTGTGTTCATTCTATGCTGCCTACCGCCGAGATCTATGTATTGATGCATCACCTCGGTACAATTTTTCTTGATATCGGGAACCTTATTGAATCTATGTTGCTGAAATAGCTTCAGGGTAAAATCTCTTGAATTTCCGTAGTTGTATTGAGGATCTTCTTCCTCAAACTGACGTTGCACTCTGTATTTTCCTGAGATATCCCTTAGGGTAGCTTTCTTGTAAAAATCTTTACAATGTTGCTCTTCGACTGTGAGTTTTTTTTCGAAAATATCAGATTCAATGTCACGAAATTTCTTTAGCATCTCATTTTTGTCTACATGAGCATGTATGCTCGTTACAACATTATGGTAAGATTGTGTAGAGGGTGACTGATCATCGCCATTACGATGTGTGGGGCCAGATATAACCCATCCCAAGGTTGTCTGCTGAGCTATTAATCTGCCGTTGGGACCCTTCAGTAATCCTCCTTTCAACACCTTACCATATGTATCAGAGCCAAGCAAAATATCAATTTTGTTTGGTATTTTGAAATCAGGATCAGCTAAACTGATCTGTGCTAGTTCCGGCCAATCGACGTGTTCTATTTTTTGAGATGGAAGCAAGTGTGTAATAAAGTCTAGCACGTATGCATGTACTTCCATCTTAAAATTGGGATCGTGGTTTGATTGCACCGTAAGCAGCACCATGTACCTTGAAGCTAAGTTCGCATTATCACCACCCAAACCTGATATCATGCTTTTACATGGTAATGTCTTGAGACCAAGCTGTTGCACAACTGTTCCTGTCACGAACGACGCCTGCGAACCCTGATCTAGTAACGTTCGAAGTAGCTGTGTGTCGCCGTTCCGTTTTTGTGCCTTGATAATAGCTGTAGGTAAAATAATTTGGCTGGGTGTGATTGCCTTCGAAAAGTGCGTGGTGATATTGGATGCCATTACTGCATTTTCAGAAGTGGTCTGTTCATTTGGTGAAATATTCTGTGCTTCCAACGCCCCCTCTCTAATAAAAGAGTCGGAAGACCGTGATTCTGACGTCGGTTTAGGATGAAGTAGTGAATGGTGATTGTTTTTGCAAATTCGACATTTGGTAGTAGTGCGGCAACTATTGGCAGAGTAGTTTCTGCCTAAGCAGTTGAAACATAATTCATTTGTTTGGACAAAATTATGTCGAGCGTCATAATCTAACTTACCAAATTCCTTACATTGCCATATTTTGTGATCAGTATTCTTACAAAATGAACAAGTATATGTCGCAGCATTGGAATCGCTTGCAATTGCATGCAGTGCTTTGGTCCTTTGGGTTGCAAAACTAGTTTTAGATTTTGGAGCAAGAAATTCGAGAGAACGAAATCGTGCTTCCAAAAACTCCCTCATTTGAGGTAAATTAGGCAATTCATTAGAAACGCTTATCTTCGTCTCCCACTGTTTACGAGTTTCGGAATCTAACTTCATGCAAATTATATGAATAATTATTATATCCCACGAATTTACCTCAACCCCTAAGTTTCTTAATCCATTAAGAGTGTCGTTAGTTGTGTCCAACATCTCTTTGATAGCACTGCAAGATTCGATTCCAATGCTGGGTTGATCCATAAAACGCCTCAATAGACCATTGGCAAGATATTTTTTATTGTTGTATCTTCCGTTCAAAATTCTCCAGGATAATTATCTCCCGTAATGGGCACATGTCTCAGAAGTTGCTCTGCTTCACCTGAGAGATGTCCCTTTAAGTAGTGCATCTTTTGTACGTTATCTATGGAGGCATTGTTATGAATCAATGATACGTACAAGTCTCTAAAACTAGACCACTCAGAATACTGACCCGAAAAGCTTGGAATATTAATTTTAGGCAAACGAACATTGCTCTCATTTTTATACACTGTTAGCACATTACTGTTCGAAGAAGCCCTTGGTGTACAATCATACAATGCTTCTTTAATATCAGACTTATAATTTACATAAACTTCTTCAATGTCTGAAAACACATTTTCAGAAAAGTATTCATGTTGCAACATGACTTCCGTTATACAATTAATTAATTCAGCATGATTGTCCGATATTAATTTCCACTGACTTTCTAAAGCCTCCAACCTAGTTTGTAAATAAGACTCTTTAGCAAGACGATCCTTTGGAGATTTTTATAATTTTCGTAAGCCTTTTCTAAATTAATTTTAAACGCATCAAACCTTTAATAATTGCTGCCATATTTTAATGATAATGTTTAAATTAGAAGTTATTTGATGATAAGAAATGAATTTAGTTATAAAAATAGATTTATTAAAATAAAGTTGATGACAAAAACATAAAAAAATTCTAAGTGTTTGGAATGTAATTCACTTCTGGTTGAAAACCGGCGTGGATTCCCCGTCGGTACACTTTTTACGAAATTATTCTAAGTTAATGAAATAACATGCAAAACTTAAGAGCCCTCTCACAAAAAGACAGAACTCAACTTTAGGTAAAATCCTGCAACATTGTCAGCGTGCGTCCGTTCGATTCAGCTCGAGCGTTTAGGCGGACAGAACGATCTTGAGCCGTAACGGCAGTGTACTAAAAATTTTTATGAGATTTTCTGACGTGACAACGTCTACTAAATTGATGAACGCTGGCTGCGTGCACGAAAATTGAAGACTTATTGTCCCGTTACGTTCGTTGTCCCGTAACGTTACGATAAATTATTCTTGCATTTCAAAATCTGATAACTAGTAAAATTTATTTTTCATTTTAAGGGTAATTTTGTGCATTGGTTCTTAGCTATGTTTGGTTAATATCGATTCAAGATGGCCGCCTCCACAAAATGGTGGACTAAATATTTCTTCATAATCTACCTCATGGGTATCAAATTTAATGAAAAAGCTTGACCAGTAGAATACTATGCACTATGACAAATTTCAAATCCAAGATGGCCGTCACAACAAAATGGCGAAATACATTTAATTTTTCACTTCTCCTCAATATGGGTATCAAATGAAAGGACTTGACGAGTAAAATACTATGCACAATGACAAATTTCAAATCCAAGATGGCCGCCACCACAAAATGGCGAAATACATTTCTTTTTTTTTCCCTACTTCCTCAATATGGGTATCAAATAAAAAGACTTGACAAGTAAAATACTAGGGTGAAGGACCCAGTTATGGACACTTTTAGGACAGTGTTCATAGTAAAAAGCAATAAAAAAAAAAGTACAAAACTCAGATCAACAATGATGACTGAAAATAACAATCAGTATTCTCAAGAATCAACACAACGATATACAATTGAAGTATCTGTAACGAATTATAAGAACTTTGATAAAATATAGAAAAATCTAAAATCACCAGTTATGGACACCTAGGATCCAGTTGTCCATACCCAGTGTTCGACGTTACCCAGTTATGGACACCCAGTCATCGACAGTGAACAACATAAACATAATTATGGCAGATATAAATACTATTTAGGAGACAAATAAATTAAATACAGTTTAATTGAAATTAAATTTTTAATTGAAGGCAAAACAGGTACTTTCATACCATTATGGTCCTTCATTATACAGTCTGTAACTATAAAGCGCTCTCAAATTAAGTATCAAAAACAAATACAAAACTTTTACTCAAAACCAGTAGTACTCGTAGAAATAACTATTATCGATAATAATAATAATCATCATCATCAGCCGCAAGACGCTCACTGCTGAACATAGGCCTCTCCCCTAGAGTTCCACAACCGCTGGTTGCGGGATGCTCAGGACGTACGGTCCTGCGCATCCTGCAACCAGCGGTTTCCATCGACCTTGTGAGGTCATCTGTTCATCTAGTGGGAAGTCGTCCAACACTGCGCCTTCCGATTCGTGGTCGCCACTCGAGAACCTTTCTGCGCCATCGGTTATCAGTTCTGCCAGCGATGTGGCCAGCCCATTGCCATTTCAGCTTGCTTACTCTTTGAGCTATGTCGGCCACTTTCGTTCTTTTGCGAATATCCTCATTACGGATTCTGTCGCGTAAAGAAACTTCGAGCATAGCTCTCTCCATAGCTCGCTGTGCGACTTTGAGCTTCCTTATGAGGCCCACAGTTAAGGACCACGTCTTCGTTCCATAAGCCATCACTGGCAACACGCACTGACTAAAGACTTTCGTCTTTAGGCATTGGGGTATTTTGGACTCAACGATGTGCCGAAGTTTCCCGAACGCTGCCCATCCGAGTTGGATCGTTCGCTGGACCTCTTTGTCGAAGTTGGATCTACCTAATTGGATCTTTTGACCTAGGTAGACAACTTCGT
This sequence comes from Ectropis grisescens, assembly GCA_017562165.1. Classification (NCBI taxonomy): domain Eukaryota; kingdom Metazoa; phylum Arthropoda; class Insecta; order Lepidoptera; family Geometridae; genus Ectropis; species Ectropis grisescens. Next base: position 17,032,678 of record CM029794.1, on the reverse strand, counting down.
CAACAACTTCGAGCGTGGTATTCCCAACAATAACCGGTACAGGTGAGACATGAGCATTTGACATGACCTTCGTCTTGTCCATATTCATTCTCAAACTTGCCTGTTGGGATACTCTACTGAGGTCTCTGAGCATAGCAGCGAGGTCCTCCAGCGACTCCGCCACAATTACTATGTCGTCGGCAAACCGAAGGTGAGTGATGCATTCGCTGGTGATATTGATGCCATATCTGTTCCAGTCCAGTAGCTTGAAAACATCTTCCAGCGTGGCAGTGAACAGTTTCAGAGATATAACTTCTCCCTGTCTCACGCCTTTCTGTAGCTGGATATGTTTTGTGTACTGGTCTTGTAATAGGACAGACATTGTGGCTTTGCTATAAATACACTTCAACACTTCGATATAGCGATAGTGGATGCGGCATCGCTGGAGAGACTGAAGCACTGCCCAGGTCTCGATGGAATCGAAGGCTTTCTCATAGTCCACATACGCTATACATAGTAGCCGATTATACTCCTCGGTTTTCTGTATAATCTGCCGAAGGGTATGGATGTGGTCTATGGTACTATAGCCTTTTCGGAAACCGGCTTGTTCGGGTGGCTGGAAGTCGTCAAACCTGCGTGCGAGACGATTCGTGATTACCCTAGAAAACAACTTATAAACGTGGCTCAGAAGTGAGATGGGTCTGTAGTTCTTCAACAAGGTGTTGTCACCTTTTTTAACGAAGAGCACCACCACACTACTGCTCCACACTTCTGGCGTATTATCGTCAAGTATGACGAAGTCGAACAGCTTCTGGAGAACTTTATTTACCGGGTTTCTACCCGCTCTCAGAAGCTCAGGCGTAATCCCGTCGTCGCCAGGTGCCTTGTTGTTTTTAAGTTGTTTGAGGCCATCCTAATCTCACACTTTTTTTGAGGTGTAATTGTATCGGTACGGTTGTTGGTAGTTCCCGGTATAGCGAAGTTTCCATTTGAAAATACTTGAAAAAATCCAGAAACATCTGAAAGAATACATAAAAACCAGTAATGGACACTCACTGGATCCAGTGATCGACACTCTGTTCTTTACTGGTACATGCACTCCAATTTGTTTAATTTAAAAATATACTTAAACTGCTTGGAAAAAGGAGTTAAATTGGTGTGCCAACTCCAGAAGTTCCTAAAATAATAATTATGGACATGTGTCGATTACTGGGTAAAGTATGTATGCCAAAACCAGTAAATGACACCGGCTATAAACACAAAAAAAGCGCGATTATAACCGGAAAGAATTACAAATTATATCTCTTATTTCAACAAAACTTAAAATATAAGTAGAATTCAGTTACAATAAATAACAAATAAATGATGGAGAACCAAATAGACTCATCTTGTTAACGATTACGTTAGTAAAATTTGATTTTACTGGACCAGCACTAACTTGGTCTAATGTTTACTTTGCCATCTTGAAACAAAATGACAGATCGCACTGGCGTATATTATGAGGCGAATATGAGGTCCGTGCTCTATGATTAACTGTTGCCACACCAAAATTTCAATATGGAAGGCTTGTTTTCTTTGAATAAAGGAAAAAAGTGTCCATAACTGGGGTCTTGTCCATTACTGGATCATCCACCCTATGCACAATGACAATTTCAAATCCAAGATGGCTGCCACCACAAAATGGTGAGATACATTTCTTTTTTCACTACCTCCTCAATACGGGTAATAAATGAAAGGGCTTGACTAGTAGAATACTATGCACTGTCACAAATTTCAAATCCAAGATGGCCGCCACCACAAAATTGCGAATGTCATTATTTTTACTACAACCTCAATATGGGTAACAAAAATGAAAGGGCTTGACTAGTAGAATACTATGCGTTATGACAAATTTCAAATCCAAGATGGCCGCCACCACAAAATTGCGAATGTCATTATTTTTTTACTGCTGCTCAATATGGGTAACAAATGAAAGGACTTGACTAATAAAATACTATGCACTATGACAAATTTTAAATCCAAGATAGCCGCCACCACAAAATGGCGACTGACATTTTTTCACTACTTTCAATATGGATATCAAATGAAAGGGCTTGACTAGTAAAACTACGCACTATGACAAATTTCAAATCCAAGATGGCCGCCACCACAAAATGGCGAATGTCATTATTTTTACTACGACCTCAATATGGATAACAAATGCGCCACCACAAAATAATTTTGTGGTGGCGGCCATCTTGGATTTGATATTTGTGACAGTGGATAGTATACTACTAGTCAAGCCCTTTCATTTGTTACGCATATTGAGTTGGTAGTAAAAATAATGTCAGTAGCCATTTTGTGGTAGCGGCCATCTTGGATTTGAAATTTGTCATAGTGCGTAGTATTTTACTAGTCAAGCCCTTGCATTTGATTCCGATATTGTGAAGTAGTGAAAATAATGACATTCGCTATTTTGTGGTGGCGGCCATCTTGGATTTCAAATTTATCATAGTGCGAAGTATTCTACTAGTCAAGCCCTTTCATTTGTTACCCATATTGAGGTGGTAGTAAAAATAATGACATTCGCCATTTTGTGGTGGCGGCCATCTTGGATTTGAAATTTGTCATAGTGCATGGTCAAGCCCTTTAAATTGATACCTTCATTTAGGTAGTAATAAAATTAATGATGATTAATTAATATTGGAAGTTCGTTGCTCAAACACGTCGGAACAGTCATTGGTCATGGCCATTGCTCATGGTCATTGGTCGTAGTCATTGGTCATATCTGTTCCTCATGATCATTGTAATTGGTCATGGTATAGAGGTAGTAGTAAAAAATAATGACAGTCGCTATTTTGTGGTGGCGGCCATCTTGGATTTGAAATTTGTGACAGTTCATAGTATTCTACTAGTCGTTTTTTCATTTGTTACCCATATTGAGGTGGTAGTTAAAAATAATGACAGTCGCCATTTTGTGGTGGCGGCCATCTTGGATTTTAAATTTGTCATAGTGCGTAGTCAAGCCCTTTAAATTGATACCTATATTGAGGTAGTAGTAAAAATTAATGATGATTAATTAATATTGGAAGTTCGTTGCTCAAACACGTCGGAACGGTCATTGGTCATGGCCATTGCTCATGGTCATTGGTCGTGGTCATTGGTCATATCCGTTCCTCATGGTCATTGTAATTGGTCATGGTCATGGTAATTGCTCATGGTATAGAGGTAGTAGTGAAAAATAATGACATTCGCCATTTTGTGGTGGCGGCCATCTTGGATTTGAAATTTGTCATATAGTGCATGGTCAAGCCCTTTAAATTGATACCTTTGTTTAGGTAGTAGTAAACATTAATTATGATTAATTAATATTGGAAGTTCGTTGCTCAAACACGTCGGAACAGTCATTGGTCATGGCCATTGCTCGTGGTCATTGGTCGTAGTCATTGGTCATATTCGTTCCTCATGGTCATTGTAATTGGTCATAGTCATGGTCATTGGTCATGGTATAGAGGTAGTAGTAAAAAATAAGGACAGTCGCTATTTTGTGGTGGCGGCCATCTTGGATTTGAAATTTGTCATAGTGCATAGTATTCTACTAGTAAAGCCCTTTCATTTGTTACCCATATTGAGGTAGTAGTAAAAAATAATGACATTCGCAAGTTTGTGGTGGCGGCCATCTTGGATTTGAAATTTGTCATAGTGCATAGTATTCTACTAGTAAAGCCCTTTCATTTGTTACCCATATTGAGGTAGTAGTAAAAAATAATGACATTCGCAATTTTGTGGTGGCGGCCATCTTGGATTTGAAATTTGTCATAGTGCGTAGTATTTTACTAGTCAAGCCCTTGCATTTGATACCTATGTTGAGAAGTAGTGAAAATCAATGACATTCGCTTTTTTGTGGTGACGGCCATCTTGGATTTCAAATTTATCATAGTGCGTAGTATTCTACTAGTCAAGCCCTTTAAATTGATATATAGTATATTGAGGTAGTAGTAAAATTAATGATGATTAATTAATATTGGAAGTTCGTTGCTCAAACACGTCGGAACGGTCATTGGTCATGGCCATTGCTCATGGTCATTGGTCGTGGTCATTGGTCATGGCCGTTCCTCATGGTCATTGGGCATGGTCATGGTCATGGTCATGTGCATGGTCATGGTCATGGTATTGAGGTAGTAGTAAAAAATAATGACATTCGGCATATTGTGGTGGCGGCCATCGCGTTCATCGACTTATCAGACGTAGTCACGTCAAAAAAAAATTGACAGATTCTGCTTCTTCATGAAGTAAACAAGATCAATTGTGATGGTCCGATCGAAAAATCAGAATGAAACGTTATAAAACGCCAAACGAATTAAAATTTTGTGGTCGCACTATAATTATTCTAGTTTATGTCATAAACGCGCGAAATATTACGTAACCGACTCCCACGCTAACTGACGCAGGTCCTCCCCGACGGCCGCTCGCGGCATACTAAATTGCGCAGCGTAATTTATTGTAATTTCGACTGCTGGTAATTTATATTTTTGAAAAATTGACAACTATGATTTGAAAAGTAACTATAGAATTGGATTCTACAAAGAACAAAGTATTATCGTGTCTAATTTTTATTTTGGAGTTATTGTGTATTTTACACAGAGACAACGCTAAAACTGCAATATAAAACTTAAAATTGGCTTATGATTTTGTTTTTTTTTTACTAATAAATGGGACCAAAATTCAGATATATGTGACTTGAATGAATTAATAAAATATGTGTATGATGTTCCCCATATTTTTTTAAGTATAAATTTTGAGTATCACTTGTAGATTTAGAAGTCTGAAACTGACACGGCGGCGACTTTTCGGCGAAATGGTCATGGGAGATCGTTCCCTACGACTAAAGGCTTTATTATTAGTAAAATTGAAACAAGGAAACGTCAACAAGAAAGATCGGCCTATTTTTTTGAACGTAATTATCTTTTTCTAGATAATACTAAAGGTGGAAATATCGGAACACAAACTTTTTGAATTTCGTGCGACGACGTGAGCCGGCTCTTAAAGTCCAAAATGTTACGGAAATATTCTAAGTGGATGGCACTTTGTCAAACTCAATTTTGAAGAACTTTGTAAAAATCACCAAATAAATGTACTCACAATTTATCACTGGCAAACCTCACTGTATGATGCTGCTGTTTACGTCACGGCTGTGACGTCACTGACGGCTGCTGCTAAGTCACCGATGCTGACTTCCCAGTTGTATTAATTCGTCTGGCTCCTTCCTTCCGGTTCCTTTTCACCTCCTCGGTTGGGTAGTGCGGGCGCACTTCGGTCCAACCAGTCGTATCAACCCTCTTCAGTGGGCTAAATACGATGAGCACAATGTTCAGTGGCAAGCCGCCGCTGGTTTCTAGTGCTTTAGGCAAAAAGCCGGCAAGTGTGTTCGCTGGCACACTTGAAAATCACTTTACCGTTAAGGCACTGTATCCGACTCGAATAGGACCATGGAAACAATTCCAAAGATAATTAGGGTCCAGGTAGAACAAATACAAAACAACCGTTGTGGTTTTAAAGCATCTCAAAAAATGTATTCATGTGAAATAATCTCATTACACACAAACGAAACGTTACCGCGAGTTAAAGTTTTCGGTGGCGCCATCTGTTGATACATTTTGTAACGAACTACTATTGGCATTGGACACATACTACATTTAAATGATTTTATCTACTGCTTGATATTGTGTAAATCTAATACTTAAATAACTCACCATAATTGTGGATGCGTAATGACTATGGTCGACATGGTCTTGTTGAGTCCCTCGATCAGTGTCCTTAGGAGACTGATAGCTATCTGCGAGCGATATGCGGGAACTCACGGTCTCACATACAACGCCAGTAAAAGCGAGTATATGGTTTTCAAAGCGGGACCTAAAACTTACTCAACAGTTTCACCGGTCACTTTGAATAGTATCACTCTTGCACGTGTCTCTCAGTTTAAATACCTAAGCCATTGGGTTACTGCGGTGCTTGGAGGTGATATGGATAGCTCGAGAGAGCGCAGGGGTTTGTCAGTTTGAGCTAATATGCTGGCTCGTAGGTTTGCACGCTGTACGGCACAAGTAAAGATAACTCTATTTAGATCATTTTGTCAGTCCTTTTATACGTGCGGCTTATGGGTTAAATACAACAAAAAGTCCCACAGAACCTTGCGTGTTCTCTACAACAATGCTTTCAGGGGACTGATGAGGCTGCCCCGCTTTTGCAGTGCGTCAGGGATGTTTGCTGATGCATACTTAGACGGTTTTACATCCATTATTCGAAAGCGGGTCGCATCCCTGATACGGCGTGTCCGCGGCAGCCACAACAGTTACCTGCAGTTGTTCGCCTCACGGATGGATTTGGACTGCCTAATAATGCAGCACTGGACTAGTTTGCATGTTGGGCATTTCTGGACTCAAACCAAATCGTTTTTTAAAATGTGTGATGTGTGGTGCAGTTTTTGAGGCACATCTAAAATTGCTTTAAATTACTAACAATTTTAATTTGATTTTTATTGGATTTTTTTGTGTATTTTGCTGCTAAATGTGTTTAATTGTTAACTATGTTTTATTTAAGTTTTGACTGTGTAAATTATCAACAATATGGATTGAAATATCTGAAAAAAAGTTTTAAAAAAATTAGTTCATTGACATGTAGAGAGTATGGAACAAATTAAAATGAGTACCACACCTTTACAAGTTGTTCTACCGTCAAACAGTAATGTGAAAACATCTAAGTGTTCCAGTTTGAAGGGCAATGTTTCCTATAAAATTACATACAAATAAAACATCTTACCTATATCTCTGGGTACGATGACAGTGCGGTGCTAAGCAGTGATTTGAACTCTTCATGTTCTAATACCAGCGTGGGACTCTATAGTTATGACCAGGCATTTTGTCTACCACCAGGTACATGTCTTGCTCGTCTCATCACTATTTATTTTAAAAACATTCTTGTGATTCACAGGAACACCCAGATACAAGACAAACATCCTTCACAAACGTGTTATTTCTAGAGGAATCAAATACACGACCTACAATTTTTCAGGCAGGTACTAGCTATGGGTTAGTACAGGGGTTCCCAAACTTATTTTGTGAATAAATTATTTTTAAGCGCCCCCATTTTTTTTACCTACGTACTCAAAAGCCCATATAACTTCAAGTTTCAATAATTAATTATTGTAAGCTTTATTAGCGCAGATTAAACATTCACTCTAAACAAGACTTAACCCGCGAGAGTTAACTTGAAACCTGAGCTCAGTACGTAGTACACAACGGACTCCAAGCCTCTACACAACGCCCCCATTTGTTTTTAAGGTCTCTTACCGTCTGGCCTGCATAAGCCTGCAGCGCCCACAAGGGGGCGTTATCGCCCACTTTGGGAAAGGCTGGCTTAGTTGATAGTAGGTACTCATTGGTACGACAGTTAGACGTCACCGGCGGATCGGTCAAAGTGTGATTCCCATTTACCGCAGTGAATAGTGTAAGCAGAAACAGTCATCTAGGGGTGTCACTTGGAAAAATGGTGGGTCGGATTAGGGTAAAACTTCACTAGAATCAAAATAAATATTTTTTGTAAGCGAATTTTTTTACACTTACAAAAAATCAATTTGACTCACTTTGGGTAAAACAGGAGAGCGCTGCTTGTTTTTTTTTAATAAGTAGTGACAAGATGAGCATGGCGCTTGCTTGATGGTAAACAACCTGCCTACCACATAATAGCATAGTGATACGCAGCTATTGGAACACGAAGAGTCCAAATCATTACCTAGTACTGCACTGCGCTCGTCGCCCAGAGATCTAAGAAGTCATAACTCTAAGCTCTGTAATTTCTCTGGAAACATTGCTCTTCAAACCGGAACACAGTAATGATTGCATATTACTGCTTGGCGGTAGAATAACTGGGAAAGGTGTGGTACTTGCCCAGGCGGACTCTGCCAAGAGTCCTACTACAAGAGTGGTTGTGCTAATTAGCTCCTCCGGTCCTTGGCGGTTCCAGTGATTTGGACTTTTCATAGTGTCCGACCGAAACTGATTTTCCTGCCGAAACCGAAACCGAAACCGAATGTTCGGCCGTGGATTCAGTTTCGGCCGAAACCGAAACCGAAACCGAAACTCACTTGGTCAAGTATATAATTTATTAAAATACTGAAATTTGGTGCATTTTACCTATTATTTTGCCTTAATTAGGCCATGAAATGGAAACACAATATATTTTTTTTTTTTTTTTTTTTAATAAATGGTGACGAGACGATCCGGATATGTGCCTGATGGTAAGCAACATGCCTGACACATAACAGCACAGCGACACGGAGCTATTGGAACATGAAGAGTCCAAATCATTACCTAGCACTGCACTGCGCTCGTCACCCAGAGATCTAAGATCTTATATCTCTAAGCCCTGTAATTTCTCTGGAAACATTGCCCTTCAAACCGGAACACAGTAATGTTTGCACATTACTGCTTGGCGGTAGAATAACTGGCAAAGGTGTGGTACTTCCCCAGGCGGACTCTGCCAAGAGTCCTACCACTACTATCTTAATATAATATATAATATATCATAATAGGATAGATAAGAAATCAGTAAGAAGTCTTGTAAGTCCTTACAAGTTCTGATAGATGGCTCTAGTTTTCACTATTTTATAATAGCAATATTATAATCACATTATTTATTTATTTATATTTATTTATTTTATAATAGCAATATTATAGCTTGCTACATATCAGTAATCTGTGATTATAATCTCGTACTTATTTGTACGAGGTTAATTAATAGTGTCCTCGTACCTCGTACGAAAGACTACAAATCTCGTATTTGTACGAGGAACCTCGTACGGTTGGCATCGCTGGTTGCTACAGAACTATCCGAAAAGCGCACGATAATTCCCGAAAAGGGCCGACAGCGTACGCCAAAGCGTTGCCGCGGTAAACAAAGTTAGGCGATCGTGAACGTGTTTGAACTTGTTAAGTTTCGGTTTCGGCAAAAGTTTCGGCCGATTTTGGCCGAAACCGAAACTGTGGCCGAAACTTGATTTTTGGCCGAAACTCGGCCGAAACCGAAACCGAAACCGAACTTTCGGTCGGACACTACTTTTCATGTTCAAGCTGCGTGGAACAGGCAGGGCAGACGTTTTATTTACTTTCACACGTATCACACGCATATTGTACTCGCCCTATCGGTTTGTCACAAAAATAATAATATGGCATTCATAGAACTGTCGAATAAAAGAGAATATTAATGAATTGTCTACTGCTTTAGCAAAGCAGTAATAGTTTTGCATTTAATCAGTATAGGCTACAAGCCCGAACAAATTATATGGGTCAAACCAGGAGACCTATGTAGGATGATAGAGGGGCATAAAATAATAACATTGAACACTATGCCGTCAATTGAAAGCTGTCCAATTGAGTGCAGGTGACGATAGGGGGGTTGCAAATCTCGATAATTTCTCCTTGTCACATGATTTTTGTACGGCATTGCGGATTAATGGATTAGAAGAGGTATTGCTCAAGTGTTCAATCTTATTATTTTATACCCTTCTATCATCCTACATAGGTCTCCTGGTGGTTAATTAGACCGATACATTTTGTTCACGGGCCTGTAGTCTGGTACTAATGTTGTATAATACCTCACTTATTAGCTACAGATATAATACTGTCATCACGCATGTTGGTGACACGAAGTTCCTGGTCTTACCCATCCAAACGGCCTCTAACAGGTAAGTCCTGCCACTGCTCTACCGTCGCTTTGACGCTATGCACTACGCTATCACCGCTGCGTGACATAATAAGAATAATACGTTGCTTCCTCCGTAAATGTATTTCGATGATTTTCTTTTTTGTTTGCTTGCCTAGAAGAGATTATTCTTAGCTTATTGCTAATTGCTTAGCTTGACCGCTACTTGTGGCGCTGGTTCTAGTGATTAGTTTGAATAATTATATTTCTCTGTGTCACAATAAGTAATTTTGTATCCATCTAATAGTCACTTAACAAAAAAAATATTTTAATTCCAGCTCGGCGATGTTTGGAGTAACTTAATAAGTAACTTAATTTAGTACCCCAAAACCGCTACGTGATATTAGCACCTCATCACCATCATCATCATCATATCAGCCGAACGACGTCCACTGCTGGACGAAAGCCTCCCACAAAGATCTCTACAAAGACCGGTCTTGCGCCGCCCGCGTACAAATATTTCCGGCAACCTTCACCAGATCGTCATCCATCTTGTGGGAGGTCAACGCTTCCCGATACGTGGTCATCGCTCAAGAACCTTTCCGCCCCAACGGCCATCAGTTCTGCGAGCTATGTACCCTGCCCAGTGCCACTTAAGTTTGGCAACTCGGTGACCTATGCCACACTTTGCTTTACTTGTATGTGCACTTTGGTGAAGCAAAACCATTGGATATTTCCCCACCAAAACATGTTCCAAGGCTAAAGTTTTATGTCGAAATTGTGTTTATTAAACTTTTCTATACTACAAGTTTACCCGCGTAGTTTCCAAAGTATGCTATCAAGTTCCAAGTTTTCAGTTCTATCTGCAGTCTTTATCGTGTTTAGCGTGGTCGATTTACACCCTAGGCACAGACAAGGAAATTGCGGCATGTAGATAGGTATCGCGCCATGATGGACCATCCCATGGTTGTTTGAACCGAAGAAACTGGCCAGTAACCCGATACTTACTATGTAAACGTTGTGGTTAGACATTTCTCAAGAAGGAAGGGGCGTTTCGCACAGTATGAATAATGCATACTATATTTTATATCTAAATTACTTTGGGTTTCAAACAAAGAACTTCTTTGGTTTTTACATTTTTGGTTTAAATTATGGATGAAGTATCCGGGTTATACTGTTTTTAACCCCCGACCATAAAAAGGGGTGTTATAAGTTTGACGTCGATGTCTGTCTGTCTGTCTGTCTGTCTGTCTGTCTGTCTGTCTGTCTGTCTGTCTGTCTGTCTGTCTGTCTGTCTGTCTGTCTGTGTGTGTGTCTGTTTGTGGCACCGTAGAGCTAAAACGGATAAGCCGATTTCAATGCGGTTTTTTTTATTTGAAGGTTAATACCCGTGCGGGTGTTCTTAGCTATGTTTGGTTAATATTGATTCAAGATGGCCGCCTCCACAAAATGGCGGACAAAATATTTCTTCACAACCTACCTCAATATGGATATCAAATGAAAGGGCTTGATTAGTAAAATACTATACACTATAACAAATTTCAAATCCAAGATGGCCGCCACCACAAAATAGCGAATCATATTTTTTTCACTATTACCTCAATATGGGTATCAAACGAAAGGGCTTGACTAGTAGAATACTTTGCACTATGACAAATTTCAAATCCAAGATGGCCGCTACCACAAAACGGCGAAATACATTTCTTTTTTTCACAACTTTCTTAATATGGGTATCAAATGAAAGAGCTTGACTAGTAGAATGTTGTAGGTACAGATAACAAATCCGAGGTAGTCGGGGGTTAATCAACATTTTTAATTTTGTTCTTGTGGTTGGTATATTTTCATTTATGTCAAATCGTTGCTTAACCATTTGGTTAGCTATCAACCATTTAATATCGAAATGTTGGTTAACCATTTGGGTTTTAGATGCGCGCACGTGGAGCCAAAATTGGCGGGAAAACGGCAGTCGGGTTTCATTAGTGCATTATTTACGTATCGGCTTATGAAGTGTTGAGTTACTCGTACCAGTAGCTAGTAGTACGCCTTGGGAAGTACCTCACCTTTGCTAGTTATTCTACCGTCAAGCAGTAACGTGCAAACATTACTGTGTACCGGTTTGAAGGGCAATGTTTCCAGAGAAATTACAATGCTGAGCGAAATAACATATTAGTGCAGTGCAGTGGACTCTTCATGTTCCGATAACTGCGTGTCACTGTGCTGTTATGTGGTAGGCACGTTGCTACTATCAGGCACATGTCATGCTCGTCTCGTCAAGCTTTATTTAAAAAAAAAACAATTTGAACATAATTATTAGGTACTCTCAAGGCCGTATCAAGACCCAGTAGTGAGAACATTTAGTTGACTGCTTATACTACACAGCATGTGTGTTTGTTTACGGTTTGTCTGTTTGTCTTGACAATTTGTCAATAGACATGCGTGTGTAATCCAGTGGAACATAACACTTTAATGTTGTTTTTACAGCTAATTAACTAACCAACAATTATTTTTCTAGTAAGTAAGTGACTTTGTGATAATATTTATTTAATTTTTCAAGCGAATACTTTTTGGCGCTTTGAGCACTTTTTGAATGAACTAAAATGGAAATTGCGTCATCGTGACCAAACGCCTTCCGAAAAAAAATATTTTTTTGATACATCTGCGTTAAGCGAGGTAGCATATTCTGAGTAATTTAAATGACATTTAATTTACCAAATTAAAAATTATGTATATTATTATTGTAATTATCTTATTAGTCTATAAAACTAAGATTTCGATGCCCTACGAGGGCACAATAAATTACTTTTCCGACCCTTATATCAAATAAAAGTCACCACTCGATAATCACACGAAAAATATTGCATAAAAAATAAGGTACCTCTTAAAATAGTCTAAGTAAAAGATAGACCTCGACTTTACCTACTTATAAACGCATAAGGACATTACGAAAGAGCAAAAAGTTGACGGATGACGGTCGGCCCTCCACACATCGCGCTTGCCTTTAATGCTTGCCATTTCACCCAGGATATGATAAAGGTGACCACACACGATACACGATAAGCTAAATAAGTGATGAATGTAATTACAGAAAGTGCATCGGACTCGGAGACTTCTCAGTTCGAAAGAACTACTCGAGACGCAAGCAAAGCCTTTTTTACTTACTCGTAGATGAGACAAAACATATAAAAAATTACGCTTATCTGACTTGTAACATAATATGAATTGTTTGGGTGAGGTGAGGTGAGGTGAGGATGCATTTACGCGTCGTCCGCCTTGCAGGGCTCTAGCGGGGTATGTCGAGTTCAACCAGAGTCGAGTGTCGGTGTTTCTACTGACTAAAAAAAAATTGGTTGCCTGTAAAGTCGGTATACGGGCGAAAGTTTTACGTGACAACGACTTTGAGTGGTAAAATAATTTTACGGAAGGGGACGCGTGCCTTTCACTTTTTATGTCTGTCTTTCTCGCTCTTAGGCGGGCTAACCATGCCTGAGTGGAAGGGACGCGTGCCTCTCACTCGCTCTCGTTGTGAGCGCATAACGTGAGCGGAGCGTAACGCAGTTTCTTGAAGTGCCACCCGGCAAACCAATTTATAAGACGTTGTCACGTCAAAATCCCATAGATTTTCAACTGTTATCCAGCTGTATATTGGTGGCAGAGTCTCAGTACTGCTATAGCATTCAATCACGACTCTGTCACTACCACAGCTCCAGCGTAACCACATCGTAGAAAGACAGAAACCGCTTTGTTTTAAAAAATAGAGTCCAAATGGGGGAAGTGTCAGACCTTTGTTAATTATTATGCTGCTAAACAGTATGCACATGTGTGATAATGTTGAAAAATTACTAGCCTTTGATTTGTAAAACAGCTTTTCCATATAATAATGGTAATTGTAATACATTAATAAATTGTTTCTTGTTTGAGTTTTACTCTAGTAAATTTAAAACTTGAAAACTACCCAAGACTTGTTTCGTTTCTACTAAAATTACAAAATAAATATGTTAAAAAGGTAAATTGTACAGGTATTATATTTCTGGGTGTAGCGTGCACAGTTCTGCAAGATAAGGGTTTGAATAATTATTTTAACTTAATTAACTGTGTGAAACTGTGTTCTAATGAGAAGGCAAGCTACCATTAAGCAAACGTCTTGTTTGTGCCGTTCTATATTATTTGTTATTGGATTTGCCAATTTTGAATTCAGATACACCATGTTAGTCTGAATCTACATTGAATTTAGAAAATAGTGTTAGTTGTCTGAGAGTTTGACACTATTACTCAATCAAATGCTTGCTGTACTGTATATGGCCACCTTTAAGCCTTGCCCAGAATATGGTAAAGGGAGTTTTGAGGCTTCGCCGGAAATTCTAATGTTGGCAATATGTTAGTAGGCAGTGACGAAGTGAACAAGTTTTTATATGGTAGGTTTATTTTTCAACACATATCATCTGTCGCAAAGTTGAACATTTTCGATAAATACAAATCAGAGATTTATGCAAAAACTATTAGTACCTCTTAATATTGTGTAAGTGGTGTTAGAATCTTCTTCTCAGCAGGATCTTGGGTAGTTTTCAAGCATTAAATTTACCATTAAAAACTCAAATAAGAAACAATTTACTTATTACAAATGCCATTATTATGAACCTCATTTTTATGAATTATTGATAATTCTAATTGTCAACCTATATAATGTCAGTAACTTATTGATTATAATGCCGGACGGTTTTCCCCCCTTTACCGATCCCGTTATTTGCCGGGATCAAAAATAACTTGTGTCTGATGTCATCTCTGCCTATGTGACGGCATTGGTTGATGACTGACGATTCTGTACTTCATTCAAGTTTACCTACATTGTTTTAAAATCACTGCTTCGCACGCCGAAAGGTAGAATACGAGTTCTTGACTACCTACATGTTTTGTTTGTAACTTCTAACATCTTTGTATACCCATATGAGCGCATAAATACTAATGAATATTTGCAACATGTTCAACAAATGAATAAAAAAATAGGATAAATAGATTAAAATTACAAGAAAAATAATGACTTCAACTAGCTGATGGACAGAAATATAGAAGCTATGATATTCATAATCAATGTGGGAAGCGAAAGTGATACGAGTATGAATAAATAAGTATTTTTTTCATATCGCACATTATAATATATTTGTGGCTATTTTGATAATTTAAAAAAATCACAATATTGTTTTTTATCAATACTAAGTTCTGTTTTAGTGATTTTGCATGTTGAAAAGCAGAATATGGAGCTCAGATATATATATACATCATACATGATATATATGACATTACGTCATATACGCAAATAAAGAATTGAGTTGAATTGAATGAGTTATTTACTCGTAGTTCAGACCATTATCAAATTTATGCACCAAAGTTCATCTAACTTCCTTCAGTTTTTAACCCCCGACAAAAAAAAGGGGTGTTATAAGTTTGACGTCGATGTCTGTCTGTCTGTCTGTCTGTCGGTCTGTCTGTCTGTCTGTCTGTCTGTCTGTCTGTGTGTGTGTCTGTCTGTGGCACCGTAGAGCTCAAACGGATGGGCCGATTTCGATGCGGTTTTTTTATTTGAAAGTTAATATCCGTGCGGGTGTTCTTAGCTATGTTTGGTTAATATCGATTCAAAATGGCCGCCTCCACAAAATGGCGGACAAAATATTTCTTTACAACCTACCTCAATATGGGTATCAAATGAAAGGGCTTGACTAGTAGAGTACTAAACGCTATAACAAATTTCAAATCCAAGATGGCCGCCACCACAAAATGGCGAATTATATAATATTTTTCACTACTACCTCAATATGGGTATCAAATGAAAGGGCTTGATTAGTAGAATACTTTGCACTATGAAAAATTTCAAATCCAAGATGGCCGCTATCACAAAATGGCGAATTACATTTCCTTTTTCACAATTCCCTTAATATGGGTATCAAATGAAAGGGCTTGACTAGTAGAATGTTCTACAGATAACAAATCTAAGGTAGTCGGGGGTTAATCAAAATTTTTAATTTTGTTCTTGTTGCGTGAAATAGGAACAAACTTAAACAACCATGTAAGCATTCTTACAAAATTTCAAATTTATTAAATTAGTAGAATAGTAAGATTTTAATTGAATTCATGATGTGGATTTATTTATTTATTTAAAGAAACACCAACAGTACACATATTAAATAAGTCAAAGGTGAATTTACAATTTTACAATGTTTCCTGATATGTATACCCTTAACAGGTGTTTACAGCATTCTCTACAACATTAGACGATTAACTAAACAAAAAAAAAAACAATTACAAGAAAAAACAAATGTTACAATAATAATCAAACTAAGAACAGATATTCCAAGAACAAGGCCACTGATACTACAACCCCATTAAAATAACTTATTTACTGTTAAAGTACCTAAACAATTTCGTTTTGAACTTACAAAGTGAGTCCCGAAAAATGTCCATATCATTCAAGGAAGCATTTAGTTCGTTATAGGTACGACTCATTCTGGGCAAGGGAGAGTGATGTACCAAATTAGTTTTAGCACGTGTAACTTCAAAAATATTTGCAATTTTATGTCGTGGGTAACGATAAGGCACTCTTACAGAAACATCGCCCAAAATGGAAGGACTGTCAATGAAGTTGTGAATTAGCTTATGGAGAAAAGAAAGGTCACGAACTTTCCGCCTATCGCGCAAGGTATCTATTTTAAAGAAAGTTAGACGACTTGAATACGGACTTCGGTGCGAAATCCCTTGACAAGAAAATGCCAGAGATCGCGTAAAGGCCCTTTGTATACCTTCTATGCGTTGAGAATGCAATGTGTATGAAGGGTTCCAAACCACACTCGCAAATTCGAGACAGCTGCGAACCATAGAATTATACAACAATATCTTAGTACGATGTGATTTGAAGCTTTTGGAGTTTCGTCTGATAAATCCTAGTTGTTGAGCCGCCTTTCCGACCATCGAATCAATATGCGCTTTGAGAGTTAACCGACTGTCCATTAAAACACCTAAGTCTCGGATTACACTAACTTCGTGAATTATTTCATTGCCTAAGTTATATTTTGAACATAAAGGATTTTTTTTGCGCGTATACTTAATATAAAAACATTTTTGTACGTTTAGAGGCATTATATTAGTATTACACCAATATTTTATCATATTTATATCGTACTGCATTTCATTAACGTCAGCAACACTGTTTACTAATTTGTAAATTTTAAGATCATCTGCGAACAATTTATATTTACAATATTTTATGTGTTTCGTGATATCATTTATAAATATTGAAAAGAGTATAGGATCCAAGTGGGACCCTTGTGGTACACCAGAAATTGCAATATAGTTTTTAGACTCAAACCCATTCACGAAGACTCTTTGCACTCGATTTCTAAGGTATGATTGGAACCAACTCAGAAAAGACCCATGTATACCGATGGCACCTAACTTTTCTATTAAAATACTGTGATTTACTTTATCAAATGCGCTACTAAAATCGGTATATACTGCATCTATTTGCTCTCCTTTATCCACTTCCTGAGTTACTTCCGAAATAAAGTCCACCAGATTTGTTTCTACAGAGCGACCCCTCCTAAAACCATGTTGATGTTCCGATATGAAGTGGTTAGTGTGACGAGATACTATCGGGCATATAAGACTTTCAAATAATTTTGAAAAACAGGAGAGTATAGAAATAGGTCGATAATTCTTAATGTCGTCGACGTTGCCTTTTTTATGGATGGGTACAATTTTAGCTTTCTTCCATTCGTCAGGGAACTCTCCGGAAGACAAGGAGTAGTTGAATATAAGAGACAGAGGCAAAGCCAGAGCAGAGCCACAACGTCTAATCAAGAGGGGGAGGGATGCCGTCGAGACCTGGGCCCTTATGAATATCCAATTTTTTTATTTCCTTCAAAACTTCACGTTCCGTAACTGTCACCCTACTGATACAGTTTGATGATGGCATGTCATAGGGGACGCTTGAGTTACGTTGATGTGTTGCTGAAGGAGTAAACACGTTAGAGAAATTCTCCGCCAGGAGATTAGCTATGTCTTTTCCCGTATTGCCAACCCTGTCGTCCAGTCGCATGACTGCTGGAAATGAAGACCGTGTCTTTCTTTTGTCTTTAACATACCTCCAAAATTCCTTAGGATTCCTAGCTATACTTTCCTCAGTTTTTTCTAAGTAATTTCTATAAAGAGCATCAAATAACTTATGACAACGCTCTCGCAAAATTATGTATTCGATTTGATCGCGGGGATTTTTATATTTACAATATTTTTTTCGAAGTTTTTCTTTTTCCGCGAGTAAATTCAATAAGGGCTTATTAAACCAGGCTGGGTACAATTTTCTATGAAATGTATGTTTGGGAACAAATTCTTCTATATATTTCCTCAATATTGTATAGAATTTCGCAGTCATATCATTTATGGAAGTACAGTCGTTGAAAGTAGCATTCCAATCAGAACCATCCAAGCCTAGAGAAATACCATTAAAATCGGCTTTATAATAGTTAAGTTCGGTTATTGATTTGGGACGCAGATATTGGAATTCATTGTCAGAAAAGGTGAGCAAAACTGGAGGGTGTTTTTTTGTCCAGTTTAGATAAATGATCAGACGGTTCTACCAAAACGATCTCCGTTATCGTACTCATAACAAGATCCAACGTTCTGCTATCTTCGTTGCGTATATCATTGAACTGATGCATATTAGCTACAGATAAGAAGTCGATTAGTGCATTGCCTAAGGAATTATCATAATTTGATGGCATTGCATGATAATTGTTGTATTTAGTCCATGTTATAAAAGGCATATTAAAATCTCCTAGCAAAACAACTTCATCCACAGTATCCACAAAATTATTGGCGTTGTCAAAGAAAGTTTTTATCGTTTCAAGTTTAGCGGGAGAAGGAATGTAGACAGTACAAAAGGCAACCCTCTTAATAGTTTTGCCAGCGCGCATCTCTATCATTACCCAAACATCCTCACAGCTGGATTCCCAAGCTTGTAAACGAGTCGAAACAAACTTTCGGGAGACTGCCAGCAATACTCCTCCTCCGTCTTTTTTTGAGTGAGGGTCGGAGTGAGAACACACTCGATCACGTCGGTACACAACATATCGGGAGTCTATAAATTCACAAGTGGATAAAAACTTTCAAATATAAATGTCAAGTAATAGGTGTTAAAATCCCAGGGGTCTACTTAGCAAATAACCGTTTTATTAATGTGACTATTTCGCTACTGGACTACTCAGCAAACGTCCTATTTCTCATTCATCCTATTTCTCAATCAGCCCACTTTTTAAAGTGACTACTTCTCAGATTGCCTACTTTTTCGAAATGTCATTTTCCTAATATAATATAATAATAATGTACCTAATAATATATTTTTGATCCTTCCACCTTTATATACTAGGATAGTAGTGTAGAATAAATAGTATGAGCATTCTTTGTTACTTAGGTTTGTTGAATATATGCGAGAGTTGAGAGATGTTTCTTCCTCAATCACGTCGAAACCGCTTAACGGATCGGGTTTAAATTAATAATACAGTTAGATTATATATAGTCTGGTATAAAATTTAGGCTATTTTTATCCCGAAAAAACAAAACTAACAAGAACCGCGGGAACTATTACAACCGCGAGAATTGCTAGTCGTGTAACGTACGCATATCTAAAATAACTGTCTGAAATATATATAAATTTAAATATAAATATAAATTGGTGGACAATTCACACACAACACCATCTGCCCCCAAACTAAGCAAAGCTTGTGGTATGGCAGGCAGATAGCTGATATAATACATTTATAGTTTTAAATACATACTTATTATAAATAGAAACACCCAGACACAGTGCAAACATTTGAATTTATCACACAAATATTTGCACTGGGTGGGAATCGAACCCACGACCCTCGGCTTCGCAGGCAGAGTTACTACCCACTAAGCCACGATGCCAGTAATAGCGCAAATTTTGTCATTTTGATTGCAGCCTATTAAGGCTCAACTCTAATGAATATAATTTTTTATCACAAAAACAAGGCATTTTAGAAAATTACTCGAAACATCAGTTACAGCCGTAATGACCGCGAAATGCATAATTCAAGGGAGAAATATGCTTAAACGCAGCTGAGATGAAAACATGGTAAAGGTACAATCTGAATACATGCGATAGTGGATTTAAAAACTACTAAGATCTTAGATCTCTGGATGACGAGCGCAGTGCAGTGCTAGGTAATGATTTGGACTTTTCATGTTCCAATAGCTGCGTATCACTGTGATGTTATTTGTCAGGCATGTTGCTTACCATCAGGCACATGTCCTGACCGTGTCGTCACTCTTTATTTAATAAAACAAAATAAAATAAAAACGGTCTATAAAAAAAAAACAAAAAAAAAACAATTTAGTATAGAGAGAGTCGGGGTCATAACTCATTACGCTAGTCCGATGACACATAATCTCGATTCTAGGTACCTACATGTCGGTTTCCTCACGATGTTTTCCTTCGCTATTTTAAGTTAGCGGCATTAGTTGAACCCGGGGTCTCAGAAGTTGCCGTTTTCCCGATTAGATTAGTCGTAACTAATCATAATATCATCAGCAGCCCACTAAATGTTCCCAATGTTGGGTCTCGTAGGCTTGCTCTCATAAGGAAAGAATCAGGGCTGTAATCCATCACGCTGGTCCATTGCGTGCTAACCGATGACACACATATCCTCAAAATGTATCTTTGATATTAACATGCCGCTTTTCTCACGATACTTTGCTTCATTGTTAACTGGAATGATGATGACAAACCTGTTCATCTGAACTTTTTTCGACCCCACGATTGGGAAATCTGATGTTCTAACCGATAAACCCCGGTTTTATTTTGTGACACAATATTATAGGCGTGGTGACAAAAAAGTCTGCCATTTTATCTACCTGACGGACTATTTCGAATGGTATATTTTTTTAACCAGGCAACATCCCAACTGTAAATTTCGCATTTAATGCCCATTGAATGTTCCCACTGCTGGTAATCGGGGCATTCTCTCGCAAGGAGAGAGTCAAGGCCATAATTCACCACGCTGGCCCAGTGCGGGTTGGTCGATGACACATGACTTCGAAATATTCAAGGTACATGTCGGTTTTCTCACGATGTTTTCCTTCACCGTTTTAAGCTGAAAGCGGCATTACGCAAATGACTTCGATAAGACAGTGGTGCGCGTGGTTTTGAACCCGGGGTCTGCGGATCGGCAGTCGCCGTTCTCCCGACTAGACCCGGGGGTCTACCGCCGAGCAAAAAATGTCTTAGCTTTGACATTTCTCTCTTTTCTTTTCGCTTGAATAGATAGAGACAGTAATAGCAAAGCCATAGGTGATTTAGTTAGGCGGTAGAGCGGCAGCCCTAACTTTCTCGTAAATACACCCCAATGCTCTCGAATTCCTGCACTTGTTATACGTAGCTCTATTTCGTGTTTGTTGAATTTACCAAACTAAGATTTAAATTTAGACTCTACATTTATAATAGGAACACTTAAATTTGATCGTATCGGGCAAACGATTTTAAATTTTAACATTATGCAAACAGATTTCAAAGTGCCGTAAGTTAAAACTGCTACGTTTCGCTTCGAATAGCACCTTAAGGTATCTCTAGGACAAATGCCGAATTATACTGAAAGTAAACAGATGCAAGCCAACCTGAATCACTGATATGCTAATTTGCATCGTTTGATGACGTGGCTGTAAATGAGGTGACGAGCGGAGCGAGTAGCGATTGGAATGTTCATGTGATTAAAACTGAACAAGACTAAGCCCTCTTATCTTATGAACCAACACTGTAGATAAACTTGTGAACTGATTTGATTTTGCTAAAACATAGACTATTCTTATTCTACTATGGCTAATAAAATTAAAAAGATTTTGGTTCACCACATTAGCTTTTTGTATGAAAAACACATATCTTGAATTTTTTATGGATTGGAGGTAATTGGAAACATTGTCAAAATATTCTACATCTCTATTTATAAAAATGTTATGTTGGTTTGTGTACGCTTCAAAAACTCAAAAAGTTCTGCACCGATCGAGCTAAAGTTTTAGAATGACATGTAATCCGCATCAAGAATTGTTTTTATCTGATTTTCATCACAATTTGCCACAGCGACGCGTGGCAGGTTATAGCTAGTTAAATATAAAAGTGTACATTTTATACTTTTACAAACCGCTTAAACCATTGGTGAGGACAAAATTGTATGGCTACACTGTTCTACCCAAGCTATCAACTATTGGCTGTTCTAGGCAGTCATAGTTTTTTGAAACTTTCAAAAATTACAGAACCCACTACAGCTTACATTAGACCACCAAGAATAGCACTACAGTACACTACAGTCTTAATCACTACGGTTTAAACTTGACCACCAATATTGTAGATATTATAAACCATATCAGCTTATATAAGTCCATCAAGTTTCAGCATATTGTAGATTATCTCGCTTCGCTTGTGACCAAGCCCTACCCAACTCGTTAAATAAAAGGCGAACATTTCGAATAAATTTTCGTAAGGTCTCGGAGCAAAATAATCGCATCCTCGCTTCATTTGCTAGCTTCCTCTGTAATTTGCTATCTCCCTCGAATCATCCAGCGTGATTTCATTCGGGTGCTTGTCACTAGCTGGTACCGTGGGTTTGCTTGGTGTTTTATTTGTTAACAAAAATACTGTGGAGGAATGATAGTTGAGTTGTGTGTTCGGAGCAATTTACTGGTAAGTATGACAATAAACCATAGTAAAAAAATGTACATAGAAAAAATTGACAGCAGCTTACTAATAAGATTTTATTTAAAGAACGCGACTGCAAAAAATCAACAGATAAAAAAACATTATGTCATACAATATACTAGTTATCTAAGGACACTTCGGTGAATGAGACGAATCGAAAGAATCTTGAATGAACGAATCTTGTCAAAATCCATCCAGCCGTTTGGAAGATACGAGGGAATAAAGAAATTTACAAACATACAAGATACGCGCGAAAAACATAACCCTTCTTTCAGGCGGGTAAAAAGGCCGATAACTTTGAAACAGTTGAACTGATTGTGATGAAAATAGGATTTTAGATCACTCCCGAATAACACCTTTCAAAAAGATAAGACAAAATCAAAATCGGCTCATCCGTATGGGAGCTACGATGCCACAGACACACACACGGATACAGACACAAACTTACGACATCTCGTTATTTTTACATTAGGGATTAAAAATACTGAGAGTTGTTTATGATTTTACTTTTTACCTTATATTTTTAGCCAAAGATATCAGATAATTTTTACAAGTCAAATTTGTTCATATTTTGAAAATGTGACGAACGAACTTTGGCATTACCTTTTTGTGTACTTATCTACCCAATATTAGTAGGGATAGGAATGATGAATTTTTAAAAGGGCGACCCTTTTTATCAGCAACCTCGTATGCGAGGTACTTTGCCAGCATTAGTTTTTCGAATGTAATTTATTCTTTGGGTGTATAATGAGCTCAAAAAATTAGAAAAATGTAGATTGCAAAGGTGAATAAAGACAATCACGCAAAGTTGAATACGCGCACTCATTTATTTTCATGATGCCTCAAGCATCCCTTGTTATTCAGAGTTTATAGACTGCAGGCCCGTGAATAAAATTTATGGGTCAAATGAACCATCAGGATACCTATGTAGGATGATAGAAGGGTATAAAATAATAAGATTGGGCACTATGCCGTCACTTGAAAGCTGTCCAACTGAGTGCAGGTGAAGATAGGGGGAACAAATCTCGATCATTTCTCCTTGTCACATAATTTTTGTACGGCGTTGCGGAATAACGGATTAGTAGTTTTATTGAAAATGATCTTTCTTATGTTTCGATTCAAAATGTTTTATAACAAAGCAACTCAACCATTAAAAACAACTCTGTAGCTCACTTGTGAGTAATAGTAATGAAAAAGTCACAGTTTGATTATAGGTGTCATTACATGCCTGATTGCGGTGAAATTAGAGCCACTTTGTGAGCAAGCGTGTTGAAAAATACATTATAAAGATTTCTAGTAGATTTTATTGTTGTTTATTTTCGCTCTGGCAGCTTCCACCATGCCACCACAACCACAAAATACCAAAGTTGATTGCGATTAAGATGTCTCAAGTACCCCTTGTAATTCGCAAAACTATGGTCACCGATACACTTTAGTGCAATAGCTAACTTAAGTACCCGCCCAATACGGTATTTGACAATGTTGAAAATATAGCATAAATTATGATAAACTTATAGAAAACACATTAAATAAACATATTTCACTCTATTTTCGGAGATATAGTGTGTATTTTTTGTGAAATACGCGAATGAAAATTAAAAAAAAAAATACTGAATTTTTATCTTCGACGTACACTGTTAAGGATGGCAACGCTGTTGACATCACACGCCAGTAAATATACCATCTATAACAAACGGTTTCTTTGAGAACAGTGATTTATTTACTGGCGTGTGACGTCACGAGCGTCACATGACCAGACACAGCGTTTTTGGCGGGCTTTTCGAACTCTGTACTTTAAACATTTATTTTTAATGTTGAAGTTGCCTCAAGAAGAACAGTCGAAGAACTAAGGTCATGGATACCTAAGTTAATAGGTGCAATAGCGAACTGAAGCAGCCACCTTTAGTTAATTACCTATGCACACTGATTTATTGTGTTTTTGAGATCCCTCAAGCACTCCTTGTAATTCGGCCAACTAAAGCAAGCGATGTATAACTATGTACCTAACCTTCCGACTTCAACTAACTTTGTTTATAAATGTGCTTCTAAATCCAGTTGACGAAATTTAGCCAATGGTACCTAATACGCTTTTTTTACCTTTGTATATAAAATAAATATTGTATATAAATATTTGCAACATGCCACCGATAAGCATATTTTTTGTTTTACTTATTTAAAAATATCCTTGTAGCTCCTTTGTTACCCCATATTTTAGCGTAAATGAAAAATCTTTCAAAGTTTGTCCTCACGTAGAAACTCCATAGACAAGTATAACATGCAAGCGAGAAAAGTAATCGAATTGGTATTCGGTGCACGTACTAAAGAACGTCAACTGAATGTGGGCGTACTCAGGATTGCTTTGGGGCAAGCGGGACACGAGAAAAAGGGGCACAGGCACTCATAAAAATATTAAAATTTCATGCGTGAAAGTTTGTAAAAATGTATGGACGTATGTTTGTTAATCTGTCACGCATAAACTACTGAAGACATTTTAATGAAAATTAATACATGTATAGATAATGGTCTTAAATAACACATAGGCTATTTTAATCTCAGGAAAGTAATGCAATCGGGAACTATGCAGATAAAACCGTGGAGCGCTGCTTGTTTTAAGGTAAATGTGATGTATCTTAATATTAATTTAATAGCGCTAAACAAAAGTGTCCGAATTTGCAATAGCAAAATCAAAACCAATGTCCGAAACGTTGGATTTACGGTAATCAAGCTAAAATGACCTCAGGCAAAAAGAATGTAGGGATATTTTGTACTACAAGTAACAAAGAAGGCAGTGACGGAAAGGTGGCAAAGGAAACACATTGTCGAATGTCCACCAAAAAGTCGCTAATTGAAAATGCACTCGATTAACACAGGACTTAAGAAATATACGAGTAGCTAACTTATAAAAGAGAGGTGTGTACACATTTACTGGTGTGAATTACGCGGATAAAACCATGGGATGCTGTTTGTTTAAAATATTAGTTGGATGAAAATACTTTTAAGTCCACGAATTAAAATACGCGAACAAACCGTTATGTCTTAAAATATAAAATGCTCATTCGTTAAATTTTCTGGCTCTCTGTATCCTCCTAATATTATAAATGTTAATGTTTCGTTGTTTGGATGTTTGTTGTTCAATTACGTGGAAATGTACGAACGGATCAGCTTGACATTTGGAACACAGATTATAGTGTGGAAGAACACACTAAGCGGAACATCTGAACATCCAAACATTGCAATCAACAGCGCCTTGAGGCTGAAGAAACGGCCACTCACGTGCTCATGGAGTGCACGGGAGTGGCGGCTCATCGGGCGAAGTTCCTGGGCACACCGGGGACGCTCCGCGAAGCGTGCGGCAACGTGAAGACGCTGCTAGGCTTCCTGCTGCAGCTGGGATGACAGGACTGGAGTGAAGCCTACTTCCAACACACGCAAAACAGGCGCTTCGAGACTTCAAGTTGCGAAAAACAGCTCACCTACGAATACGAAACATTGCCATTTATAACATAAAAAAGATTTAAGACAATTTGTAACCCAATGGCAAACATACCTGTCAAAGACAGTCCAAAATTTCCGTAGGTGGCGCCACTGTTTTATTTTGTTAGCGAAATTTCACAAAAACCAACAGTGGTGCCACACTTGGCAATATTTAGAACTATCTTTGACAAGTCTTTTTGCGTCTGCAAAACGCCTCATCATACAATTCGATTACGAATTATCTTATTTTAGTTTTATTTATAGGCCCTTCTCGCCTAATCCTAACTCCGTTCGCCCATCCGAACAAGATGTGAATTACATTTCAAATCGAACAGCTGCTACGAAACACGACTCAATATTTCAGAATTTAAGAAATCACATCTGTGAAATTGAGTGCGAGCGACTCGGCTACACTCGCTCGCCGCCGTATCTACGGAACTGTAATATATGTACACTAATATACAAGGTGTGTTTAAAAAACGAAAAATTTTAAGTGACAGATTTCAAGTTTCATATTTTTATTACGTACATACTTTTTACACTTATAGGTTTGCAGATATAATTTTATCCGATCTAGAAATGAGGATCACTCATGTAACTTTTTTTATAACCATCTGGAGTCAACGATGGAACAGCACATCTAGAAGAAATCAACTCATATCACATCAATCGAAGACATCTAAATTAAAATCATCGGGAGAGAAAAATGCATCATATAGTCCCGTACTGGGCATATACCTCTCCCACGATGTACGCGAAGTCGTGTATATGGACACATTGTCGATTCTCAGGATTATGCACTAAAACAATGACTAAAATTATAACATGTCATAGAATAAAATAGTTTATAAAAAAACAGTTAATTATATATAGCTTTATCTCTTGGTTAA
The DNA here is from genome assembly GCA_017562165.1 of Ectropis grisescens. Lineage (NCBI taxonomy): Eukaryota > Metazoa > Arthropoda > Insecta > Lepidoptera > Geometridae > Ectropis > Ectropis grisescens. Next base: position 17,005,906 of record CM029794.1, on the reverse strand, counting down.
GTCTGTGTCCAAGAAAGCCTAAACATTAGATAACAAGATACCATAAAGGAAAGCTGTTGTCTGATACTTAGGATGCACCACGTTGATGTTCCTGTGTCTCGCATTCTAGAATTTCTTAGCGATTTTCTATCGAAGGAAATGCATTAACATATTATACCCTTCCACTTAAGAGGAAGCTTGGATTATGTAGGACTTAGTATCACGAGTAATTCACCTACCGCCTAAAACCACTACAGGGTTCCACCTTTGCCATAAATAGTGGAAACACAGGAACGCGTTTTCATCCATTCTCCTGCTAACCCGCCGCTGCTTGCCCATCACCAAACCCATCACAGGGACAACACCCCTTCAACGGTAAACCCATGACACGCCTAGAAACACCATCTCGGGAACCAACCCGACTAGTATGTGCTAGAGGTCTCACGTCCGGAGACTGCTGATACGTCCGCATTCTGCCCATTACCTACCTCCTTTCTCCTATATACATACATACATTAGATGGTGGTAGATACAAAGGATAGGGAGAACGGTGCACCATATTTATTGTAAACTAATTACCTAGCACGGTTATAAATAACGACTTACACTAATTAAACTTTAATTGGAGTAAAACAAAAAACATTTATGATTATAATTTAAATCGATACATAAAATAATATTAATCTGATACAAAATTAATCGTTGTCAATCAAAGTCGCAAATTTACTTGTCAAAAATAGTTCTACATTTTCTCAAGTGTGGCACCACTGTTTGTTTCTTGAAATTAGAAACTGTCTTTGTACAGATTTTTTTGCATCTTGGAAACGCCCCATGATATAAAAAACAAGGAAATAATAATAAAGCGAATCACAATAACGCAAATAGCGTTATTATGATTCCTGAAAGCAGGAAGAACGGTGCACCATGGTTCTCTTCTCTCACCTCGGTGTCACCTTCGCAGCCACGATATCTGCTATTTACATCGTGGCTCCTTTCGGTCGTGCAGGTGCGGCCCTACTTACGCTTTACGACGCGTAGCCCCCATTTGGCCGCATAGCCGTAGAGTTGGAGCGCAAATCACTGGCAGCTTGGTGAAACCCTACCACAATTCCGAGGAACTGCCCTGAGGAATGACACGTATCCTCCAAGGTATCCTTCATTGAACAAGCCAGTTTCCTTATTTTTCTTTCACCGTTAGAAGTTTAAACCAGTGGTGACAATCTTAAAAAAACAATGAAAATGATCCCACGGTGGGAATTGAATCCATAACCTTTATGCTTGTGAAATCGGCCTTCCCTGTTACAAGCGCAGTTTAAAGAAATACTACCAGTAAGTTCATCGCCTTTGATTTTGGGAGAAACGCCGATAATATCTAGACACGGGTTGTCATAACCAAAATTGCGTATTACTAAACAAAATTAAAACATACGGAAGACGTCAGCCCTGAGCCGCGCTCCTGCAATACTAACACTGTAATGTAGGCAATGCAGGAGCGCGCTTCCCGCCCCGTCTAGACGACTTCGCCGAACGACTCAACGACTGTATAATTTAATAGACTGGACTACGTCACAGAAACTCATGTAAAACATTAAAACAATACCAAAATTATTATGTTACCTATGCGGTCAACATCCTGTATATCTGTATGTGGCGGTTATAAACACAGTGTCTGTCTTTGAGATATTCCATTCAAATGATGAATTGTCTCCGTGTATGTTTTATAGCTGCACCGCTGCATATTTCAGGTTTTCCATGCTACACTCCACGTTTCGACAATGTTGACTGTTGCAAAAATTGTATATTTATAGTTACACTAACAGAACCTTATGATTTTTGCTGCATAAATATAGTTATATTTTCCTTTTCCCGTAATTTAACCGCGATGTAAAATGTTAATTCAGACTATACATTATTGTATTCAAAATTTAAATCCGGTTGATTCACACGTTCTGACATGATTGAGCAGCAAACATTTACTGTCGCATTTACATACATTAACTTTTAGCACCCGCGGTTTTACTTGCTGTGATCCCGTTCTCGTAGTTTTCTCGCAATAAAAAGTAGTCTATTGCTATTTCATACTATAATAACCTAATTCAAAAAATTACAACACAATCCGTGCAGCCGTTTTGTAGTGATTGAGCAATGAACATCAAAAAATCTAATCTATTTTTTATCCCGGAAAAGTGAATAATTCCTCAAAAATAGTTACCTACTAACTATAACGTAGAAATTGCTATGTAGCAATATGATATTGTGAAAATCTGGAACAGTAATTCCAAGCTATAAACTATTTGTGTTTTAAATTACAACTCGATATATGTAGCGGTTCTGACGTGATTGAGCAATAAACATCCAAACATTCGCAGTCGTAATATTAGTTGGATAATTCCTCAGTATACGTAATCGTAGAAAAAACAATGCTACCTACTCAAAAAGCCATATCTCCATCTCCATACCTCATGTCATTAGACATACATCGTTCTATCTGTGTTTGTTCTTCCATTTGCAGGCTCGTGTATATTGTGACGTATGTCATATATCCTCGTTTTATAAAGAAAAAAATACAAAAATAATTTATTTTCTCCGAAAAAAATATACTAAATTCAATTAGTCCAGTCAAATCATTTGTGGTATACGCATCAAAAAAAGTGTAAATACGTTAAAAGTTTCAAAAACAGTCTCAAAATATCCACTTTATTTTACAGGTCTTTAGACCCGTTGTTTACTTCTGTATTCTTTCAATTTCAAAACTTCTTCAAAATGTGTTGTAGTAGATGCTGAGGTAGATGCGGCGGTTGCTGCTGTCTTTGCATCACCATCTACACGTACTGCACGAAGATTTGCTAGTCGCAGATCGACACTTCGGCCGCGTCGGTGCCGCTATGACACCCGCGATGGCCGTGCGGTAGCAGCAGGTCTACTACGAAGTCCGATAAACGAAATTATGGACGTTTTATACTACGAAACACAATCGGTCGGTTGATGACACAAAAACTGTCAAATCAGCGTCGGTCGGAATTAACGAAACACACGATCAGATCAACCGGCCGATTGTGTTTCGTGGTATGAAACGTCCATAACTTCGGCCGATATATCGTTTATCGGACTTCGTAGTAGACCTGCAGGCTAGCTCTGTGAAGTGTATTTGTTCTATGCGTGCCGTTGTGTGCTTAAATAAAATGTTAAAGATAATAAATAAATAAATTTAAAATTTTTATTCGGACACTCGACCAAGTCACACAATCTATCACTACGTCATCTAAATTATACATTGAATTTTGAAAGAAAATTATAGTCTTTTTTCATATTTCAAACACCGCAATACTGATTCGATGAAAATTTTATACAACCACGTCTGAATTATAATAAATAAATGATAATAAATATTGGTAAACAATTCACACACAACACCATCTGACCCAAAGCCAAAGCAAAGCTTGTGGCCAAATAGCTGATATAATACTTATATAGTTGTAAATACATTAGTATTATACATAGAAACACCCAGACAGAATACATATATATTTGAATTCATCACACAAATATTTGCACTGGGTGGGAATCGAACCCAGCTCTATGATATACTACAGGTAAGTAATACAATACGTACAAATACATTTCAAGAATTTCTCATACATACAAGGATTTTATTTCTTGAAGAGTTTAATCCTATTCATGCGAAACTCGAAACTTTTCAAACGCTACCGAAATTTTTCGGGAGCCGTCAAATAAAAGCCTCGACTTTGTACATACGACAATATTAAAAAGAAGCGTTTCCATTCTGTCTCCACGCAATCTTCGTCTCGCCGTTATTGCCTTTATGTTTGTATATTCCGATTGTCATGTAAGGGAAGCGAAATTTTACTTTGTTTGATTTTACTGATTTTGGAATTAATTTTCTGTTTGATTTGGGACTGTTTTCGAGGTTTTTGAATAGAATTTTAATGAGGATTCATTTGAACTTTGCAAAGATATTAATGGCACAAGCTGTATGATAATATATTTTACGTACAGAACTCAGTAGAAAATTTATTTGAAAACGGAAGGGTGTTCTTACACATAATTTCACTGTATGTTTGAAGTGAAAACTTACTCGTATTTTGGCCACTATCAGCAATTATATCAGCTATCTGGCCGCCATAGCACAAGCTTTGCTTAGTTTGGGGTCAGATGGTGTTGTGTGTGACTAAACTTGTCCACTAATATTTATTTATTGATTTTTCGTGGGCTTTGAATTGAGCTCAAGCGTCACGCTCGTAAATAACCGTCAGAAAGTAACCGTCAGGTGAACTCGGGACGATGACCATCTAGAAATGCGTTCTAACGTTCTAGATGGCCATGGTTAGATACCATACCGTCATACCGATGCCATTTAGAGCTGGTCTGTCTGAATACTTCGATTTTGAAATTCGTAAACACATACTTCGAAACGGATCGAACAGAAAAATATCACACTATAATTTTAATTGTGAACTGTGTTTCCGATTTAAACCCGATCCGTTTAGCCGTTACAACGTGATTGAGCAAGAAACATCCAAACTTTCACATTTAGAGGTATAATATTGCTCTTCATCATTTGCCTACCCTTATCCTACTCTATGTGGGGTCGGTACAACATGTACGATTCCTCCATTCGTCTCTGTCATTTGTCAAATCTGAGTTTATTCCTTTCCTATCCATCTCTTCTTTCACACAATCCAGCCACACTTTTTTTGGTCGCCCTCTACCACAACATCCTTCAACATTCATATGTAAAATAATATTGCTCTTATACAGTAAAAAAAGTAGCATATTTAAAGTAAAAATGACAATTCTAAATAATCTATTTCAAAATGTCAGTTAAACACACATACATGGACTTATTATGTGTACATAGCAGCAATGCGATCTACCCTCAAACTTGGCTCCGAATGACTTACTGACACAGTTTCAGTCCAAGGCCATCCCTACCGCAATACATCACGGATCCGTATTAAAAAGAATCCAAGACCCTTTAAAACTTTAAAGGATCTACTGAGATTCGCTTCGAAGCATTTGTTCATTTAAATCGTTTTCTATCGGCAAAGTTTCCCTATCGGGCCACATTTGATGGCAAAGCGGGATTTATTGAACGCATTTTCGGACTTTATCTTACGGCTTCGAAATTTACGCTTATAGCTCCATTTCTCCAGTTGTCGTTTTATGGCAGCTTGAAGGACACTTTGGTGGCTTTGAAATTTCGTGGAAACGCGATTAGGATGTTTAGACTAAGCGTAAAGCTAAGCTGTGTGGTGATATGTGCTAGAACAGTTTTAAACTAAAAACAAATTAGTGCGTCAGTTGGATTGTAAAATTTAGTACACGTATTTTTTGTTTCATAAATTAATAAAAAGTCGTCAAGTGCGAGTCGGACTCGCCCATGAAAGCTTCCATAGGAGCAAGTAGCATAATATAAAAGTTCTTGTAGTTCGTTGTTACTTTAATCAGTGTTTTAACAGTAGTGAATTTACGACGTATTAAAATAAAACTATTTACTAGATTTCATTCAAACCAATTGTCGTTGATAGTTTAGTTGATGGTAATGAATTCGAGAGTATACAACTAAGCTAACTGAGTAGAACAGTATTTGATAAGAGGTACGAAGCTTATCTGCGTGATCTAATAAAAAGAGCAGGGTGGCTGCTCTTTTTTCTATCAGACTAGTCGTAGTACGAAAAAGTGACACCATGTCATGGTTTCACTTTCAAGAAATTACAGGACATAGAAATTACCTTATATATTTAACTGCTGTCTTGGCTTAGTTGGCAGTAATCAAAAAGCTTACATATAATTATGTTAACTCTTTGGTAGTAATTCTGCGTGCAAAGCCATGGGTCATACAGACTACAGGCCCGTGAACAAAATTTATGGGTCAAATGATACAGCAGGAGACCTATGTAGGATGATAGAAGGGTATAAAATAATTATATTCAGCACTATGCCGGCATTTGAAAGCTGTCCAACTGAAAGCGAATTGAAGAGAGGGGTTGTAACCCTCGCTCTTTCCTTCTTGTTGCATGACTTTTGTACGCCAATGCGGAATAATGGATTAGAAAAGGAATTGAAACTGTATAGAAGCAATGCCGTACAAAATCAAATGACCAAATTTACCCTGAGCATCGTCGGAAAATCATGAGCTTTCCCGACAAAACCAATAATTAAACATTTAAAATTTTCAATTTTTATAGTTTCAATAACTTTTTTTTTTATGTGAGGGAAATACTTTTAGGTATGCCCGCCATGCAGGGACATGGTGGGGTATGTCGGGCTCGGCACTATGGGAGTCAACATGATGCCCCTACCGACTAAAACCCCCACAGGTTTCTCCGGCATGGCCAGGGTCAGGGTCGCGGGGTCACTTTTCGCACTCCCATCAACGACCCTGACCCACCTGCCATCGCCCTTGCGGGCCCGCCTTGCGGGGGGTGGGCATCCACACATTTTGGATCCAGCGACTGGAAACCACCAGCGCGTCACCTCCTCGGGAAGGCCTATCCCTAGGTAGGGTGCCAGGCGTCCTTTAACGTCCGACGCCCCAGGCCTTCCAGTGGAGACGGAGTGCGAGCCTGAGTGTGCCTTCAAGCTTGCCTCCGTGTCCGCTTCCGCCTCAGTGAAGGAGCGAGAGGTTTTCGGGTAGCGCTCCTCCACCTCATACGACCTCTCACTGTCAAGCATCACGGCGAAGATGGTCGGCAGCGCTGTACAAAAATTATGCGACAAAAAGGAAAGAGCGAGGGTTGGAACCCCCCCCCCCTCTTCAATTTGCACGCAGTTGGACAGCTTTTAAATGCCGCCATAGTGCTGAATATTATTATTTTATATACCCTTCTATCATCCTACATAGGTCTCCTGCTGTATCATATGACCCATAAATTCACGGGCCTGTGCTCTAATAGGTTCCAACCAGGGCAAATATTTCTATAAGAATACAATTCCACTACACAGACTCTTCTTTGGCCAGTTTTCAGACGTGATTTTTGTCATTTGTCTAAGTTCAGAGTGATTGTGCTAATTTTGATTATGTAGTTTCTTTTGTTTTAAATGAGAATTAATTAATCAGCGGCGTTTTTAGATACTAATGTTAAAAATCAGTCCAGGATAGCCGCCACTACAAAATGGCGGACTGAATGTTTTCGACAATTTTATCAATATTATAAAATGTAAGGACTTAACTAGAGGAATACTCAACTACATACTTAAATTAGAAACAACAAGACATAATTTTGAAGTAAGTCCTTTATTGAGAATCATCATCCATCGTCCAAGTCATCAAGCTCTGAGCATATTTTTCATCCTCAAAAACATGATGTTACTATCGATCCAGCTCCTCAGAGCCGAGACTTTTGCATAGACCCCGGGGTAGTCGGGTCTTGCACAGCCAAGACCCCAAGATACGATGCCAGCTAGTCTGCCGTTGTGAACCATTGGACCGCCACTGTCTCCCTGAAAATCACAATGTATTGAAATGAAAACTTAGAAACTGGCGAATATCGAAATTACGGAATCATTGTCGAATGGAAGCCGTGAGAAAAAATGAGAAATTGAAGTGGCAACTTCTGTAGTCGTATCGGTCTCTTTTTGGTGGGGAAAAATTAAATGGCTTCGCGTCACCGACTAGCTAATTTTATTTGTTTAAATGTCCGGAAACGACATGAGCGGATACGAAGCAAAACCAAGCTGAGGTACGTGATGACCACAGTCGCTAAGAATAAATGGACCTGGTCAGGGCACATTGCCAGAATGGATGCAATACGATGGACGAAACGAGTCCTTGAGCGGAGACCCAGGGCTGACACGAGAGGAAGAGAGCGGCCACCACGACGCCGGGTGGATGACCTCAGACGACACGGTGGCCAAGACTGGATGAGTCGGGCACAAGACCGCCAGAAGTGGAGAAAAGGAGAAGAGGCCTACGTTCACAAATAGACTATCATGATGATGATGATTATCACTCGATAAGAGTAGGTATATCTGAATCTATAAAGGTGACGTACTTTGCAACGTAAGACTAAGTTTTAAGTTTAATTACTTTGGGCAATCCCATTTTTTCCTTACCTGGCAAGCATCCTTGCCTCCCTGGGGGAGCTCCAGCACATAGCATTCTGGGGGTGATGGAGTAGAGAGGAGCGTAAGCAGCGGAGCACATCCTGGGGCTCACTTTCGGGATCATCACCATTTGGAGGGTGGAAGGATAGCCACCACCTTCCTGAAATACGTAATTGATATTTTTTAAACGAAAGTTGTGTTTGTTGGAAAAATATTTATTAAAAAGTCTTGATTCTTTTCTACAAAAAAAGACCCAAACACACAAGCATGATGCTATTTTATTCTTAAATTATAGGTTAATGGTTTTAGAGAAATTTTAGCAAAAATTTAAGCTTTAAGCTCTTTGGTTTCTGAAACCAAGAAATCAAATATTAACAAAATTAACTCTGAGGTCGCCTTTTCGCGAGAAAAAATGTTAATGTTTTTTGGTAAAGATATGCTCTGAAATTTGTGTTAAGTAAATGAAATATATTTAAATTGGTCATTAGTTTGCATTTGACGCACAATATTTTTAAACAAAAAAATATTGTTAGTGTCGTCTTAAAACGTCCTTGAGAGTAATGAATTCAAGTAAGGACACACTTTACAATCAGAAACGTAAACAACGCACTTACGTGACCCGAAAGTCGTTTTCACGCCAATTTTGAAAACATGCGCGTGCGGCAAAAAGTCAAGTGGTTACGTTTCAGGCGTAATCAATATCTGCATTTAGATATTTAATTGGATAACGGGACACTCACGTATATACGGTCGGTCAATCCGACTCGAGTTTCGGCCGCGTCCGGCGGCCTTTTTCAATGTTGGGCGTCCGACCTAAGAGCATGTTCCGCCACCGACTCGCAGCTTACCAGTGATGAAGAGTTCGAGTGTATACCTGCGCAACCCTCTCGCACCCCCTCACCTGCACCCCCGCAACAGCCGTTGAACTTGCGTGCGCGACGTGCGGCAGCCCGCAGTGTCAGCCAGTGGCAGCCACCGCGCGTGTGCACTCGCCTTGAAAAAGGCCGCCGGACGCGGCCGAAACTCGAGTCGGATTGACCGACCGTATATACGTGAGTGTCCCGTTATCCAATTAAATATGTGTAACAACCACGTTAATTTTAATACTAAAATCTGCTTTTAGCTTTAAGACCTTGATGTTTATTTATTAATTAAGACATGGTATTAGGAGCACTAGCTCGTGTGTTTGCCCCGCTCAAGTCAAAGGTCAACCAATAAACTGCTACATAAAAACATACTGCTGCCTGACTTACCATAGTATTGCCCCATCCAGTGACCATAGTTAGATCACCATCCTTGATTTCTTCCCTAGTATTGAATAAAGGTACGGGCTGAATAGCGTCGCTGAGCTGTAGAGGTTTGGACAGCCATAGCAAGGCGACGTCACTGTCCATCTTTTCGTAGCTGAAGTTAGGGTTCCACGCCAAGTCTCCGACTTGGATAATTTCTCCTCCAGTTGAGCTTGAAGACGACCCGGCTCTGACTTGCATGTCGGACGCTGCAACGCTGTGATAAAAAATAATTTTAATGTTTTTATACTAGATTGAAACGACAGGATGTTTGTTATAAGTTTGACGTATTGAGGTATCGTGTGTGTGACTGTCTGTGGTATCATAGCTAACGAACGGATTTTGAAGTATGATTTTGTTTTTATTTGTTTCTACTTCTATTTACTTGGGTCACATCAGAATTACAATTCTCAACAGGTCTAGTCTCAATAAACTCAGAAATCATTTTAATTTTAAGCATGTGTTTTTTGTTCAAGACTCATGACACACTTTCTATGGTTCCTGCTTAGCATTAAGTATAATTCCGTTAATATTAGAAATGTGAAAGATTGGGTGTTTATTGCTCAACGTCGGTATTTCTAAACAGGCCAGGTTAAAACTTCAAACAGTTTGATCTAGAATATGTAGTATATAAATCACTCACATTGTGGGGAAATTACTGGAACGAGAATAACACGAGTAAAACTGGACAATGCTGCTAGACTAAATAAATCTTACCCAAGAACGCAGTGTGCAGCAGTTATCACGATATCATTGCTTATAATGGCGCCTCCACAGGAATGTCTTCCGCGGTACAAGACTGATACTTGGTACGGGGCCTCTGTGATGTCAATGTCATCTCCACCGACTACTTTCAAGCCTCCTTCTACATTTCTTGTTGGGGATGAGCCTGGGGATTAATAAAAATAATAGTAATGGGGGATATCTTTCAGAATGCACCTAGATCGGTTGACCAGGGTTTCCACAAAATAAACAACTTCAGTCAATCAACTCCAGAGCCGTTCTTAATGGTAATAGAAAAAACGAGTTCCGAGTCGCTTAAAAAAAGTTAGGCTCTGATTGAGTGAAAGAAATTGGGGTTTTACCCAGCACTGGAGCAACTGAAGTTATTTACAAAAACAAATAGTAAAATGATTTCAATATTAAATGAAAGGGTAAAGAAATAAATCATTAACTGGGTCTCGGTCTTTTATATGGTGTGTTCAATAAAGTGTCTCTATCTATCTATCTATCTGTTTAGAACAGACGTATTGCTTGCCATCAGATACAACTCTTACTTGTACACACTCTTTTAGTAATAAATAAACCAAAATTAACATAAAGTAAACATTGTTTTCAAGGTTTTTCACTGTACTAATTTTATACGCTACTACGTTCATGGGTGAGATAAAATTGATTTTACCCGTGAATATGGTGTATGAAACTGCTAAAAATTTAGGAAACCGAATACGAATGGTAAACCGTAAGACCGTAAGAAACCGAAAGTCATGGACGTCGCAACCGTATTATGCACATAATAGTACTGGATATGACACAAACATGGTCAGACGTGGAGGAAGCAGGTGGGATGACCCTGTGTTACATGGTTATCGATCGGTTCCATTGGCGGACCACCAGTCACGATACATGACATTAGATTGATCGCAGGTATTACGTGAAAAAATCAGTTCAGGATCAAACTATACGAACCAAAGGAGAAGAACTTTGTATCTAGCAATGAGTGGATACAGGTTTAAAATAACGTTGATAAAATATGAAATAAAATACAAAATAATTTAAAAAATTACACTTACCAACAAGCCCCACCAGTACCAGCCCCAACAAGTAACGATACATCTTAACCAAACTAAAACAAAGTACTGGTAACTATTCCTACATCTAACTCAATATTTATACTATTCAGTTCTACTCCGTCGCAAAATAAAACCCTCGCGACAGAATTAAGAAAATTCCAAATCTATTGTATTTCAATTGTTTTGTTTCGAGAAATGACATAACGCCCTCAAGCCCTACGCTGGTTCACAATTCGGACAGATAAGAGATTATAGCAATTAAACTGATATTTAAAACCTTCACATCATTTTGACTGATAGTAAGGATTGTTTTGGAGTGGCTGATAAGGTGCACATGGCGAAAGTAAATATAGGATGCGGCAGAAAAAGTAAACAATCTAAGACTAATTGCTGTATAACCTAAATTGACTTGACCCCAATTCTATGGGTTTCTTTCGTATTTCAAAGATTGATTCAGCGCATCACTACATAGTATAAAACAAAGACGCTTTCTCTGTCCCTATATCCTTATGTATGCTTAGATCTTTAAAACTACGCAACGGATTTTGATGCGAGTTTTTTAAATAGATAGCGTGATTTAAGAGGAAGGTTTATGTGTATAATATGTGCATACAACAGTAGAGAAACACTAATAATTTTAAAGGTTTCCAATAAGATGTGATAAATAAACACATTTTTTGCGCTTACTTTGCAAACGTTGGCTGGATCCTACGAGATGGATCAAAATAATGTACTACAGTATTATATCCCTTAAGAAGGTTTAAGTAACAAAAAAGTAAATGGTAGTATATTTATGTCTATCTCTTAGGGATAACCCACAATAACCATTTTTATTCGTATTTTTAGTATCAGCATTGCACCCGTGCGAAGCCAAGGCGGGTCGCTAGTTATACGTAATCTTTCAAATTTTTGGCAAAGTCAAATTTTCATACCTAGAAGTTTTTAATGTTTGAGACATCAAACGAACTGAAACAAACAGATTCGCCAATATAAAAATCTAGACGGTTTCGTTACAAGGTTGTTTGATTCCTTTCCTTTCCAAAAATATAAAAAGTGATTAGACTGTGCCATATTATTTAACAATCTTCTATATTAATGCCTTGATTACATATTTATAATTAAAAAAAGAAGTGTGGCACTCGGGGACTGCCGCGGTAAAGCTATTGCAAGTTGCATGCATTTTTATCAACATAAACAATAGGGATGTAAAAATTTTTTCGGGATTGCTTTTTTTTTTTGAAGAGTGACATTAGTTTACCATAAAAAATATCACGGGAAATCCGTTAAGTTGGCAACACTGCTAAGAGCATTTAGTCTGTAAAGCTAATACAAATAAGATTCAAAGTCGAATGACCGAGTGGGGAGGACGGCGTTACGGTCTTCCATCCCTCTTTCTTGTGAACATAAGAAAGAGATGCACGATCACTAAAATTCGGTCCCCAGGCCCGGGATAAAAACTATGCAATATTTAAAAAAAAATCATAAACATTCCTAACAGACAAACCTAATCAAACATTTCGAGGTCATGTGGCATCCATCAACCCGCACTGCGCTAGCGCGGTCCTAGACTCTCTCCTCGTGAGAAAAGGTCCCGAATCCCACACTGTCGCTTACCATCAGGTGAGATGGTGGCCAATCACGGACACATGCACGATAAAAAGAAATGTTTGGAATGTAACGGTTGTCATTTCCGGCAACAGTCAATAATAAAAATATACATAGTGGTCGAATTTCCCGCATTTCAACAAATAATTATCATTTCATTTCTTTTACGAGCTAGATCCAGACGTCATAGGTACATAGTAGACATTCCAAAGATTCCAACAAGGCGCTTCAAATACACGTTTCACTGCAAAACTATCGCACATTCTACTTGAGTCTGCGTTTCCCAATAAGTAACACGAGCGAAGCCGGGGCAGACCGCTAGTAGAATAATGAGCGAAATGGAATAACAAGATTTCATATTATTTGTGATTGTGATAAAACTACAATGAGAAGCCATTTCAGGTTTTTGAATTGAGATTAATCTACGTTTAACCTATTGTTTGAAAACTAACAAAGAGAGTCAGTAGTAAAGTTAATTTACGGCTGGTCTAGTAGAACGGCGCCTGCCAATCCGGAGACCCCAAGTTTCAAACCCACACGCACCACTGTCTTTTCGAAGTCATATGCGTAATGCCGCTAAGTTAAAAACTGTGAAGGAAAACATCGTGAAGAAACCGACATGTACCTAGAATCTTTCGAAGTCATGAGTCATCCACCAACCCGCACTGGGCCAGCGTAGTCGATTATGGCCTTAACTCCTTGCGAGAAAAGGCCCCGAGTCCCAGCAGTGGGGACATTTAGTGGGCTTTGCTTAGTCAAGGCGAAAATCTACTACGCTGTCCTAGTATGGGTTGGTGGATGACGTATGACCTCGAAGCAATTTAGGAACCTGTCGGTTCATTAACGATCTTTTTTCCTCCACCGATTTAAGTTAGCGGCATTATACACATGACTTCAAAAAGGAAGTGGTGCGCCTGGGATTTAAACCAGGTGCTCCGGCAGTTACCGTTCTGCCGACTAGCCCAGTCATAAAATATAGGTAAAAGCTAAAAAGGTCATGTAAAGCTGCTGCACACTCTGCAAAATATACCTTTATATATTTGTAGATATATACAACGTGTGGCGGAAAGGTCCAACGATATTCATTATAGTTCACCTATACTAGGTATCGAATCACATATGTGAATATTAAACACGAAAGCACAACATTTTTTTTCCATACAAAGTTAAAAATTCGTTATTTATTATTTTATTTGACAACCCTAATCACCGGCCGCCGCGCGCCGTTCCGTAGTCACAGGCCGCGCCGCCTCGCATTAGGGTTGAAGCTGGTCAATTTTACATCAAACTTTAACTCCTATTATCTCGCGATCTAAAGTGCTGAGGGGAAAGATACCTTCGGAGATAAAGTCCACATCAGTGTTGGAATGACCTATTCAAGTATTGTTGGACTTTTCTGCCACACGTTGTATACAATAGTTGTGCGCGTGGGATTTAAACCAGGAGCTTTTAATCGGCAGTTGCTGTTTTCCCGACTAGACCATTTTAGACCAGCCGTTACCTTTTAAAGTGAAAACTTCTTTTGGCGCGCCACAAACAGATTTTTCGTGGACTGTGAAATTTCAATTGATGAAATTTGAATTGTGAAAATTCCAGCTCGGGAATGATAAGAAATCTTGTGGTAAACTTGGTACCATGGCGACAACCTCAAGTTTCACTCGCGTAGTTTCCAAAGTAAGCTATCAAATTCTGAGTTATGGGTTTTCCCTTCTATCGGCATATTCTATGACTGCCAATTTTTTTACACGTAGCAGCTCTAATTGAACTTCCTGTGTTTATTTAATAGCAGCAGATTTAATCCATGATTCTTTCGACTTGGTATACTCTTCATGCGTAGCCCTGTTTTAATGACAATGACCCTTTTTGAAATCTATTCTTAACTAGCTTTGTCAATATTTGTTAGCAGGACTCTTATGAGATTGTTGCAGTTAGTTTATTTATACAAGCAATCAAGGGAAAGTCCTGTCCGCACTTAAGGTTCGATTTAAGTCGACCAGAAAATTAAAAACGTGAGTTTGCCAAATAGTACCAATAAAAATATATTGGTCGACGTTTCACACACCACCATAATATAATACCAAACTAAGCAAAGCTAGTAAATTGGGAGCCAAGTAGATGACAAATAATACTTATAAAGTTTGAAACAGAAACTTATTATACATAGAAAGACTCTGACAAACAACAGGTTTTTGAATTCATCACACAAATACATGCTCTGTGTGGGAATCGAACCCACGACCATTTGTTTCGTATGCAGACTTACCACTAACCAAAGCCACAAGGCCAGTCAACATAGCTTTACCTCCTGTCAACCACAAGTTTGCAGGTGGGATAGACCCCTTTTACCAAATGTAATTGCTTTATATAATTTTCTAAGCAGTTTCTAAGTGAAGTTGAAATTTAATCCTATGAAGATGATAAATGTCAAAGTTTTGATGTTAATATCGACACCGCCATCGGAAAAGGATTTGAATAATGTTCAGAACGAGCAAAATAGATAAATCTAAATGTTTCAAACGCCATTGTAAAAACCTCTTGCGTTAATGTAACAATGGCTCTCTCTCTCTGTGAGAGAGGGCCCTGAGTCGCAGCAAGGAACAGTGGGAACATTTATTGGGATGTTTACGCTTAGGTAAAAAATACTACCAGTAGTTCATCGTCTTTAATCTTGAGAGAAACATAAGATAACATTAAAACATAAGGAAGACGTCAGCCCTGAGCCGCGCTCCTGCAATACTAACATTGTAATGTAGGCAATGCAGGAGGGCGCTTCCCTCGTTTCACCCCGCACACCTCACACGATTGCCTCGTCTAAACGGCTTCGTCAAACGACTGTTTGGTTTAATAGACTGTGATAACAGCATGGGAATACGAAAAGTTCTTCTAGGAACGTTTCAAAGGAAGAGTAATTAATAATCAACACTTATGTGTAGCTTGTAGTTGGAGTAGACGTGTTCTTGAGTGGAGACCACGAATCGGCAAACGTAGTGTTGGACACCCTGAGACTAGATGGAGTGACGATATACGGAAGGCAGCAGGCAGTGGATGGAGACGTATAGTTGAGGATAGGGCTGAGTGGCGAGCCATGGGAGAGGCCTATGTCCAGCAGTGGACTAAATAGGCTGATGATGATGATGATGATGATGTGTAGCATACTCTTAAATGTAATTTACTTTTGTTATGAAAGGCCCAGTCAAGAACAATAAATAAGATTACACCATCTGAAACTTCAATTAACGTTTGTTTTATCCACATTTTAGTTCAAGTGTATGTCAACAGTCACTTCAAAAACTACGTTTACTTTTAACACAAATTTATTTTTTTCAGTTATCACTACATCAATTACATGCTAAGATGTATGGGTTCCAAATTTTATCAATGGTATTTATAAGTTTGTTTTGATTTTATAGATAAGAAATTTATTAATGGCCTAATTACCTTGACATGAATAATCAGCCCTTATCGATGTAGCAGTTATGAAACTCTTAGTTGGTTTCAGGTGAAGGTTATTGTAAAGTCGCAACAAAATTAGATAAACTAAAGAGTATAGATACCTGCTTTATTTTTTTTAGTGATCGCTAACCGGTTGAAAGTGACCTTAAATCAATTAATTTACTCTGAATTTGACTAAAGGACTTTAGGAATTGACAAAAAAATAAGAGTGTGTATTTAACTGACGCATTTTATGCAAACGAGTATTACTAGGCACAGGCTAATGATGACACATATTTAACAAAATTGGCATTAAAAGAAACTGGCGATAGAAGTGCATACTTATGACTCAGAATTTGATAGCTTACTTTGGAAACTACGCGGGTGAAACCGGAGGGCGTGGCCATGAATATGACAATGGGAAAAACTGACGCATTTCTAGATGGCCAATAGTCCCTTGTCTAGTCTAGATGGTCCCGAGTTTACCCGATTATTTCTTTTCATTCCCAAGCGTGACGTTAGAATTAAATTCACGATCACTAAAATTCGGTCCCCAGGCCCGGGATAAAAGCTATGCAATATTTAAAAAAAAATCATAAACATTCCTAACAGACAAACCTAATCAAACATTTCGAGGTTATGTGGCATCCATCAACCCGCACTGCGCTAGCGCGGTCCTAGACTCTCTCCTCGTGAGAAAAGGTCCCGAATCCCACACTGTCGCTTACCATCAGGTGAGATGGTGGCCAATCGCGGACACATGCGCGATAAAAAGAAATGTTTGGAATGTAACGGTTGTCATTTCCGGCAACAGTCAATAATAAAAATATACATAGTGGTCGAATTTCCCGCATTTCAACAAATAATTATCATTTCATTTCTTTTACGAGCTAGATCCAGACGTCATAGGTACATAGTAGACATTCCAAAGATTCCAACAAGGCGCTTCAAATACACGTTTCACTGCAAAACTATCGCACATTCTACTTGAGTCTGCGTTTCCCAATAAGTAACACGAGCGAAGCCGGGGCAGACCGCTAGTAGAATAATGAGCGAAATGGAATAACAAGATTTCATATTATTTGTGATTGTGATAAAACTACAATGAGAAGCCATTTCAGGTTTTTGAATTGAGATTAATCTACGTTTAACCTATTGTTTGAAAACTAACAAAGAGAGTCAGTAGTAAAGTTAATTTACGGCTGGTCTAGTAGAACGGCGCCTGCCAATCCGGAGACCCCAAGTTCAAACCCCACACGCACCACTGTCTTTTCGAAGTCATATGCGTAATGCCGCTAAGTTAAAAACTGTGAAGGAAAACATCGTGAAGAAACCGACATGTACCTAGAATCTTTCGAAGTCATGAGTCATCCACCAACCCGCACTGGGCCAGCGTAGTCGATTATGGCCTTAACTCCTTGCGAGAAAAGGCCCCGAGTCCCAGCAGTGGGGACATTTAGTGGGCTTTGCTTAGTCAAGGCGAAAATCTACTACGCTGTCCTAGTATGGGTTGGTGGATGACGTATGACCTCGAAGCAATTTAGGAACCTGTCGGTTCATTAACGATCTTTTTTCCTCCACCGATTTAAGTTAGCGGCATTATATGATGACTTCAAAAGCAAGTGGTGCGCCTGGGATTTAAACCAGGTGCTCTGGATCGGCAATCGCCGTTCTCCCGACCAACCCAGTCATAAGTTATAGGTAAAAGCTAAACAGATCATGTAAAGCTGCTACACACTCCAAAAATATACCCTTAGATTTATATGTACGTATAAAGGCTTTACATATACAATAGATAGATAGATAAATAACTCTTTATTATGACACAAAAACAGAAATATTACAGTAGAACACTTATGAACTAGCACCACAAATGGCGGCCTTATTGCTTAGAGCAATCTCTTCCAGGTAACCAGCTTAAAGGAAATTCGCCTACAAACATGGTCAGGCGAAGCGAAATGACACTTTTCCTAATACTTACTAATATAATACAATAGTTGTGCGCGTGGGATTTAAACCATGAGCTCTTAATCGGCAGTTGCTGTTTTCCCGACTAGACCATTTTAGACCAGCCGTTACCTTTTAAAGTGAAAACTTCTTTTGGCGCGCCACAAACAGGTTTTTCGTGGACTGTGAATTGAATTCCAGCTCGGGAATGATAAGAAATCTTGTGGTAAACTTGGCACCATGGCCACGACCTCAAGTTTCACTCGCGTAGTTTCCAAAGTAAGCTATCAAATTCTGAGGGTTTTCACTTCTATCGGCATATTCTATGACTGCCAGTTTTTTTACACGTAGCAGCTCTAATTGAACTTCCTGTGTTTATCTAATAGCAACAGATTTAATCCATGATTCTTTCGACTTGGTACACTCTTCATGCGTAACCCTGTTTTAATGACAATAACCCTTTTTGAAATCTATTCTTAACTAACTTTGTCAATATTTGTTAGCAGGACTCTTATGAGATTGTTGCAGTTAGTTTATTTATACAAGCAATCAAGGAAATTCCTGTCCGCACTTAAGGTTCGATTTAAGTCGACCAGAAAATTAAAAACGTGAGTTTGCCAAATAGTACCAATAAAAATATATTGGTCGACGTTTCACACACCACCAAAATATAATACCAAACTAAGCAAAGCTAGTAAATTGGGAGCCCAGTAGATGACAAATAAATGCAAATGCCGTACTTCTCGTAACTCGAAGAAGCGGCACCGTTTCATAATGGATATTCCAAAGACACGGACAAAGAGGTTTGACTCTACGTTTGTGATAAGAACGTCTAGGCTGTGGAATGAGTTGCCTGAGTGGGTTTTTCCCGATAGTTATAATCTTGGTGTCTTCAAATCGAGAGTGAATCGGTTTATTCTAGGTAAACACGCTCCATCGTAGACCGCATCGTCGCTTAACATCAGGCGAGATGGCGGTCAAGTGTAAACCTATTAAAGTTAAAAAAAAAAAAAAAAAAAAAAAACAAATAATACTTATAAAATTTGAAACAGAAACTTATTATACATAGAAAGACTCTGACAAATAACAGGTTTTGAATTCATCACACAAATACTTGCTCTGTGTGTGGAATCGAACCCACGACCATTTGTTTCGTATGCAGACTTACCACTAACCAAAGCCACAAGGCCACTCAATATAGCTTTACCCCTGTCAACCACAAGTTTGCAGGTGGTATAGACCCTTTACCAAATGTAATTGCTTTATATAATTTTCTAAGCAGTTTCTAAGTGAAGTTGAAATTTAATCCTATGAAGATGATAAATGTCAAAGTTTTGATGTTAATATCAACACTGCCATCGGAAAAGGATTTGAATAATGTTCAGAACGAGCAAAATAGATAAATCTAAATGTTTCAAACGCCATTGTAAAACCTCTTGCGTTAATGTAACAATGGCTCTCTCTCTCTGAGTGAGGGAACAGTGGGAAAATTTATTGGGATGTTTACGCTTAGGTAAAAATACTACCAGTAGTTCATCGTCTTTAATCTTGAGAGAAACATAAGATAACATTAAAACATAAGGAAGACGTCAGCCCTGAGCCGCGCTCCTGCAATACTAACATTGTAATGTAGGCAATGCAGGAGGGCGCTTCCTCGTTTCACCCGCACGCCTCACACGATTGCCTCGTCTAAACTTCGTCAAACGACTGTTTGGTTTAATAGACTGTGATAACAGCATGGGAATACGAAAAGTTCTTCTAGGAACGTTTCAAAGGAAGAGTGATTAATAATCAACACTTATGTGTAGCACGTAGTTGGAGTAGACGTGTTCTTGAGTGGAGACCACGAATCGGCAAACGTAGTGTAGGACACCCTGAGACTAGATGGAGTGACGATATACGGAAGGCAGCAGGCAGTGGATGGAGACGTATAGCTGAGGATAGGGCTGAGTGGCGAGCCATGGGAGAGGCCTATGTCCAGCAGTGGACTAAATAGGCTGATGATGATGATGATGTGTAGCATACTCTTAAATGTAATTTACTTTTGTTATGAAAGGCCCAGTCAAGAACAATAAATAAGATTACACCATCTGAAACTTCAATTAACGTTTGTTTTATCCACATTTTAGTTCAAGTGTATGTCAACAGTCACTTCAAAAACTACGCTTACTTTTAACACAAATTTATTTTTTTCAGTTATCACTACATCAATTACATGCTAAGATGTATGGGTTCCAAATTTTATCAATGGTATATATAAGTTTGTTTTGATTTTATAGATAAGAAATTTATTAATGGCCTAATTACCTTGACATGAATAATCAGCCCTTATCGATGTAGCAGTTATGAAACTCTTAGTTGGTTTCAGGTGAAGGTTATTGTAAAGTCGCAACAAAATTAGATAAACTAAAGAGTATAGATACCTGTTTTTATTTATATTAGTGATCGCTAACCGGTTGAAAGTGACCTTAAATCAATTAATTTACTCTGAATTTGACTAAAGGACTTTAGGAATTGACAAAAAAAAATAAGAGTGTGTATTTAACTGACGCATTTTATGCAAACGAGTATTACTAGGCACAGGCTAATGATGACACATATTTAACAAAATTGGCATTAAAAGAAACTGGCGATAGAAGTGCATACTTATGACTCAGAATTTGATAGCTTACTTTGGAAACTACGCGGGTGAAACCGGAGGGCGTGGCCATGAATATGACAATGGGAAAAACTGACGCATTTCTAGATGGCCAATAGTCCCTTGTCTAGTCTAGATGGTCCCGAGTTTACCGATTATTTCTTTTCATTCCCAAGCGTGACGTTAGAATTAAATTCACGATCACTAAAATTCGGTCCCCAGGCCCGGGATAAAAGCTATGCAATATTTAAAAAAAAATCATAAACATTCCTAACAGACAAACCTAATCAAACATTTCGAGGTTATGTGGCATCCATCAACCCGCACTGCGCTAGCGCGGTCCTAGACTCTCTCCTCGTGAGAAAAGGTCCCGAATCCCACACTGTCGCTTACCATCAGGTGAGATGGTGGCCAATCGCGGACACATGCGCGATAAAAAGAAATGTTTGGAATGTAACGGTTGTCATTTCCGGCAACAGTCAATAATAAAAATATACATAGTGGTCGAATTTCCCGCATTTCAACAAATAATTATCATTTCATTTCTTTTACGAGCTAGATCCAGACGTCATAGGTACATAGTAGACATTCCAAAGATTCCAACAAGGCGCTTCAAATACACGTTTCACTGCAAAACTATCGCACATTCTACTTGAGTCTGCGTTTCCCAATAAGTAACACGAGCGAAGCCGGGGCAGACCGCTAGTAGAATAATGAGCGAAATGGAATAACAAGATTTCATATTATTTGTGATTGTGATAAAACTACAATGAGAAGCCATTTCAGGTTTTTGAATTGAGATTAATCTACGTTTAACCTATTGTTTGAAAACTAACAAAGAGAGTCAGTAGTAAAGTTAATTTACGGCTGGTCTAGTAGAACGGCGCCTGCCAATCCGGAGACCCCAAGTTCAAACCCCACACGCACCACTGTCTTTTCGAAGTCATATGCGTAATGCCGCTAAGTTAAAAACTGTGAAGGAAAACATCGTGAAGAAACCGACATGTACCTAGAATCTTTCGAAGTCATGAGTCATCCACCAACCCGCACTGGGCCAGCGTAGTCGATTATGGCCTTAACTCCTTGCGAGAAAAGGCCCCGAGTCCCAGCAGTGGGGACATTTAGTGGGCTTTGCTTAGTCAAGGCGAAAATCTACTACGCTGTCCTAGTATGGGTTGGTGGATGACGTATGACCTCGAAGCAATTTAGGAACCTGTCGGTTCATTAACGATCTTTTTTCCTCCACCGATTTAAGTTAGCGGCATTATGCACATGACTTCAAAAAGCAAGTGGTGCGCCTGGGATTTAAACCAGGTGCTCTGGATCGGCAATCGCCGTTCTCCCGACCAACCCAGTCATAAGTTATAGGTAAAAGCTAAACAGATCATGTAAAGCTGCTACACACTCTCCAAAATATACCCTTAGATTTATATGTACGTATAAAGGCTTTACATATACAATAGATAGATAGATAAATAACTCTTTATTATGACACAAAAACAGAAATATTACAGTAGAACACTTATGAACTAGCACCACAAATGGCGGCCTTATTGCTTAGAGCAATCTCTTCCAGGTAACCAGCTTAAAGGAAATTCGCCTACAAACATGGTCAGGCGAAGCGAAATGACACTTTTCCTAATACTTACTAATATAATACAATAGTTGTGCGCGTGGGATTTAAACCATGAGCTCTTAATCGGCAGTTGCTGTTTTCCCGACTAGACCATTTTAGACCAGCCGTTACCTTTTAAAGTGAAAACTTCTTTTGGCGCGCCACAAACAGGTTTTTCGTGGACTGTGAATTGAATTCCAGCTCGGGAATGATAAGAAATCTTGTGGTAAACTTGGCACCATGGCCACGACCTCAAGTTTCACTCGCGTAGTTTCCAAAGTAAGCTATCAAATTCTGAGGGTTTTCACTTCTATCGGCATATTCTATGACTGCCAGTTTTTTTACACGTAGCAGCTCTAATTGAACTTCCTGTGTTTATCTAATAGCAACAGATTTAATCCATGATTCTTTCGACTTGGTACACTCTTCATGCGTAACCCTGTTTTAATGACAATAACCCTTTTTGAAATCTATTCTTAACTAACTTTGTCAATATTTGTTAGCAGGACTCTTATGAGATTGTTGCAGTTAGTTTATTTATACAAGCAATCAAGGGAAATTCCTGTCCGCACTTAAGGTTCGATTTAAGTCGACCAGAAAATTAAAAACGTGAGTTTGCCAAATAGTACCAATAAAAATATATTGGTCGACGTTTCACACACCACCAAAATATAATACCAAACTAAGCAAAGCTAGTAAATTGGGAGCCCAGTAGATGACAAATAAATGCAAATGCCGTACTTCTCGTAACTCGAAGAAGCGGCACCGTTTCATGGTGGATATTCCAAAGACACGGACAAAGAGGTTTGACTCTACGTTTGTGATAAGAACGTCTAGGCTGTGGAATGAGTTGCCTGAGTGGGTTTTTCCCGATAGTTATAATCTTGGTGTCTTCAAATCGAGAGTGAATCGGTTTATTCTAGGTAAACACGCTCCATCGTAGACCGCATCGTCGCTTAACATCAGGCGAGATGGCGGTCAAGTGTAAACCTATTAAAGTTAAAAAAAAAAAAAAAAACAAATAATACTTATAAAATTTGAAACAGAAACTTATTATACATAGAAAGACTCTGACAAATAACAGGTTTTTGAATTCATCACACAAATACTTGCTCTGTGTGGGAATCGAACCCACGACCATTTGTTTCGTATGCAGACTTACCACTAACCAAAGCCACAAGGCCACTCAATATAGCTTTACCTCCTGTCAACCACAAGTTTGCAGGTGGTATAGACCCCTTTTACCAAATGTAATTGCTTTATATAATTTTCTAAGCAGTTTCTAAGTGAAGTTGAAATTTAATCCTATGAAGATGATAAATGTCAAAGTTTTGATGTTAATATCAACACTGCCATCGGAAAAGGATTTGAATAATGTTCAGAACGAGCAAAATAGATAAATCTAAATGTTTCAAACGCCATTGTAAAAACCTCTTGCGTTAATGTAACAATGGCTCTCTCTCTCTGTGAGTGAGGGAACAGTGGGAAAATTTATTGGGATGTTTACGCTTAGGTAAAAAATACTACCAGTAGTTCATCGTCTTTAATCTTGAGAGAAACATAAGATAACATTAAAACATAAGGAAGACGTCAGCCCTGAGCCGCGCTCCTGCAATACTAACATTGTAATGTAGGCAATGCAGGAGGGCGCTTCCCTCGTTTCACCCCGCACGCCTCACACGATTGCCTCGTCTAAACTTCGTCAAACGACTGTTTGGTTTAATAGACTGTGATAACAGCATGGGAATACGAAAAGTTCTTCTAGGAACGTTTCAAAGGAAGAGTGATTAATAATCAACACTTATGTGTAGCACGTAGTTGGAGTAGACGTGTTCTTGAGTGGAGACCACGAATCGGCAAACGTAGTGTAGGACACCCTGAGACTAGATGGAGTGACGATATACGGAAGGCAGCAGGCAGTGGATGGAGACGTATAGCTGAGGATAGGGCTGAGTGGCGAGCCATGGGAGAGGCCTATGTCCAGCAGTGGACTAAATAGGCTGATGATGATGATGATGATGATGTGTAGCATACTCTTAAATGTAATTTACTTTTGTTATGAAAGGCCCAGTCAAGAACAATAAATAAGATTACACCATCTGAAACTTCAATTAACGTTTGTTTTATCCACATTTTAGTTCAAGTGTATGTCAACAGTCACTTCAAAAACTACGCTTACTTTTAACACAAATTTATTTTTTTCAGTTATCACTACATCAATTACATGCTAAGATGTATGGGTTCCAAATTTTATCAATGGTATATATAAGTTTGTTTTGATTTTATAGATAAGAAATTTATTAATGGCCTAATTACCTTGACATGAATAATCAGCCCTTATCGATGTAGCAGTTATGAAACTCTTAGTTGGTTTCAGGTGAAGGTTATTGTAAAGTCGCAACAAAATTAGATAAACTAAAGAGTATAGATACCTGTTTTTATTTATATTAGTGATCGCTAACCGGTTGAAAGTGACCTTAAATCAATGAATTTACTCTGAATTTGACTATAGGACTTTAGGAATTGACAAAAAAAATTAAGAGTGTGTAT
The DNA here is from genome assembly GCA_017562165.1 of Ectropis grisescens. Taxonomy (NCBI): domain Eukaryota; kingdom Metazoa; phylum Arthropoda; class Insecta; order Lepidoptera; family Geometridae; genus Ectropis; species Ectropis grisescens. Next base: position 16,980,991 of record CM029794.1, on the reverse strand, counting down.
TTAACTGACGCATTTTATGCAAACGAGTATTACTAGGCACAGACTAATGATGACACATATTTAACAAAATTGGCATTAAAAGAAACTGGCGATAGAAGTGCATACTTATGACTCAGAATTTGATAGCTCACTTTGGAAACTACGCGGGTGAAACCGGAGGGCGTGGCCATGAATATGACAATGGGAAAAACTGACGCATTTCTAGATGGCCAATAGTCCCTTGTCTAGTCTAGATGGTCCCGAGTTTACCCGATTATTTCTTTTCATTCCCAAGCGTGACGTTAGAATTAAATTCAGAGCCGAGGAAAAATCTGTCTGTAGCGCGCCAAAAGCTGTGATTAACGCGTTAAAACAAACAAACTCTTCAGCTTTATAATTAGCATAGAGACAGTATTAGCTGTGGTATTAGTAAGACGTCAGCCTATAAAATGTTTGTCAAAACATATTTGTTGACTACAAATACATTCGAAAAATCGCTTTTAAATTGAATCGGCTTAGCTAATCGAGTCAAACAAATAACAATCTTCAAAGGCAATCCTGAAGGTCGTTAAAACAAAACGACATGGCACAGGTTTGTTTTGGAAATCGGAAACAATACAGCGAGATATAAAAAAAACTCCTAAAACGACAACTAAGTTCTGAGCGGAAAGCGAGACTCGAATGGGAATACCCTGCTTACAGGGGACACACGGACTTGAGGTTTGAGTAGCAAAAAAAATAATGGCAGTCTGATGGTCTTATTGAAGTAAGTAATGATGTTATTTTGTAGTTTAAGCAAAAGAGGTGCCTATCTAAAATGGCTGTAGTAGTAGTAATAAATTACCCGTCGTACTACTGGACCTGTTGGTAGTACCACGGGCAAACATACGTGCCCGTGTTACTATTGATAGTAAGACGGGCAATAAACGTCATATAGGTAGTAAGAGATCCCGCTATGCAACGACCTTCACCGAGCTGTTTATTTGATGAAAAGTATTTTTTCATATTCAATTTAATATGTCAAAAAATATGTTGCAAATGGGTTGTTAAAAAAATAAATAAACATTTCACTTAAATTGATTCAATTTTTGAAAAAAAAAAACTCTAATACATAACTCATTATTTTGGCTTTATTCAATGCTTACTAAATCTCATTATGAAATTCAACCCCTAAATAGGCGTACCCCTAACGAAATAGGGGACGGAAGTTTGTATGTTGTATAGCGGGATCTTAGATCAATAGGAACTGCCGATAATGACGTAAACTTGTAACCACTACATCATCTGTATAGCTAGCTAAAAATATAGGTACTGTTATTGTGCATGTTAGTGATGTAAATTAAAAAAAATATTATCGTTAAAATTTGCAAATTTTGGCCTGGTGGCTTAGTTAGTAGTAGGTCTGCCTGCGAAGCCGTGGGACGTGGGTTCGATTCCCACCCAGTGCAAATGTTTGTGTGATGAATTCAAATATTTGTACTGTGCATGTATTTAAAAATATATAAGTATTATAATATCCTGGCTTCCTTATCACATGCTTTGCTTAGTTTGGAGTCAGATGGTGTTGTGTGTGAAATGTCCCCAATATTTTAACATCTTAGAATTGAAGTTTTCCTGGTCAGTTAACCTTCGCCTGCTTAACATCAGGCATACTCTGACTCGGCTCGGTTAGTGCCGAGCCGAGTTAGAGTGTGCCTTAGACTTATCTTAAAAAATACTTACCCAAAATTTGTTGCTAGCTCTTGGAATAGCAGTCAGTCAAAGAGTTTACATATACTACGTATAGAGTTGGAACAAACGCTTTACACCGAAAGTACGGGTCTGATCGCTCTTTCCTTGTCACTCTTGTGGAAGTGTCATATTTTGTCGCGGCACATAACTCTGTTGCCATAGCACACATACACCTCATCTGCTTACGATTGTTACAAAGGAACCGTGCGGAAATACCTGATCTATTTACTTATTCTCTATCTAAACAGGCAGACAAGTCATACAACCCAAATGTCTGACATTTTAGAATTGGCTAATCTTGATAACCGTGTATCATTCCCCGTTTCAAATGAAACACGAGAAGAACAAAGCCTGGAGACAATACAACAGCAATCAATGAGATTAGCTGCTTTTGTATACTGAACATACTCATAGGCCTCTCATAGACATAGACATATCAGAATCCAAGAACCCAACGAAATATGTCACTAATGTCTCCATAAGATTCCACTCGCGTAATTTTCCATCCGGTTATATTCACATAATAAACAGGAGCCTATTTGTATTTCATTGTATTATGTAATCCATATGTCACGCACTATTACACATAACACACACCCACACAAAGACACGTAGCACTCATGACAACCTGTTGTTTTTGTGATGGTGGTCAAAACTAATCGGAAAAGGTATTCTTACGAAAAATAAGATCTATCCTGAATTGGTCAAAAAATTACCTATCTTTTAAAAATGGCGAAAGTTGTCTAAATCGTATAAATACATTCCTATTAGAGTGCTTTTATTTATCTACCCCTATATGAAGTTTTTGTATTCATATCGGGGAGTTGATCATACTGCTATCACACCATTACAAATTTAGAGAAAGCTTGTCACTTTAAGTTTTTTTAAATCCCACACCAATATTTTTCAGACGATTACGAAGCGATTTTTTATTTGAAGATTAGTTTCTGTGCGGTGGTTCTTAGTTATGTTTGGCATATATCGATTCAAGATGGCCGCCTCCAAAATATGGTGCCGAAATATTTTCTCATTACTTTCCAAAATATTGGTACAAAATGAAAACTTGACTAGTTCAATACTTTACTTAATGATAAATTTCAAATTCAAAATGTCCTTCATCACAAAATGGCGAATCACATTTATTTTTACACTACTTCCTCAATATGGGTACCAAATTGATATGAAAGGGCTTGACTAGTCGGGTGTTTGACAAACTACAAATCCGAGATAGACGGAGGCAAATCAACATTTTTAATTTTGAAGCCCCGTAGCGTTCATGATGAAATACCACGGTAATATACTATTGCTAAGTTTTGTAGAAGTGTGTACTACAGGGTTTCGACAAAATCTTTGAACTCCACTTCAATAGGAAATCCTACCTAAACTATTTAATAATTATCTTTTGTTATAGAGAGCGTCGAATTGTTAACAGGATCCTAATAACGAAATTCCTATGTAATACAGGATTAGGTATCAGACAGTAAACATAGCAATATATTGACACTAACGATTCGCTCCGGCCTCGCCCGTGGTACATAATATATGTTATATATACATAACAAGTTTATAATAATCAGAAACTTAAACATTCAACGATGAACGAATTTTTGAAATTGATCCAGTAGAATCTGAGATAAGCGCTTTTTTCAAAACTTTTATTTTTAACTTTTATAGGTTTACACTTGACCGCCATCTCGCCTGATGTAAAGCGACGATGCGGTCTACGATGTAGCGTGTTTACCTAGAAGAAACCGAAACAAAAAACCTCTTGAGATTTATAATATTAGTATTAGACTAAAGGGCCGTGAACAAAGTTTATGGGTTATATGATACACTAGAACACCTATGTAGGATGATAGAAGGGTATAAAATAATAAGATTCAGCTCTTCATTACATTTTTTATCAACAAGTGACGTCACAACCCTCCGCTCTGGAAATTTCCATGATTTTTGTTGATTTTTTACAATTTGATAATAACAAAGAATACGTTACCTCATACATTTTTCATGACGGACGGATTAATTAGAATGGTTTATTTATGGTCCAATTTTCATCTCTATTACAGATTGTTCGTTCGACCCAATTTCATTTTAACTGAACCAAAATAACCATTAATAGACTTTTTATATCGACACCATTGGGCTGTAAACTTAATTTGGATTATCCCACCGCAAATACGCAATACGAAAACAGGATTCTATTGGTTTCCGTCAATTCATAGCTACTGAAATACCTACCGGTTCAACTATTATCGAGATAAATGGTTTACTGTACGTATAATTAATCAAAACAGTCATGTTGTGATTGTAGCAGGATTTAATAATCTATCTAAGAATCTTTTTACACGACAGACACGTTATTACTCGTATTAACTTGGTATGTACATATATCGATGTATCTATGTAACGAAATCTTTGAGAGAGATTTCTCAATTTTTAAATACGGTTTGATTTGAAACTTTGCACATTTATCAAGGGCCGATGCAATGCAATACTTTTTAGTTTTTTAACTATTAAATATTATTTTTAACAATATCTTTGCATATTTTAATGAATACACGGGTAACTCACGTTTGATATAGTCAGTCCAGTCCGACTCAAGTTTCGATCGTGTCCGGCGATCTTTTTCAAGGAGACTACGCGCGCGTGTTCGCAGCTCGTTTAGCACTCGCAACTTTGAAACTTGAGTCGGACTGGACTGACTATATCAAACGTGAGTTCCCCGTGTAATTTAAAATGTGTAATAACCACGTTAGTTTTCATACTAAAATATCTTTGCACTTAATTTTCGTCTTGACTCATGTTAATGATGCGGTCTACGGTGGATCGGGTTTATGTAAAAAACAGATATTCTCTCTACTTCACGACACTGAAATTAAAACCCTGTAACTATTTTATAGTATAAAGCATCGGAATGAGCAGGACATGTACCTGTTGGTAACCAACACGCCTGCACGTAACAGCAATGTGTCCTACAGTTTTAGAATATGCGTTGTCTAAATCATTATCTAGCACTGCACAGCGCTTTGCACCCAAAGATACAGGATAATCTATTTCTGTGCTTTGGAACTTCTATGGATACATTTCCTTTCAAACCGAAACACAGTTTTACACATAACAGCTTAGCTGTAAAATAACTAGTATAGGTATAGTACTTCTCCAGGCGGACTCTGCAGATAGTCCTGTGATTATTATAGTGTAGAAACATGGCTACAAAAACAATTTCAGTAGCCATAAAGTCACCAGCTAATAATATGATTAGGTGATAACGCACGCGTCTCGTCTCTTGGTCTCAGATTTCTCATTTATCTGAGTTCCCTCTACTGGGTCAAGGACATACTTCATCTGTGGTCATGGCTCTATAGCACGTATCTACATAATCTGCTTTGTAGACTATGGAAGAGACAGAAGGCCAACTACGTTTTTATCTGTTATTTTGTTTCAATTTGGTACTAAAATGATGTGATTATTTAAAAAAAAAAAAACTCGACTCGAAGACACCAAGATAACAACAAAATAACCATCGGGAAAAATCCACTCCGACAAAACGTTCCACAGCCTAGACATTATCACAAAACTGAAGACAAACTGATTTTGAATTTGTTCCTTATTTAAAGGTTGTGATGAACAGCGGTTTAAAATGGCAGCCACCACAAAATGACGGTTCACATGTTTTTAACAACTCTCTCAATACCAAATATAAGGTTTTAATTAGTAAAATACCTACTATAGTAGTACGTAAAACACAAGAAATCTCAAATCTCAGATAGACGCCGTCACAAGATGGGGAATTGCGTAGTTTCTGAATTCCCTCAACACGGGTGTTAAACAAATGTCAATATAGGGTTGACTAGTAGAATGCGGTAGGATCAATGTCAAATCCTAGATGCCATCAAGAATTGGGTGGTTTTTGAATTATTTTTTTGTAGTACTTATAGAGTGACAAAACGTGCCGTACATGTACCTGATGGTAAACAACATACCTCCCACATAACAGCACAGTAATCAGCATGAAGAGTCGAAATTATTATCTAGTACTGCACTGCGCCCTTGAGTAAGAGCAAGCTCACTGCTTGAGAGCTAAGCTCAACAAGATCAATTTAAATCGCCTGTCTCCTTCCTAAATTTGAATTAATAAAACTTCGATTGAATAGTCTTTCGAGTTTTCTACTCTGCGACTGACATGTACGTAGGATAAGGATCTCTATTCAAAGGAATTTTAATTCACATTTCTGTGTGAGCTCGGCGATCGCCCTTAAATGTTCGGAGAATATTTTCGGAATGTCTTCAGCGGCTTCTGTAAGGGAATAAATTGAAAAAAGTACTTTTGAAAGACTGTTCAAGATATTCAATTCAATTTTCATTTGCAATTCCACCGCAAAAGAATACACGGTATGGATTATAATAGGGATGTTAACCATAATCACAAATTAATGTTTGTTGTTACTTTTATGATAGGTTGTACCTAATCATAGAATATCAAAAATCACATTTTTATAATTTGATATTAGGTACTTGGTAAATTTATAATAAATGATTTTAAATGCTCTATTTTTTATCTGTTGTCACTGACTGCAAACACCAATATGATGTATTACGTCACTAACCGCAAAACAAACTGTCGAAGACTGACTAAACTGTTTACTTCTCTGCATTTTTATAAAAGTTTGTAATCTTAGCGACGACGATTTTGTATGTTTGTATTCAAGTAAAAATAAGAAAACACATAAACAGTCATGAATCTCATCCAATGTTTTGCGGTTAGTGACGTCATGTCAGTCGTTGGTGTTTCAGAAAAATCCAAAATTAGTCGATTATTGTACATTTACTCACCAAAAAACTTATTTAAAATATCTTTTTTTCAGGGAAAATTGCGTCAATTCAAAATAAAGCAATTCCATAAAAAAATATCCCTGTATTGCTAGCTTCATAAATGCCAACGTTTTGTAAATTAATAGATGTTTATTACTCTATCGAGCAAAAAACTGCTACGGAAATCTGATTGAAATTTGCTCAATAGATAGATAGATAGGTGATCGTATGTATTGAACAACACATAGGTTTTTTTTTATTCACATTAAAATTACGATTCAGATATTTTATTGTTCATTATTAAGACTAATAATAATTTGGGTCATATTTGTGATGCTATATAAGATTAAACATGGTGTTTGTTATGTATCAGATAATTGAAACTACTACTTAAAATACAAAGTGTTACTACAAAATTTTTGTCTACCCTAAGATTTCCTGTAAGAAATCGCTTTCGATGACAAGGCCGCACATTGTTTCACTAGTCTTACAGTTTTCCTAATAGAGTAAGATCCCAGAGCCGCCAGACCTCAAGTATTTTCTGATAAAAAAAATGTGTACCATTAAGTAGAGTTACTGCATACTAAGAACACATGCTTACCCGCTAATTTGATTAGACGGGCAATTTTGAGATATGGGGTAAATATATGACGTCAGAAAATACGTGACGTCTGGCGGCTATGGGATCTTGGACTATAAATTGTGTGTCATGGGGCGATTTCAAGATGCAAAACTGTCAAAGATAGTTACCCAATTTCACCATAAGTGGCGCCAATGTTTTATTTTGTTACATAATTTTCATAAAAACAATCAGTGGTGCCACACTTGGTAACATTTATAACTATGTTTGACAAATCAATTTGCTTCTGGAATATGCCTCATTTTTTTTTGTAGTATAGAGTGACAAAACGAGCAGGACATGTGCCTGTAAGCAACATGCCTGATCATGACAGTGACACGCAGCTATTGGAACATGAAGAGTCCAAATCACTACCTAGCACTGCGCTTGTCACCCGGAGATATATTTTATCTCATAGCTCAGTACACAGAAGAACACAGTAATGTTCAGACACTATTGTTCGTACAGTTTACAGATAATTTAAATGATGTGTACAAGCAATAGCAATACCATGTCGAACTTTCAATAATTCATTCATATCAATAGTTACGAGTATGATATCCTCAAAAATATTTGCAAGATTGAAACAAAACGTCGGAAACCTAAACAAATAAAGCTAAAAGAAAACTAATTTTGATACAAAAGCACTGTAAGTTCTTTTGTGAAACAGAACGGCAGCGTTACAAGCTATTGTTGTAGTTACAAAGCTATTGTTTGCGCCACGAGATTGAACAATGGGTAGTGGAACTGACCTGACATTGGTAACTAACTATATTAACTAACACAGATATGGTGGAAAATGGTTTTCGTGTATTTTATATCCAATAATTTGCTCCATAAAATCATTTTCCATTCAAATTTAAATATAGACACTTGATTTAATTTCACAATTTTGTGAAAGCAATACACACTGTTCTAATGAAATAGCGAGGTGTCGAAGAAGACGATAATATCATCGAGGTGAATTTTCAAAATTTAATTAACTGCTAAAATTTTTCCGATTTCGATAAATTTTATATAAGGTTTAGTACCTCTACAGAATGATAAACTAAACAAAATTAAAAGAATCATCAAAACCTATTTAGAATTAGCGGAGCTATCGTGTGATAAACTTACAAAAAAAATTAACATATAACGGAATTGAGAATTGAGAACCTGATCTCTTTGGTCTGGATTATGCTCAAGAATGGCTGAACATACTTGGGTAATTTTGATATTGAAATATTAGTAGAAGTCCAAAGATACTCGTAGTATACGGTAATAAACAAATGATAGACATTGGAAAATACTTACAAGTATTATGCCTTCCAGCACCAAGTTGACCTGCCAGACATCGATTAATTCTGTCATGATTACCATTTCACTATCAGACTATTCAAAACAGCAACATCGTTTCATGATTAACGTTCCAAATGCGCGAAACAAGAGGTTTAACACTACTTTTGTGATAAGAACGTCTAGGCTGTGGAATGTATTGCCTGAGTGTTTTTCCCAATAGTGACAATCTTGGTGTCTCCAAATCGAGAGTGATTTGTTTTTTTCTAGGTAATCACATTCCATCGTAGACCGCATCATCAGTTAACATCTAGATGGTAGTCATGTAATAATACCATGTACCTAAGTTCTCAGGTATATGCTCGTAACGTGTAACGTGTTTCATCAAAACTAAAATGTAGTTTTTATTAATTATACCTCTAAATATGCGATACTGTATAATATTGCTCAAGTAACTTCTTCCGAAATGCTTATACAAGCGTCCATTTTATGCGCAAAATCCCGGAAGCCCATGAAACAAAACATAATCAATTACGCAAAATAATATTGTTTTTCTACCAGAAAATTACGGTTACTTTATGCGCCAACAAACAGCCTCAAGCCGTTTGCGCCATCCTTTTTTATCAGTCGAAGCAAACAAAATTCGCCCATAAAAGGGGAGCACACATGATAAAATTCCCACAATATATCATATTTGAAACTTCCCAGGAAACTTCACAGATATGGCTATCGGGAAACTTCGGTAAAGGTGTATCTTGGCATATTTTGAGCGATAAAGAAACGAAATTTTGTTTGTTCTTCATTACCTTTCGGGCTGATGCGTAATTTTTCTTTTGTTTTTGAAGTTATCTTGATAAATGCGGAGTTGGAAAATGTGTGTTGAGCTGAAATAGGAGTGACCATGATTTGTGAAAAATCCTGGAATCGGTAATAAACTAGCTAGTTCGAAAGTAATTTATTGTCATAAGTATTTCTGTTTGTGTATCCCAATAAAGAGTTTTCTAGCTATCAACTATCTTATTTTTTATCGACAATAGGCTTCCATTTGACCGCCATCTCGCCCGATGGTAAGCGACAATACAGAAAGCGCGCTTACATAGAAGAAGACGTGGTGACTTAGTAAGTAAAAATCCGATATCACAATCTACAAGGTTTGAATCCCGCCTGCAATTCTCAGTATTTTTTCAAGAGTTAATGTTAATTCTTGTCAATACTTCTCGTTTTAACGATGAGTCAAAACATTGTAAGGAAAACTGGTAGGTATATCTTAAGATACAACTTTCAAGGACATGTCTCACCTAATTTGGCCAGCGTGGTGAATTTAGTCTTATTTTTCTCTTTGTGAGAGAAAACGCCGACTCCCAGCAGTGGGAACAAAAAGTAGCCTGCTTATGTCAAAAGGTCCTATTGGAATTCTTAGTGGAATATTGGTAAGTAATGTGAAAACATCACTCTGTTCTAGTTTGAAGGGCAATGCAACCAGTGAAGTTACAGGCAAAGAGATCAGATGTTTGTATCTCTGAGTGACGAGCAAAGTGCAGTGCTTAGATATTATTAAATTTGGACTTTTCATTTTCGTATAGCCTCATTTCACTCTGCTATTATGGGCAGGCATGTTGCTTACCATCAGGCACATGTCTTGCTGCTCGTCTGGTCATAATATAAAACATCAACCTTATAACGACATCATTTTTACAGCCACAAATATTTTAATTACAAAAGATAGAATGATTGAGATTCAATCACACACACCTCACTCAGATTGGTTTTAATATTATCTACACAAATTAAGATTAATCACAGGAAAATATGCAAGCAAGGTAATTATGTATGAAATGTATTTATGTACAGTATAAGAATGTACGCACAAATATAGATGAATCATCTCATATCTCTGGGGGACGAACACAGTGCAGTGCTAGACTCTTCATGGTTTATCTTTAGTACCATAAATAGTCCGTGGTTTAGAGTAAAACTTCGTTTTGTAATAACGTTTAGACTTAGACTTGGTTTAAACCTGGCTTAATCCCCGTACTATAATTAGTCCGCGTTTTGGAATTCTTATTCCAATTCTATTCCGGTTTGGAATAAGAAGACCCTGACAAACCAGGGTTATGGGTCAGGCACCGGGTCACGCATCCTTACCATCCATGAAGATCAGGGACTAACATACAAGTCGGTAATCGCAATTAAAACCAAGGCAAACATGAAGCTGCACGAGAGCGTACCCCATGCGGTTGTTGCAATCTCCACGCCATCGGTCGGTTCGTGCGGCGAGCGTGGGCTGCATCACCGAAGACCATCCGAGATTTCAACCTACAGATGGCCATCAGGGATAGAAATGCGGCCGTTGTGGAGGCTTTGGGCCGGGAGGAGGCAGCTTAGGCAAATGGCAAAAGGCAATATGGCAAACACTCGATGTCGAGTCGATTACTAGCTGAATCCCAACCGGTAGTGATCGGCTCTACAGACGAGCACTAGAATTAGATTTTAAATGTACCCAACTCCCTCCTATTTTCCTCTTCTTCTCCTTATCTAAGAAATGTGTAAAAAATAAATATATAATTGTAATGACAAAGATCACGGACCCCGGAGTCTGTGGAGTGGCTAATTTAAGTTTAAAAAAAAAAGAATAATTTAGGTAATTTTCCTTCCGAGCATTTACTTCTTTCCGTAGAACTACGATAAAAGAGCCAATGAAAAAAAAACTTAGTAAAACATCTTTTTACAAAAAGATTAGGTTCATGTATTTTTTGCTAATGTTTGGACTTAATTTGTTTGATCACGTCCAAACGGCAGCACGCATTGAGATGGAATTTGGAACACAGCTAGTTTATGGAGTGAAATAACAAATAGGTTTACTTATACTTTTTTGAGGGGGTACACAATGATACTGTTATAGGTAGACATGGTGCTTCCCATCACGTCCCGTCACTCTATGCTATAACAAAATACGAGATGGAAACGGCAGGGCGGTACTAGCTTTATGTATGCTAAAGTATGTATTTTAAATATTTATTGCCAAGGCACTTTACTACGTATACATTGATAAGGTTGATTTTTTTTTTGCGAAATTGGGTACTTGCAATAAGGTAAATATTAACATTGAGAATTCCATAATGAACCTTACGGCGTGCAAATATTTGGCTGTCTATGACAATTTGACAAATAGCTTTTTAATTTTTATTTTTTATTTTTTTTTAATAAAGAGTGACGAGACGATCAGGACATGTGCCTGATGGTAAGCAACATGCCTGACACATAACAGCACAGTGACACGCAGCTATTGGAACATGAAGAGTCCAAATTATTACCTAGCACTGCACTGCGCTCGTCACCCAGAGATCTAAGATCTTATATCTCTAAGCCCTGTAATTTCTCTGGGAACATTGAATTCATGACTTTAAACTGCCTATTCAAGGACTACAAGTAATTTAGTATTTAATTTCATTGTTATTACTAAATCTACTAATAAAAATCCAAATATCTAACTTCTAGGTAAAATAGCTTCCAAGGCAGATGGTTCCCCAGATGGTTTTGCAAGTCCAAGTCCTATACTACTCCTACAAAATGTTTCTAAAAACACGCGTCTGTCGTGTAATGGGCTTAATTATCTTGATCATCTTTGGACCTTACAATAGATCTACTTTGTTGATATCATTACAACATCAAACAAAACTTTAACAACAAATCTAAGTTTATAATTTAGTATTTCTCATTAATACGATGTGTACAAACAAACACGAAGTCTAGAGCCTTTTAAGGGTATAAATAGGAGTTGAATGAAAACGGATTCTTTAATCAAAACTTTGATTAAGTCATGAAAAGATTCCTTAGAGGCTATTTCGGTAGACACGCCCTCCTAATTTGGTTTATGTTGAGAGAGATCCAACATTTTTGGTAGAGGGGACTTTTTCGAACATTTTATCCTCAGTTTGGTAAGTGTTGAGGTCGTTACGCATAAATGTGAAAGTTATAAAGATATCCCTATTTTTAAACTACTTTTAGGAAGATTTTGCCCAAGATTGACAGAGGGTGAAAAACATTTTACGACTGTCTTTAAACAGCATGATGATTCTCATGTGCCTATAGGTTGTCTGCAAGAAATTCCTTTAAGCGATAAAATTGTGTGTATTTTGTGCCGATAACGTGTTTTGTTTTTTTTTTTTACTTTTATTTACCACTAGATGTCCAACCCGGCTTCGCCCGTGGGACATGTATAGCACTCATCGGGATTTCGTTCATATCCAACGGTGAAAGAATTACTGAAATCGGTTCAGTCATTCCTGAGAATATCGCTTTAAAACAAAAAACCTCTTCAGCTACCTGCTACGCCACCTGACGGAAATTAATAGTCCCAACTCAGATTTAGAAACAAATTTGATTAGCAAAGGTTCAATGACGCAATCTTAGACACATGCTGTCATGTCAAAGCACGGTATGTACAAAAACTCTCAAAAAGGAATACTTTTCCCGTTTTTGTTACATTCTTGATTCATTTCTATTCATTTCTATTGACAATAGCGTTATGTTCTATAGCCTATAGCCATTGTCGATCAATGGACTATCCAATAGAAAAGCAATCTTTCAATTCGAACCAGTACTTCCCGAGATCCTAGCGTTCAAACAAACAAACTCTGCAGCTTTATAATATTAGTACAGATAGTATAGATGTATGTGGTGACAATAAAGTGTCTTTGTTTTGTACTGTGTGTTTTTAAACTAAACAGAGCCTTTATTCATTAAAAACTCAATCATGATCCGACCAGTGCAAATGTGGAACATTCTGCCAGCAACAGTGTTTCTTCACTCCGATAAACTGGAAATCTTTAAACGAAAGGTGAATAGGTAACTTTTGGAAAAGTGTATTGGACCTTAGATCCTGTCCATACCCTGAATTACTTGGTAAGACAAGATCAATCGTAAGCCCATTCAAAATAACAAATAAATAAATAAACTATTTCTTCTTGCCAGAAGGTTACTTTTGTAACCTTTTATAGGTGATTTTAGCACAGCGTTGGTTACTTAAAGATTACTCTTATTAATGAAAAGGTTACTTTTAGGTGTACGACAACTGCATATCAATTTTTAATGCGTCCATTTATATACGATCAATATAAATAAATCACAAAATGCTCAAATACTCATAGATGTTTCTATAAGTCAATACAATTAATATTCGATTCTTTCAACGTTTAGTTACTTTCCAGTAAAAAAAATATGAAAGGTTACTTATTATGCAAAATGGTTGAATTTTTTATATTTCAGGTAATTTTCTGCCAAGACCTGACTGCAGCATTGTATTTCACATAATATCACAATCTCGTAGCTTACTGATCATTCTGTATGATCAGGGCGTCCTACCAGTCACGGTGCTGAAACGTGGACACTAACAAGCTGTCCGAAAATATAAAGTCACTCAGCGAGCTATGGAAAAAATAATGCTGAGAGTTTCACTGACGTACTGTATTCGTAATGAGGTCATCCGTCAGAGAACCAGTCACTGACATAGCTTAGTGCATTAGCCAGCTGAGACGGCAGTGGGCTGGTGATAGGTATATGACGTAGAACCAATAACCGTTGAGGTAGAGGAGTTCAGAATCGGCAAACGTAGTGTAAGACGCCCTGAGACTAGATGGAGTGACAATTTACGAACGGCAGCTGGTGGCGGTTGGAAACGTAAAGCCACGGATTGGGCTGAATTGCGTTTTATTGGAGAAGCCTATGTCCAGCTATAGACGAATGTGGGCTGATTATGATGATGATGACATACCTTACTACTAACACGAAGCAGATCTATAGATTATCTACGGCATTGGTTCCATACAGTTTCAATACCCCTTCTAATCCACTATTCCGCAATGCCTTACAAAAATCATGCGACAAGGAGAAAAGATAGGGGGATGCAACCCCCCCGCCCCCTCTTCACCTGCACTCGGTTGGACAGCTTACAAATGACAGTATAGTGCTCAATCTTATTATTTTATACCCTTCTATCTTTCTACATAGGTCTCCCACCTGGTGGTTCAATTCACCCATCAATTTTGTATTCTAATGGGTATATTTTCTATTAAAAAACATATAAATATGTTTAGGGTTTATTTTGTCTAAAGTGGGCTGCTTATATAATATTTTATATGTAGTTTCTATGTTGGTTTACATTTAGGCAAAAGATTGTACAATAGGTACCTATTTGGTAACATACACAATACGCTTTCATTAAATAACGTAGTGTGTGTTGAGAATCTCAATTATATATTCTAATTTTTAGGGTTCCGTAGCCAAATGGCAAAATATGGGACCCTTATAGATTCGTCATGTCTGAAAACGCTGAAAACATTGATTAAAGTAACAACGAACTACAAGAACTTTTATGTTATGTTACTTGCTGCTACAATGAAGCTTTCATGGGTGAGTCCGACTCGCACTTGACCACTTTTATTTTAATACAATGAATATCGTTATAAATTAACAGCAAACCTCTTAAGCCCTGTACCACACGAAGAAAGCAATAAGTCAATGTCAGTGGCAACCTGTGTCGATATTTTGGACAATCCCAGCTTCTTGCGTCAATTCTGTACTTTTGTATTGAAATCTGCTCTGATCTTTGTTATTTACTTAATGAATGTTTGGAGCTTTCTTATTATTTCATTATTAGTATATATTATTGCAGCAAAATGTTGCTTAACCTTTGTTATTTTTTTTTTACAAAGTTTGACGAGGCGTGCTGGACATGTGATGGTAAGCAACATACCTGCCACATAACAGCACAGTTTCATTACCAATCAGCTAGCAACCAGCAATAATTACCTAGCACTGCACTGCGCTCGTCACCCAGAGATCTAAGAAGTTATATCTCTAAGCCCTGTAGGTTCTCTGGAAACATTGCCCTTCAAACCGGAACACAGTTATGGGGGTTTCTTGCAAGGATAGAGTCAATGTTATGAATGAAATCCAATTGTATTTTACCGACATTTTACCAAATTGGAAGAGTCTCTCGCGCAAACTATTCAGTTTAGAAAAAAAATGTTAGAAACCTCAATATCATTTTTGAAGACCTATCCATAGATGGTTTTGATGGAATATAGAGTTTCAGTTCCAAGCATTAAGTATATAAGGGGCACCCCCAAATTTTTTTGTGTTTTTCTATTTTTTTTATAAAATCATTTATGTATATAGTTTATATATTTATAGTAAATCCTATATTCTTATAGTTTCGGAGAAAAGTGGCTGTGACATACGGACAGACAGACATGACGAATCTGTAAGGGTGCCGTATTTTGCCATTTGGCTACGGAACCCTAAAAACGTTTCAGATGTCTTTAGAGGATTCGATATAAATGTTTCGGGTCACTTTAGAAGCGTGTAAGTTTGACCGGGCAACGTTATGGGTTGGTTTCCAGGCCTAGACATTTTACATTGACATTTTACCTTGAAAATATACTGAAGTTGCTTTGACAACTTGAACGTAACGCTCAAAAACTGTTTGAAAGGTTACAAATCGCTGACTGAACAAAAATAACAAAATGCAATAGAAAATACCTTTACTTCTTGTTTACTCACTTCCCACGCTCCGTAACGTTTCAAGTGTAACCGTAAGATAACATTATAAACGAAGATTTAGAACCAACAAAACAAACATACGCTCCCCATAAAACTTTCCCATGACAAACAGAACTTTATTCATTACAGCAACTGCATACAATAGGGTTGTTCCACTGAACATATTTGTTTTGGCTGCTTTATCGAGACGCTATTTCCTGTTACCTTATTCTGTAATAGCAATATTATGTTCTCTAGCATATTTTACAAAACAATACACAGTTAAGAAGTAAACCAACAAGGTCTACGTTGTAGGAATTTTAGTTATGTGTTATATGTAATGAAATAAAAAGTTAATAAACCAAATTAATATGTAATTTAACTAGCAAAAAATACCAAAATAGGCGAAATAAAACATGTTAAGTTTATCCTAAGAGTGTCAGCTTTATGGTCAAAAATAACTGGCAATTTTTTTTAATTACATTTTGCTGCATTGTAAGGAATTTGTAACAGTGTTGTTTTAGATAAGTTTTAGTTCAGTTTGCTCAAGCACCACTTTCTTAAATTCTATGCATTCATATAACACAATATTTTGATATTTTAGCTATCAAAACACGCCAAGATACAAAACTGGGTATATAACTAAGGGTCTATCAAAATTTGCTAACGTCTATAATATTTTCATATCCAACTGTACTTTATTAATTACAAATCATCATCATCATCATCAGCCTGTACTTGTCCACTGCTGGACATAGGCCTCTCCCAAGATACGCCACTCAGCCCGATCCTCGGTCTTCCGTCTCCAACCGCCACCAGCTGCCTTTCGAATATCGTCACTCCATCTAGTCTCAGGGCGTCCTACACTACGTTTACCGATTCGCGGTCTCCACTCCAGAACCCGTTTACCCCAACGGTTATCAGGTCTGCGACAGATGTGTCCGGCCCACTGCCACTTCAGCTTACTAATACGGTGAGCTATGTCGGTCACTTTAGTACTCTGACGAATTACTTCATTGCGAATGCAATCCCTCAGAGAAACTCCAAGCATAGCTCTTTCCATAGCTCGCTGGGCGACTTTGAGCTTACGGACCATTTTGACTGTAAGTGTCCACGTTTCAGCACCGTAGGTCATAACGGGTAGGACGCACTGATTGTACATTTTAGTCTTGAGACTTTGTGGGATGGGTGATGAGAAGACTCGACGAAGTTTTCCAAATGCTGCCCAGCCCAACTGTATTCTTCTCATAGCCTCACTCTCAAAATTACCTCTACCTAGTTCGAGCGTCTGCCCTAGATAAACGTATTTCTGAACAATTTCAAGAGTGGTTCCACTAACGGCAATCGGTCCCGGAGCAACGAACTCGTTGCACATGACTTTGGTTTTATCCAAATTAATCCGGAGGCCGATGCGTTGAGAAGCTTTAGCTAAGCTGTCCAGCATCCACTGCAAGTCCTCCAGCGATTCTGCCATAATTACGATGTCGTCCGCAAACCGTAAGTGAGAGATGCACTCGCCATTGATATTTAGGCCACGTCCAACCCAATCCAGCGTCTTAAACATATCCTCTAATGCGTTTGAGAACAATTTCGGAAATTACATCCCTTGTCTCACGCCTCGATGTAGGGAATATGTTTCGTCCGCCGGTCTTGGATTTGGACCGCCATTGTAACGGCGTCATATAAACATCTCATCACTTCGATGTATCGCCAATCGACTTGGCATCGCTGTAAGGACTCCAGAACAGCCCAGGTTTCGATTGAGTCAAAGGCCTTCTCATAGTCCACAAACGCTAAGCAGAGGGGGCGATTATACTCCTTTGTCTTCTGTACAATCTGCCGTACCGTGTGGATGTGGTCTATGGTGCTATACCCACTTCGAAACCCGGCCTGTTCAGGAGGTTGAAATTCGTCGAGTCTTCGGGCGAGCTGATTTGTGATGACTCTTGAGAACAACTTATAGACGTGGCTCAGAAGCGATATCGGTCTGTAGTTCTTCAAAAGGGTCTTATCTCCCTTTAAAGAACAGAATAACCACACTTCTGTGCCATGCCTGTGGAGTTCTCCCGGTGAAGAGGACGGTATTAAACAGTTCTTGGAGCTCTTTAATAAGTGGAGTTCCACCGGACTTTAAGAGCTCTGTAGTAATTCCGTCCTCACCCGCGGCTTTTCCGTTCCTAAGTTGCCCAAGAGCCATCACAATTTCGTCCAGACTTATTTCAGGCAGGTCTTCGGTGTAGTGACGTGTCAGAGTGGCTCTTTGTCCTCGTTTTGTTGGAGATGAGGAGCATGCGATGCGTACAGCTGGCTGTAAAATTACAAATAACATGATGTAATACAAATAATGTGTTTTACGTCGAGGAAATGCATCTTTGCCTTTATATTTCATTGTTACACCAGGCCAAATACTCTGATCTACTGCCAGAGATCTAATTTATCATATATAATTTTTCATTCTAAGGTTGCCTGGAATAGATCGCTATCAGTGATAAGGCCGCCAACTTTGGGTGCTAGAGTTTTAAGGTTAATTGTAAGTTTTACTTGTATGTCCTATTATTTTGGTTTGTCTTATTTGTTTTTGTGTATATATTTTTTCTTTCGTCACCACACCGCCTGATGGCTACAACATGCTCTGGTCTAGCTGTATAGTGCCGTCACTAATAACATAGTGCAGTTCTACGTTTTGACTTTGGATATTACTGAATGAAGGTCCCGTTATCGGAGTTTTATTGATATGTGATAGGAATAACTAAGTTTGATTGAAGAGTTTTGTTTTGGTCTCTCTCTCTCTATCAGGGATAAATAAGGGGTTATTTATCCCTAAGGTTGAGTTATGTGACTTACTAGTTGCCATTGTCCCTGTTTTTCTTTCTGCCCTTTGATCGTTTATTTGAGATCTTCTGATTAACTACCAATGAAGCTCTATGACGTTTACAGGCTCATGAAGGTATTTAAAAACGAAGACGACATTTTTCTTACAATTATAATGACAGTCGTATTTAGATTTCTAAGATGTAATGACATTTTGCAGCCCTGACCACCGGTAGCTTGGGCCCTGCCCTGCTGGCGGCAGAATAGGTTTAAGTTTTATAATATTTTTATGTTGTTGTTTTTTTATACATATATTAATATTGTAAAACTTAAATCTGAGAATTCAAATAAATTAGTTGATTTTAGATTTCTGATACTACCCTAGACCAGGCGCTGTTTGGAGATCAGTGTACGAAATATGAGGACCGCACTTTGTGTACCATTTTGAACTCAGAAAAGCATGCAAATTATGAGTTTGGTGATTGAAATCTGTTTGGTAGTTTTAAGATCTAACCATATTTAGGGACAGACAGACAGCGGAAAGTGACACTTTTGTACAGATTTTGATGTGGTTTATTTGTGTTATGGTAATTTATGAGGACGGTGTACCTATATGTCTTAAGTATAATAGGTATCTACACATTGATAATTTATAGATTTTAATGTGATGTCATAAATATCCACATTTTTGCGCTTACATTGCAAACGCTGGCCGAGTCTAAACATCGATTTGCGTAAAGGTATCCTAAATTCATCACATTAATATGTAGAGTTTTTTCCTAATAAATTTAACACCTTTAACGTTAATCTCAACCCTAATTTAATTCAACTTCTTACTGCTCCGAAGTTTTGGGTCTTGTTTGCAGTAGAAAGGGACGACATTTATTACGTAATTTGTACAAAGGAAAGAGATGATAGATAGTAACTTGGGAGGTAAATGAGCAAGATAAGAGATTCATTTACATGTTGTACTACTTTATGAATTCCTTCGTTTGAGTTTACGAATCATGTTATGTGCATCTCAAGAAGCACAGCCAAAATAAAATACCTATATTGTCCTAACTTTACCTAATTCGTAATTAAATAAAACATAACTTAAATGTTTCATTAGTATTAGTGGTTTTTCATTAGGACTCTTGCAGAGTCCGTCTGGGGAAGTACCACACTTATGCCAGTTATTCTACCGCCAAGCAGTAATGTGCAAACATGGCTATGCTCCGGTTTGAAGGGAAACGTTTCCAGTGAAATTACAGAGCATAGAAACAAAACATCTGATATCTCTGGTTAACGAGCGCAGTGGAGTGCTAGGTAGTGATTTGGACTCTTCATGTTCCAATAGCCGCGTGTCACTGTCCTGTTATGTGGCAGGCATGTTGCTTACCATCAGCCGCATGTCGAGCTCGTCTCGTCACTCTCAATCACCAAAAAACCTACAAAGACAAAAAATTTCATCTGTGATGTTTTCTTTGCTAGATACGACCCTATTGACTTAGCATATGCGCTTTACGTTAATGTGACTATGGCTATATAAAAGCTATATAAAATAACGGAAATAACAGCTATTTATATATCTCCTATTATTTTCGTATTGTAATCTGTGTTCAAGTGCCAACTGTCACTACCAGCGGTTGCCGATACGTGATAAGGGTCGGCTGAGAGCATAGACAATACGCGAAATAGCCGGTTTTGTACTGCGGTGACGCCAGGTCCGGAGGCTAAATAGACTAAATAGGTTAGTTGACAATAGAGGAGTTTCTGGTATAACTCGAACAGTTTTGTAAAAGAAATTCTGTGATAAGCCAGAGTTAAAGTTGACTCTGGTTTATCATAGTATTGTTGTCACCTGTATCGTTTGTAGAATATTTCGGGTATAATATTATATTTAATACAGAGATTTGAGTGTAAAGATGAGTATATATAAGAATAAGTATCTGGTTATTTAAGGAAATGGATATGACTGGTAAAATTTAGTATAGATGGCGCCGGTGTAGAACCATCTAATTCTACCCACCATCTCAAAAAGAGTTTTGGGGGGATTGGGGCTTTAAGTAGATGGAGCCAAGCCGGCAACTAGCATTCCTTTTGAAAATTTGGAACAGAAAGATCCAACAGTTGTCTGTACAAGATCCCAGAGCCGCCAGACGTACTAGACCGCAGGCCCGTGAACAAAACTTATGGTTCATATGGGTCATATGTCACCAGGAGACCTATGTAGGATGATGGAAGGTTATAAAGTAACTAGCTTTTACCCGCGACTTCGTCCGCGCCACATATTTATTAAAGTAATTGAGGCAGTACCTACTCGTATGTCTACTACCATACAAATTCACGTTTCCTAATCAAAATCGGTCTAAGTCAAAGTTTTATATTTATTAATAAATGTACAATTTACACGGCAAATTACATAAAAACTATGTTCTCAAAAATTAATCAAAACAGACTTTAATTTAAAATCATATTGGGACGGTCCACCAAATTTTATTAGAGTCTATTAGTAGATATTAGTAGATATATCGTCTGATTACATGAACGCAAATTTTAGTTTGTTGCTCATATTTCAAAAACCGCCCCACTGATTTCGATAAAATTTATATGACCACCTCTGAACTATAATCTACCAACCAAAAAAAATAACCATCTAAATTGATTCACAATTGAAATACAACTGGATTGATAACCTCCTCCTTTTTGAAGTCGGTTAAAAATAGCATACAAAGAGTGCAAAGATCCTTCCATGCACACTTTTACTACTCATTTCCACTCTTTTCAACTCTTTTCTGTGATAAAAGTCGCCGTTGTCCTTTCCTAAGTCTAGTCTATCTGTGCACCAAATTGTAACAAACTCTTTAAGTGGCTTAGGCGTTAGGCGGTAACGGACAGAGAGAGTTACTTTCATATATATAATTTCGTATTAGAATTGAAAACAGGTGTTCCTGATCATTTTATATTGAACTTGCAGACTTTCACCCCCAATTCCACCCCCGTAGGTACAGTTCGAAACTACAAAACTGCTAAAACATACATTTTATGGTTTCGTGTTAAATATCTAGACGTAAAGTTGCATAATCCTTCAAAAAGTAGCCTATGTCCTTTCTCGGGATCTATTCTATCTATGTATAAAATTTCATCAAAATCTGTTGGTTGGTTTAGGCGGTAAAGACGGACAGACAGACAGACAGACAGACATACAGACAGACAGACAGACAGACAGACAGAGTTACTTTCGCATTTATAATATTAGTATGGATAAGATTGAGCACTATGCCGTCACTTGTAAGCTGTCCAACTGAGTTCAGTTGAAGAGGGGGGTTCTAAATCTCGATCATTTCTCCTTGTCGCATGATTTTTGTACGTAGATTTTGACTAGACATAGACTCTATTATTTTGGGAGTTTTAAAGTGTCTGTTAAGCAAAACGGCCGACGGAAAGTGTCTGGGAGTATCGGGGCCTTATTTTTAAAGATACTGTCTATAACATACGTGAAAATCAGTTATCAGAAAATACGTGAAATTAGTTATGTATCTTCTGGACCCCATATCTCTAAATTGGCCGTTTAAGCAAGTTAGCGGGTAAGCATGTGTTCTTAGTACGTACTACTCTACTCAATCGTCCACATTTCATCCGTCAGAAAATACATGACGTCTGGCCGCTCTGGGATCTTACTATTGGGTTACTTTTACTTTCGAAGTTTAACAGTATTTGGTTTATCACTGAATATTATTCAGTGTAATAGTCACATTAATGTAAACCGCATATGCTTAGTCAATAGAGCAGTATCTAGCAAAGAAAACATCACATTAGCAAATTTTTGTCCTTTGTAGGTTTTTTGTGATATTGAGTGACGAGACGAGCTGCACATGTGCCTGATGGTAAGCAATATAATACGTGTCTACAACAGCACAGTATCGCGCAGCTATTGGAACATGAAGAATCCAAATTATTACCTATCTCAGCTCAGCGTTCGTGACTCATAAATAGAAGATGTTATATCTCTATGCCCTGTAGTTTCACTGGTAACATTGCCCTTTAAACAGGTTTACAATTCCGTCATCTTCGCGGGGCCGCTTGTCTCGGCTTTATCTCCAAGCCGACAACGATGTGTGCACGTTGCGAGGTATATATGGGCGCCAGTGAGTGTCGGTATTCGCGTAAGAATGCGAGAAGGTTTCCGCATTCCCACTGTCGGCGGCAAAGTTGGAACCCTGTGGAGGTCTTAGTCGGTAGGGACATGTCCATTGTCCAATCGTAGCGTAGAGCAGAGGCAGAGTATGTCTACATGCATTTCTTACACGTAATAAATAATTTAATTAGCTCCGAAAACACAAAAAAGCTTTAATTTAGACACTTTAGACACTTAGCCAAATTTCATATCTTTTGTAAAACCTACGACAACGTCATCCAACTAAAGATAAGCATATTTTAGTATTTTGTTGATATTTTAAAAAGCACTACATCGATTTCGTTAAAATTTACATGGAATAAGATCTGAACTACGCTCTACCAAACAAGAAAAAACCATCGAAATCGATTCACAATAATTGACGAAGTTATCACGTAACATACATCTATATTAATAATTTCGTCAAAAGGTACGGTAGACTTGATCGAAGCCTTTTATGAATAACAAAACATAAAAAATATTGATTTTGACATATGAAACATCATATGTCCACAAATTCGGATCATGGAGAATTTCGTTAATTTCTGATGGCACTAACAAACAAACCGCTGTCGCCATCTTTGGTGTGAAGTACGTTTCGTTCCATCATTCAAAACATTGCGTGCGTCCGTCGCGCCAAAAAAGTATCTATCACAAAAAACTGTGACTTATGTGACTACGTAAAACGAAACGTCTTGCCGCCGGACCGGAATTTTATTAGTAGATCTGTACTTACATTTGGTATCAGCATTGCACCCATGCGAAGCCGGGGCGGGCCGCTAGTAAAAACATAAAACCGAATTGAGAACCTCCCTGTTTGAAAACGGTTCAAAGGAACATCTAATATTATCTACTATATACATGACATTCTCACATGACATGACACTCGTGTGCGTAAAAGACTTCAAAGTCTTGATCGTCGCCGCAAAATTGCTAGTTTATCGGTTTTTTATCGGATACACTTCGGAAAGTGTGCAACTGATCTGCATGATCTAATACCACCTTGCCCTTTCTTTTATCGGACTTCTCGTATCGCAAAAAAGCGACAAAAGCGTTTCATGGTTGATGTTCCAAAAACACGAACAAAAAGATTTGACTCCACGTTTGTGATAAGAACGTCTAGGTTGTGGAATGTGTTACCTGAGTGGGTTTTCCCCGATAGTTACAATCTTGGTGTCTCCAAATTGAGAGTGAATCGGTTTTTTCTAGGTAAGCACGCTCCATCGTAGACTGCATCATCGTTTAACATCAGGCGAGATGGTTGTCAAGTGCGAACCTATTACAGTAAAAAAAAAGAACTACATTATTTGGTTCTTCCACAGCATCATTCTATTTACTTAAGGTATTAACAAAGAATCTTAGTAATAGAGTTCTATTTTGGACCTATTTGCGAAATTTTAAACAGAATTTACCGCACGTTATTGGATTCAAGAGGAACGGTGTGATGCTCAGAGCCTCAGACGTTAATGATGGCACTTAGAATGAACACAGGAAGTGCATTACGGGGCGAGAAGTTACCTCGAAGAGAATAAACGAGCCTTGAGTATATTTTATAAGAACAGAGATGACAGGCTTAATCATTTCTAAATACAGCCTGACACTACAATGCATTACAAAATAATACAGAAAACCAGTGATTAAACTACACTACACTAATCAGGTTTTTTAAAAATAAATAATGGCGAGACGAACAGGTCATGTCCCTACCTACCTGATGGTAAGCAACATGCCTGCCACATAACAGCACAGTGACACACAGCTATTGGAACATGAACAGTCCAAATCATTACCTAGCACTGCACTGCGGTCGTCACCCAGAGATCTAAGGTGTTATATCTCTAAGACTACGGAACCAACCGGAAGACGCAGTGTTGGACGGCCTCCCACTAGATGGACAGATGACCTCATTAAGGTCGCCTATGTTCAGGGGAGGCCTATGTTCAGTAGTGGACGTCTTGCGGCTGATGATGATGATGATATTATGCCCTGTTAATTTATCTGGAAATATTTCTCTTCAATCCGGAACACAGTAATATTTGCACATTCCTGCTTGGCGGTAGAATAACTGGCTAAGGTGTGCTACTTCTCCAGCCGGACTCTGCCAAGAGTCCTATCACTAGGTACAAATAGCACAAAAAAATATTTAAATTAATTTCGCGAAAAAAAAGGTTTTTTTATATCGCTTAAAAATGTTTAAATGTTAATCATATCTTGTGATATCCCTAAAGTTTTATAGTCAAAACGATACCTGGAAGATGTATTACTAATAATATAAACACAAAAGTCCTAAGTACATGGATGTTTCATCAAAATTTGTGGATGTGGATGTTTTTTAAAATTTGATACTTTTCAGGTCGTCATCATCAGCCGCAAGACGTCCACTGCTGAACATAAGCCTCCCCCCTAGATTTCCACAGCGAACGGTCCTGCGCAACCTGCAACCAGCGGTTTCCGACCTTTGTGAGGTCATCTGTTCATCTAGTGTGTCCATCTTAACTGTGGGACTCATAACAAAACTCAAAGTCACACAGCGAGCTATGGAGAGAGCTATGCTCGGAGTCTCTTTGCGCGACAGAATCCGTAATGAGGATATTCGCAAAAGAACGAAAGTGGTCGACATAGCTCAAAGAGTAAGCAAGCTGAAGTGGCAATGGGCAGGCCACATCGCTCGCAGAACTGACAACCGATGGGGAAGAAAGGTTCTCGAGTGGCGACCACGAACCGGAAGACGCAGTGTTGGACGGCCTCGCACTAGATGGACTTTTCAGGTACATAAGTTATTTTTTGTCTCGCGAAAATAACGGGATTGGTAACTACGCAGGTAAAACCGTGGCGTGGTACTAGTTATTAGTACTTTAAGCATAAACGTAATTGTAATAACATAACTCTCTAAATTTATTTATTATTTTTCAGTTGCCTTCTGTGCTTACAGTATAACACACCAAAGCGCACAGAAGGCCAGAAAAATACTATAAAACAACTTAAGAATAAATTACAAATCAAACATCATCTTCTTGTTATAATACCTATAACAAGAAATATTATTAAGGAAAAAAATTAAAAAAATATATATGAGTCCCTAACATTCACAAATTATACGATACCTAAATTATGTATAATTTATTTTGAGTTCACGGTCCATATTGCAATTATTAAAATGTTCCCACAGCTAAAATTAGGATCCTGCTCTCGCTATGAGAGAGTCAAGACCATAATCCACCATGGTGTATGAAGATGACGCATAATATTTAAAAAATCATCCACAAATCGCTACTAGTCCATAAAATGTGTACGGGTATTCGTAAAACCTCTTGATAATATAAAATTGAAAGACAGTGTTATGTTAGGATTATTGAGTGAGAAATATTTAAATCAGGCAAATGAATAAACATAACATTCATTTGTTTTGCAAATTCGGTGACCTTAATTGACATAAAATCAATATTTGAGCAACCTGAATCGGAAAAATGGTAGGATTGTGATTGGTGCTTCTTCGTGATTTGGGAATTGTAATTATTAATTAGACGATTTGCCAATTGTCTTTCATCCACAGGTTTATCGCCTAAAAGCATCCATACACGAATCCTAAAATCAGAAGAAATGACGTAAAATCAGTAGGGCGGACCCTACATCGCAACATAAAATAGCAATTATATGGTGCGATGTAGGATATGATTGGTGATTTATGGTTCGATGTAGACTACTTTTACGTCATTTCCTCTGATTTTAGGACTCGTGTGTGGACGCTTTAACTCTCCTGCTCTCTGCCATGCTTTGATTTGTGACGTCGTCGACCAATTTGGTATCACCGATGAAAGCCGACTACAACTACAGCTGCTTTCGTATGCAGCGTATGCAGCGAAACTGAAAGCAGGTGTAGTTGTCTGCTTTCATCGGCGTTTTCAAATTGGCCGCTGACATCACAAATCAAAGCATAGCAGAAAGCAGGAGAATTACGATCGTCTTTCGCTTTGCTATTGCGGTCTCTATCATTTCAAGCGGTAAGAAAAGAGAGAGCATTATCAAAGCCATGACAGTTCTAGTTAGGCGGTAGACCCTCTGATCGGATTAAAGACGATTGCACATAGTGGACATTACGGCTGGTCTAGTCGGGAGTCTTCAGACGAGGGCTGTAATGTTACTTACGAGTATTCAAGTGCGTAAGTAAGTTACGGCTGGTCTAGTCGGGAGAAAGGCGACTGCCAATCCGGAGCTCCTGGTTTCAAATTCCACGCGCATCACTGTCTTTTCGAAGTCATATGCATACTGCATTATAAATATCGCGGGTCGAACCTGGACTCGATTGGCACAGGACGGAGGCAGATGGCAAAGTAAGAGAGAGGCCTATACCCAGCAGTGGGATAGAGAAGGCTGTGGATGATGATGATGATGCAAACTGCAACTATCTTAAAATGGTAAAGGAATGTATAGTGAGGAAACCGACATGTACCTAGAATTTTGTGGTTTACGGTTACGTAGTGGATTCCTTCCTTGCAAGAGAAGGCCCCGAATCTCAGCAGTGGGTTAGTGGGCTGCTTAGGGTGGGTATTTGGCACGTTCTTGGCTTGCTTGAGTTTTGAGCTATTTTTTTATAGTTTATAGCATGAGACGAGCAGAACAAATGTAGGACAGTAAGCAACACGCTAGCCTACAACAGGACAGTGCTACGGAGCTACTGAAACATGAAGAGCCCGAACCATACATAGTTATAAAAGATCCAGAGATAAAAAAGATGTCTTTTCTCCATGACCTGTAATTTATCTGGACATTGCGCCCTTCAAACTGCAAATACAACGCGCTTAAAGAATTGATGTCAATACAAGTTGCACAAATGGAGATTTAAAGTTAAATCAACTCAAAGGAAAGCAAGCTCAATGACATTTAATTGAATCTTAATTCTCCAAACTTCTGCAACTTTTTTGACCTACTGAGTAATTTACAGGGAATCTGTTTAACGAATGGCTTTATAACAGAAATCAGTATGGACTATTCTGAAAAATATAGACTAACCATCATGATCAAGTGTCAAGTTTAGTGTAAATCTATAAAAGTTTAAATAAAAAAAATGCATTTTCCTATTTCATCTCCATTTTTTTGAGTTGGTTTGATGTAGCTTTTTTTTTTAATTTACCTTCATGTCTTCTTTTATTGTAATTTGATTTTTTTCTTGGGTATTAGAATATAATATTAAGCAGCACATTAGCGATAGATATTTTTTTCTAATAAACTTATGGTAGTTAAGTGGCCTCGTCTGGCTACCGCACTAACGTGATAACCCAGGTAATAATCCACTTACTATGTATTTAATTTCATTAAAATCATTTCTGGTATTATAGAGATATTAGGGAGCAAATACTCAAATTTGTAAACACAAACTTTTGCAATATTTGTGTGATACCAATAGTTTACCTCTAATTAATCATTGAATTGTTAAAAAAATACGTAGACGACAGCCATTGTGACGTGTTGACCAGTCACAGATCACTATTTTGTGGTCACGTGATCGTTTCTGGCACGGCCATCTAGATAGACCACAAAGCGTAGAACAAATATGTAAAGTTTTGAAAATATGATTTATAACATAAATTGAGGTATAATTCCAAACTACTTGATGCTTGGTTTACTTCTCATGCAACTTATTATACCTTTTTTTGAAAAACTTAAGAAGATTACCTAATCATTTTTAGCAATATTTTTTCTACTGTTCAACTGTGCCTAAGTGATTCTGTTTCTTTCCCTCTCGCTTCGAGAACTCAAGTCGTTTAACTGTTGACTGGCAATGAATAGTCGAAATGAGAAAGTCGAAGTCTGCCTTGAGACGAAGGATGTCTATTGTTTACTTGGTAAATCAAACCTTTGAATAGTCTGATGGGCATCAGATAATAAATAGACTAGCGGTGGTCCGTGGCTTAAACCGCGTTTCTCTAATTCTCGATAAACAGTTGCCTATAAATAAATAAATATTGGTGCACAATTCACACACAACACTATCTCACCGCAAACTAAGCAAAGCTTATACTACGAGTAAATATGCCTAATGTAGTTTTAATACTAATTCCCAAGCGACACGAGGTTTTAGTTTTTCAAGCTAGCTAGCAAGCTAGTACTTTTAGCGTCGCGTAGACAAAACTAGCGTTACGTAGCGTTGTTTACACGAAGCTACTAGCTTGCTAGCTTGCTATCCTAGCCTGAAAAACTAGCCTTGTGTAGATCGGGCTTAAAGGAAAACCTCGTGAAGATACACTAGGCCAGTGTGGTGGATCATGGTATTCATTTTCGCATTGTAAGAGAATGTCCAAGTCCCATTACTTGAAACATTTAGTGGCATGCTTACTCAAGCTTATACAAACCAAAAATCTTAGATTTTTAACAAATTCAACGCAGTAAATACATTTTGAACTCAAAGTTTGGACCCAAAAAAATCATAGCGATAAAGTTGAGCTTAATGTTTAATACTGTGCTTTTAGTAGTCAATCGGTTAACGTTTAAAATGAAAACGGTCTTTCGTAAACCTAGAGAAAAAAGACAAAGATGAAAACATTCCCAGTGTTCTTTAAACAAAAATAAACAAATTCTCCCCGCCACCTGGCTCAAATTGAACTTGCATCAGATACTTCAGTCTTTCTTTTTTCCTTTGAATAGGGGTAAAAAAATCCCGAGCTAGGGTTACCAAGTCAAGGATTGAGGTTTAATAAGACTGTCCAATATGCAAATTCAATAAGAAAATTAAAAGGTTGAAACATGAAAAAAATGTTTTCGTTTTTCTATCACTGTCGTTAGACAAAGAGACATTGTTTCATGATTGACGTGCTAAAGACTTTCGTAATAAGAACATCTACTTAAACAGTGGAATGTTGTATTTGATCGGATGTTCTGGACTAACATCCGAGTTTATGAACGTTCCAGTAGTGCAAAAAGCAGATACCGTTTCTTAAATGACGTTTAAAAGACTCTAAAGAACTTGGTTGACTTCACTTTCGAAGTAAAAATGTAATCTATCACCGCAATGAACAAAAGCTAGGTGTTTTCAGGTCTAGAATATTCACATTAGATTCAGTACTCCATCATCGTAGACCACAACTTTTTTTAAACACGAACTACTTATAAAAATAATCTATTTATAGTCCATCGTAGACCCCATCGTCACTTAACATCAGGCGAGATGGCGGTAAAGTTTAAACCTTTATAGGTTTAATAAAAACCCCAAAAAAAGTAGGTATTCTTTAATACTATCTAATCTTATACCTTTAAGCGAGCAATTCTTGGCCTACATATTTGTAAAGTTTCTCGGAAAAGGGTCCGACGATTTTCATGAAATTTAGCACGCTTTCCGAGGTGATAAATCGATGTAACTAGCTTTATTTATAAAAAACGTCGTTTTATCATATATTTCCAAAAAATAGAAAACCGAGCCAAGCTCGGATATCCAGGTATAACTAATTAACGCGCCAATAAATTCATATGGTTTTTAAATCACATCAAAAACATTAATGTGAAATAAGAGCCAAGTTCAATACCATATATACATACATAGATGGCTTGATTTTTGACTTCCACAAAAAAAAGTGAGATGTAAATGGGTGCCAAGTTCAATGATCAGTCCTGCGATTGATTAAAACATATTTTGAAAGAACTTGAAATTTATTGTTTTCTTATAACTTAACATAACATATTAAAGCCTCAGATCTTACTTGGCTAGTTCTCATACACAAATTAGAATATGCGAAGAATGCTAATATTTCAGATATGAAAACTAGCCAAGTAAGATATTTATTTGCGATATTTTTTAAACCCCGACCAAAAAAAGGGGTGTTATAAGTTTGACGTCGATGTCTGTCTGTCTCACTGTCTGTCTGTCTGTGTGTGTGTGTGTCTGTCTGTGGCACCGTAGAGCTCAAACTGATGGGCCGATTTTGATGCGTTTTTTTTTATTTGAAGGTTAATATCTGTTCTTAGCTATGTTTGGTTAATATCGATTCAAGATGGCCGCCTCCACAAAATGGCGGACAAAATATTTCTTCACAACCTACTTCAATATGGGTATCAAATGAAAGGGCTTGACTAGTAAAATACTATACACTATAACAAATTTTAAATCCAAAATGGCCGCCACCACAAAACGGTGAATACATTATTTTTTTCACTACTGCCTCAATATGGGTATCAAACGAAAGGGCTTAACTAGTAGAATGCTTTACACTATGACACATTTCAAATCCAAGATGGCCGCTACCACAAAATGGCGAAATACATTTCTTTTTTCACAACTCCCTTAATATGGGTATCAAATGAAAGAGTTTGACTAGTAGAATGTTGTACAGATAACAAATCTGAGGTAGTCGGGGGTTAATCAAAATTTTTAATTTTGTTCTTTTTTTTTTTAATTTATATTATTTATTGATTTTGATAATTACGAGTTTTTTTTCAAATCACATTCTAGCGTTTTTAACCGACTTCAAAAAAAGGAGGTTTCTCAATTCGACCGTATGTATGTTTTTTTTATGTGTGTTCCCTGATAACTTCGTCGTTTATGAACCGATTTTGATGATTCTTTTTTTTGTTGTCAAGAATATATTCCAATGGTGATACCATAATAAGGAAACCAAGATCTGATGATGACATTCTAGAGAAATCGAGGAAAACTTTTTTACTTTTTTTATTGTTTATTGTAATTTAAGTGCAATAAACAGTTTATCTATCTATCTATCTACTTTATAAGTTTTCCGTTGAAAGTCGGTTCTTTTTTGTTTAAATTGTTATGAAATGTTATGACATTTGTTTTTTAAGAATAATATCGGTAGCTCTCGACTTACTACTAAAACTGGAATGCAATTTGAATTGCCTTTTCTCTGGGCAAGAAAAAGCATGGGTTTTATTTGAACTTTAAATCGCCTGGTAGCCCTATCTGAGAGTCTTTTTAATTGGTCTTGTAAGCCACAGGGAGCTGTGGTTTATTGCTAGTTTTCTACCCGATAAATTGGCTGTCCAGGAAAAAGCCTTTAGAAGGAGTCTATTTATATCAATGAAAGGTTTTGCAGTGGTAGGTAATATTATGGATAGTGTAGTACTGTAGGTTACGGCTGGTCCAGTCGGGAGAATGATCTGAATCTGGAGGTTGATTTAACTCCTAAGCTCAATTTTGTCTTTTTGAAGTCATGTGCGTAATCACTAAATTAAATAAAAGCACCTACTCATGTGCGAATCGGACTCGCCCATGAAGGCTTCTGTAGCAGCAAGTAACACAATATAAAAGTTCTGGTAGTTCGTTGTTACTATAATCAGTGTTTTAACAATAGTGAATTAATTACGTAAAAAAATAAAATTAATTACTAGATCTCATTCAAACCAATTTCCGTTGATAGTTTACATGGTTTTGTCATTCTCTTATTTTAGAAGTTACAGGGGGAGGACACACATTTTACCACTTTGGAATAGTCTCTCGCGCAAACTATTCAGTTTAGAAAAAAAAATGTTAGACACCTCAATATTATTTTTGAAGACCATAGAAATCTATAGACTAACACGTATGGTTTTGATGGTTTTTTTTTTTAGTTTCAGTTCTAAGTATGGGTCACACCCAAAATGTATTGTTTTCTTTTCTATTTTTTGTATAAAAACCTTAATGCGGTTAACAGAATACATCTACTTACCAAGTTTCAACAGTATAGTTCTTATAGTTTTGGAGAAAAGTGGCTGTGACATACGGACGGCAGAGGGACAAATAGACATGACGAATCTATAAGGTTCCCGTATTTTGCCATTTGGATACAGAACTCTAAAAGCGGTAACAAGAACAAAATTAAAAATTTTGATTAACCCCCGACTACCGACTACTACAGATTTGTTGTCTGTACAACATTCTACTAGTCAAGCCCTTTCATTTGATACCCATATTGAGGCAGTAGTGAAAAAAATAATGTAATTCGCCATTTTGTGGTGGCGGCCATCTTAAATTTGAAATTTGTCATAGTGCAAAGTATTCTACTAGTTAAGCCTTTTCGTTTGATACCCATATTGAGGCAGTAGTGAAAAAAATAATATTATTCGCCATTTTGTAGTTGCGGCCATCTTGGATTTGAAATTTTGTATAATGTATAGTATTCTACTAGTCTAGAATATGGGTATCAAATGAAAGGACTTCCTTTCATTTGATACCCATATTGCGGTAGGTTGTGAAAAAATATTTTGTCCGCCATTTTGTGGAGGCGGCCATCTTGAATCGATATTAACCAAACATAGCTAAAAACATCCGCACAGATATTTACCTTCAAATAAAAAAACCGCATCGAAATCAGCTTATCCGTTTGAGCTCTACGGTACCACAGACAGACACACACACAGACAGACAGACAGACGGACAGACAGACATCGACGACAAACTTATAACACCCCCTTTTTTGGTCAGGGGTTAAAAAAGGCGAGGAAATCAACATGTACAATAATCTTTCGAAGTCATATGTCATCCGCCAACCTGTACTGGGCCATCGTGGTGGATTATGGTCTAGAGTCTAGACTATCTCCTTGCTATAGAAGGTTTCGAGTCCCAGCTGTGGGAATATTTAGTGGGATGCTTATGCTTATGTAATGGTAGGACTTGCAGAGTCTACCTGCGTACGTACTTTTACTACCAGCAGTTTTACCACATTCTATATTGTCAAGAAATCTATGATAGTTGGCCTCATATGATTTTCTATCCCTACTGAACTTTGCGCTGACGTAGAAGTAGAAGAGTCCTACTAACTTCAAATACAAAATTACTTTCTATTAATACTAAAATGTTAAACTTTAGATGATTCTTGCTCATGTATGTCGACGCAACTGAATGCATCGGGTAAAAATTTTAATCCAAAAAATACAAGTAGGTAAATTATTTCACTTCTATCTTTCATTACTACGAAACATAACACAATTATGCATAGGAATTCACACAAAAATGGAACACAATATGATTATTATGTATGGACTAATTTTTTCGAGCGGCCCTTTAATTTTAACCCATGTTTTGTAAGTACCTATATGCATTTCGAATCGACTGACAACTCGATTATAATTTTCGGAAAATACGCAATAGTTTTGAAATAAAAAGTACTTCTTGACCATACCACAAAGTGACCACAAACGTTTTTTAAACAGTCCGACGGACGCCTAATATCATGTCACCAAGAAAATATGTAAACAGGTACTCGTATTATGTGCCCTTAAAGTTTGCGATACTAACCAAGTCTGCATCTGCTTACCTAACTGCTAAGCTCGATATATGCGTCTTAACTTGGTAGTTTATTGACGCTAAAGTCTAGAACGCAGCAGTTTCCGAAATACGTAACGATGTTCAAACTTAGCACAGAATATGCCGCTTCATACTCCGATAGAGTTACGAGTATCTAATACGAGTAGGAATAAGCAGTCGTGGATCCTATTTTAAGCCTGAGATAAAAAATAGTTATTTGTTATACAAGAGTGCAAAGTTGATTTTTAACCGCGTGCTCAATTTTGATGACCGAGCAAGCGAAGCATTCTAAAATTCAAAATTAGAATCCTGAGCGTAGCAAGGGAATCAAAAGAGCACAAGGTGAAAAATCTTTGCACTCGAGTGCAACACGTAAATTTTTATTCCACCTCAGCGAGGAAATGACTAAATGCAATTTTTTTAATGTTTTCGCGCTAAGCAAATTAAAAAAAAAGTAAGTACACCAAGGAGGATCCGAGTCTGAGTTTTTAACATATTAAAAAAAATGTATGATGCATTCGGCACCAAGGAGGTAGAAATAAATAGGTTGAATTATGTTTTGAATTCAAAACCTCAGTACACACGATGTTCTAAATTCAAATTTACTTTAACCTCTAGAGGGTAAAATTTTGCGCCCTGATATCGAGGAGCAAAAGTACTCTTTCCGAGCTGGTGGGATGAAAAAATCTATTTCAGGTAGTGATAGGACTTACAAGGTAACTATTTTCATATCTGTGACTTTTCAGAATCCTCCTGGGGAAGTAACTTTGCCAGTTATACTACCGCCAAGCAGTAATATTTAATACTAGCGGCCCATCCCGGCTTTGCTCGGATAGTAACAAAAATATCAAGTGCAGTGCTGGGCTGATTTGTGAATCTAAACCTTCCAGGGCCCTACCCAAGCGTATACAAAAAATCATTGAAATCGGTCGAGCCGTTTAGAAGAAGTTCACTTACAACGAAAAGTGGCATTGATTATTGTATGTATAGATTAAATAATAGGGGATGGTGATAAAAGGGTAAAAGTATAGTTGGTTGTATGTATTTTTTTATGCCACATTATTGTTGCCTGGGGAAGTACCACACCTTTGCCAGTTATTCTACCGCCAAGCAGTAATGTGCAAACATTACTGTGTTCCGGTTTAAAGGGCAATGTTTCCAGAGAAATTACAGGGCTTAGAGATACTTATATCTATAACCCTTTAATCTCTGTATCTGTTAGATCTCTGGGTGACGAGCGCAGTGCAGTGCTAGGTAATGATTTGGAGTCTTCATGTTCCAATAGCTGCGTGTCACTGTGCTGTTGTGTCAGGCATGTTGCTTACCATTAGGCACATGTCCGGATCGCCTCGTCACCATTTATTTAAAAAAAAAATTTTTTTAGGGTTGAACAACCCTTATCACTAAAGGGTGTGAAAAATAGATGTTGGCCGATTCTCAGACCTACTCAATATGCTCACAAAATTTAATGAGAATCGGTCAAGACGTTTTGGAGGAGTTTAACCACAAACACCGCGGCACGAGAATTTTATATGTAAGATAATATATTTATAGCAGAATATTTTATGTTTCTGGCTGACGAGCGCAGTACAGTGTTAGGTTATGATTTGGACTCGTCATCCAATAGCTGCGTGTCTCCGTGCTAAATGTTGCTTCTCATCAGTCAAATGTCCTACTCGTCTCGTCATTCTATCTTTAAAAAAAATCAGCGTACGGATTTGTGTGATTATTACGGACATTTTTTCCAGGTATTTATATGGAAGTCTAATTAATCATAAAATATTATTTACGTATTTCCTACACTAGATGCCCGGCTTCGCCCGTGGTACATTATTTAGCACTCATCAGGATCCCGTACATATACAACGGTGAAAGAATGACTGAAATCGGTTCAGTCATTGCTGAGAATATCGCATTCAAACAAAACACCTCTTCAATTACCTGCTACGCCACCTGTCGGAATTTGGTCGTACCAGCTCAGATTTAGAAACGCAAAGGTTTATATGCAAGAGCGGTATGTAGTCTGTGATATTCAATGACGCAATCTTAGACACATTCTGTCATGTGTCATGTCAAAGCACGAAACGTACGAAAACTCTCAAAAAGGAATATTTTTTCCCGATTTCGTTACATTCTTGATTCAGCTCCGCTGCTATTAATAGTAGCGTTATGTTCTATAGCCTATAGCCTTCCTCGATAAATGGACTATCCAATAGAAAATGATTCTTTCAATTGGACCAGTACTTCCCGAGATCCTAGCGTTCAAACAAACAAACAAACAAACTCTCCAGCTTTATAATATTAGTATAGAAGTATAGATAAGCTCTGTTGTTTGACCTCTATAGTTTTTGAATTGAATTGAGTATCTTTGGCCATGTTAAACATATTTTGGTAGGAGAAAATTCTATAGGCTCGCGTTTCCAACATGCAAATGAATGTAAGTATTACATACACTATGTAGTATCTACACACTAGTATAAAATAAGATAGAATAGTATAAAATGTATAGAGCTTTTTTATTCTCAAGATACCTCGAAAGCCGCTAGACCAGTTTGACTAACTTTAGTTTTGAAGGATTTATGTTTTGTAAATGTCCCATGAAATATTAAAGGATGAAAAAATTTTGAGAAATTGCAAGTAAAGCAATGAAAACAACTGTTTTATTTTCTCATTTAAAAGTCTGAAGTCATCTCTCAAAAGTGTGAATGCGTTCAGGTTCAGAAAACTTTATTTTACGTATGGAAGGTTGAATAAAGGAGTGTCATCTGTGTACATAAAAAGGTATCCGTCCAAATGCATTAAATTAGGGTGACATTATTTACACAACATTGACATCAGTGTAAATTTTAAAAACAATCAATTAGTACTATTCACAGTTCACGAAATAAAAGCACTATTTTCTACGTCTATATAATAAATATTATATACGTCTCTAACAATTATTATTTGAAGTTATACTAGATTATTTTGTACTACGCAAGTTGTTGAAATTATTAAGTCTTTTTTAGTCTAAGTAGTTTTTTAGTATAAGACTATTTTAGTCGACAAAGATATTTTTTTACTCGGCGTATTTCAATTTGTTAACAATTGCTACACTCATACCATACTCATTATCTACACCCGCGCCATTGTGGAAGATTTGTGAACTGTTATTTATGTCAAACAGCCACGTCTTTGAAATTTTCACCTTATAAGATGACATTCTTTAGTTCTACCCTCCATAACTTCACGTTGCGAAGTTCGGCGCGTCAGATAGTGAATTAATAAATTTACTGAATGCTATGTTTTAGTGTCAGTATAGATTCAAGCAAGTGACTCTAATTTGCGACCTCTATTTACAAAACACGATGTTCATAAAACGTTCGTCGTGACATCGGGCGAGCACCGTCATTTGTCAATATGTTTGTTGATTCGCCTGGCAAGCCGCCAGCGAGGAGAGGTCTCGATGAGTTGGCCGTAGTCTTCAGACGAGGGGCTGTAATATAGAGACAGTTACGAGCACAGATTTCTAAACAGATGAAACCTTCGTGAACGACACTGTGAGGCCAGTAATTAGTTATGCATGCGTGACAGCTCTCACCGACGCTGTCAAATTACTCAAGTAGGTGTGCGTGTAATGTTCCCAGTCTTAAGAAAAAAATCCCACTATTGTTGTCTTAGCTTCGGAAATCTTCGCGTATAATAAACACATAAAATATATTATAATGTTATAATAATTTATTATTACACCGATTATATATCATGCAAGGATTTCTTTTTATGATAGAAATAGTAATTTCCATCCTATGAAGTTAAGAATTTTGATTTTGCATGCAACAAAAAATTCGAATATTCGTACAGAAAATTCGGAATAAAAGACAACGCCGAATAATAGTAAAAGTCATGTGTGTGTTTATTTTGAGTATTCTATCGGAGCTTTGAATAACTTTGAATATTATGCTTGACAAAAGGTGGCAACTACTCATTTAATTTCGGTGAACACAGGCAGTGCAGAGAATTTTTGTCAACTGATTTGATGTTGGGGGGCCAGATCATTAAATTTGTTTAGTATCCAATCTTTGTCTGGACGCGTGTCGCAAACGAAAAGTTAACCTAGACAGCAAGGCCAGTATATGTGGTGCCACCAGCGATTGGCCTGATCCCAACATCTTTTTTGGGTAAGTATGTACGCACAAATTAGCACCGTATAAAACTTCGACAATGTCACTACTGACTCGACCAGACAACATGAAGTTAATTAAAACGATTAGATCTCTCAAAAGAACTCGCCTAATTTTTTAAGCTCCACTATACCTACTTACACGTATAAAAACTTGCTTCATAACTATGGTTTTCATCAACACTATTTGTATTTTTATAAACGCTAGTAATGACGTGGATTTGTGCTAGGCATCGATTCACATTAAATTAAAAAAATACGATTATAAAAATAGGGCTTAAAATAGAATAATACAATCTACCTAAATAATTTGGTCTACGAGTATCTTCAAAAAAATCACAATCTATATTTTACCTTAACTTTAGGGAAAATAATTTCAATTTAGTATAGCAACACTAATCAATTTTCGTTGAGGTGTTGTGTTTCTATTCATTTAATGAAATGAAATTGCCTAAATTATATAAATAGCAGTAAAATATTCAAACTTTCCTATGAAATGATATTCCTCTTTCCTTTTCTTATTTTTGGGAACAATGTTTGAAGACACAATACGGCATAATCTTAAACAAAACTTAAAATCACACGGGACTCCCGTACGAGACGGAAGTCCGATTCGTACTGATTGGAGTTTGTATTTGCTTTGGCGTTTGATATTTGCTTTCTGGACCTAAGGATCTGTGTTCTGCACGTTCCATCTGCCTTTTGTTTTAGAAATCTGTGGTTACGAGTATTCAAGTACGTAAGCAAATTACGGCTGGTCTAGTTGGGAGAACGGCAACTGGTAATGCGAAGCCTCTGGTTGGAATTCCACGCGCACCACTATCTTTTCAAATACCTAACCTTAAAACGGCGGATGAAAAATTGTAAAGACTTTGATATTACCTATAATTTTTCGAGGTCATGCGTTATCCTTTGACTCCCGTAATTCCCTCCACTAAATACAATCCTAAGCTTCTCACTTCCAATTTTTTTTCAGACGCTACAACCTCGCGTTTCCATCGCATTGGCGGACGACCTTGGATCGACTAGCAGATGGCGTCCACTCTGTAAAAAACATGGCCCACCTATCGGGGTACATTCTGCTCACATGACCCGCCTACTCCTATTTAAGCTTATAGCTTGAAATAGCAAATAATTTCATCATCCCATAAATATTCAGAAATGTTTGGGGAAACGCTTTGTCTAATTTTGTGCGAAATCACTTTGAATTCAAAGTGATTTAAAATGATGGTCCCTGAGCACCTAAAAATTGTTAACAAACGACATCTCTGTGTATAGCGTAAGTGGTTTACTACTTTGGTTGTTGGCAACGTATAGTGAAAGGTATAAACGTCTGGCGTTCACTGCTTCCTACAACTGACTAAAACGGAAAGTGTGAGCTCACTTTTTCCAACAATAACATAATTCTGTGCGCCTGAAGCTTGGGAGGGCACACATCCATTAATTTATATCGATGGCTAGATTAATATAAAATCGCCACTCGCCATTACAAAAACTTCGTAGCTATTTAATTATGTGTAGATCTCAGAAACTGATTCCAAATTACATGGGTTTCTTTAGGCTTAGCAGCTCCCATCCCAAAAACTTAGGCTATTTAGGCAAAGCTGTTAACTTTGCCAATTAGACCTGTTATAGGCTGTAAAAGTTGGACGCAACCGACAAGATAAATATTTGATTTGTGAAACACATTCCAACTGATATTAACTAGCAAATTACTAAAGGAACTGGTTTTATTCAAATCTGCGTCTTAGCGTGTTTGTGGGTAGAGAAGATATTACCTGGTATTGGTACCTGTGGTGTATGTATCCCCTAGCAACGCAAGAATAAGCTAAACAGGAGCATTCCACCGCCAACGCTGCGACAGAAGAAAACTAAAAAAAAAAATTGGTTGCCTGTAAAGTCGGTATACGGGCGAAAGTTTTACGTGACAACGACTTTGAGTGGTAAAATAATTTTACGGAAGGGACGCGTGCCTTTCACTTTTTATGTCTGTCTCTCTCGCTCTTAGGCGGGCTAACCATGCCCGAGTGGAAGGGACGCGTGCCTCTCACTCGCTCTCGTTGTGAGCGCATAACGTGAGCGGAGCGTAACGCAGTTTCTTGAAGTGTCACCCGGCAAACCAATTTATAAGACGTTGTCACGCCAAAATGTAGGATAACAACAACCCCAATACACGACATACCAATAAATTTGCTTTTCCACGCTGTAGACTCCAAAAGACAATTGGTTCTTTTGTCGGAAATTGTGTGCGTTTCTACAATGTCATTCCTAAACCGCTAGAGGGTCTCAATGAAACAAAATTCAAGGCTGCTATAAAAAAGTATTTATTAAGAAAAGCTTATTACACGGTCATAGATTTTGTTAATGACCGTAAAGAATGAGCCAAAATATATGTACTGAAATGCAACTTCAATGAATGACTGAATAAAATCTATTAGTAACTATAAATATGTATTAAATTATAATTTAAATGTATTGACATGTTTCATACATTCTTTTTGTATTTCATGACATAATTTATACACAATGACATAATTTGACTGACAATGCCCCTCTGCAGCTGCACTTATTGACAAGGCCTTTTTACAGCCGCGTTCAATTGTTGAACCTAAATTAATTAGTATGATGTAAAAGGTATTCCTATTTTATAATTGTTTTATGTGACGTTACCAAGTGATCTAATATCCTAAAGTTCGAATAAATAAATTGAAATTGAAGGGTAAGAAGTCCCTCCTTTCTCCTAACAACAATGTGACTACCGTCACACCACGGACACTCCACTAAAATTCCATACAAGCGCCGCTGTGGAGCTACCTACTCTTCACACAACTACGCAGATGTCGTTCGTACACACGCGTGAATGTGTGCGTTAGCGCTAGGGCTGCTGAATTGTTTTATTGAATAGTTGTGCCCCGTGAGTTCACCTGGTGACGTAAAGTAGTCTATAAACTGGCTAAAATGTTGAATTACATAAATGGAGCCAAATTATACTATTCTAATTAAAAGGGTGTTTGCACAGATTTCAAAATTGTTTGTTCAGACTTAGAAATCTGTGGGTGTTTGTATTGCCGCGTAAATGAAACGAAACATAAAAATAAAATGATAGATTAGATCAGGTACCTAGATATCTCTTTCCGTTAGTAGGTACACATTCGCATTTTATTTTACACTTACCCATGAAGGAAACTTTATTCTGTAACTATAATTATTCCTCCAGGCATTATCAATCCGTGCTTGGGCACATAAGTTACTGGCTGTGTAAGTTACGAACTTTGAGTTAAAAATGACTTCGTTATTATAACTAAATAAATATTGGTAGACAATTCACACACACACCATCTGACCCCAAACTAAGCAAAGCTTGTAATATTATAAAGCAACGTTATTGAAAAGTTTCTAATCTTACGTTATTTTATCATTAGGAAATTAAATAAAGCTTTTAATCTTGTCCCGTTTAGTTGACGGACAGCCGTAAACAGCACAACAACCCACCATGATGATATTTCGTTAGGAATTAGATGTTCGATACCAGCCCTTCGTTGAGTGCTCCTAGCGTATCCGAAACGGCCTGAGGGGTGAGGAAGCTTGATATTGGCGGGGGGTGGGGTGTCCGTTCTATCTATATTATTTATTCTATGCTACCGTATCGTGACCCATCACGCATCTGTTTGGTGTCACTCCACTGGCCAACAGCGTTTTTGTTGTTCCATTATTACTCGTATAATCAGCCTAATAAAGACAAAAACATACTATACAAAATATTCTATTTTATACTATAAAAAGTTGCCAAAAATTTGGATACCAATCCATTGATGTTTGGTTAAATAATGTGTACTCACACACACATACATATAACCAAACATAAATGGATATATGTGTCTGCTGCGATGAGAGTTTGTGTGTGTATGTGACTAACATGCACAGCGAGAGACATCTAATATTATAATTCGAAACCTTATGGGGGGAGGATTTATTTGTGATAGGCCTCTTTGCAGAGTCCACCAGAATAAGTACCACATTTTGCTAGTTATTCTACCCCCAAGCAGCAATGTGCAAACATTACTGTGTTCCGGTTTGAAGGACAAAGTTTCCAGTGAAATTACGGGGCATAGAGATAAAACATCGTATAGGTAATATCTCTGGATGCCGAGCGCAGTGCAGTGTTAGGTAATAATGATTTGGACTCTTCATATTCCAATGGTTGCGTGTCACTGTTGTTATGAGCAGGAATATTGCTCTCCACAAGGTACCATGTCCTGCTCGTCTCGTCACTCTACGAGTGTACTGTAAAAAATGACTTTTATGAGTCTGTGGGTTATA
This sequence comes from Ectropis grisescens, assembly GCA_017562165.1. NCBI lineage: Eukaryota > Metazoa > Arthropoda > Insecta > Lepidoptera > Geometridae > Ectropis > Ectropis grisescens. The sequence goes on along the minus strand of CM029794.1, from coordinate 16,938,357 downwards.
GAATAATTTTATTGACATATTTAAACATTCCATTAACAATTCTTACATTAATAGGTTGCAAAACAATGAATAACAGGGCTTAAAATATGTCTCGTCAAAATATGCAAACAAACAATTACTGAAATAAATGAATAAAAATTATTCAGATACGTTTAATGTAAGTACTTTGTTTAGTTTGGTATGTAATGTAGTTGAATTGAAACTTAGTTTTGCAAATAAAAATGTTATTACGGAAAACAATATCAATGAGCAGGCGATGATTGTGTCCTGAGTTGGAAAATTTACCATTATCACCAATGGCTTCATGGAAGATAAGGATTTTGAAAAGTAATTTTCCGATAATTCCTTAATAATTTATCGGCAAGCACATATTATCGGACAATCTCAAAACATCGCTCGCAAAATGTTAGGGCTGAACGCGAATATAATTCTTATTTGTACCAAAGTCACGAAGTTATTTGATGGATTCTATTTCTAGTTCTGCCTGACAAAGTTTCTTACCAAATCTAGAGGATAAATAAAATGTTTTTCTGATATTTTGCTCTTAGCAATTTTATTTATGATGAGGATAAAATGTGAGATAGTACTAGCTTACTGCCTCGGATTTACCCGCTTCATCTACCTATTTAATATATTTTTTATTTTAGTTTGAAAACCAGACAACTGACTTCTATTTGTCTTTTTTTTTCTGAAGAAAACTACGAACAGTTGCTATACTGTCGCACCAATAAGTGACTGTCTGTACACACGCGGGTAATACGTTAAGTTAAAGTTACGATGAGATACGATAAGTTACGATTAAACTTTTAATAGTTAGCGAATTTTTAGAGAGTAATGGCAAAGTTCCCACAAAATGTATTGTAAAGAAATAAATTTGACATGGGTCAGTACAATGAGGCGTTTTCCAGACGCAAAAAGACTTGTCAAAGACAGTTCTAAACATTGCCAAGTGTGGCAACGCTGTATGAAATTTCTCTAACAAAATCAAACAGTGGCGCCACCTATGGTGAACATTGGAATTGTCTTTGACAAGTCTTTTTGCGTCTTGATAACGCCCCATTATATTAAGACATTATTATACTCGTATAATGCTTGACAGTTTTCTGTACATTAATTATTATTATAATACAGTAAAGTTGTAATTTCTAACTTATGTATACAATTTGTATGATCTTATTGTTGTTTTTAGTTTTTATTAATTGTCGTGTAAATAGTACATTTATGAATAAAGTACTCTGACTTTGAAATCGATGGCCATGATCAAGAGAGAGCAAATATCAAGCACCACGTATCTGAGACTGCTTGTCTCTTCGATGCTGTTTCCTCGAATCGTTCTACTGTACCCACTTTCAGATCGTACACTCGATATATATGTTTCTTTTTGTTGTTTATCTTGATGTACTTGACACGAATTATCAGACTGATGAAAAGACGTCGACGAATATGATTTATGAGGATAGTTTCTGCCTAATTTTACCAAGTCGAACTTCTAAATGACGAGTGCGAACGGACAGCTATGTTGAAGAAGCTGAAGTTACGGCTGGTCTAGTCGGGAGAACGACGTCTGCCGATCCGCAGTCCTCGGGTTCAAACCCCATACACACCACTGTCTTTTCGAAGTCATGTGCGTAATGCCGCTAACTTAAAACGGTGAAGGAAAACATCGTGAAGAAACCGACATGTACCTAGAATCTTTCGAAGTCATGTGTCATCTACCAACACGCACTGGGCCAGCGTGGTGGATTTTGGACTTAACTCTCTCCTTGCGAGAGAAGGCCCGAGTCCCAGCAGTGAGAACATTTAGTGGGCTGTTGATGATGAGCGGACAGCTGTTTAGAGGTTGCTGTGTCGTAGGACTACCCTCATGTTAGGCCATCGCAGAATTAACAAAACGCTAGTGAGAACGATACAGATACATTATTTGCACACATGTATTTTTATTGTTCATTGACGTGAACAAAAGCGTGTTTTGGGTATAATAATAAAACAATGTGACAAGTATGCAGCTTTTTTTTAAACTGCATAAGCTTTCCTTAAATACTTACCCAAGCTCTGCCACCAGCTCTCGGAGTAACTACAAAAATGCAAAATCTACTTGATGGATCTGAATGAAATTTGCTCCAGAGATATAGTTTTTCTTTTTACATGATAAAGTTTAAATTATAATACAAAAGCTATTTACACGAAGATGATTACGGATTCGAGAAATACGTGGTTGAAACCTCAGATCTACTAGATGTGATAGGTAACTAGATAGTTACCACCATTATAAAGAATTTTGTAATTTTGCCAAATGCCACAGTGGAGCATGCAAAGCTTTCAAAACGTAGAAAGCTCAAAATTTATGAATGACATCCTGAACATTATGTGATAGACGACGCGAGAAGCGGGAAGGGTAGGTAAAAATAAGTCTTAGTAGTGAGGAAGTCCAGATTCACAAGTCTCAAGTCGTAGGTTTGATTTCCAACTGAAACCTTGAGTATTATTTTGCCTAATGACTTAATATAGTTTTTTTTTCTTTATAACATAGAGAGCCAAGACGAGCAGGACGTGTGTGGTAAACATGGCAACGCATAACATCACAGTGACACACACCATGAAGAGTCTAAAACGCTCCACCCACGTCCTAAAATCAGAGGAAATGACGTAAAAGTAGTGAGGCGGAGCCTACATCGCACCATAAATCACCAATCATATCCTAAATTCCACAATACGATTGGTCCCAGGTCTGGAAGGTCTGGAAGGAGTCTTACCACTCCAAACAGAGTTGGTCTAGTCGGGAGAATGGAGTCTGGGTTTTCGACGCACACCACTCACATGCACACATGCGTCTTTTCGAAGTCATGTGAGCTGACTTAAAAAGCGATGAAAGAAAATACGTAACGTGAGTTACGTATTACTGTGAAATAACTCCTAATATAAATATAATACTTTGCTATAAAACAACAAGTTTTGACTCACCTTGCGGAAAATTTCGGAACATCATTCCGAATTCAACAGCACGGTCCGCTGTTTCGGAATTTATGGATGTATGAATCATTGGATATTTCGACGTTTGTTGCTCAATTACGTCGTAACGTAAGGATCGGATGGGGCTGAAATTTGGGACACAGATAGCATAGGATATTATAATCTAGAAGAACACGTAAGCTGAATTAGATCGCGTTGGCTGAGAAGTTTGATTTTTTTCACAGCTTCTAGGGACAGTAGACCTGGGAATATGAATAGTTCTTGAGAATAATTGACAGACGGACAGACAACAAAATGATCTTAATAAATAAATTAAGTGAAGAAATATTGGAGAAAATTCCATACACAACACCATCTAACTCCAAACTTAGCAAAGCTTGTACTATGGCAGTCAGATAGCTGATTTCATACTTATAAATTGGTAAATATATATAGAACACATCCAGATACATTACAAATATAGGTATTTATTATTTATATTCGTCACTTAAAAAAAAAATTTGCACTGGGTGGGTATCGAATCCATGACCCTCGGCTTCTTAGACTGACCTTCTACTACCAACTAAGCCATGAGGGCAGTCAAATCATAGAAGGGTACTATTTTTTCCTTTCGAGGTACGAAACGCTAAAAAGAAAGATTGTAATGAGTCGTCATTATAAACCATTAACGACCTTAAACAGCGCTACCCTGTATACATATATTACGAGTATATTATATTGCACCACATTTTTGGGCTGTGTTAACATGACTCGCATTGTTAGGGAAGTATGCGCGACCCGGCAAGACAAGTCCGTGAGTTTCGGAACTTCCCTAACTTTCCGACAAGTTTGCTGCAGCTGTTACCTCTGGAAGTTTGTGTAGTTTTTGCTCACTTTCGCTGAGATTTTTTCGTTCGAAATTCAAAGTATAGGACGCGATTTATATTAAACCACTAGCGGCGCCCCGTGGTTTTACTCAAGTAGTTCTTGTTTCCGTTATTTTGCCGGAACCAATATTATTCAAGACTCCGTGTTCAAGACTATAATTTAATGTTGTACCGAATTTCAACTAAATATTTTTTTTATCGCGTATAGGTCCGCGTTTGACCACCAACTCGCCTGATGGTAAGCGACGTTTCTTAGGTTACGACACAATTGAAAAATTAACATCCAAATATTGATATTTATAACATTAGCAGGATCCACAAATTTATACAGAGCAAGGTGTCGGTAATAATATCAAATATTTTAAACAACTTAAAAAAAGAGGAGTTTCTAAATTCAGTTGTATGTTTTTCCTTTTTTTTTTGTATAGGTACGTATGTTACTCGAATATACCAATTACCAATAAATGTTGATGCTTCTTTCTTTTTGATTGGTATTATCATGGTTGAGAGGTAATATACTATAGTAGTAGATAGATAGATAGATACACTCTTTATTGCACTTAACAAAACAAACAACTTAAAAAACAATCGTAAAATATAGTAACAAAATGGCGACCTTATCGCTAAAAGCGATCACTTCCTGGCAACCATGAGATGGAAAAGAAGTTAAAGTATAGAAAGACGGGAGTAATCAAATAAAGAAATATTTGATACCTTAAAAAAAGTTAATTAAGATACTATGTAATCATTGACTAAAATAAAATAGACATACATTCTAATAACAATACATGTTAATACAAAAATAACCTTATTACATATACTAATACATATGCAATGAATCCAAAATGCTATTTAATAAAGATCCATATATATCACCTTCAATCAGACTTCAGCAGGCCTTCGACAAATAATGTTTAATGATGTAGTACATAGTAGTATATAGGTATGTAGGACATTTAAATGTGTGATTGATGTGATGGAACCGTGGTGGTTCCATCACATCAATCACACATTCCATTTATTTTTTTTCCAAACTGTTGCAGCGTTTTTTGAAATATGAACAGAACACTAAAATTTACTTTCATTACTCTGGATAACTTAGTGATATATATGATATAGTGTGAGTGATAAATTGATCAAATGAAATCGGTTTTATTTTTTTAACAGAAAAGTTTTTACAAACCGATTATTTCATCTCAAATTCTCACTTTTAAATCGTGTGCGTGTACGTATGCCACTGTGGTCTAACCCTAAAAGCACATTTTGCAGTAATTAAGAAATTAAAGAGGTGGGAGTGTTTTAAGCTGCAAGCGCCCATTTAGTAGCGTAAAAGCCTTGAGTTTCCAGGTTAAGCCTGGTAAGAAGTGATATTTTTATGCTGAATACACTGAAACTTACATCGGTACAAAATGCGCTGGTGCTGGTTTCTGTGGCTTAATTTGAAGATTTATAAAGATTACTTTCTGGCTGGATGCAAAAGCAGTAGAATGAAAGAAAAAATATCAGATGAAACCTGGTGTTTTCACTTTTATAGGTTTACACTGCTACCTAGCCTGATGTTAAGCGAGTCTACGATGGATTAAATAACACAGGAGAAACCAATTTACTCTCGATTTGAAGGCGTCAACATTGTAACTATCGTGAAAACCCCATTCAGTTAACGCGTTCCACAGCCAAGACGTTCTTATCACAAAAGTAGAGTAAAACTTCTTAAAGTCTTTAGAAAGCTAACCCTGAAATGATGTAGTTTTTTGTATTTAATTAGATCAATTGCACATTCTCCGATGTGAATGATTCGGATAAAAATACCGGATAGCAATTTTACGGAGTTGTACTAGATTATCATCTACAGAGTGTGAGTGTTTTCATAGTCAGTGAAAAGTGTTTAGTGTTTTATAAAAATGTAAGTTGTATCTGCCACTTCTTGTCTGTATTTTCCCGTCATCTTATTTATATTTCAGTTTTTTTCCCCGATCGCCAGTCGCAGTTCTACCGACAAAACCAACCGTAACTTAAACATCACCATATAATAACTGGCATGTGTATGGTACTCCGCCATGTGGACTCTGCAAAGGGTCCACATGACGTCACGAGACTTTAATTGCCGTTTCTTTATTCTTACTTTTTGCGCATTTGACACAACTTTAATTCAAATTATTATTGTTCGAGAAGATTTGTCGTAGCCATGGTGGTTGTAACGTCACAACGTCTAGGCTAGCTATACTTAACATTGTAAAGCTAAAGAGGTTTTTGAAGTGGAAACTTCATTTGGCGCGCTAAAACTGACAGAATCTGTCAGTTCATGGGCTGTGAATTGAATTCTACCGTCATGCTCGGGAAGAAACTTCGGATAAACACGGGGCCATGGACATTGGCCATTTAGAAATGCGTCAGTTTTGCCATTCTCATGACCAACGCCCTCCGGTTTCACCCGCGTAGTTTCTAAAATAAGCTATCAAAATCTGAGTTATAAGTTTTCACTTCTATCGGCAGTTCCTATGACTGCCACTTTTTTTTTGTTTAAACGCTCTAAGCTATGGAACTTGCGGACCGATTTAAAAATATTTCGCCTTTGGACGTGGCCTCTGAGTCCTATAGGCTGTTAGTGTATGTTTTGTACCACGAACGAGGCCACGAACCTACGAAGTGCAATTCACGAAAATTTAAAAACATTATAACTTTAATTTACAATGAGTTATTACGCTAATCCTTTCGTTCAATTATCCAATATCTTTTCAGATAGCGTCGTTAGATAACGGCGCAACTTTAACGGTGCCGTTTCGGACCTCGTTAGTAGCGCTATCGGCGTAATTGCAGTTGCCTGTGGAATCAGTGCGCAATTAGCAATTATGTTTTGTTACATTTTGAACTGAAATTACGTATTTAGTTTTGCATTAAGTGGAGGTATACCAGCAAAATCTCTCTACAACCTGCTGAAAGACCTTGGCTTGTCCAGAAGTGTAGTACGTTCTATACTACAACGAGTATCTAAAACTGCACTAGTAGGTTTATTTCAGATTTGGCTGGGCAGGGAGAGAAAAACAAGTAGTGATGGTGAGTGTTGATGTACGTCAGAAAGGGGCCCCTTAAACCTACGCCCGAGTCACAACTCTCGAGATCTACTCGGGTTGTCTCTTTGCCACACGATGGACCCGGCACCCACACGGTGAATCCATGGAATGCTAAGAAGTTCGCCTCTCTATATATAAACTTTATGTTCCATATTATAATGGTAAAACGTGGACATGTGTCTTCAAGGTGTAACATTGTGCCAAACACAGATTTGCTCTTATATGGAGTACTTGTTTGCACCTTTGAATGAGATGGGTTGGCTAAGTACCAGCTCATAGGGAACGACAACCTGGTTCAAAAAAGACTTCAAAATCTTGAACGTCGCTGCTAAATTGCTAGCTGAGCGGTTTTATAAGATGAACGTAATAAAGTAGAACTTCGGTGAGTGTGCAACAGATCTGTATGATCTAACACCGCCGTGTCCTTTTTCTATCAATCTGCTCGTAAGTCTAAAAACGATATCGTTTCATGGTTGACGTTTCAAATACTCGAACAAAGAAGCTTGCTTCTATTTTTGTGAAAAAAGAACGTCTAAGGATCTGGAATGCGTTGCCTGGTGGATTATTCCCGATGGTAAAATTTAGTTGTTACAAAATCATAACTGAATTGATTACTTCCATGTAAGCACGCTCCGTCGTAGACCGCATTATAACTTAAACGACAGGTGAGATGGCGGTCAAGTGTAAACCTAAAATAAAATGCAGGTGCAGTTGGACAGCAAAGGTTATAAGAGTATTTAACCAAAAAAGTCTTCTACTACGAAGCCAATTAACAGAAACAGTCAATTAATTTCAACACACACAACGAACTACACATCGCTTCTACGAGGAGAGTTATCGGAAAATGAACAGTATCGATGCTTGAAAGGCAAAAATTACCAAACGACAATATGAGAACTTTACAGCAGAGCGTTTTAAAATTTTTTGTTTTGAGATAACAAATCATAAAAATATCTATTAGTCATAAAGTAATGTATTCATAAATAAGTGAAATTATTGTCGCTTGGTCGCTGAAAACAACAAAAATACCTTTTTCGTCTAGTTACTATGTGACATCAAAACTCGTCGTAGCGAGACAAGAGTAAGCAATCAACGTGTGTTTTTTGCTGATATCAATTATGTATATTTATAAAGCATTTCGTTAGTTTTATTAGACATTCGATTAACATTCCTGTTTACTTTACAGCGCCGTTCAACTAACAGTTTAGATGATATGCCACCGTACCGTTTGCTACTACGTTTAATAATCTGGTTGGCTAATGCTCAGAGCATTTGTAGTACATATCGGGTGAGTATATCACAGAAATAAAAAAGATTAAGCATCTGAAATAGGAAATACTTTATTTATACTTTAAAATTTAACTAGGTTCGGTTAAGTTTGATTAGTCTACAGATATCAAATTTGTTATTTAGCGACGCCATATGTACAGTTTGGGGATTTCGGCATTAGGTGGTATTTTTTTTTTATATGATCTAAACTAACCAAACCTGCTTTTAATTGAAAGACAAATAAAATATGTAACAACAAAATTTTCAATGCTTGTTTTTGTTTCAGGTTTGTTAGCTGGTTTTAGCGATATTTTATATCCTGAATTGGTATACAACCGCCTAAAACTCTGTCAACGTTACTACTATGGCATAGTGTTTGTTTTTTTGCCAAAGGTTTACATTAATTTTGTTTATATCCCCTGTTAACGAGTAAAATATACAAACAACGTTGTAACTATGAATCAACAAAGTAAGACAAAAACTCCACATTTTCACCATTTTGCAAAAGACAGTAAATTTCTACAATGACCAAATCTAAATCTCTACGCGGAAAAAGTACACGGGTAACAGCTAGTATACAATATATGTAATCGTAAAATTGAAAAAAAACCACCAGATAATAATTTTCCGTCATCGTATTATAAACTAATCTGGAATTATAATCTGACGGTCTTGACAATTTTAGTGATATAAAATATAACACAATATCGCCCAATATGTAACTTAGTCATTTTTTCCTTTCAAGCGTCGAGGTTAACATCAGCTTTCGATGCACGCTGACACCGTATCTCCACGGAATATTGCCCCACTGATTTATTATGTTGCGGCAATATTCTGTGTATCGAAACAACGTTAATCAGCAATGCGTTGATAGTTAACTGGTGAATTGCTGGTTGTAGCTTTAAATGATATTATGTCGATATATTTTCGTTTCTGTATTTCTACTCTATTATAAAATTGTATTTTTTTGTAAGTTTGTTTTGTTAAATGTAGGCCTTATCTATGTTTATTGCTTCAATGTATTATTTTTCTAAAAAGCAAGTTTTTAGGTAACCATACTATATTAGCCCTGTATAGATTTTTTTTAAGTTTACGCTGTTTCTATGTAAATGAGCTTTGATTTTAATGTAGTTTATGTCAAAATAAAGACCAATTCAAGGAGAAGCCATTAAATATAAAATATGGGTATACCTTTCCAAATAAAAATGTGAAAAATAATTTTTCGCGCCAAAAACCCAACCGCAAAACATAAGCTTGTGTGGTTTGAATAAGTGGTCCCTAAAGGGACCAGGGCGTATCGAGCGGATAGAGTTGCAATTTTATAATGTGTGTGTTCGACGCTAAATATCTACAAATCCATTTCCAACTAGTAGATAGATAGATAGATAGATAAACTCTTTATTGCACTTAAATTATAAAGAAAAATAACAATAACACAGAAAAAAAACATAGCAAAAAGTAGCAATTGGCGACCTTATCGCTAAGAGCGATTTCTTCCAGGCAACCGTAGGATGGTAAAAAAAGAAATTAATAATGGAAGACGGGGAGTGCAATTTGGAGTACATAGATACTTCCGAATGATAATTTTACGTTTTTTTTTACAGTGTGTTATCTAGTATTGTGATTTACGGGATATTATTTTTATTAGCTATTTATTATCCCGAGAAAAAATAAAGAAATCGGAAATGACGCGACTGGAATTGCGGAGCACTACTAGTGATAAATATATAAATAAAAAAATAATCTATCAGGCGGACCTTCGGTTTTTTGCCACTCTTTGTATGAAAGCGTCAGCTTACCGTGATATTTCTTGAAGCACATTATTGCCCAACTAAATAAATTGTTTCAAAACACGTTAGCAAAACTATACAATCGATTTCTAAACATAATACCGAGTGATCGATCATCCTTGTCACACGTTTACAAAGAAGGATGGTTCGTTTGAGCGCGAGATAGTATCTTGGCCGTGTGTATGAGAGTATTTTTTTTTTAAAGAAAGAGTGACAAGACGAGCAGGACATGTGCCTGATGGTAAAACAACATCCCTGCCACGTAACAATACAGTGACACCCAGCTATTGGAACATGAAGAGCCCAAATCATTACCTAGCACTGCACTGCGCTAGTCACCCAGAGATCTAAGATGTTATATCTCTAAGTCTAGTAATTTAATTGTAAGTTTTTGGAATGAAAACTTTTTTTGGCGCGCCACAGACAGTTTTTGCGTAGGATGTGAGTTGAACTCTAGCGTCACGCTCGGGAATGATAAGAAATCTTCGGGTAAACTCGGAACCCTGGCCGTTGGGCATCTAGAAATGGCCACGACATCATCCAGTTTCACGCGCGTAGTTTCCAAAGTAAGCTATCAAATTCCGAGTTATAAGTTTTCACTTCCATCGGCAGTTCCTATGACTGACAATTTTTTTTTCACAATATGGAGTGACGAGACTAGCAGGACATGTGTCTGATGATAAGCAACGTGGCTGCTTATAACAGCACAGTGTCACGCAGCTATTGGAACATAAAGCGTCCAAATGCACCTAGCACTGCGCTCTTCACCCAGATATCTAAGATGTTTCATCTCCAAGCCCTGTCATTGCTCTGAAAACATTGCCCTTCTAACCGTAATACATAATAATAAAAAATAAATAATAAGAACACACACACAGTAAAGATATTTAACATTACTGATTGGCGGCATAATAACTGGTAAAGGAGTGGTATGTAGCCAGGCGGCCTCTGCCAAAGGTCCTACCACTACAAATGACTCACTGTATTTTACAGTATTGTATTGTTGTCTATAGCGGTAATAATGACTTCTGACTCCTTGAGTGTCTTTATAAATGAAAGACTGGAATACGTATAAATAAATAAATATTGGTGGACAATTCACACACAACACCATCTGACCCCAAACTAAGCAAAACTTGTAATATGGCGGTCAGATAGCTGATATAATACTTATATAGTTGTAAATACATACTTATTATTATTTATTATGCCCTCGCGGCTTAAAGAGTAGTAACTCTGCCTGCGAAGCCGAGGGTCGTGGGTTCGATTCCCACCCAGTGCAAATATTTGTGTCATGAATTCAAATGTTTACACTGTGTCTGGGTGTTCCTATTCATAAGTAATAAGTAGGTATGTCTTTAAAACTATATATTTATTATATCAGCTATCTGCCCGCCATAGTACAAGCTTTGCTTAGTTTGGGGGTCAGATGGTGTTGTGTGTGAATTCTCCACCAATATTTATTTATTTATTACACATAGAAACACCCAGACACAGTTCAAATATTTGAGTTCACCACATAAATATTTGCACTGGGTCGGAATCGAACCAACGACACTCGGCTTCGCAGGCAGAGTTACTACCTACTAAGCCACGAGGCCAGTCGATATAAGATGTGTTCATTAATAGTAGAAAGTATGTACAGTTTATAGGCGAGGGAACAGCTGGTGTGGCGTGTGGATACTCGATAAATACAAAATTGCTGATGCGTGTGACCATACAACGTAATTATACAAATACCTATTACAGAGCTGAAGACGTTTTTTGTTTGAACGCGCTAATCTCACGGACTACTGGACCGATTTGAAAAATTCTTACGATATACGGATATGTACGTAATCTCTGAGTGCTAAAGACTATATTATAATGTCACGTATACTTACCCCGAAGCCCAGGAGGACCGCTAGTTGTAGGATACTAAGAGGGAACGTAGATTTTTACAATCAGATTGATACAAGCGACCTACTCTTCAATTAAACTTTTTTATTTTGATACTGCACGATTTCATTCGCCTTGTTTCCGTTAATTACCCTGATCAAAAGTTGTCTATGTTCTATACCCGATTAAAATAATCTAACATAATTCTAAAATTAAACACGATCACTTGACTTCACAATACTTCATTTCACTCCACTCCACTTAACTTCATTTCACTCCACTCCACTTCACTTCCTTCCACTCCACTTCAGTCCACTCCAATCCACACCACTCTACTCCACTTTACTTTACCTATTACTTTTGCCATGATTATAACCGATTTGCTCGATTTGATTTATGATCGCGTAACATATGTAGATACAAAAAAAGCACAACCATATTGTAAACCTTTTGATTTTTTCAATTCGTTAAAAAAATAAAGAGTTTATAATTGTTATAAGTTACATCTCTAAATTATTATGTCTAACGGAACAAAACTTACAACGAACCCAAAATAGCTTAAATCCCAATTAAGGTGCTAGGTTTAGTTCAGAACTTATAAAGCTGGCTTATTACCGACAACTTACTGTGAGTTTAAGTTATAATTGCGTACATCAATTCTACCAAAATTGTTTTGAAGGAATATCTTATGATTGAGCATTTTGCGTGGGCGGATATTAACTATTACGATGTATATTTGGAACTTACTAGTGGTTATGACTGAAATAGAATCTACGATTAAATTGAGGTTACGTTGTTATAAATTTTACTAATAAATATTTTAAATGCGAAAGATTGGAGGTCTGGATGTTTGAACATTTCGATTGCTACTCAATCAATGTGGAAACTGCTGATCTTTGAAATTTATTACACAATATAGCCTGGAACAGGCAAAAAAAAAACAAATGACAGATGGAGAAGGCAAAATATATTTTTTTAAATAAAGATTGACGAGACGAGCAGTCCATGAACCTGATGGGAAGCAACATGCTTGTCACATAACAGCACAGTGACACGCAGCTATTAGAACATGAAGGGTCCAAATCATTACCTAGCACTGCACTGCGCTCGTCACCCAGAGATCATAGATGTTTTATCTCTAAGCCCTCATTTCTCTAATATCTCTAGAAACATTACCCTTCAAACCGGAATACAGTAATGATTGCACATTACTGCTTGGCGGTAGAATAACTGGCAAAATAAACTAATACACCGTTTATGACTAGTTTGGGAACTGATGAGTGTTGAAGAGTACTTCAAAACAAATTGCAAGGTGTCGAATTTTTTTAAACGTGTATTTTTTTTAAAGTCATATAAAATTTTGTTTAAATTTAAATTTTTAGTGTTTTCAAATCTAGAATGTACCTGAACCGATTCGTTCTAAGTTAGCGCGCTCCATCGTAGACCACATCGTCGCTTACCATGGCAAGCAAGTGCCAGTATCGACAAAAAAAATTATAATATTTCGATCACACCAGGCAGACAATAATTGCTTGAATCTCACTGGAACGTTCAAGTAAACTCCAAGTGCTAGATCGACACTGGCTTTTAAAGAAAAATGTCTTTAATGGAGCGGAATATCCTCGTTAAGATTGATCGCTATACGGCGCTGCCACGAGGTGCTATACAGTAGGTATACATACTCTCCGACTTGTGTTCGCTTAGTACTGAAATTGGGAAAATCTGATGTTCCACCATGGACTTACAAAAAATTCGGACGAGTCTCGCTAAAACAAAACCTAGAGTAACTACAGACAGCCACATTTGTACGTGTGCGTTGTCAGGTTGATGGATACGAGGGTCAAACTGAAAGTTCTTAGAAAATCAAAAACTGATTACATTAGCCAGTTATTAGTTTTATTATATCTTTTCAAAATATTGTCCATTCACGTCAATACACCGCTGCATGCGATGGAACCACTGGGAAAAGCACTTTGCCCACTCGTCCTTAGGGGTCTCTTCAATGGCATCGCGATACGCAGCCACCGCTTCTTCAGCATTCATAAACCGCTTTCCTTTAAGTTTTTCTTTAATTTTGAAAATAAATAAAATCACAAGGCGCGAGGTCGGGGCTATACGGCGGGTGACCCAGTAATTCAACGTTTGATGTCGCCAAATAGTCGATCGTTCGCTTGGCGGTGTGCGATGAGGCGTTGTCGTGGTGAAGGAAGATCCTACTGCGAGGTCGTTTCTCTCGAACTTTTCCAAGACAAGTGGCAAACAATTGGTAGTGCACCATTCTGCAGAAACTGTTTTTGATCCTCTAACACAATTGTTGCGAAATGACCTATCCTTCCAAAGAACGAGGCCACCATTTTTTCCCCCGCACTTCGATCTCTCTTCACTTTAGTTGGCAACTCCTCGAAAGGAAACACCCACTGAGTAGATTGTCTTTTGGTTTCAGGATCATAACAGTAAATCCAGCTTTCGTCACCTGTTAGTATGTCGAACACAGCATTTGAGTCACCTCCGTTAAATCTTTCAATCATTTTACGGCACCAATCCACACGATGGAGTTGAGCCTCAGTCAAATTATGAGGTATCCACCGGGCGCAAAGCTTCCTGACCGCTAAATGTTCGTGTAGGATTTTGTGCACTTGACTCATACCGATGCCTAAGCTTGTCCGAATCTGCTGATAGGTCACTCTTTTGTCAGTCTCTATCATACGCCGCACAACACAGATGTTATCTTCAGTCGTCGCCGTAGAAGGCCGTCCCTCACGTAAATCATCAGTGAGATTAGTGCGACCACGTTTAAACTCATTAAACCAGTTGTAAACAGTCGCACGAGATGGGGCTTCATCGTGAAAGGCCAATCGTAGTCTATCATAACTTTCTTGTTGACTTAAATGACATCGAAAGTCATAAAAAATCATTGCACGAAAATTTTCTCGTGTTAAATTCATGTTGACGTGACACAGACAATTTTCAATTTGCCGCCAAATCGTAAAACACATGACAAATGAATGAAGTATATACTCAGCAATATTGGCAAAGAGTTCTATTTTCAAATTATAGATTTTTTTTTATATTGTTTAAAAGTGGCCAGTTCTAGGAACTTTCAGTTTGACCCTCGTATTTGCAAAAGAACGAAAGTGGCCGACATAGCTCAAAGACTAAGCAAGCTGAAGTGGCAATGAGCAGGCCACATCGCTCGCAGAACTGACAACCGATGGGGAAGAAAGGTTCTCGAGTGGCGACCACAAACCGGAAGACGCAGTGTTGGACGGCCTCCCACTAGATGGACAGATGACCTCACAAAGATCGCTGGAAACCGCTGGTTGCAGGTTGCGCAGGACCATTCGTTGTGGAAATCTAGGGGGGAGGCCTATGTTCAGCAGTGGACGTCTTGCGGCTGATGATGATGATGTTGTCAGGTTGTCACTGATAGGCTGACACGCACAGATGGGTTACTATACACAAGTAGCGCGTGTAATTACCCACTGATGTGTGCTTGTCAGCTTGTATGTGACAGTGCACACGTGGATGTGGCCGACTCGATGGACACGGTTTTTGTTTTAGCGAGACTACGTCCGACGTTTTTTATACGTTCATGTGTTCCACAAAAAACAATTACGTTTCATAGGTATGTCTTTACTACTGAGCGTCCCGCGGTTCCATCCTCGTAGCTTTCGATACTGCTACTTTCCCGGGTAGCCTATTGACCTATCTAGAATATCACATTTAATATGTTAATATAGGTTTAATAAATAATTACTAGTAGTGGTAGGACTCTTGGCAGAAGCCGCCTGGGGAAGTACCACACCTTTGCCAGCTATGCTAGCGCCAAGAAGTAAACTGCAAACATTACTGTGTTCCAGGTTGAAGGGCAATGTTTTGAGATAAATTTCAGGGCTTAGAGATACAATAAATAAAAAAATAAAATAAAAAAAATGTCGGATAAAGAGTCAATCAGAATGAACAGACCAGATAAGATCAAGTAACATCGAACACTGCTAGTCATATTATAAGCACCAACACTATTTTGTAAGTGCTAATACTCTTGGTATTATAGCCAATGTAGATAGAATATAAAATCGTAAATGTGCCGCGAAAAATGTGTAAGTTTTTCTTTCCGATCCATAAAGCTAAAATCACGAGTTGAAGTATGTAGGAATGTGCCCTAAATAATGAAACGCAGACACGAAGATCAAAATACTACCTAACTTTTTGATAGCAGTGAAAACGCCATCGATATAATTAAAGAAACGAAGATGAGGTATGTCATAATCTAAAGACAACATAACGTGGCGAAAATTTGTTTGGAAAATTTGAAAATTGAATTGCCAGCGAACGTACAAATTGTCAGCGAACGTACACAGCTCCTTGTTGCGACTGAGACTAAATCAGGAGACGTCACCTGATTTTGCATCGCCATAGTAGAAGCGCGTTTGCCGCTTCTGCGTTTTTAAGAGTTCGATGGAAAACGCGTTAAATTTTTCAATTGTGTATCAAATTTTAACACGAGCCATTCGTGCGTTACGACATCATTGAGCTTCAAACAATTTTTGACATTTTAGAACATAGATCTTATACCTTTAAACGAGCAATTCTTGTAAGTATATATATATAGAATCTGAATCTCGGAAACGGCTCGAACGATTTTCATGAAATTATGTATACAGAGGGTTTCGGGGACGATAAATCGATCTATCCAGGTTTTATTTAAAAAAAAACGCCGTTTTATGCGCGTTTTTAGACAACGAAAAACTGTTACATAAAGATTACAATGCAATGGTAAATTTCGCGACGGCGCGCGACAGTATATTAGCTCAGTCGGGAAGATGGTATGATGGTTGAAATTTAGTAGGTCCGGGTCCGAATCCAACCGGCCGCGTTCTTTTTTCAAGTTCATTTTGTTTTAGAAAATCAGTATGTATCCAAATAACCGAGCAAAGCTCGGTCACCCAGGTACTATAATTATAATCGAGAATAAGATATATAGGTTTTTTACTTTTACTGTGCTGATAACAACAAATGATTGTAGTGGTAGGACTCCTAGCAGAGTCCGCCTGGGGAAGTACCACACCTTTGCCAGTAAAGTTATTCTACCGCCAAATGTTTTCACATTACTGTGTTCCGGTTTGAAAGGCAATGTTTTCAGTGAAATTACAGGGCAAAAAATTATAGAACTACACAAACACAAACATCCACTTCTTTGTAGAACTTACCGTACCGTGGGAAACTAATATACCTAAAGACCAAGCGATGAAACAAAATAAGTATTACTACCTCCTAAATGAATTAACAAAAAACGGCTATGTAGTTAGTTTATACGCTGTAGAAGTGGGGGCGAGAGGTATACCAGCAAAATCTCTCTATAATCTGCTGAAAGACCTTGGCTTATCGATAAGAGCAGTAAGTATTATACTAGAACGAGTATCTAAGGCTACACTAGTAGGCTCATATCAGATTTGGCTGGGCAGGGAGAGAAAAACGAGTAGTGTGATGGTGAGTGTTGATGTACGTCAGAAAGGGGCCCCTTAAACCTACGCCCGAGTCACAACTCTCGGGATCTACTCGGGTTGTCTCTCTCTGCCACACGATGGACCCGGTACCCGCACGGTGAATCCATGGAATGCTAAGAAGTTCGTCTCTCTACTATATAAACTCTATGTTCCATATTATAATGGTAAAACGTGGACATGTCCTGCTCGTCTCGTCACTCTTTATTCAAATAATAATAAATAATGTGTCTTCAAGTCTAACATTGTGCCAAACACAGATTCGCTCTTATATGGAGTACTTGTTTGCACCTTTGGATGAGATGGGTTGGCTAAGTACCAGCTCATAAGGAACGAAATCTAAGATCTAAGGCTCATATCCATGGAATGCTAAGAAGATCGTCTCGTCTCTCTATAACATATTAGATCTCTGGATGATAAGCGCAGTGCAGTGCTAGGTAATGATTTGGACTCTTCATGTTCCAAAAGCTGCGTGTCATTGTGCTGTTATGTGGCAGGCATGTTGTTTACCATCAGGCACATGTACTGCTAAAAAATATATTACCCCCAACTACTTTGGATTTGAAACTTGTACAGTATTGTACTGGTCAAGCTCTTTTAGGTGATACCCATATTGAGGGAGTAGTGAAAATGACATATACTACGTATAGAGTTAGAACGAACGCTTTACACCGAAAGCACGGATCTGATCGCGCTTGGCTTGTCGCTCTTGTAAAAGTTTCATACTTTTGTAGCGGCACATCACTCCATAGTTGCCATAGCTAGTATGCATCTACTTTCTATACAATTGGTACAAAGGAACCGTACGGAAAACCCAGATCTATTTACTTATTCTCTATATAAGGTAATTCTCAATTTTTTGGTGGCGTCCATCTTGAATATGAAATTTGTCATAGTGTTTAGCACTCTACTAGTCCCTGTTGCCCTCAACATGAAAAAGTTTTTTGAGAAAGGTTGTGAAAAAATATTTTATCCGCCATTTTGTCATCCGCAGGCCGCCATCTTGAATCGAATGCTGAAGACAGCCTAAAATTACAACTATAATCGTCAGTTCTGAGTTTGCCACAGAGTTATTCTAAAAGTAGATATGTTCACAAATCCACCAAATCCGTCTCTCGACCGAAGTCTTAATTACTGTTAGGTAACTTAATAAAGTCACAGATAAGGGACTCGCTAGGAAAGTTGTTAGGGTATGATAGCATCTTAATACCGGGGACCAAGTTTGGCGTGCATTTGCACTGTTCGGAGGATTATCTACCGGATTAGCAGGACTTTCTACGTTGTTGACTCACCTTAAACCCATTTGAGTATAATATAGAAAAAAATATCTGGTTTATTTAGAACTACTTTTATATATTACCTTTATTTTGTTGGTTTGTACTAAAAATGTAGCTCTTAATCAGCTATTTACAATTCGGCCAAAAAATATGCTTTAATATTCTGTGTGTTGTGTGCGTAAAGTTTAGTTCTATCGATGTCAATAGACATACATAAATCATGATATATAAGTATAAGTATACAAATAACATTTTTTTTTATATGGCGTTGTTTTTTATTACAGCTAAATTTTAGTTTTGTAAACCTACCCACAGTATTATGTTCCTGCATTTATTTTTATTCAGTAATGGACGTGGAAATTCTGCATTTAAACATATATTTTTTTGGTTACGACTTTGTATGGAACCGAGGCAGATGGAAAATTAAGACAGAGCATAGATTTCGATTTTTTTTTGAGACATATACATTTACCCGTCATTACGATAAAGAAGGCAGTAAATAATGATTTGGAGCGGAGACTACTATCACTGAATCACGTACCAAAAGCAAATTTTAAAGAATAGCTTAAAATAATATACCAAAGACACTACATAAATATTCCTCTTACGTACACCCCGTGCCAAATGTATGTGCTTTAAGCCACCTTGTAGACTTAAGCTATATCATAGTGTAGCAACGTGACTTGGTTGGGAAACTTCACGAAATATGTTTTGAAATCTGGCTTAGAGCAAATACTCTGATGATGATCTTGTTAAGCTTTCGCTAAGTATGTGCACGGCCTAAGTTTAAAGTAGAATCACTAAATCTTAGACATGTAAATAGGCACATATTACAACTACTATTAACTAGCAGTGTCTCACGATTTCCCTCGTTGTTTTCGTACTCGTGATTTTTCAGTGATAAAATAAAAAGTAACTCATGCACTTACAGTGATACTCGTACAAAAAGTAATTTTTCCAGACCATAATAAAACTGTATTCCAAATTTTTCCTCGTTTATTATTAAACTAGCAGCGTAGTAGCTGTTCCTGTAAGTTTTCTGTGAGAAAAGTAGCTTAATACATATGTTATTTTAGGCTTTATTCTGTTTTTCAAATCGGTTTAGGTGTTTGAATGTGATTAAGCAGCCAACATCCTACATTTAGTTTTCTTATTTCAAAAACTCCGACACCGATTTTGATAACGTTTATAAGGGATATGCTGCATATATTGTGTATGTATCAAATTATAATAAAATTGGCAGTCATAGGAACTGCCGACAGAAGTGAACACTTATAACTCGGAATTTGATAGCTTACTTTGAAAACTGCGCAGTTAAAACCGTACGGCGCGGCTATGAGCAAGTCCATCTAAAAATGCGTCAGCAGGTCCCGAGTTTACCCGAAGATTACTTAACATTCGTGAGCGTGACACTAGAATTTAATTCACAGCCTACGAAAAATTTGTCCGTGGCGCGCCAAAAGAACTTTTCACTTCTACAATAACCATCAAATCAACCAATTCACAATTATAGAATAATCCCTAACATGCAATTGTGCAAAGCGTAACATATAGGTAACATTGTCTACATGAAAAAAACATAATTGAGAACTTTCTCCTATTTCGAAGTCGATGAAAAAGATAGACATAAATAAACTTACGGCTGGTCTAGTAAGTTACGGCTGGTCTGGAAGTTACGGCTGGTCTAGTAAGTTACGGCTGGTCTGGAAGTTACGGCTGGTCTAGTAAGTTACGGCTGGTCTGGATGTTACGGCTGGTCTAGTAAGTTACGGCTGGTCTAGTAAGTTATGGCTGGTCTAGTAAGTTATGGCTGCTCTAGTAAGTTACCGCTGGTCTAGTAAATTACAGCTGGTCTAGTAAGTTACGGCTGGTCTGGAAGTGACGGCTGGTCTAGAAGTTACGGCTAGTCTGGTAAGTTACGGCTGGTCTGCAAGATACGGCTGGTCTAGTAAGTTACGGCTGGTCTAGGAGCCCTGGATTCAAACCCCACGCACACCACTGTCTATTCGAAGTCATAACATGAAGTCAAGTCAAATTAAAAAAACGGCGAAGGAAAACATCGTGAGTAAACCGGTGTATTCACAGAATCTTTCGAGGGGGTGGAAGAGGGTTTCATTTACCAACCCTCACTGGACCTGCGTTGTGCATTATGGCCCTAACTCTCTCCTTGCGAGAGAAGGCCCCGAGTCCCAGCAGTGGGAACATTTAGTGGGCTTATGGTACATTTTATTGACACACCAAAAGAATATTAACAATACACCTTAAAAACTGGTGCGACAAGTTATTGTATGGTTATACAGAGCTGACTTATTGCCCAAAAACGAAGTCTTCGAGGCAAATTGCAATTGTAATGCGTAGGTAATAAAATTATAGAATAAAAAACTATTTTAATCCAATTACAGATCACTCCTTCAAACCGAGGGTCGTTAGCTTCAAGTGTAAACTGATCGAGGATGGAGCAAATTGGAAAACTTCTCACAAGTCTCAAGAAAAATACCTCTGACGAAGGTCAGTCAAAGAGAAACTTAGATACTTAAATAACTTAGGGAATATCCGGACAGTTTTAAAGTGAAAAACTTAGAACCGTTATCAAATGTCTAGGGCTTAATTGGATCGTAGATCGTTAATCTGCCAACTAAGGTAAAGGTTTTGGATTTGTTTCACACACATATCAAATGTTTGTGTGATGAATACAAATTTGTATGTGTCATCATAAATACGATTTTTAACTCCCGATCAAAATAGGGGTGTTATAAGTTTGACGTCGATGTCTGCCTGTCTGTGTGTGTGTCTGTCTGTAGCACTGTAGAACTCAAACGGATGGGCCGATTTCGATGCGGTTTTTTGATTTGAAGGTTAATATTTGTGCGTATGTTCTTGGCTATGTTTGGTAAATATCGATTCAAGATGGCCGCCTCCACAAAATGGCGAACAAAATATTTTTTCACAACCTACCTCAATATGAGTATCAAATTTAATGAAAGGGCTTGACTAGTAAAATATTATGCACTATAACAAATTTCGAATCCAAGATGGCCGCTCCGCAAAATGGCCAAATACATTTTTTTTTTCACAACTCCCTTAATATGGGTATCAAATAAAAGGGCTTGAGTAGTAGAATGTTGTACAAATTACAAATTTGAGGTAGTTGGGGGTTAATCAAAATATTTAATTTTGTTCATGTTATAAAAAATGTTAGGTTTTTATTTTGCCACTATCTTTTCTGATGTTGAGTGACAATGCAGTGAATGAAATACCAAGAAGAAACCGATTCACTCTTGGCTTGAAGACACTACGATTATACACTTTGAAGGACATTGTTTCCAGAGAAATAACAGGGCAAAAAAACATGATGTATTTTTATGTGACAAGCGCAGTGAAGTGTTGATTAGTGATTTGAGCTCTAATGTTTGATAATCTGAGTGGCGCTGTACTATTGGCCGATACCTAAGTGCAGAATCTTACGTTGATTCTTACTGTTAACAATTTTAAGGTACCCGTTTCACTCGTACAGCCATTCACTCTTCATTATAAAAAAAAATTGGCAGCCATAGGAACTGCCGATAAAAAAGAAAACTTATAACTCAAAATTTGATAGCTTATTTTGGAAACGCGGGTAAAACCAGAGGGCGTGGCCATGAGCATAAAATGCATCAGCATTTCTAGATGGCCAATCATCAAGTTTACCAGAAGAAATCATTCCCGAGCGTGACACTTGAATCCAATTCACAGCCCACGAAAAATTTGTCTGAGGCGCACCAAAAGAAGCGTGCGAAGCGCACTTCAAAAAGGGAATGAAAACTTCAGCGGAAATGATAACTTAGAAAAAGTTAGAATGGTCAAACAGCATCTAAAGTCCAAGTCCTGCCTTATTACCCCGTTACATTTGCATGTCAGGGACGCAAGTTTACAAGATTTTCTTCTGCCATTATGTGTTTAACGCAAAAAAAGAATTTCTTCAAAGTCTCTTAAAAACACCTTTCTAGATGATGGCCATGATCATGACCACGCCCTCCGTTTCCACCGCGTAGTTTCCAAAGTAAGCTATCAAATTCTGAGTTAATAGTTTTCACTTTTATCAACAGTTCCTTGACTCCCAATTTTTTATCACATAATTATGTCTACTGGTAGAAACAGTTTTAGTTGAAATAGAAACTCAAATAAGTAATTTAAAGTGTGTCTACACCAAAGATGTCGAATGTCAGTAAAAAAAACCGGTAGCACTCCGGGAGTGCCGGCAGAAGTTAAAACTTCAATATTAACGTTGTGTATAATTATAAGTATAAAAGTACTATCATCTATGAGGTAGAATACATAATTTAAACAATTCACATTTACGAATACACAACAGTGTATTTACTACACAACAGTCAAGCAATCAGCTGTCACCATCCTTCGATACGCGTGTAATGTAACGTTACATTTTGGCTTTTAACAATATGTAAGCGTACATTACCTTCCTATTCATTCTAAAATCACTATTTATAGGAGACTATGTAGATACCTAGGTATTTACATACTGAATTTTCATACAACTAATATCTGTTCAATCGTGTCCTCACGATAAAGCATATTTTTCTGATCATAATATTAGTATTCTTCATGTATAATTTCTATTTTAAACTGTTAAAACTTACGTTTTTCTGAAATTTTTATTTATTTACTTTATGTCATCACATTTCAAACATCATTATTGCTAAGCAACCTCTACCATTTTCATAAGGTTGTATAGTTTTTAGGTCTAATTCTCTCTGGCCGCTAATTATAAAATATTCGCGCAAGCGCCCTGTGCCGCCTAAACAGAGCAGCACACCCAGGCACGGTAGAAAGAGTGGGAGATACTAGTTCCTCTCCCTTCCCCTTCCATCTTACGCTTTTTTGATCAGCATCACGTGACCCTGATGCGAGTTTGAAAGTTTTTACCCATACAAAAAAAGTGCTCAGCGCCGCTAAAGAACTTTTCACTTCAAAAAATTGTTATCTTTGGTCTACTTACAAATAGAAAAAAAAACCTACAACACCGATTTATCACTCATATCTGTCATTCAAAACACGGCTCGTTCTTAATCAAACAGCATCTGAACGAATGAAACTCGTTCATTCGTTCCATTTATCGTTTCGTTCGAAAAAAATCTATTTTCCGCTTAACAGGCTTCTTTTCACGGCCCAATTTTATTGAGGGTTTGCGAATTTTCTGCTTCGGGAGGTAAAAGACTGAAACGAAGTAAATAAAAATCGGGCAAGTTTTACTTTCCGTTAACTGAATGGTTCTGTATATTGGAACTTGGAACACTGGCATGTGCCTCAGACTGCATTCACGTAGACGTGAAAATATGGCTATATCATAAGGAAGTACACATATTTTTTGGGATGAAATGGCCAAATGTGGCCAAAACTTGTATGTAGAGTCTATTCAATTTTTGTTCCAAATTTGAATTAATGAGTGTTTTTTTATAGTTCACACATGGTGTATATACGAGTATATTGAAGAAAACAAATAGACTTTTTTTTAATTTAATTTTGCCGCTTCACAGACTCCGTGGTCCCCGTGATCATTGGCATTAGGTACAATTATCTTTTTTTACATGTTTCTTGAATTAGGAGAAGAAAAGAAAAATATTGAAGGGTGAACATTTAATTCAAAACAAAAAAATTTAAAAACTAGCAACTTTATTGCTAAAAGTTATTTCTTCCTGCAGGTCTACTACAAAGCCCGATAAACGATATATCGGCCGAAGTTATGGACGTTTTATACCACGAAACACAATCGGTCGGTGGTTCAGATCGGGCGTTTCGTTCATCCCGACCGACGCTGATTTGACAGTTTTGTGTCATCAACCGACCGATTGTGTTTCGTGATATAAAACGTCCATAACTTCGGCCGATATATCGTTTATCGGACTTCGTAGTAGATCTGCTGATAACTTTGGGAATCTTGGAAAACTATAAAAAATCCCGATATATATACAAAAATTTCAGGTTGATCCCATGAGATCAAAGTTAGCAATACATTTTCAAACATCCGATGTTGTATGTTTATAATTTCAATGGGCTTTTAGTGCAGTTCAATAAATTGTGTAAGGTGAAATAAGTTTTTTACGAATAAGGTATTTCAACTAACACGATTTTTTATAACGAATTAAAATTTTTTGCTGGGTGATGGGAGATTAACTGAAAAAAATACAAAAAAATATATTTTTCTGGCGTTTTTTTTCCAGTTTTACAGCCATCTCAGTATGATCTACAGTGCGACCGGGGTCCGTAGATCGTCGTAGTAGTATTAGAGTGTTTTTTTAGTATAGAGTGACGAGACAAGCAAGACATGTGGCTGATGGTAGGCAACTTGCCTGCCACATAGCAGCACAGTGACAGGCACCTACTGGAACATGAAGAGTCCAAATCGTTATATAGCACTGCACTGTGCTCGTCACCCAGAGATCTAAGATATTATATCTCTAAGCCCTGTAATTTCTCTGGAAACATTACCCTTCAAACCGGAACATAGTAATGTTTGTGCTTTACTGCTTGGCGGTAGAATAACTGGCAAAGGTGTGGTACTTCCCCAGGCGGACTCTGCTGGAGACCTACCACTACTGAAATCTCGTGTGGCTGACATCTTGAGAGTTCGCCTCACCAACATGCATAATAGGAGTACATCTGTAGCTATACAGAAATTCTTTTTCACTTCTATTGGCAGTCTCTGTAACTGCAATTTTGTAAAGTGAAAACTTCTTTGGCCGCGCTACAGACAGATTTTTCGTGGGCTGTGAATTGAATTCTAGCGTCACGGTCGGGAATGATAAAGTCATTGATCTATCTTATTTTTTTATCTTATATTCTTAAATCTTCGGGTAAGCTCGGGACCATGGCCATAGCATGGCGACGCCCTCAGGTTTCACCGGCGTAGTTTCCAAAGTAAGCTATCAAATTCTGAGTTATCAGTTTTCACTTCTATCGGCAATTCCCATGACTGCAAGTTATTATTTATTTATTTATGTCTATCATTTCTCAACGTGTCGTCTTTTCAACGGACCCTAAAAATAATTTGAAAGGCCAGGAGGAAAACAGAATAAAAATAAACTATTAGTGTCAAAAGGAACCTGACGCGAGGTGTAGCGTCCAGAGGTAGGATCGTTATTTATAAGAAACTTATTAAAGCAAACACTTGTAAAAATACAATTCTGTAGTCTACAGAAAAGAATAGGTTTATTTCGACATTTCAGAAAACAAAGCTACCTATTGAGCAAGGCATATTATAATATAGACGACTTTGTTAAAGATAGTAAAATATGGAAGAGAAATGTGTCGAAATTAGAACCTTATAATAAGGTAAAATAATAGATTTATAAGACTTTTGATGTTACATTGTTTGTAACCTGATGTAGTATCTGTATACTGAGTGTATTGATTATTTGTTATTTTGTCTTCGACAAAGCCTTTTTACAGCTGCATGTAATTGTCCCTTTACAGCTGCTTTATTCATTTTGACATTGTTATTTTATCTGATTATGTACACAGATTCTTTGCCTTTTTTAAATGACGTTACCAAGTGTTCTTATGAATTTATGATTCGAATAAATGAATTGAATTGAATAAGAGAAATGGTTGAATGAAGAAAGAGGGTATAACTCGGAACAAAACTTTTTCATTAACATACATTTTGTCATTGCAACATTTTTACTAGGGTAGAGAATAGTTAATAAAGTGGTACACGAATAAGCGTTTTAACCAAGAATAAATTTAAGTAATCTAGGCAAATTATCACAGAGTTGAACTAAGTTTACACGCATTTAGAACTAGCGGTACGTCCCGGTTTCGCTCTTGGTACATACCTATAATTTATCCTACCGCACTCAGAAACCATGCAGATGTCTAACGTTGAAAGAATATTTGAAATCGGTCCAGTTATTTCTGAGATTAGCGCGTTGAAACAAAAAACCTCTTGAGCTTTATAATATTAGTAAAGATGCGGAAAATAGAAGTACTTGAACGGTTTGCCAACACATATAACGATGAGTAGTTTTAATGAGTAACATGACGTCCCAAGTCAAACCTCGGAGGCTTTGTTTACAGCGACGTTGGATTAAATATCAGGATCCCGCGATCCGATGTTACAAGGGTGCCTGATTTATCGCTCTATCGGGACCGATTAAATCGCTTCTGTGACGGAAGCGGTGGTTATTGGACGATTTTTTACAAAATTGAAGTAAGTAGGTCAAATCACTGTTATGTTTACAAATTTGCTATCATAAAAATTGGTCATAAATTGTTTATTTATTATAATAAGGTTGTTTTTACCGTACGGCACATGCTCTGCTCGTCTTGTAACTTTATACAATAGAAAATACACAGACCAATAATAAAACGCACCACAAGCCCTTGTCTATTAAAGTTATGTTATACCTTTAAACGAGCAATTCTTGTAGGTATATATATATACAATCTGAATCTCGGAAACGGCTCGAACGATTTTCATGAAATTATGTATACAGCGGGTTTCAGCGACGATACATCGAGTTAGCCATGTTATGTTTTAAAAAAACGCCGTTTTATGCGCGTTTTTAGACAATGAAAAATTGTTACATAAACATTAGAATGCTATGGTAAATTTCGCGACGCCGCGCGACAGTATATTAGCTCAGTCGGGAAGATGGGCCGAATGAACCGGCTGAATCCAACCGGCTGCGTTATTCAAGTTCATTTTTTTTTAGAAGATCGTTATGTATCTAAGTAACCCACGTACTGTTTATAATTTGCGGTAGAGTAGAGCAGAATTAAGTGAATTAAGATAATACTTTTCTAAATTCACTAAATTTTACGCAAAGTTGCGGGAATGCTAGTGAGATAAAAACTCTAAAACATTTTCTTGTAAAGCCACGTTAATATTTGTAAAATTTACGTCATGTACAGAAATTCACGCATCGCATGCACGGTAAGTTTTAACACCACGAACAAAGCGCAAAAATCTGTTTAACCCACGTAGTTCCCACTGCATTAAACTTGTAGCGTAACTGAGAAGGTATGAACATATTGTGTGGAAAACTACCACAGACGACAATAGATATTGCAATATTACTTTCAAAATGTTTTTTCCCGAAAAAACAACAACTGATTTCAATTGAAAATTGAGCTCAAACACTTAACAGAGTTTCACATTTATTTGTGAAATGTGTGAATACATCGTAAACTATACAGACCAGGTAATCTAACTTTAGTTTTAGTAGATATTTTAAAAATCGTCACATTAATTTCGATAAAATTTATAAACAAATAAAAATTCATTAAAAATCATAAGCTTCTTCTTATAATACCAGTTAACTTCCAGTAGAATGAGTGCAGCCGTTTCAGGTTTTTTATAGCAAAAGATATATATATGTCTGATGGTAAGCAACATTTCTACCCATTACAGTACTATGTAATGCAACTATTCGAGCATGAAAATCTTTACCTAGCACCACTACCTAAGCAACTAATAACATCACACGACCACGCGAGATGGTGGTCAAGTGTAAACATTTAAAAGTAAAAAAATAATCATCACAGAACTGCGTAATGAACGCAGTTTCGTGCTATTTTTTTTAAGAGATTTTTTTTTTATGTCTTTGTGTCCTGTAATTTTTCTGAGATAAAATGAAAGATGACATAAGTAACCTTCTTATTGTAGATAGGCGCTCTTTATTGATACAAAAATGGAAACACAAAAAAGAAAAAATACTATGAATCATTTAGCTAGTCTATGCTGCTGTGTCTGCGGTAAAACTGCACTGAACTCTGAACTAAGACCGCAGATCAGTTTAAAAGTGTGGCAAGCACCGTCGATTCAACTTTGGCTCAGTAAAGTTTCTGAAATTCAGATGCATGAATTGAGTAGTTAGATGAATGAAGTGGAATTTAAATATATTGTTTTATGTTTGTTGTTTATTTCTCCTTTTAGCAAAATCTTTTTAAATAAAATATAGTAGATTTAGGTTATTGACATCCCGAAACAAAAAAATATACACAAAAAGAATTAACATTAATATTTAAAACTAGTGCGACCAGTTGCCGGTCATATGGGTAAAGGCGATATCTTCCAGGCACCCTTAGGATGAAAAATAATGTGTGTACATGTCAAAAAACAGGTTAAAAAAGCCATAACAAAAATAATTCACCACGAGCCCTGATGACGCTTGAACAAGAAAGATCCAATGAACATATTGGTTAACTCACGATATTTTTAATTGCCGTTGTTAGGTTAGTAGTATTACGCACATGACTTCAAAGATACAGTGGTGCGAGTGAGATTGGCAGTTGCAGCTCTCCCAAGTAGACCAGCAGGCAGACTTATATTTGTGATTACTACTTGTTTTAATAAATACATGAGATAGGAGGCCAAATATGAGACTAGTTAGTGGCTTTACCATATCGTATGGTAAGAGGTTTCTAATGCTTCAAAAACTATCCCGATGATGGATCGCAGTCTTCCCTACGGAACAAAGCAAAACTTTTTTAACCAAAAGGTAGCTTGGGCTTAATTTCACCTAATGAAAAGTTATAATACAGTTTAAAATGGAGCGCACTTAGTTTATATTTATTTTATGATTTTTTTATTTGAAGAATAGATTTTTTCAAGGGGAAGATAGTGGCAGAGACCCAATCCATACGGTCTGAAATGCAATTTTAAATCAAATACAAATGTATAAGTATTAAATGTATGTCGGCTAAGTATCAGCTGGAGACTCTGGAACCAATTGAAGGACGTGCCAGAAAGCTCCTAGGCAATGACACTCGTGTGCGTAAAAGACTTCAAAGTCTTGATCATCGCCGCAAAATTGCTAGTTTATCGGTTTTTATTGGATACACTTCGGACAGTGTGCAACTGATGCGCATGATCTAATACCACCTTTTCTTTTATCGGACTTCTCGTATCTCAAAAAAGCGACATCGTTTCATAGTTGATGTTCCAACAAGTGCAAAATTAAAAATTTTGATTAACCCCCGACTACTTCAGATTTGTTATCTGTACAACTTTCTACTAGTCAAGCCCTTTTATTTGATACCCATATTGAGGTAGGTTGTGAAGAAATATTTTGTCCGCCATTTTGTGGAGGCGGCCATCTTGAATCGATATTAATCAAACATAGCTAAGAACATCCGCACGGATATTTACCTTCAAATAAAAAAACCGCATCGAAATCGGCCCATCCGTTTGAGCTCTACGGTGCCACAGACAGACAGACAGACAGACAGACAGACAGACAGACAGACAGACAGACAGACAGACATACATACAGACATACAGACAGACAGACAGACAGACAGATAGATAGACAGACAGACAGACATCGACGTCAAACTTATAACACCCTTTTTTTGGTCGGGGGTTAAAACACGAACGAAGAGATTTGACTCCACGTTGGTCATAAGAACGTCTTCTAGGTTAGCACGCTCCATCGTAGATCGCATCATCGCTTAACATCAGGCGAGATGGCGGTCAAGTGCGAACCTATTACAGTTAAATGTATGTATACTTATATATAGAGGGATTATATTCGGCTGTATGCATGTTTTTTTCAGCCTCCAAAGTCAAGAATCTTTATTCTAAAGTAAACAATTTGCAAAACAATTTTGGTCTCACCTTGCAGTCACTTTGTGTAAAACGGAGGAGATTTACAGTTTAAGCTTATCTTGGGGCCACGAGTTCAGTGTTTTGCTGTTTCAAATAATGGCGTCTTAAACAAACATATTATTGTAATTTACAGTTTTACTAAATAAATACATTGTATACTTATATTATACACGATGGGCAGTATTGGCTACTTGAGGCCAACGAACATAATATGATACCTAGAAAGAAACTTACCTATATCGATACCTTAATTTGCAAAACGAATAACTCCATAGTAGCTAATTTCACAGGGGTCACACTAAATCACCACTAAATCTATGGTGTAACTGGTATTTTCATTATTTCAAGTGTTTATTAGTTAATAAGAAACACAATTTCCAAAAGACTGTTTGTTTTTTTCTTTTGATGCTTGAATTTTTTTATATAAAGTTTTAGTGACCTCTGTGAAATTTGCTACAATGGAGTTATTCGTTTTGCAAATTAAGGTAGCGATATGTACCTTATAGTTAGCATATTAAAATATATATTATTAATTATGAATTAACACATAAGTAAGCTAATTTTTAATCCGGTATAGTATAGGCTTACATGGTATACATAAAACTGTTTCTTTACTAAAGTAGTTCTTCTCGTGTTACAGCGGAATTGATTAACAGATAAGTTTTTCTGTTAATTTATTCCGCTGTAACACAGATAATTTTAATTTAATTTAACAGTCGCATTGTTGTATTCGGTCTTACGCTCTGAAATATTTTATCCTAGCTGTCTCTGTTAGCTACCACAATTATGAGTTTCACGGAAAATTAGCTTGATACTAATCAATTGTAAAAATTGTACCAGGGATCTTGGTATATTATTATTTATAAAAGAAAAACATTAGCCAATTGGCTTGGTTAATTAATGATTTTGTTTTCAATTTAAATGTTTAAATTTTGCTACATATTTAGAACTGTATATCGAGGCGCCACAAATTATTTTCTCGGTTTTAGTGGCCATACAACCGTTTGGGATTCCCGAGTCGCGCCGACAGAAATTGGCCCCTGCGAAATGAGAGTGATAATTCTGTTACAGCGTGACTTGCGTTACAAGTCTTTATATAGCGACCGGGAAAAATGTTTGCAGACATTATGCGATTAAACTCGATACTGTTAGGCAAATCCATAAACTTAATATCCGGACAATTCCTGCAGACCTTCTTTCGAATTTTTGAAGTGAAAACTTCTTTTGGCGCGCCACAAACAGATTTTTCGTGGGCTGTGAATTGAATTCTAGCGTCACACTCCAGCATGATAAAAAATCTTCGGGTAAACTCGAGACCATGCCTAGAACATGCCTAGAACCTCATTCGATTCTAGAAATGCCTTTCCATTTCCGAATGGCCGTGGCCATGCTCATGGCCATTTCAGACGGTTTCACCCACGTATTTACCAAAGCAAGCTATCAAATTCTAAACAATAAGTTTTTACTCGTATTGACAGTTCCTATGACTGCCAATTTTTTTCTCAATGAGATTTTATCACAAAGCCAGACGATTTGAGGGACTAGTCAAAAAAAATAATTTTCGATTTATAGTGAATCAGTTGACATTTGTTTTGATATAAATTGCTATATACCTTTATAGCATCTATCTTATCTTTCCCTACGATTTACCCGTGTGATTCCTATTGTTTGCATCTGCCCGAGATAAAAAGTAGACTTGTTGTTCTGCCTGGGTATAATTTAACAGCTTTCCGAATTCCCAGCTGATCCTTTCCGATGCTCCGACGTGGATTGAACTAACAACATCTAAATGTCCAAGCATTGGCATTAACAATACTCTTTTCAAATATGTACCCGGGTAACTCACGGTTGATATAGTCAGTCCAGTCCGACTCAAGTTTCGATCGCGTCCGGCGATCTGTTTCAAGGAGAATGCGCGCGCGTTTGCAACTGATCTGAGGACGTGATCGAAACTTGAGTCGGACTGGACTGATTATATCAAACGTGTGTTTTTTTTTTTTAATAAAGAGTGACGAGACGATCTGCATGTGCCTGATGGTAAGCAACATGCCTAACACATAACAGCACAGTGACACGCAGCTATTGGAACATGAAGAGTCTAAATCATTACCTAGCACTGCACTGCGCTTGTCACCCAGAGATCTAAGATCTTATATCTCTAAGCCCTGTAATTTCTCTGTTAGTTAGCCGTGTTATTTATTTACAATACTCATATATAGGGTATATAGGCGTACCACGAAGTAATAGATGAAATTGAATGGCATTGTCAGTACGGCGTGGGCATCGGGCATCGGCAATTTCAGTTGTCTTGACGTCGGCATTAGTTTCCGTTTTGGGCCACGTGCCATTATTTCCATGTCCGGGGTTTAAGTAGGTACATAGTATAGTACAATAGCTTTAAATTTCACCTTAAATACACAGATTTTACCATTACACGCAATATCAACCTAATAAATATATTCCCGAAAGCCAGATATTTGTAGAATCCGTCAATAACAAATCAGATTCTTATGAAAGACTATTTTGCTATAATAACCTCCATTCAGCAAGATTTTTGTTTGATAGCGATATTGCTTACAAATAAAAGAATTTGTTTAACTGAGCTTATTCCCGATAAATCCCCTCTCATCACCCAGAGATTTAATGTGATTTATTTATTTGCTATTGAATTTCTTTGGAAATATTTCCTTTTGAATACATAGTAACGCAGTAATGTTTAAAGATTTTTTGACGTGACAACGTCTTATAAATTGGTTTGCCGGGTGACACTTCAAGAAACTGCGTTACGCTCCGCTCACGTTATGCGCTCACAACGAGAGCGAGTGAGAGGCACGCGTCCCTTCCACTCGGGCATGGTTAGCCCGCCTAAGAGCGAGAGAGACAGACATAAAAAGTGAAAGGCACGCGTCCCTTCCGTAAAATTATTTTACCACTCAAAGTCGTTGTCACGTAAAACTTTCGCCCGTATACCGACTTTACAGGCAACCAATTTTTTTTTACTAATAGTAAGTATAGAGTGAAAAGACGAGCAGGAGTTATGGTTGATGGTAAGCAACATGCCTGCCTATAACAGCACAGTGACACGCAGCTATTGGAACATAAAGAGTCTTAATCATTTCCTGACACTGTACTGCACTCGTCACCTCGAGATTGTCAATACCAATCGTGATGTTTAATCTCTATGTCCTGTGGTTTCAGCGCTTTCACCTGGTCGCCTCATCACTCTCATACCATAGTGATACCATAAAAAGTACTTAAAAGATATATCACCTCTTCACCCCTCCTGGTAGACTTTTCACAGATTTTTAGATTAATACATAGGCAACTCACATGTGCTATAGTTTCAACCGCGTCTTGCGGCCTATTTTAAGGAGAATGCACGCGCTCTACCGCTACTCCTCTAACACTCTCCTGCATAAGCAGCCCGCTAAATGTTCATACTGCTCGGACTCGGAGTCTTCTCTCTCAAGGAGTCAAGAACATAATCCACAACGCGAGCCCTGTTTGGGTTGGTGATGACACATGAATGACCTCGAAAGATTTTAGGTACATGTCGGTTTCCTCACGATGTTTTCCGTTACCTTTTTAAGTTAGCGGAATTACATACTTAACCTCAAAAAAACAGTGCTGTGCGTGGGATTTTAGACCGGGGTCAGTCGTATCTCAAAAAGGCCACCGAGCGCGGCCGAAACTTGTCAGACTAGTCTGACTATACAGCAGACATGAGACATCCGTGTATAAATTTAAAATGTGTAATCTGTGTTAGTTTTCATACTAAAATTCTTCAAAGAGTCCTACTTCCACAATGCATACTCAGGTCTATTTAAGTTCAGTAACACCGGTCCTAAGCCACTACATATTATTACAGGGTGTAAAACAAGGTTCCTCTTATCCACATAGTTTATCCTCGAGGCATGTCATTAATCCATCAAATGATGATGACAGTTCACGCTGTAACGGCAGCCTAAAACACAAATCTGTCGACACGTTCCAAAGTGTCGCTAGTGTCGCAATGGCGGGCTGTAATTGGGATGCAGACTGGATCACATATACTCGTATACCATTGTAATTACACCGTCATCTATGGAATATGGGACATGTATTTTTCGTTTTATCAAACGGTAAAAATCGACATAAATATATAACATCAAACTTGCGGAGTGGATATATAGCAAAGAGTTTGCATATACTACGTATAGACTGGGAACAAAAAGCTTTACACCGAAAGCGCGGGTCTGATCGCTCTTTCCTTATTGCTCTTGTGGAAGTGTCATACTTTTGTCGCGAGACATCAGTCTTCAGCACATCTTCTGCTTACGATTGGTACAGACGAACCGTGCGGTTTTTCGCACGCATTTTAAACCTGATCCATTTAAATATTTTCTATCTAAGGTTTATGACGTCACTTTATTGTATTTTAAGTTGACAAATAACGTTGCAGGGACAGTTTCGTATTTTTTTATTTTTTTTTTTGTATTTCAATAAAAATAATAATAGTTTTTTGTACTTCAATACAAACATCTAGTATAATTCTTATTATAGTAAAATACGAAACGGATACCTTGAGTGTTATTACCTATATGAACAAATAAATAATTAACCCACTTAATTTGATATGCAAATTGAGATTATTACACTTTAAATAGTATTTTATATAACGAGACATTTTCTGTGGTTTTAATAGGAACAGGCCTAATTATTTTATTTAACACACAAACTTTCACCTCTTTGTTAGTTTTTGTTCAATTTTTGTCCGTTTAGTTCAAAGTTTGTGTGTTGTGTAACAGTTATCAGTTAGTGAGAACTCGATGACAATGCTTCGTACAGGTTTATGACAGTCATTTTAGTAGCTCTTCACTCTATTATTTGACTAATGATACCCATTGTCATGTCAGGGTAAATTTTTTTTTTCAATTCAATTCGTTTATTCGAACCATAAATTCAAAAGAACACTAACTTGGTAACGTCATTTACAAAAAGGCAAAGAATCTGTGTACTTATTAAGATAAAATAACAATGTCATAATGAATAAAGCAGCTATAAAGGGCCTATACAATAAAATGCAGCTATAAAAAGGCTTTGTCGAAGGGTTCACTAATGTTTCACAAACATTTTCTGACAAAACATCACTTTAAAACCAACTAGTCGTATAATATTCATTACGAAAACTTTACACCACAAAAATGTTTCATTTTAAAAACAACGTTTTGCATAATATTTATTTCATAAATGTCTTACATCAACAAATGTTTTATTTTACAAACCATCATTTTATAACCATTTATCCGGCAAACGTTACATTTAGACAATGCATCGAATGATATTTTGTTATTTGTACATTTTTTGTTTCATATACTATTCATTTAACAAATTTAACATTTACCAAAAAAATCTTCCGTTGTGAAATTAGGTACAAAATCATAAAAGTACCCATTAAATTGTCCATAGGAGTTAACCGTTCTGATTAGGTCCTGTCACAGAGTTTTGACCTAACCTGTCCGATTAGGATCTATTACTAAGATTTGACTCGGGTGGGCTCCCGCCAGAAAGCTCTGCGGTCAGCCCTGAGTGTCGCTTCTCCATACTCGGCCTGCGCTCCACTACGGAGGTCGCCGGCTCGCTTCGCTCGCCACCTCCCCTTCGCTACGCTTGACCTCGCATGGCTAGCTCCACTCAGGACCTCCCTTGAGCTTCTGGCTCCCGCACTTTTATATACACTCTAGGGGTAGTAGCGACAAGACTAGGTGAAGTCAGGGGTGCTCTGAGTCGGATCTGGGTCCTAAGTTACCTAACCGGTCCGATGAATTAAACAACTTTTTTATGTATTTTATTTTCAGAAAAATTCAGAGCAGTGGCATGGCCAAAAAATTTGCCAATGATGTAGAATTTAATTTTAATTTTGGCAAATGAAATTTTTTATGTTTAAGTTGTTAAGTAATTAAAATATAATTTGAAATGTTTGTCAAACAACACTCTGTAAAATAAAAATGTGTCAAGTGTTGGTTTTGTTTTTAAACATTTATTAGTTAACTAAAATATTAAACGAATCAATTGTCAAATAATACGTTATGTAATGAAAGTTTGCCAAATAAATATTTTGAGATGTAACCAATTTGTGAAATGTTTTTTTGTGTAATAATCATTTGACGACCCGTGAGTTTGTCGAATGTTGGTTATCAGGTGTACATTTGTGAAAAAAAGTTTTTCAAAAGAACGGATACCTTGTCGAAGACAAAATAACAAATAATCAATACACACAGTATACATATACTACATTAGTACAAACAATGTAACATCAAAAGTCTTATAAATCTATTATTTTACCTTATTACAAGATTCTAATTACGACACATTTCTCTTTAACAAAGTCGTCTATATTATATTATGCCTTGCTCAATAGGTAGCTTTTTATTTCATTTTTAACCGACTTCAAAAAAAGGAGGTTTCTCAATTCGACCGTATGTATGTATTTTTTATTTTTTTTATGTGTGTTCGCGGATAACTTCGTCGTTTATGAACCGATTTTGATGATTATTTTTTTGTTGTGAAGATATTCCAAGGGTGGTACCATGATAAGGAAACCAGGATCTGATGATGACATCCTAGAGAAATCGAGGAAAACTTTTTTACTTTATAAGTTTTCCGTTGAAAGTCAGTTCTTTTTTGTTAAAATTATTAAACTTGGTTTCATTAAGACCTTCCACTTGTATTTTGTTGTTCCACTTGTTGTAATTTAAATTTAAAAATTAAACGATCGAAGTTCAAAAATAGTTTTGACAGATGCGTTTCTTTAATTATATTAGAACATAATTCTTAATCCAACTGTTACAGGGCCAAAATCGAACCCACGACCTACTGGTGAGCAGGTTGACTTACTAATAACTTTTTTTGTTGACGTATATACTCGTATAATAAGTGGTCAGTTGATAAGCAAATATTTGGATTTGGACTCTTCATGTTCCAATAGCTGGGTGTCACTGTACTGTTATGTGGCAGGCATGTTGGCTACCATCAGACACATGTCCTCTCGACTGCTTGTCTTCTCATTCTTTATTTAAAAAAAATGATTTGAACTTTCGCTTTGAAAATCTCGTATCGTAATAAATTGTATATGTATATCATCCAAAGAAACCCCTCAGGCATCGCATTCCTTATTCTTATTATTACAATAATAGAGTACCGTAGAAATCGAAAGTTTTGACGAAAACACAGGAGTTATAAATATTATAAGATCTAATCCTATAAAAATAAATCATTCTATACCCCGAGGTAGTGTCATTGGCTGTATCCTTTTTCTAATTTATATAAATGACCTCCCAAAAACAATTGACAAAACATGCATATTATTTGCAGATGACGTATCAATATTGACTTCTTGTAAAAATTATAATAATTTAATTCAAACCCTAATTGTCATTTTTAATAATTTTATCAAATGGATGACTGATCATAATCTTGACATAAATTTAGCCAAAACAAATTTAATTCAATTTAGACCCCATCAAAACCCCCCCCTTGACATCAATTTTTCTTACAATAATTATAAATTTGAATTTGTTGACGCTGCTAAATTATTAGGAATAGAAATCGACACACCTATCAACTGGAAACGACACATTGATAAATTAAAAACTAAATTATCTAGCTTTATTTATGCCTTGAGGGAATTGAGAAGAGCGACAGACTTTAGCACTGCTTTATCAGCCTATTATGCTTATGCTTTCTCCTGGCTTAATTTTGGAATAATTCTTTGGGGAAATAGTGTTAATGCAAGTGATCTATTCGTTATGCAGAAAAAATGCATACGGATTCTGGCAAACATTAAACAACCAAACATTAACATAGCCCAGTTCCATAAAAAATATTTTGTCAAATCAAAAATTCTAACCGTAGCCTCCATGTACATTTTGGAACTTTGTAAATTTGTGCGAAGAAATCCGCAATTCTTCACAAGACTGACTGACGGGCTAAATTACCCTACTAGATCCAACCACAAACTTAATCTGAATCTACCATATTCAAAATTAACATTGCATTGCTCGGGCCCAAATTCAATGTCAGTAAAAATATACAACAAATTGCCCTACAAACTAAAACAAATAAATTCTGACCAAAAGTTTGCCAAAACCTTAAAAAATATATTACTCGAGAAAGCTTACTATACAATAGACGAATATCTTGCCGACAAATTAATAATATAATGAGTCGATCCGCTCCGCACGATAGGAATTATATTGCCACACCCAATCAGGGTAATTATGGTAACTACATTTGACATGTACTCATTAATAAGACCAAGAAATGTACCATAATATTAGCAATAAATGATTCGAGTATTGAGTACCACTTTGGTTGTAGTGTCAGTTAACCACTTACTTCAGCTGATTGTCTAATGACACACTGTCAAAAACTAAATAGTGGAGTCAAACAAACTCACTAGTAGTCCGTCTTACCTACTACGTACGTACCTACCTACCTACTACGTAGGTACGTCCTACCCTTGCTTCGAAGCTTGCTCTAACATGTAGGTTTTGTAAAATATAGGTCTGAAGTACGCTGACTCGTTGGTCACTAAAACTGCGTCAATAACAGATGCGATTGCAACAGTAAACCCCAATCGCTGGTATCACAAACGTGGCCATTCGTGCACACCATAAATAAAGATTACTTCGTGTCCTAACCTGTGTGGAATGGACCCAATGTTGGGCTATGAAATTGACATGAAACATAAAGTCGGCTCCTCTTGCAATGAAATTTGCAAAAGGAGTCGACTTTATGTTCTCTTCTTCGGGTCTTTGAAGGAAAAAACAAAACAATAATAATGCACCATAATGGCCAAATGTGGGCTATCGGATGAAAGTGGTTCTAGAACGTAAACTTTTATTTTTAACCCCCGACAAAAAAAGGGGTGTTATAAGTTTGACGTCGATGTCTGTCTGTCTGTCGGTCTGTCTGTCTGTCTGTCTGTCTGTCTGTCTGTGTGTGTGTCTGTCTGTGGCACCGTAGAGCTCAAACGGATGGGCCGATTTCGATGCGGTTTTTATTTGAAAGTTAATATCCGTGCGGGTGTTCTTAGCTATGTTTGGTTAATATCGATTCAAAATGGCCGCCTCCACAAAATGGCGGACAAAATATTTCTTCACAACCTACCTCAATATGGATATCAAATGAAAGGGCTTGACTAGTAGAGTACTAAACACTATAACAAATTTCAAATCCAAGATGGCCGCCACCACAAAATGGCGAATTATATAATATTTTTCACTACTACCTCAATATGGGTATCAAATGAAAGGGCTTGATTAGTAGAATACTTTGCACTATGACAAATTTCAAATCCAAGATGGCCGCTACCACAAAATGGCGAATTACATTTCCTTTTTCACAATTCCCTTAATATAGGTATCAAATGAAAGGGCTTGACTAGTAGAATGTTCTACAGATAACAAATCTAAGGTAGTCGGGGGTTAATCAAAATTTTTAATTTTGTTCTTGTTAAAAATTAACAAAATCTATGTGTAAGCGAAACTACAATTATTTTGCCAAATTGCAAGCAAAATTGATTGCACTGTCCCGCTTGCCCATTGCACTATTGCGGCTTGTTCTTGTAGCTAAACAAAAGCACTGCCCTTCTCAGGGTCGTTACTGGAAATAAAGCTGGGCTACTGATCTGTTTCGGCTCGTTCCTGGAGCAGGATATGTCACTGCCCGCTCCAGCTCGTTGCAGAAAGACAGCTAGGCAACTCCCCTTTTCCGGCTCATTACTGCAGGAAAGCTGGACTACTAGTTTGACCCAGCTCATTAAGAGTAAAACTAGACACTATCGTACTCCGGCTCAATATGGAAGCAAAGCTAAGCCAATAATCTACTCCAGATCGTTCCTGGAGCCTAGACTCATGTGCCCCGAACATTGCCATCAAGCTGGGTGGATCCAATGCTCCCTGCTAAAATGCTTAAAAAATGTGAGCAGGTCCGAAATGCGGAAGAATGCGGAAGCATCTTGTGGCATTAGTTGTCCCCATCACCCCAGTGGGCAGACCGTCACTTCAGTGAATGAGCCCCAAATAACTCATGGTAAACGTAAAATAATCATATTATATATCATATAATCATAGTCTGACGGTAACAGAGGTATACATAGAAATTATAATAATTTAGGTACTTAATTAAGTATTTCAATTACAATAAATTAATATTTTTTAAGGATTAAGGACCGCTATTAAAACATTAAACATTTGAACTCCTCAAAAATTTCATCCTAAACAAATTGAATCTTATTTGTAGTTTGTATAAAGTTAAAAGTGCAAACTTTGCAGTGGAGAGCAAAACACGAATAGTGTAACAAAAACCTGACTATCTGTTAGTCCGTAAGCTTCATAGCTCCACATCACATTCGCCAGACCGCTTTGCTCCCATTGTTATCATTACCGGTAGTTTGCACGCCGTTTTGGCTTAACAAGGCGAGATAAATATGCCAAAAAACAGATACAGGATCGTAAAGGCCTTGGCCAGTGGGGTAAAGGAGAAAAAGTTGTGTGGAAAGACTGGAGCTAAGAATTTGCGTTCAGATAAGCTTCGAGTATGCTTTTAGGTATGTAAGTATGCCTAGTATGTTTGTCTAGGTTAGTACAGTCCCATGCTGGCTGCGATTTTACAAAGTATTAGAAGTAGACAAAAAACACGCAATAATTTATCTTATATATATTTAGGGTGGTACAAGTGTGTCGTGTGTTTAAATAATTGTCTTTACTAATACTATAAAGCTGAAAGACGTTTTGTTTTAACGCGCTAAACTTAGGAACTACTACTGACTGATTCCAAAAATATTTTATTTACCTTTGGGTATTTGCGTGATCCTTTTAATTTTTTTTTAAATTTAATTTGTCTATATTCGTCTCTATTATATTTATACTCCGGACCGTTACTTTTGTCATTTGGATTCTTTTTTTTTAACATTCCTGGATTAGCAGAAGAAGAGAAAAACAGGAGGGGGGATTTCAAACTTAATGTTAGTGCTAGTCCGATTTTGTATGTTGAAGTTGGAATTCCACTAGTA
This sequence comes from Ectropis grisescens, assembly GCA_017562165.1. Lineage (NCBI taxonomy): Eukaryota > Metazoa > Arthropoda > Insecta > Lepidoptera > Geometridae > Ectropis > Ectropis grisescens. The sequence continues at coordinate 16,897,068 of CM029794.1, read as the reverse complement.
ATCGACGCGACATCGTAATTTTCATCCCACCAGCTCGGAAAGAGTACTTTGGCTCCTCGATATCAGGGCGCAAAAGTCGTTTTTACCCTCTAAAGGTTAAAGTAAATTTGAATTTAGAACATCGTGTGTACTGAGGTTTTGAATTCAAACCATAATTCAACCTATTTATTTCTACCTCCTTGGTGCTGAATGCATCATACATTTTTTTTAATATGTTAAAAACTCAGACTCGGAACCTCCTTGGTGAACTTACTTTTTGTAAATTTGCTTAGCGCGAAAACATTAGAAAATTTGCATTTAGTCATTTCCTCGCTGAGGTGGAATGAAAAGTTACGTGTTGCACTCGAGTGCAAAGATTTTTCACCTTGTGCTCTTTTGATTCCCTTGCTACGCTCAGGATTCTTATTTTGAATCATGAGCGCAGCGAGTGAATTTTAGAATCCTTCGCTTGCTCGGTCATCAAAATTGAGCACGCGGTTAAAAATCAACTATGCGCTCTTGTATAACAAATAACTATTGTCATCTTTTTACGCCGTCTCATTCCAGCCCGGGGTCTCTACTAAGGCCACATATCTGTTCCTGTGTTTCAAAGATTTTTTTACCTTTATTGGTTTACAGTTTGTTTACAATACAATACAATAACTCTTTATGAAAAAGCCACAAAGCACAAAAAAATATCAAATAATACAAAACAGAAAAAAAAAACTCTTAGCAATTTAATTGTTTACCATCATCTCGCCTGATGATCGATGTTAAGCGACGATGCGGTCTACAATTGAACCTGTTTACCTATTAGAAACCGAATCACTCTCGTTTTGAATACACCAAGTAATTATATAATTTAACACGTTAGATTTTACAATACATTATAAATTAGGTTAATTTCTTGTCAACGGCGTTAGATAACATACTTATATTTTTATATATACTTATTACGATCATATTTACAACTTTACTGTGTCAGATAGGTACACACACGCAGAGATAATATAATAACACCGTAGTAGTAGTCCGCCCCGGATTCGCCCGTGGTCCATAATACATAGCCTATAGCGCTCAGGTATCATGAAGATATCCAACGGTCAAAGAGTTTTTGAAATCGGTCTTGTAGGTTGTTAGTTGTTTCTGAGCTTAGCGAAAAAACCTTTTCAGCTTTATAATATTAGCATAGATTTAACTAACGGATTACTTATTTTAGTCATCACGGCTATTATTGTATACTTTCTACCACAGCTTAACCCTGGATAGTCAGCCTAAGGTACACTGTACATTAACGTGAATCACCTTGTGTGAATGTGGCGAGTACGTGCCAAGAATATTAGTCTCCGCCCAGTGGATACCCTCCTTACATAAAAACATACCCACCGAGAGAAATACATAATGGCGGCACTCAAAACGGTTTGAATAAAAATAAATCCGACAAGCGCGAGGCCCTTGATGAAAACCAAGGGCTCTCTTAATCCATACTGTAGCCAATTCATTATGTTCTTAAAATTTAATTTTATGTAGTTTTAAATCTTTATATATAAAAATGTTATGTTGGTTTGTGTACGCTTCAAAAACTCAAAAAGTTCTGCACCGATCGAGCTGAATTTTTGGAATGATATATAATCCGCATCAAGGATTGTTTTTATCTTATTTTTACATAACAATGTGCCGCAGCAAAGCGTGGCAGGGCACAGCTAGTATACAATATGAATTTCGTTCCGGAAGCATCGAAAATATTTGCCCGCAACCTCATTAGATTAAACAGGGACAAACTCCGTAAAGTTATAGGTTTAATAACTGGTCACTGTCCCTTAAATTAGCACCTACTTACCATAGGTGTACCAGACAGTCCTTTATGCAGAGGATGCATGGAGGAAGAAGAAACGCCACAGCATGTACTCATAGAATGCAGCAGTGTGGCGAATCAGCGGGCAGAATTCCTCCAATCCCCGTCGTCTGTTCCGGATGCCTATCGCAACCTTAATAGGGTGCTCGCCTTCTGGGACGGCCTAGGCTGGTTGGAGTAGAAAAGGGAAGTATGAGTCACGCACAACGGCCCAATAAAGAGGCTAGGCGCGAAAAAGACCCCGCTAAGCTAACTAACTAACTAACAATATGAATTATTTTGTAAGCCGGTTATCTTCTTCCCTTTTTTCTGACCTGAACTATAAGGGGTCCGTGCCCAATTATATAATTTATACCGACTAGGCTACATTGTCACAATAAAGTCACAATAAAGAGTTATCTATCTATTGTGCTCTGTGATACTTGTGACCTCTGTCAAAACAAAATTCTTGTTGCAAAATTGTGTTAAGTTAAAAGTTGAAGGTGTTTAAAATAAACACAAGACAATTCAAAAACAAAATTCTTTGAAATACGGAGTTAACGTAATATGGAAGAGGTTCTATCGTCATGATCAAATAGACACAAACAATCCAAAAACTTGGTCCCAACAAAACACACGTTCCGTTTGCTTTCATTCGATATCAACAAACTTCAAGAAGTGAACGAAAAGTGAAACAAAAGTGAACAAGTTTGTCAAAGCGGACGGAGTTAGGAAGAACAAGAAACAAGGTAATTATGTTAGAATGAAAGGTAACAACGTGTAAATAGAAAGTTCAGCTGTTGTGTGTCGCTGTTGATGTAAAACGGGGATTATACTCGTACGAGCAAAGACAATATACCCATTTAACTAATCGTATGCCTGCCCCCCCCCCCTCCTTAGTGTTTTAGTAGCATTATAGGCATGACGACTCATTTTTGATTTAATATACCATCACAAGGCTACTTAATAGCTGGAACAAAGGCGAAATAATTACTTTGCTATCTTAAAAACTTCCCGTGATATCACGATTTTAAAATCACAATTTTGGACTTTCCCAAAAACGCTTAGCGCGTGACGTCACTGTCGGGTATTTTCACGGATATTCGGTATTTCTATGCGTCGCGTATAAAGTTTATATGTAAGCTATATTAAATATTGTGCTTAGGAAACTGGTTTCATAACAAAAGTCGCTTCAAATTGAATGGGTAATCCAGTAGTAAAGACATTTTCTACTAACTTCGTAATTTTAAAATGGATTTGCCCATCCGGCTTTAAATGATCATAAAGTAAGTTGAACAAGAAGATATCAAAATTAAAGTTGGTACATATTTTATTCTATTTAAGTACTGTCATTATATCACATAATTTAATATAATTGCAGAATCTATCGTCATGCCTATTGCGCTATTGCACTAAACCTGTAGCAAGTTCGGTCAGTCAGGCTTTTGATTCCGACGCTAGAGTGCTAGCAAAAAAAACGTAAAAAAATGGGTTCCTACTCGGCAAAATGGTGCGGAAAGAATAGCAGGACATCCAGCTTTACAAAAAAAGACGGTATATTATTTCACAAGTAAGTAATTAAGTACAATAATTAAAAAATACAACAATAATCAAACATCATTAATCTACAAAATTCAAACGAGCATAAAAAAACGAAATGGGACGCTATTGATGTCTTTCTTTGCATCCTGTTCTGTCCTTTGAAGTTTGCATAACTCAATCTCGTTTTGTCCGATCATTCGTGGAAAGTAGTGCAAGTCACACGGATGTTCAGCTTATCACAGCGCGGCATTTTACCTCGTCCTGCGCCCCCGGTGGTGAGTTGTGTGTAGGCGGGATTCGTATCATCGCCGATCAATAGGGTATTTAATCTGTGAATATGAGACTAGCAGGGCCTCATGGCTTCATCTACGCTTTACCTGATCCTGTTAATTTCCCGGGATAAAAATTAGCCTATGTGCTAGCCTTACAACCAATTACGTTACGAGGCTAGTCAAAATCATGTTATTTTTTATCACGCTTTTATTAGCTTCACTTATAACTATGATGTATGTAAGAAAGTCTTGGAATCTTAATTTGACCCACTTTCCGGTCTTCGATTGGGATGAAATTTTGCACACGCTCTGAGATCTGATGACAATACATGACTAGCTACAAAACGTCATTACACGTGGTGGACTCCCTATTTGAAACCCACCCCCATGATATGGGTTTCAAATGAAAGGGTTTGCTGTCAGGAATACGAAAAAAATTGGCACGCGATTTAAATCCAACATGGCGGACTTACAATTTTGTAATTTTTAGTGCAAGCTAAAAGCATGTTTTTATACTATTATTATTTTTATTCTATTATACGTTTACACTTGACCACCATCTCGCCTGATGCAGTTACGATGTGGTCTACGATGGAATGTGCTTAACTAGAAAAACCGTTTCGCTCTCGATTTGAATACCAAGATTCTAAACATCGCAAAAAAACATTTAGGCAATGCATTTCACAGCTTAGACGTTTTTATCTAAAAAGTATAGTCAAACCTTTTTCTTTGAGCCTTTGGAACGTCAACCATGAAATTAATTCGCTTTTTCTGTGAAAAAAGAGCAAAGTGGTTTTAGATCATGCAGCTTTCCCAACACACTTCCCAAAAAGTATCAGATAAAAACCGATAAGCTAGACGTTTTACGGTGAAATTTCAGCCTTTGTAGTCTCCAAAAGTGTCGTATGACAAATAATCAATTTTTAAAGCTAGATTGTTTGAGGTAAGAAATCTGTACTATCGCAATAGCCCCAACTAAAGCCAAGGTTGCTTTCATTCTGCAATAGTCAATATTCACTAAATCGATTCAATAACCAAAACGCTAATACGCTTGTTATGAATCATACACTGTATGTAGGTACAAGTATGTAGCTAGTGAGTGTGGAAAATGATAAAAACGCAATGATCGAAATGACACCTTTAAAGACATAATAAATATATAAAATTAAAATGTAATACATATAAACATATATCCTAAACTACTGAATGGGCGTAAACAAATTTGGTCCAGAGAGATTAATTATATGTAGTTTGAAATAAAAAAATAAGGTATTTTTAACAACCGGAAAATGGCTACTACCATACTGGTAAAACTGCTATACGTAGTAAAATATTACTAAGTTTAAGGTCAATTATTTCAACCGAGCTTTTTTTTAGTTAGAATTGACAAGACAAGCAGAACATGTGCCAGATGGTAAGCAACATGTCTGCCACATAACAGCACAGTGACACGCAGCTATTGGAACATGAAGAGTCCAAATCATTACCTAGCACTGCACTGCGCTCATCACCCAGAGATCTAAGATGTTATATCTCTAAGCCCTGTAATTTCTCTGGAAACATTGCCCTTTAAACCGGAGCACAGTAATGTTTTCACATTACTGTTTGGGTTGGTCGGAATTGGGAGTTTTATCATTGTGGAATCAAGTCTTACATCTGGCCTGTTTTAATTAATTTATCACTTGAAAAATTATTAAACACATTTAAAAACAAAACCTGAATTATGAAATTTTGTGTTATTGTAAATCAAATTACACTGCGTGTAATTTCGTTGTATTATTGTTAGGGAATCACAACCTAGGAGCACAAGGAAAACAAAGCAATCAAAGCATCTCGCAGGCAATTTTCTGTGTATGGCTGGGGAAAATGAGTTGGGTTTTATCTCAAACACAACGTGCTCCAAAGGTTTCTCGGTACAAACTTGGACATTTAATTTCATTTGACAGTACAATTTTGTCTTAGGCGCAAACATTTCATCAAAAACATAGTCAAGCATTTTAAGTACCTATAATATGTTCTATAATAATATTTACCATGTTGAGTTTAAACCTATGCGAGTTCTACTAGCATTATCAATGCAAAAGTCTGGATGTTTATTGCTCAATCACGTAGAACGCCTGAACGGATCGGGTTTCAATTTAGAACAAAGATTATAGTCTAGAATAGGCATGACGACAGGTCCTACAATTGTATAAAAATCATTGATATAATAACAGTATTTAAATAGAATAAAATATGTACCAATTTTAATTTTGATATTTTTTTAACCCCCGACCAAAAAAAGAGGTGTTATAAGTTTGACGTCGATGTCTGTCTGTCTGTCTGTCTGTCTGTCTGTCTGTGTGTGTGTCTGTCTGTGGCACCGTAGAGCTCAAACGGATAGGCCGATTTCGATACGGTTTTTTTTATTTAAAAGTTAATTACCGTGCGGGTGTTCTTAGCTATGTTTGGTTAGTATCGATTCAAAATGGCCGCCTCCACAAAATGGCGGATAAAATATTTCTTCACAACCTACCTCAATATGGGTATCAAATGAAAGGGCTTAACTAGTAGAGTACTATACGCTATAACAAATTTCAAATCCAAGGTGGCCGCCACCACAAAATGGCGAATTATATATTTTTTTCAGTACTACCTCAATATGGGTATCAAACGAAAGGGCTTAATTAGTAGAATACTTTGCACTATGACAAATTTTAAATCCAAGATGGCCGATACCACAAAATGGCGAATTACATTTCTTTTTTCACAACTCCCTTAATATGGGTATCAAATGAAAGGGCTTGACTAGTAGAATGTTGTACAGATAACAAATCTGACGTAGTCGGGGGTTAGTCAAAATTTTTAATTTTGTTCTTGTAGTTCAACTTACTTTACGATCATTCAAAGCAGTCCATTTTAAAAGTACGAACGAAACATATTTGCAATACGACTGTAGTTTCGAATTTCCCCAACAAACGGCAACGGGAATACCTAGGAACTAAATTAATTTCACTCCGACACAAACAATACGACAATGGAATATGACACCGTTGCTTCTAATATAAAATAGAGAGCACTGGAGGAATGGCGTACTCGGACTTCACTTAGTGGCCCACTTGAATGTGACGCGGATGTGTATGGAATGGATGTGGCCGCTTTTTTTCTAGAAAACCCTTCTTTTTTTACACTTGACACGTTCTCTTCTGATGTTGAGCGAAAATGCAATCTACAATGGAGTGTGTATACCTAAAAAAAAAAAACGTTGCACTCTCGATTTGAAGAAACCTAGACTGTAGCCATCGGAAAACCCCCACGTTGGCAATGAATTCCACAGCCTATACGTTATTATCATAACAGTAGAGTCAAACCTTTTCGTTCGTGTCTTTGGAACATAAACTATGAAATAATGTCACTTTTTCAAGCTACAAGCAGTCCGATAGACAAGAACAAAATTAAAAAAATTGACTAACCCCCCACTACCTCGGATTTGTCATCTATACAATATTCTACAAGTCAAGCCCTTTCATTTGATACCCAATATTGAGGGAGTTGTGAAAAAATAAATGTATTTCGCCATTTTGTGGTAGCGACCATCTTGGATTTTAAATTTCTCATAATGCATAGCATTTTACTAGTCAAGTCCTTTAATTTGATACTCATATTGAGGTAGGTTGTGAAGAAATATTTGGTTCGCCATTTTGTGGAGCCGGCCATTTTGAATCGATATTAACCAAACATAGCTAAGAATATCCGCACGGAAATTAACCTTGATCATTAATCCGTTTGAGCTCTACGGTGCCACAGACAGACACACACACAGACAGACAGACATCGACGTCAAACTTATAACACCCCTTTTTTTTGTTCGGGGGTTAAAAAAATCAACAGAATCACAAATTATATCAAGCCATTCTTTATTTCTTGCGTAAATTTCTTTCTCAATTCATGTATCTATGTTCCAATCCACCTATGCCTCAATTTCCCAATCATCTATACACTTAGTGCAAACGGGCAGTCATCGCGCGCGTGCACTCTTCTTGATAAAGGCCGCCGCTCGCGACTAAAACTCGAGTCAGATTGACCGACCATACTACACGTGAGTTTCTCCTTTACCTAATTAAATAAATAAATAAATAAATAAATATTGGTGGACAATTCACACACAACACCATCTGACCCCAAACTAAGCAAAGCTTGTGATATGGCGGCCAGATAGCTGATATAATACTTATATAGTTTTAAATACATACTTATTACACATAGAAACACCCAGACACATAATACATCCACTTTATAAATTTATAAATGAAATACTTCTTCCAGGATCTCTACAGCTCAGCCATTTAGCCTTGCAACAAGAGCACTTATTGTTGGCGGATGGCTACTTTAACAGCACACGGTACGGTGGCCTATACCTATTCAAACCTATCTCCAGTACCTATGCTTAAAGCGTCTCAGCCACTGTTAAGATTTCAGACATAAACGCCAATCCGTCAACCCGGCAATCCGTCAACGCGTAAATCCAGCTACCCATCCATACATTATACTCTTAGTTGTTTCAATAGTTTTATTGTTTTCCTAAATCGTTTGCATCATTTTAATGCAAGCTCATTTCACTAAATTATTAAAGGATTTTCAATCCAACAATCAATCCACTCATTTATTTTGTCCATCTATCTGTTCATCAATAAATTACTCTATTCTTCACCACATCTATGCTTTAATTTGACCATAATTTATTCACCTTTTATTTATAAATGAATTGCCGCTTCCAGGATCTCTACAGCTCAGCCATTTAGCCTTCCAACAAGAGCACTTGTCCCCTATTGTTGGCGGATAGCTACTTTAACAGCACACGGTACGGTGACCTACACCTATTCAAACCTATCTACAGTACTTATGCTTAAAGCGTCTCAACCACTGTTACGATTTCAGCCACAAACGCCAATCCGTCAACGCGTAAATCCGGCTACCCGTTCATAAATCATAGTTGTTTCACTAGTCTTACTGTTTTCCTATGTTGTATACCTTTATCATTTTAATGTGTGGACTCATTTCATTCAGTCAATAAAGAATTTTCGTTCATTTATACATCCAACGATCTACGCATCTAGTTGGTTCATCTATCTGTTCATCAATGAATTTCTCTATTCTTCACCCCATTTATGCTTCAATTTGCCTATAATTTATTCACTTTTTATTTATAAATGAATTGCCGCTTCCAGGATCTCTACAGCTCAGCCATTTAGCCTTCCAACAAGAGCACTTGTCCCCTATTGTTGGCGGATGGCTACTTTAACAGCACACGGTACGGTGGCCTACACCTATTCAAACCTAGTTCCGGTACCTATGCTTAAAGCGTCTAAACTACTGTTACGGTTTCCGCCACAATAGATGTTAGCTCGTTTTGAATTCATGTTTGGACAATTTCGACAATCTATTCTATGACCTTTGAAAACAAGCTCTAAACTAACTCTTGGAGAATTAGAATAATTAGTCTTATCTCAAATTATTATTAGTGGTAGGACTCTCAGCAGAGTCAGTTTGCCAGTTATTCTACCGCCGAGCAGTAATATACAAACATACTGTGTCCCGGTTTGAAGGGCAATGTTTCCAGTGAAGTTACAGCATAAAGAGATTTTTTTTTGTAATTTTATATGTAACTTATTGTCAACTTTGTTTGTGGTGCCAATAAAGTATTTTGTATTGTATTGTATGTATGGGAAAATAACGAATCTTTCTTTTTTTATTTTTCCTTAATTTATTTTAGCTATTGCAAGTTTTGCGAGCGGGGTAAGTATTTTCTCAAAAACTATCTAAATGCCATTCCGAATCAAATGACACCTTAATCATAATGTTAAGAGAATTCGAAAAAAAGTCGACCTAGTAAGCACTTCTCGACTAGACTATACACCCATTTTATAAAGCTGAAGAGGTTTTTTCTTGAATCTGAGGTTCTACAGGACCGACACAAAAACTCTTTCGTCGTTGACGTGATCCCTGAGTCATCATCAACAGCCCATTAAATATTCCCACTGCTGGGATTCGGGCCTTCTCTCGCAAGAAGCGAGTTAAGGCCATAATCCACCACGCTGGCCCAGTGCGGGTTGGGGGATGACACATGAATTCGAAAGGTTCTAGGTACATGTCGGTTTCCTCACGATGTTTTCCTTTACCGTTTTAAGTAAGCGGCATTACGCACATGACTTCGAAAAGACAGTGGCGCGTGTGGAGTTTGAACCCGGGATCTCCGGATCGGCAGGCGCCATTCTCCCGACTCGGTCAGATCCATGAGGTGCTAATACATTCGAGTAAAGCCGGGGCGAACCGCTACCGTGTAGATATATGTAGATCGTAATAGATCTGTATGTAGCATTCACAGCAATTGGGTCAACAACTCAATCTCAGTCTATCTCTGTAGAGTCTAGAGGCTTCTGTGAGCGATCCTATCTTACGTCAAATAGCATTAAGTAATTCAATACACGAACACAGACAGAGATACTCAGATATACATAGCCTTACACCCAATCTGGTACTAGTAGTGTTTCTAATCAATAGATAGATAGATAAACTCTTTATTTCACTTAATTACAACATAAAAAACAAAGATATACAAAAACTTAAAATAACAAAGTAGTAATTGGCGACTTAAAGTGCTATTTTTATAAATTTACTAGCGCCCCATCCCGGCTTCGCTCGGATAATAACCTGGATACCAACTGCAGCGCCATCTGCCGGGGTGATTTGTAAATCTAAACCATTCAAGGCCCTACCTAAACGCGTACAAAAAAAATCATACAAATCGGTCCAGCCATTTAGGAGGAGATCAGTTACAACGAAAAGTGGCATTGATTCTTATATACATAGATTTATAAGGTTCCATGTAAATTTAGCGGAGACTGAAAACTGGCAAAAAAGGTACACATACGAGCCCATTTTAAAGGCTTATTACCCTTGTCTAAATTAAGTCGATCGATTTTAGCCGCTACTGAATTCATTGAAGTGTAATAAATTGTATGCATAAAGTTACCATACTAAATTCAGTAGCGAGGATTTCTTGCTTCCAGCTTGTTTCTAAATTTTGTTCTGGATTAAGACGACTAAATTTAGCCATGTGTGGATGGACCTTAACCGTCGGTGCAATAAATATGTGTAAACATAAACATAAATATACATGTTTATATATATGTAACGAATAAAATCAAAATATGACGTGTACTTTGCTCCCAAACTGCTAACATTTTCGTATTCGTAACTTGGGAGCATGCTTCCTACGTCTCGCCCTGTATCTCGAGCATTTTATTATTAAAGCACACAACGGCACGCACTGAATAAATTAATACACTTCACAAAGCTAGCCTGCTAGCATGATTGGCCCGTCTAGACGTCTTTGTCATACGACTGTAAAATTTATTGGACTGTAGTACAAATATATACTAATAATAATACGACCCTGTTTTTTTTTGTTTGTACGTGCATCAAACAAAAAATTAATGATTTAGGGACTACTAAACTAATTTGAATAACTCTTTCACCGTTGGAAATAAATTTGTTTATTGTTATTTACACTAAAAAAAACGACTTAGCATGATATTAGTAGGATACCACGGGAGAAGCCGAGACGAACCGCTAGTATTCACTAGAAGCACTCGTATTATAACGCCACGTAAGTTTCGACGTGATTGAGCAACAAACATCCAAACATTAACATATTCTTTTAATAAAGATTGATGAGACGAGCAGTGCATGTGCCTGGTGGTAAGCAATCTGCCACATAAGAGCACAGTGACACGCAGCTATTGGAACATAAAGGGTACAAATCATTACCTAGTAATGCACTGTGTTCGTCACGCAGAGATCTAAGATGTTATATCTCTAAGCCCTGTTATTTCTCTGGAAACATTGTCCTTCAAACCGGAACACAGCAATGTTTTCACATTACTGCTTGGCGGTAGAATAACTGGCAAAGGTGTGGTTCTTCCCCAGGCGGACTCTGTTAGGAGTAGGAGCTACCACCACGAAAACACCTCTAGTAATGTAGTAGTGTAAATACCGCTAGTATTCACTTGTGATATTATAATGCCGCGTAATAGATTACATTATAAACAATGGGAATCAATGTATTGCTGTTATTGATCTATCATCTCTAATCAACACTCGATCTGTGCTCTGACATCAATTGTTACGATAAATGGATTAATTCAGATGTCAATCTATCAACACAATACGACAATTAAATCCTGCTTAGCCTGATAGGATATGATCAGCATATTTGAAAAACAAAATCATCTAAATATATGTATATCTATCTGTGTGTATATGTCGCTGCCGGATCGTATAATCCGCTGTATTACATTACGGCTAGCCGTTTTGAAAACCAGGGCCGTTTTGTAAAGCGGCGGTTTGACGATTAGCCAGATTGAAAGCGGCTGATTGAAAAACAGCCGGAATGTATTCGACGCCATACGTCATTCAAAACGGCTAGCCGTAATGTAATAAAGCGAAAGATTAGCCGCCGCTTTGACAATTTTTAGTTCCGATTCTTAACACTAATGGCGCTGTCTGACATAACAACAACATGGCGTTGAAAACAGTACGTGTGTTGCTAAATTGCTAAGGTGAGCAGGTGATCAGGATAAGGTGATAAGGTGACCAAATCTCAATGATGACCCTTGTCTAAGTTTTTTTTTTTTAAATAAAGAGTGACGAAACGTTCAGGACATGTGCCTGATTATAAGTGTACCATATTTCTTAGGTGTACCATCACCAATATCAAGTTAGGGGCTTTCAAGTTTTATCTGAGAGGTATGAAGTTTAAAAAAAAGTGTAAGAAATATGGCAAGAGATATGTCAGCTTTTTATGATTAATACAATGAATTTTCATTGTTTATTTTGTAAGTATGGTCACCCTACAATTTAAGCAGTAGTACAAAAAAACGTTGCGGCTAAACGTTGGCCGCCGTATTGAAGAACGTATCGCAATGACAATGCGGCTAATCGTTGAACCGCCGCATTACAAAACGGCCCTGTTTTTCAAAACGGGTAGCCGTAATGTAATACAGCGGATTATACGATCCGGCGGCGACATATATATGTGTACGAAAACTCTTAAAACGTGGTTGAAACTCGGATATAGCTGGTAATCAGTATACATTTTAATTTTATAGATACTCTGCCTATACAGTATTAGTAGCCGGATAAATTTCATTACTTTATCACATAAAACTACTCTCAAAAGATCTAGATGATATTTGCATAAATAGAATGGTAATATTATGCTGAAATAACACTTAAAATTTGCTAATTTTAACTACGCAATTTTAGAATCGATAAATCCCCAGGACGCCGCTAACAAAATAGTCCTAGTAATTATTATAAATAAAAGAGTCTGAATATCTGGATGTTTGTTGCTTAATCACGTCGGAACGAATACGCGGAAAATTAATTGGCATTGGGTTGAAATTTGGAACAAACTAACAGTCTGAAATATTACATAGGCTGTTTTTTTTATAACAGGAAAATATCAACAAAGTCAACACTGCGGGTACAACCACAAAGCACTGCTAGTAAATTAGTCATACGTGTATTTGCGTAAATAACATTTCGTGTAATTTTAGGTAGGGACGATTGTCGTCATCAGTATTACAGACCAACCATAATATTATTTAGTAATCACCTTTTCACTGCCTTATATTTATAAAAATCAATATTGCATTTGTGCAAAAATAAGGCAGATAGGTAATAGTGCTAATATTATACATAAATGCGAGATTTTTACATAAATACACGGGTAACTCACGTTTAATATAGTCAGTCCAGTCCGACTCAAGTTTCGATCGCGTCCGGCGATCTTTTTTCAAGAGAGGGTCCGCGCGGGTTCGCAGCTCGTTTAGCACTGAAACTTGAGTCGGACTGGACTGAATATATTAAACGTGAGTTACCCGTGTATTTATGTAAAATGTGTAATAACCACGTTAGTTTTCATACTATAAATACAAGAATTTGTATATGTGGATTTTTGCTACTTTTTTAAACAAAAAACTACTGGATTAACCTACTATAGTATTTGTAGGAAATAATACATATACTCGTTTTTACTCGTTCGTCCCATGAAATAAACAAGCTCGGAAATAACACGAGTGAAATCGCGGGATGTTATTAGCATCTATTATATCTATACTAATATTACACAGGTTTTTAGTATAAAACCGGTCATCTCAAGAACTATAAGACCGCACTACATACTAGACCTTAGTGCCACAGGCTATATACATATTTTGTACCATAGATAAGGCTGGGGCGGACCGCTAAGTAAGAATAAACGGGCTTGTATTTATTTTTGTACCTGAAATACGTAGTATAATACCTAGTATACCTATAGCAATAGTTTTAATAGTAAGAATAAAATATCTTAGTTAAGTGCAAAATGATTAGTATGAAAGAGTACTACTTAAGATTTTATCTCTTTGTTTAGATTGAATTTAAATACGGTGCAAATCTTAGTCAATTTGAAGAAATCCATTAGCATTTGAAAGTCTAACTCTAAGAAGGTTGTAGGCTACTTAACATTGGTAGGTGAACTTACAAGACACACCTGTTAGATAGAATAATTGAGTAACTCTAGACGATAAGCACATATTTATTAATTTATAATATTCAAGTATCTATTCTGTGTCTGGGCGTTTATATTTATAATAAACACAGTAAATTAATCTAAATGATAATGTACTAGAAGTCTCATAACTACTCGACCTTGTCGCCACGCAGTGTCCGAGTTGAAGTTTAGTCTTCGTCAAACCGGCAGACATGAATCAGCTTTAAAAATGGTGTTTTGCACCATAACCATAATATTTACAATTATCTTATCTTAACGAGCTAATCTTGTAATCTTGAAAGTATATATATATAGAATCTGAATCTCGCAAACGGCTCGAACGATTTTCATGAAATTATGCGACGGTAAATTTTGCGACGTCGCGCGGCAGTATGTTAGCTCAGTCGGGAAGTTGGGCGGTCATAACATGGTAGGTCCAGGTTCGAATCCAGCAGGCGGCCTTTCTTTTTTCAAGTTCTTTTTTTTTGAGAAAATCTGTATGTATCTAAGTAACCCAGGTACTATAAATATGATATAAGCTAGCTGGCTTCCATAGAATTGAAACCTTGCTTCGTTTGGGGATAGATGGTGTTGTGTGTGAAAGATCCACCACCACCAATATTTTTTAATAATATTACGAGATAATCGTACATTTTAATATTATTTATTATTAAACTACACGAAAAACAAATGACAATAGCAGATAAAACTTTGAAAAGTATATTGTACTCCTAATTTACTTTAAAAAAATCATCTACAATTACACATTCATTAGTCGAAGTTGTTTGTAACCCTGTTGACTGTAAGGACCTGGTTCATTTAAGTCATAATTCATTCGGAGTCTTAGTTTGTACCTCATTAATTCAAAAACGCGTTAACAAGCTTAGAAATTTATATCAAAAGAAGTCCCTTTTGATCCCGGTACAAGTTACTTTGTAATTAGGGTATTATGTTGAAGAAACAGAAAGTAGCTGTTTTGACTTTGCTGTAGTAAACATCTCGGAAAAACTTTAATATTTTCTAGTGGTAGGTACTCGTAGTATTTTCTTCCTCAGATGTAAAGAGTTAGGACTCTTTGAATGTGCATCTGGGGAAGAAAACCCAGATAAGCATTATAGAGCACAGGCCCGTGAACAAAATTTATGGGTCATATGATACAGCAGGAGACCTATGTAGGATGATAGACGGGTATAAAATAATAATATTTAGCACTACTGTCTAACTGAGTGCAAATTGAAGATGGGAGTTCCAACTCTCGCTCTTTCCTTTTTGTCGAATGTTTTTTGTACGGCATTGCGAAATAATGGATTAAAACTGGTATTGAAACTATAAAATAGAAAATTTAAATTATTAGTTTTGTCGAAAAAATTCATAATTTTCCAACGTTGTTCAGGGTAAATTTGGTCATTTGATTATGTACGGCGTTCGTTCCATACAGTTTCAATACCTGTTTTGAGACGAATCGGAAACCTGGTCAAAACCAGAGTGCAAACCATGGCTTCTGCTCTGGTAAATGGTTTCGGTAGAGAAAGTTTCAGTCGCCTCATGGTGGACGAAGCTCTCATGAACCATTTTGGAGCCATTGTGATGGCTTCAAGGCTGTCTGGTGTTGGTGAAATTGTCCTCATTGGAGACGTCAATCAGTTGCCTTATATCGACAGGGAAAATCTCTTCGAAATGAGGTATCATCGCCCGAACCTGGTAACAAAGATCAGCCAGGAGTTGCTCTGCACACATCGAAACCCAATGGACGTCGCATATGCACTGAGGGAAATATACTCCGGTATGTACTCCTCAGCGTCCCGTATAAAGTCCCTAGAACAGAGAAGATATAAGGGAGCGCAATAACCCAACAACCTACCAAACACCCTCTTCTTAGTTCACACTCAAGAGGAGAAGGAGACCCTGACAAACCAGGGTTATGGACCAAGCACCGGGTCACGCATCCTTACCATCCATGAAGCTCAGAGACTAACATACGAGTCGGTAATCGTAATCAAACCCAAGGCAAACATGAAGCTGCACGAGAGCGTGCCCCATGCGGTAGTGGCAATCTCACGGCACACGGGGACCTTCACATACTACGCTGACGACACCGACGACGCCATCAGTCGGTTCGTGCGGCGAGCGTGGGCTGCATCACCGAAGACCATCCGCGATTTTAACCTACAGATGGCCATCAGGGACAGAAATGCGGCCGTTATGGAGGCTCTGGGCCGGGAGGAGGCAGCTTAGGCAAATGGGAAAAGGCAATTAGGCAAACACTCGATGTCGAGTCGATTACTAGCGGAATCCCAACCGGTAGTGATCGGCTCTGCATACGAGCACTAGAATTAGATTTTAAATGTACCCAACTCCCTCCTATTTTCATCTTCTTCTCCTTATCAAAGATTTGTGTAAAAAACGATAATTGTAATGACAAAGATCACGGACCCCGGAGTCTGTGGAGTGGCTAATTTAAATAAATAAAAAAAAAACCTGTTTTAATCCATTATTCCGCAATGCCGTACAAAAATCATGAGAGAAGAAGCAAAGAGCGAGGGTCGCAACCCCCCCCCTCTTCAATTTGCTTTCAGTTGGACAGCTTTCGAATGCCGGCATAGTGCTGAATATTATTATTTTATACCCTTCTATCATCCTACATAGGTCTCCTCCTGTATTATATAAATACCCATAAATACCCATAAATGTTGTTCACGGGCCTATATTCTATGCGCACTCCACTAAATATTTCCACTGCTGGAACTTGGGGCCTTCTCTCTGAAAGAAGAGAGTCAAGGCCATAATCTACGCCACTGGCCCAGTATGTTTCACACGGCGAGAAGTGTGGTGGTGGATGACACATGACCTCGAAAGATTCTAGTTACATGTCACTTTCATCACGATGTTTCCCTACTTAGTGCCATTAGCACATGACTGAAAATAGCGGCGCGTGAGATATAAACTCGGGGCCCTGGATCGGCAGTCGCCGTACTCCCGACAACACCAGCCGTAACTTCTAATTTGCAGATTTTCTAACAAACTGCTACTTCAAACTGCAATATTTTCTAGTGATAGGACTCTTTGCAGGTGTGCCTGGAGAAGTACCTAAATATAGAAGGCACCTAAATGTTGTGAGAGAAATGACCGCAAATCAATATTAATAATTTCGTCAAGGGGTACGGTAGACTTGATCGAAACCTTATATGAATAACAAAACATAAAAAATATTGATTTTGAGTCGACAACATATTATGTCCACAAAATTCGGATTATGGAGAATTTCGTTAAATTCTGATGGCACTGACAAACAAACCGCTATCGCCAGCTTTGGCGTGAAGCACGTTTCGTTCCATCAATCTACACATTGCGTGCGTCCGTCGCGCCAAAAAAGTATCCATCACAAAAAACTGTGACTTATGTGACTACGTAAAACGAAACGTCTTGCCGCCGGACCGGAATTTTATTAGTAGGTACTTATAGGTATTTAGTACCAGTATTGCACCCGTGCGAAGCCGGGGCGGGTCGCTAGTATTTATTTATTTGTACCTTTTACCTTTCAGCAGCTCTGATTTAAATGGCAATGTTTCCAGAGACATTGCAGGGAACAGATATACATATTATCTTTGGGTGACAAGCGTAGTACTCTGCTAGACAGTGGTTTGTGCTCAGATGAGTCGCATGTCGTTTCATCTATAGATCGTAGAGCTCTTAGCCCTCACAAACTTGAGGAATCATGTTAACGTTGGGAAGAGTGAGCTCACTTTTTCCGTACTAGTCGGTTGAAGGAAGCGGAGGACGCCGGTCGTTTATACCTATCACTGATTTTGATCATTTTGAACATAAATATAAAAGATTATGCCTTCATGTGCATTCAAAAAGTGTTCTAATAATTCTATAAACTCAAATGAATCTAATAGAATTACATTTAATGCACGATTTAAAATTATTTTAAATATTTTCTAATTACATACCCATTAATATTTTAAAACTAGCTTTTACCCGCGACTTCGTCCGCGCCACATATTTATTAAAGTAATTGAGGCAGTACCTACTCGTATGTCTACTACCATACAAATTCACGTTTCCTAATCAAAATCGGACTAAGTCAAAGTTTTATATTTATTAATAAATGTACAATTTACACGACAAATTAGAAAGAAACTATGTTCTCAAAAAATTTATCAAAAACAGACTTTAATTTAAAATCATATTGGGACGGTCCACCAAATTTTATTAGAGTCTATTAGTAGATATTAGTAGATATATCGACTGATTACATGAACGCAAATTTTAGTTTGTTGTTCATATTTCAAAAACCGCCGCACTGATTTCGATAAAATTTATATGACCACCTCTGAACTATAATCTACCAACCAAAAAAATAACCATCTAAATTGATTCACAATTGGAAATACAACTGGATTGATAACCTCCTCTTTTTTGAAGTCGGTTAAAAATAGCATACAAAGATCCTTCCATGCACACTTTTACTCCTCATTTCCACTCTTTTCAACTCTTTTCTGTGATAAAAGTCGCCGTTGTCCTTTCCTAAGTCTAGGTAGTCTATCTGTGCACCAAATTGTAACAAACTCTTTAAGTGGCTTAGGCGTTAGACGGTAACGGACAGAGAGAGTTACTTTCATATATATAATTTCATATTAGAATTGAAAACAGGTGTTCCTGATCATTTTATAGGAGGCAGTTGTAAAAGATTACCGAAAAGTAATACGTTTACTCCTCCAAAAAACTCATTTTCACAGTTCTTAATTTGCCTTAATCGAGCGTCCATCATGCATAACATTTGATAAGACACCATGGAAATCTCGTCGACTATCAAAAATTCTGTCTGATAGTCTGATACGCCATTTAGTGGCTGCGCCCATCTTAAGTATTGAGGTTGTATAGTGCACTGTATTCTTCTTGTCAAGCCCTTTTATTTGATACCCATGTTGATGGGGTTCATAAAACCTAAGTTATCCGCCATTGTGTAGAGGCCGCCATCTTGGATTTTAATTTTATATAATACATTGAGCACTTTCATACTACTGGTTGAGCACTTTCATTTGATACCCATATTGATGGGATTGATAAAACCTACGTTATCCGCCATTGTGTAGCGGCCGCCATCTTGGATTTCAATTTTTTATAGTATATTGTATTCTGCTTGTTGAACCCTTTCATTTGATACCCATGTTGATGAGATTGATAAAACCTACGTTATCCGCCATTTTGTAGCGGCCGCCATCTTGGATTTCAATTTTTTATAGTATACTAGCTGTTACCCGCGACTTCGTCCGCGTAGAATTTTGATTTGTTATGTGTGTAAATTCACTGCTTTTAAAAAAAGGTAAAATGTAGAGTGTTGTCTTACTTTGTTTATTATAGTTCTTGTAACTACGGGTGTTTGTATATTTCACTCGTTACCAGAGAATATAAACAAAGTTTACGTGAATTCTTACAAAAACAATAATTTTGCCAGAATAGTAACGTCGGCAGAGTTTTAGTCAGCTGTATGCCGATTCAGAGTATATACCTTATGTCGCCAAAACCGGCTGACATACAAAATACCTTAATATCTTTCGTGTTTATCGTCGTTATGTTATGCTATGTTGTCTTATGTTGTATTGTGTTGTGTTCTGTTCTGTTCTGTAACGTAAACGTAACGTAAACGTAACGTAAACGTAACGTAAACGTAACGTAAACGTAACGTAAACGTAACGTAAACGTAACGTAAACGTAACGTAAACGTAACGTAAACGTAACGTAAACGTAACGTAAACGTAACGTAAACGTAACGTAAACGTAACGTAAACGTAACGTAAACGTAACGTAAACGTAACGTAAACGTGACGTAAACGTGACGTAAACGTGACGTAAACGTGACGTAAACGTGACGTAAACGTGACGTAAACGTGACGTAAACGTGACGTAAACGTGACGTAAACGTGACGTAAACGTGACGTAAACGTGACGTAAACGTGACGTAAACGTGACGTAAACGTGACGTAAACGTGACGTAAACGTGACGTAAACGTGACGTAAACGTAACGTAAACGTAACGTAAACGTAACGTAAACGTAACGTAAACGTAACGTAAACGTAACGTAAACGTAACGTAAACGTAACGTAAACGTAACGTAAACGTAACGTTAACGTAACGTAAACGTAACGTAAACGTAACGTAAACGTAACGTAAACGTAACGTAAACGTAACGTAAACGTAACGTAACGTAAACGTAACGTAAACGTAACGTAAACGTAACGTAAACGTAACGTAAACGTAACGTAAACGTAACGTAAACGTAACGTAAACGTAACGTAACGTAACGTAAACGTAACGTAACGTAACGTAAACGTAACGTAAACGTAACGTAACGTAAACGTAACGTAAACGTAAACGTAACGTAACGTAAACGTAACGTAAACGTAACGTAAACGTAACGTAAACGTAACGTAAACGTAACGTAAACGTAACGTAAACGTAACGTAAAAACGTAACGTAAACGTAACGTAAACGTAAACGTAACGTAAACGTAACGTAAACGTAACGTAAACGTAACGTAAACGTAAACGTAACGTAAACGTAAACGTAACGTAAACGTAACGTAAACGTAACGTAAACGTAACGTAAACGCAACGTAAACGTAACGTAAACGTAACGTAAACGTAACGTAAACGTAACGTAAACGTAACGTAAACGTAACGTAAACGTAACGTAAACGTAACGTAAACGTAACGTAAACGTAACGTAAAACGTAACGTAACGTAACGTAACGTAACGTAACGTAACGTAACGTAAACGTAACGTAAACGTAACGTAAACGTAAACGTAACGTAAACGTAACGTAAACGTAACGTAAACGTAACGTAAAACGTAACGTAAACGTAACGTAAACGTAACGTAACGTAACGTAACGTAACGTAAACGTAACGTAAACGTAACGTAAACGTAACGTAAAACGTAAACGTAACGTAAACGTAACGTAAACGTAACGTAAACGTAACGTAAACGTAACGTAAAACGTAACGTAAACGTAACGTAAACGTAACGTAAACGTAACGTTTGTAAACGTAAACGTAACGTAAACGTAACGTAAACGTAACGTAAACGTAACGTATGTTTCAACAAACGCTGTTTGGCGTACCGATGTTGATACTTGATCCCTAAGGAACTAAGCTATCTGTGTATTATATTTCAGCGCAGCGCAACAAACATTCGTACATTGAGATTTATTATATTATTAGTAGGATAGGATTTCAAAGAACTATTTGTGTTCCGAATTGCAACAAAATCTAATAAGGCGTTCCGATATTACATTTATACTTGTTCCCTTGGGAACTGTGTATGTTTTCGGGATAATAAATGGCCTGTTTTGTTTTAATGTTTGGATCTGTGTTTCAAATTGCAACAAAATCTAGTTAAGCGTTCCGATGTTACATTTATACTTGATCCCTAAGGAACCGTGCACGATTTCGGGATAAAATATAGCCTATATGTTATTCCAGTCTATAAACTATCTGTGTACTAAATTTCAGCTCGATCCGTTGAGCCCTTTGGGCGTGATTGAGAAACAAACATCCAAACATCCAAACATCCATACATTGACATTTATAATATTAAGGATAAGGATTGTATTCTGCTTGTTGAATCCTTTCATTTGATACCCATATTGTTGGGATTAATAAAACATAAATTATCCGCCATTTTGTAGCGGCGGCCATCTTGAATTTATAATGATAATGAATAAACATAATTGTATTGTCACCAAAATCCAAAGTGTATACAAAATTTCAGATTAATCGGTTGACAGGAAGAGGGTGAAATTTGAATTACTAAATTTGACCCAAGAATAAATAATAAAAAGAAAACCCCAATTCCACCCCCGTAGGTACAGTTCGAAACTACAAAACTGCTAAAACATACATTTTATGGTTTCGTGTTAAATATCTAGACGTAAAGTTTCATAGTTCTTCAACAATGACGAAGTTTTCCATATAAACTTTCATCCCTTATTTTAACCCTTTCAACCCTTTTTTTCGGAACAAAAGTAGCCTATGTCCTTTCTCGGGATCTATTTTATCTATGTATCAAATTTCATCAAAATCTGTTGGTTGGTTTAGGCGGTAAAGACGGACGGAACGGACGGACGGACGGACGGACGGACGGACGGACGGACGGACGGACGGACAGACGACGGACGGACGGACGGACGGACGGACGGACGGACGGACGGACGGACGGACGGACAGACAGAGTTACTTTCGCATTTATATTATTAGTATGGATGGCTACCATTACCGTCGCCGGTTACACATCACCGTGTGACAGAGAGAGAAAATACCAATTATAACTAGCGCGAGCGAAATAGATGTCTTAGACAGAGACAGAGATGTCTTAGATAGAGACAGATGTCACAGACGCTGTTTGTTACCAATGTCAAGATGTTCAGGGCAAATTTTGAGTTCAACAATCTTTGGTTTCATCACTATTCAAATATAGCTCGATGTAAAAAAGAGATGTAAAAGGATCACTTAAGCGCTCTACAGACGATGCCCTAAAATCAGAGGAAATGACGAAAAAGGGGCGGAGGGGGCGTGATAAATCACTTATCAAAAATCGGATCTGATTTCAGCCAGTGTTGTCAAAAATCGGGTCTGATTTCAGCCAGTGTTGTCAAACACTGGCTGAAATCAGACCCGATTTTTGATAAGTGATTTATCACGCCCCCTCCGCCCCTTTTTCGTCATTTCCTCTGATTTGATACGATTTAAATCGTATTTATACGACTTTTTGGCTATAGTACGATATACAATCGAGTAATCAAAATCGTACACAAAATATTTTCTTAACTTATCTTGAAACAAATAACCAGTTATTCTACCCCGAAGCAGGGATGTGCAAACATTACTATGTGCCGGTTCAAATGGAAATGCTTCCAGTGAAATTTCCGGGCATAGAGATAAAACATCTCTGTGTGACGAGTGCAGTGCAGTGCTAGGTAATAATTTAGACTCTTGATGTTCCAATACCTGCGTATCACTGTGTTTTTTTTGTAAATAGTGACGAGACGAGCTGGACATATGCCTGGTGGTAAGCAACATACCTGCCACATAATGGCACAGTGACACGCAGCTCTTGGAACATGAAGAGTCCAAATCATTACCTAGCACTGCACTGCGCTCGTCACCCAGATATCCGAGATGCTATATCTCTACGCCCTGTAATTTCTCTGGAAACATTGCCCTTCAATAATGTCTACACATTACTGCTTGGCGGTAGAATAACTGGCAAAGGTGTGGTACTTCCCCAGCCGGACTCTGCTAAGAGTCCTACCACTACCAAAAATGTGATGTTATGTGGCAGTCATGTTGCTTACTATGAGCAGGAGAGGTGTAGGTATGTTTTATTTTTAGTTGACAGTATAAGTTTCGCCTATTTTATTGTAGAAATTAAATGAAACCAGCGTAGCAATTCTAAGCCCAGTCGGATTGATCCGACACGGAATCTCACATCTCGGTCTTTGTTTTATCTGTTTAGAATTACAGAAGCAAGGATTGTCATTTTGAATTTGAGCTGTTCGGGTTGCGCCTAGTACCACTACGCATTACTACTTTTATCTGCAAAATTAAATTGATATCACCATCAATGAATATTGATCATCTCTGGGCGATACTGAGTCCATCTGAACATTTCTTTCATTTCATTCACAGCCCACGAAAAATTTTGTGTGTGCGCTTTTTTTTTTTTTTTTTTTTAAATTAGCCACTCCACAGACACCGGGGTCCGTGATCTTTGTCATTACAATTATCGTTTTTTTACACATATCTTGGATAAGGAGAAGAAGAGGAAAATAGGAGGGAGTTGGGTACATTTAAAATCTAATTCTAGTGCTCGTCTGTAGAGCCGATCACTACCGGTTGGGATTCCGCTAGTAATCGACTCGACATCGAGTGTTTGCCTTGTCATTTGCCTAAGCTGCCTCCTCCCGGCCCAGAGCCTCCACAACGGCCGCATTTCTGTCCCTGATGGCCATCTGTAGGTTAAAATCGCGGATGGTCTTCGGTGATGCAGCCCACGCTCGCCGCACGAACCGACCGATGGCGTCGTCGGTGTCGTCAGCGTAATATGTGAAGGTCCCCGTGTGCCGTGAGATTGCCACTACCGCATGGGGCACGCTCTCGTGCAGCTTCATGTTTGCCTTGGTTTTGATTACGATTACCGACTCGTATGTTAGTCCTTGAGCTTCATGGATAGTAAGGATGCGTGACCCGGTGCCTGATCCATAGCCCTGGTTTGTCAGGGTCTCCTTCTCCTCTTGAGTGTGAACTAAGAAGAGGGTATTTGGTAGGGTGTTGGGTATTTGCGCTCCTTTATATCTTCTCTGTTCTAGGGACTTTATACGGGACGCTGAAGAGTACATACCGGAGTATATTTCCCTCAGTGCATATGCGACGTCCATTGGGTTTCGATGTGTGCAGAGCAACTCCTGGGTGATCTTTGTTACCAGGTTCGGGCGATGATACCTCATTTCGAAGAGATTTTCCCTGTCGATATAAGGCAACTGATTGACGTCTCCAATGAGGACAATTTCACCAACACCAGACAGCCTTGAAGTCATCACAATGGCTCCAAAATGGTTCATGAGAGCTTCGTCCACCATGAGGCGACTGAAACTTTCTCTACCGAAACCATTTACCAGAGCAGAAGCCATGGTTCGCACTCTGGTTTTGACCAGGTTTCCGATTCGGTGCGATAGCTTTTCTCTTAGATCTTTTGCTGCCTCAGTTGTTGTAGTGATGATGGCGTCCTTGTCCACGTCGAAGTGTCTAATCACCCATGTTGTTTTTCCACATCCTGGAACTCCGTTGACCCACTGTATTCTCGGTACCTCCCAATTTTCCCAACCTGCTTTGACGTTTCCGTTCCCTTCGATGGTCTTGGCCATCTCTAGGATCTTATCGTCCTGCATAATCTTGCATCGGGCAGTAACTACAATTGGGTCGTTTGGTGGTGTCGCATAAACAGGCACTCCCGCGCGCTCTGTCTCTCTCTCGTTCAGTGTCACGAAGCCATTTTCTGCACTGTAAGCTGCCATATACTGTCCTGTCATGGTTCCCTTGATGACCCGGGAAGTGACATTATTGTAAATGGCTGCTTCGGCCTCCTCGAGTTTCGCCTTTAAAAGGCTTTCACTTCCTAGCCTATAGGACTGCATGATGTTTTCGCAGGTCTTGAGGTTGACTTGTCGTGTCGCGCTCAGTGTGGCTATGAATTCGATGAAGGCGTTGCGTGCATGGCTCCGCGGTTCCGAAGCCGTGACATAGCGGGGCGGTTCAACCTGTCCCATGTCGGCTCTCGTTCGGGCTGGTTGTTGCTGTGAAGCTGCTTTGGGGGTCTTTGACGTCGAGGGGGGCGATGAATGGGATGTGATTCGGAGTACGCTCCTTGCTGCCGCGTTGAAAGCAGTCATGAACGCCGTGTTGGTGCCTCGGCTGCTAGTGTTTGCGCTACAACGAGTTTTCAAAAAACATCTCTAATGTTTTCGTCTATAATTCATGATGTTTTTACAACCAGTTTTTAACCCAAGTCTCTCTTTTCTCAGTAGTAAGTGCCATGGCAACACCTATGTTTTTTGTTTTAAGTAGGGAATGTAATATCGGAAAGTTTTCAATTCCTGCACTGAATCATGATAGTAAATACCCAATATCGGAATTCCGGAATAGCTTCGAAACTGGAAAATGTATTTGGATTTTACCTACAACATTTATTAATATTTATGCTTACTTATTTACACATTAAAAAAAGGCACAGCAAAACTTAACAAAACATTGTAAAGTACTGCGACAGTGGGCGGCTTTTCCGCTGAAAGCGATCTATTCCAGCCAACCTTAGGACGGAAAAGAATATGTGAAATAGTCAAAATATGGGGTGCGCAAACAAGAACAAAAAAACGGAACGAAAGATACAATAATAATAAAAACACAATATAATGATATTGTAGTTAGTTAATCTTATACAACAATACTAGTACTTAATTATTGATGTAAAATACCAATACTAATAAATACGATTATAAATAAATGTAATGCGATTACAACATAAATAAAAAACGCATGTAATTGCATAAGTAGTAAATTTTCCAACAACAAGTCTACAATTTTAACAAATATAATTGTTAAACATATTTTTTGAAATTGTTCAGTGAAGGAGAATGCCTGATGTGCACGGGCAATTTATTCCATAACTGAGTCGCCCGCCCTGCAAGTAAACGATATGCCATCGAAAATTTTAGTTAAAGCAGAAGGGGCCTTTAGGGAAAGACTGATTTTTGACCCAAAAGGAAGCGTATGGTAATTATGTAAAGATTTAAAAAGTTCTTTAAAGTAGGAGAATGGTGGGGTTAAACAAATCCAGTACAATAATCTTAGAGCCGCTCAGGTTAATTTTAATAACTTATCGCGTGTGTGTATCGTTAGAAAAGAAGTCAAAATACCGATATTGGGGTAACGATATTAAAGTGTTTCAATTTCGGAATTTAAGTATCAAAAAAATCTCCAAGATTTCGCGATTGCGGAATACACGCCCTAGTTTTGAAAGTTGTAAGTCTATCATAACTTGGAACAATTATAAATGTATGAAATTTACACGGTCCATGACAAGAGCACAGTGTGTATAGCTTCTCTTTCTTTCACTGTTATATCAAAGTATCTACTTAAATCTGTGGTCATGTCCGTCACATTGCTTGTATTGTGTTTCGTGTATTTTAATCGAGGAGCTTAATAGAAGAAGAAATAGAAGTTGAATAGAAGATATTGCATAATAATAATTATGTTAGCATTAAGCAGTGAATACGTTTTACTACAATGCCGCCGAAAATATGGTCTATAATAAATTTGAAATTTGCGGAAACCAGATAAAATGTAAGTCAATAGATAGAATAGATAAGAGTTTTCGGCACAGTTCTTTTGTGTCAATCGTAAGCGGATAAGGTTTATGTCAACTACGACAACATAGGGATGTGCCGCGACAAAAGTATGACACTTCCACAACTAGTATTTTTAGTTAGTACAGAATAAATACGTGTATACCGGTTCCGGTTCACTTAATAACAAACGTATAGAAAATCACTCGTAACAAACATTGCTAAAATTGTGTCTAATCTCATGGAAACATAACTACACAGTATCATTATCAATAACTACGCTACGGAAAGTGCAGGAAGATAAAATTCGCGTAACAAAATCCGCTGTGAAGTGAAATACCAGCTAACAAAATATAAAACAATATAACCTCAAAAGAAAATATTGGAAGGCAGTGCAAGTTTGACTCACAAAACAAGCTAGCCAACCTTACGAACCGAATTTGTCAGATAAAAGTTTGCCATATTAAGTATTACAAAAATTATTATGTTACAAAAATTGGCGCGCGAATTTGAAATCTTTTTACGATAAATTTGAAGTTTAAATCAAGAAATGGATATTCAAACGCGATATTTGTTGGAAAATATTCAAGATAAATTGGAGGAACAAACCAAAGCTATTTCAGAGGCTGTTACACGAAACATTATGCAGCAAATAGATGAAAAAATTTAGTAAGCTGGTCGAGCAAAACAAATTTATGTTACAAGAAATAGATAACCCGAAGTCAGAAAATCAAAATTAAAAGAAAAAACAGTCTTTATTAGAGAGAAACGCCAGATCAAACAACATGATTATTTATGGCCTCAAGGAAAACGAAAAATCAACACCCGAGTTAATGGATACAGTGAAGAAGAATTTCAAAAATGAGCTCAATATCCACCTTGACAACAGGGATATTAACGTAGCCCGGAGGATTGGAAAGCCAAATAACACAAACGGTAAAGAAAGACCAATATTGGTGTCCTTTGTGAACAACTGGCAAAATTTGATATTCTTAAAAATAGTAAGAAACTGAAGACCATCCATATTTCGGAAGACTACCCAAAAGAAGTATTAGACAAGAGGAAAGAACTACGACCTAAACTTATAGAGGAAAGAAACAATGGCAATTATGCATTTATAAATTATGACAAGCTTATAGTCAAGAAAGGATTCACGGGTAACGAAAAACGGAAAAGAAATGACTCAACTTCACCCGTTACTTTAAACAAGCCCAAGAAACCCAATACTTCTAGCAAAGAGAACATAATAAATGTTTTGACAAGATAAGAGGAAGAAGCAACTCCTTACAAGCCAACCTCAAACAAACAAAAACAATAGCAACAAAATGTGAGCCCCCCCGGAAAAACACGAACAAAATATGCAAAAGTCAACTAAACACAAATAACAACACATTTCCCAAGCCGATTGGTCATCGTGGGAAATTAGACCACTACCCTCCAACTGCGAATAATAACAAGAAAGAAATATGTAAATAGTACGGAGATTACCAAGTCCACAGACAGCAAGTAATAACAAGAAACCTAAACAAATACAGGAGTTCAAAGAGAGCATTTAAGGATCTAAGCCTTCACAAAACACGGATAGTGTACTACTTAGTCTGTGACATGGATACAAAAACTTCAACAACAATCAAAAGAAACAAAATCAAGGCAAGATATAATCGAACATGCAACATACTTCTACAATGAATTATGTGAAAGAGAAGTCGAGATAATACAGGCTAAGGAGAGAAAGGCATGGAAAAAGTTGGAGGAGGCCTTTACCCAAAATGGGGTCCATATCCAAAACCCAACTGCAAGCTAACACACTTACTAACAACTAAGATTAAGATAAATACTAACAACAGTTAACAACATTGTAAATGAAATATGATTAAGGTTATGGAATAAATGGCTTAATAAATAATAAATACGTGTGTAAAGAAGTAGGTACTCTTTAAAATAGTATTTATATCCATGTTGACTCACAATTTGAAGAAATTTTTGGAATTTAAAATTGTTTCAGTTCCTGTTCCTATATACCTACAGTCGATTTTTGGTCAGATTGACTTCAAGCAAGACGTCAAGCTGTTGGCCAAACCGCGAATCAGTTAACGTAGTTATAGGATTTCGTGATACTAGATGGAATGACTATACATGAAAGGCAATTGATGGCGGTAGCAGACGTAAGACCAAATATTGGATTGAGAAGCATATTATTGGAGACGCCTATGTCCAGAAGTGGACGAATACAGACTGATTATGATGACATTTTTACATTGTACATAGTAAAAATGATACAATTTTTAATAGCCCCAACAGTATTATCCATTAGAAACACACAAATTTGTTGCCCATGATAATCCTACAAATATTATTCATATACTAACTAAACTAAAAGGTAAGAGATAAGGTGATACAAAACATTTTAAAAGTTGACCTGTACAAACTGGCCTCTTCTTCTAGAAGCATGCAACATGTCTGGCAATACAGTTTCTACTGGTCTGGATTTATACAATGATAATAATAGTCAGCTGATAAAGTCTAAGTTATTCCAGACTATTATAATCCAACTGTTTTCGCAATTTCAACCAATCCGATTTCAAATTTTATAATAGGCAATAGCATTTTACGATATATAATATAAAATCATATCATCGGGCATCTCTTTACCAATTTAGGCGATTTGTCAATTTGGCATTGTTTAGTCATTGTGGCATTTGCGTGTGGATCATAATTTTTCTTTGATTTATTTCCGCGTTTTTTGTTCTTTATTAGCTGTAAATTTATTTTTCTATTGTATTGTAAATATAAAACGTAGTTTACGAAGCAGTTTTTCATTTCCAGCAGAAACTTTATTTAATTCTAATATTGCATATATTATGAAAACTAAATAATTTGTTAGGTTGGTATTGAACAGACATGTTAACTGCTGTTATTGGTTTGTACTGAGTGCCGACTCCTACGTAGTAATTACATACTCTTTGCTCTGATCGACGACCAGTCCGTTGTACAGCCAGTATCGTACTGACTGATTTGTACGTGTGTAGAGAATACCCAATTTTAGTGCTCCACTACATCTACGTCATAACCTCTGATATCAGGGCATCGTCTGTAGAGCGCTTTACAAAGATCTAGGTCTTTTTAGTCTACGGAAAATGTAATGGCATTCTTTGTGATTAAGTTGTGTTACTAAAGGCTCTGCCCAGTTTATGCCCGAAAATTCGCTTTAATAGCAGCGGACTAAGGACCTTTCTTTAAGACGAATATTTGGCGTTATTAAACCAAAATTCCGACAATAGTACATGCGATTAGGTTGCGGTAACAACGCTGTTATTCCAAATTGAGCGAAAATTTGCACAAACATGCACCTACAAAGCCGGCTTACCATGCAATCTACCGAACTAAGCCCGAGACTGTTATTTGGTATTCCCTTGATTGTGCTGTAAATAGTTTGCGGCAAAATAACTCGACATCACAGCACAATTATTTATCTATAACCGACGTCCAAAAAAAGGAGGAGGTTATCAATCCGACCCCTATTTTTTATGTGTGTTACCTGATTTCTCTAGAACCCCTGCACCGATTTTAAAATTTATTTTTGTTTTCAGATAGGTATGCTTCTCGAATCATCCCACATAAATTTTATCGAAATCGTTTGGGTGGTTTTTGAAATATGAACCATAAACTAAAATTTGCGTAAAATTTTCTGGATGACGTAGTTGTAGATTTCAGAAAAGTTATGAAACTCGATTCTGTCAATACGAAATTGTGTAAATGGATTAACAAAAACCTGTTTTACACTAAAAAGGGTAAAATAAACTATTTTCGTACAAAAAATAAAACCGCCTTATAAACCACAAATAGGCACTCAAAAGCGAAAAATAAACTAAAATCATTATTATAAACACTACTCACTCATCTATTTGAAGTCGGTGCCAGTCAGGTCAAAAAGTTATTTGTGGTTTTGAAGTCAGTTTAATTTTATGTACGAAAATAGATTATCTTTTACTGCTTATAAGTTTTCTCGCACGACTAAACCTGGACCACCAAAGCCTTAAATCAGGCTATTTGGAAAAAGTAAAGAGAGGCCTTTACCCTGCAGTGGAACAATTTAGGCTAGAACTATTAGTAATAGTAGTAATAATCATAGATTTACACTTAACCACCATCTAAATATAACAGCCTGATGTTAAGTGACGATGCGGTCTTCAAATAACCATGCTTACCTTAAAGAAACAGATTCACTCACGATTTAAAGACACCAAAATTGTAACAATCGGGAAAACCCCACTCATGCAATGCATTCCACATCCTAGGCGTTACTATCACAACAGTGGAATCAAGCCTCCTTGTTCGATTTTTCGGAACGTCAACCATGAAACGGTTATTTGAGCTACGAGGAGTCCGATAGCAAAAAAAAGTAAGATCATGGAGATCAGATGTACACTCTTGCTTAGGCTAAGAACTCATCGAGCGATTTTCACCCGCGGTAGCTGTGGAATGCAGATAAAGGACAACTCACGACGCATTTTACGGCCGCAGCGCGCGCGGTTGCTAGCGGCTCCCGCTGGATAGGCGGGCAACTAGTAGAAACGCGCGGGCTGCGGTCCCCCGCTATACTAAACAACCACGAAAATAAGTAGCGGTCTCGTGAGTTTGGAAATAAAACCGTAGTTCCCCAACTGCGGCGGGTGCGGGTAGAAATCGCTCCGTGAGTTAACCTTAGCCTTAACATCCCACTTCCTACTAATATCACAAACGCGAAAGATTGTAAGAATTTATGCACGTGTGTTTATTATTCTTTCAAGTAAAAACTAGTGATTTAAGGGATGTGGGTGGAATTTGGTACAGATAATGGTTTGGAATAACACATAGACTATTTTCATCCCCGGAAAACAATAGAATCGAGGCCTGAGCGGGTAAAACTGTGGGGAGCTACTTTAGTATTATTACGTCTCGTTATTAAAAATAATACAATTACATTGGGAATTACATATGTGTATCACAAAATAGAAGTGTCAGCTGTCTAAGCTGTGAATGTGTTGCCGGAGTGGTTCTTTCCCGCTCCCGATGCGATGGCTATATAATCTTGGGGTCGTTAGTTCGAAAGTGAATTGTTTTTTTTAGGTAAGCACGCTCCATCTTAGATCGCATCGTTGCTTAAGGCCCAGATGACGGTCAAGTGTAAGCCTATAAAGAGTTAAAAGAAAGATAAATTGCTGTAGAGGGGCATTACTGTAAATATAATGTCCATACTTTATATCTCCAATCTGAATTATTGGTTATGGTCTGAATTATGGGTGGCTTTAAAAAAGAGACCCCTGAATTATGGGTGGCTTTAAAAAAGAGACCCCCTGAATTATGGGTGGGTTTAAAAAAGAGACCCCCTCATTGGGTTAAGTAGATGTTTTCAGGCTGGTTGGTTAGGAAATATTTTTAGTAATTTATATGATATGTAGTATTTTTAATAAATTAAGTACTTTAACGATACAAATTAAATGCTATTTGTAAAGGATAAAATAGAGTATTTTCTAACGGAATAGCGTATTATTTATCTTACCTAGAATAGTCAAACAGCAGTTATTACATTGTATTATTTTATCATTACCTGAAACTCACCTCTTGCATATTAATTGACAACACTGGTGACCGCCGCGAGCGGTTCAAAAATTAATTTAAGACTACATAGGACACTTTATTGTAGAGGTCTAAATGCACAACGTATTTTAATGAAAATACAAATTATGATTTTTGGTTATATAGCCGATCAAGCCAGATCTAATAATCTGGCTTTTCTTTTGTTATTTCTTGGAGAAAACCTATGTAAGTTTCTTTGAATCTCGACTGAACAAATTCCGCATGCATAAGCATTCCTTAAGTTAAAGTTACTAAAGTCTAAAAGTGACGGCTGATTAAGTAGGGATAATGGCAACTGGAACTTGAGTTTCTGTGAGAGATTGTATTCGTAATGAAGTCATCCGTCAGAGAAACAAAATTCACCGACATAGCTCAGCGCATCAGCAAGCTGAAGTGGCAGTGGGCTGGTCATATCTGTTGCAGAACCGATAACCGTTGGGGCAGACGTGTTCTGGAGTGGAGACCACGAATCGGCAAACGTAGTGTGGTATGCCCTGAGACTAGTTGGAGGGACTATATACGGAAGGCAGCTGGTGGCGGTTGGAAAAGTAAAGCCGAGGATCGGGATGAGAAGCGTATTATTGGAGAGGCCTATGTCCAGCAGTGGACGAATATGGGCTGATTATGATGATGATGAATGGCAACTATCTACCTATTCGGATCATCGGGTTCAAATCCCCTGTGCACCACAGACCAAAGTCTATACGGAGTCATGTGCAATTATGTCACATTAAAAACAGTGTAAGAAAACATTGTGAGAAAACCGACATATTCTAAAAACATTTCCGAGGTCGTGCGTTATACATCAACTGGGCCTGTATGGCGGGTTATGGCCTCTTCCCTTGCAAGAGAAGGTCCCGAGTTCCAACCGTGAGAGTATTCAGTAGGCTGGTAATGCTATAAGCATGACTTAGCTTTGAGCACATTATTAACTCACTCAACATGCAAAACAATTCTTATACAAATCGTAAGTCAGCTGTTCAAGGGCGTCATTTACATCTACCACAGAAACCCTACAAGATGTGTAAGCTAACAACTCAGAAAGTGAAACAAAGATAGCTTAAACCATTCTGTAAAAATATATAACATCGGTATTTAAACTAAATAACCAAATATATATAATTAATTTCTATGTCCATCTTTTTTCCCATCTATCTTTTTTTTTTTATCATTCTATCTTTTGACATCCCAGATCAGTTTGCCAAAGGAACTCCAAATTTTATTTAAAGTTTCAACCAGTAATCATATTTTGGCAAGAAGTTTTGTACAAGCCTATTTGAACCTTACAGATGCAATGCAAAAGTTTCTCACAAATGAATTTTGACTGGCTCATTTCAACAGAAACATCAAATCAAATCAAGGTTTGATCAAACATCAAATCAAGATTTGATTGGATGATTGATAATGATTCCGCAATATCAGCTCATCATCTCAAGTTTTAGCAACCGTGAGACTGACTGAGACTAGATTTGACGGACTGACGAACTATAAATACAAAATCCAATCTGATAAATAATAATGAAGATACGAGTATATGTGTTGCCCAAAGAAGTTGGTGCAGCCAAAAAATCACATAGACACAAAGTACATAACGACTCATAATAAATTATTTAAAAATTATTTTCAAACATAGGCTTATTTTGTTGTCGTTATGTGTTGACCCTAATGATTTCTGCAAATAAAAATACAACATGCCTTTTTTGTTAATGTAAAAAACACTCAATTTCTGGAGCCTAGGTAATATTTTACCATTACAAACGGTGGGTTTGTTTGCGTTCGCTTTTTGTGGTGCGAGAGATAGGGAACTGGTTTATTACTCATAGCGTTCATATCCTACTAAACGTATAAATGCGAAAGTTTGGATGTTTAGCTATTTGAATGTGTGTTGCTTAATTATTCAAATAAGTATATATGTTTTTTTCTGTGAAAAATAGTGTATTTTTGGTTTTATTTCTGTACAGATTTAATTGTCATAAGTAATTTAAATGAGGAATTCAGTAGGTACAAAGTTGTATGTCAAAACAGACGAAGATTAATTAAATATGCAACTATATACGAGCATAGCCGCAAAGTAGTAATTAGGAAACAGATCCCACTTTTCACAAAAAAGGAATAATTTAATTAATATCCCACTAATCCTACTAATATTATAAATTAGGTAAATATTGTTCATTGCTCAATTACGTCATAACGTGCGAATGAATCTGATTGAATTTTAGAACAAAGATTATAAGGACGTATTTAAGGATTTAAGATTATAAGGATTATCTGGAAGAAAAAACAGGCTACTTTTTATCAACAGATAACAACGAAAACGGGAACTGCACGGGTAAAATCGCGGAGAGCTGCCAGTTTTTTTTTTCTTAAGACCTTCATTAGTCTCACGCTGGTCTTGACACATAGTTCAAATGTGCTTAGTGTAAGTAGTATAGTGAAGTTATAATTGCAATTTAGTTTAGTAAAAAAAAAAGAAATAAATATAGTAAAAAGTAGTTTTTAATTTACTAAACCACCTCGGACAGCACCCGGTGCGGTGGTATTATAGGGTTTTTTTCACGAGTAATTAAATCACACTCAGGCTCCTTACCTAAAAGGTTCCGTAGTAAGAGGCGCCGTGTTCCGCAGTTTTAATTTGCCAAAATAAACGGAAATAAACAGACGGCAAACAGAGAACCGTCTTTAATTTAGAATTACCTCAAAGCTACCGCCCGGCAATTTTTGAGGGGTGCGGCCAAAACAAGATGACAAATTATAAATTATGTCGGAGTCACAAATTTTGGACTGATTTGTTTAATATTGTTTTAGAATTTTGGAGTATGTCTAAGAAGTTGAGGCGTTTGGTTTCGCTGTCGTAAAGTCGTAGGTTCGAAACCTGCCTGTCCATCTCAGTATTTTTTCTATTACAGCTCTTTGGGTCGGTGTCTGTAACTCAACTTAACATTAAAACGGGTGTTTCAATAATTTCCTGTTTGGATGTTTGTTGCTCAATCACGTCGAAACGTCCAAATTGCGTTGAAAGATAATTTATAGTCTGGAATAACAAATATACTTTATCCCGGAAAATAACGTAAACGGGAACTACACGGATGAAACCGCGAGACAATGGCAGTGTTCCATAAATCATGATATATTATCAAAACATTCACGTATTTCAGTACAATAAGTAAATTAACAAATACTGCAATATCAACATAAATTACGCTCGTATCTCGATGAAATTTGCAGGTTTTCACCACAGGTATATCTGCAACAATTTGAACATAGCAATTAGTCAGAAATGAAGCTGTGCAAGTTGGATATGTTGGAATGAAAGTCGGTGATATTTAATTCACTACGCTTTGGCTTCCATGAAAGTTCCGCGTTTTAGATCTGAATTACAATAAAGTTTTACATGTACGAGTATAACGCAGTTTAAAACTCCGTATTACACGAATCTCGCTTTACAACGCAACGAGATTTTAGTTTTATAAAAATGCATCAACAACATCCACAGCCCACTAAATGTTCCCACTGCTGGGACTCGGGCCTTCTCTCGCAAGGAGAGAGTTAAGGCCACAATCGACCACGCTGGCTCAATGTGGGTTGGTGGATGACACATGACTTCGAAAGGTTCTTGGTACAGGTTGGTTTCCTGACGATGTTTTCCTTCCGTTTTAAGTTAGCGGCATTACACACATGACTTCGAAAAGACAGTGGTGCGTGTGTAAAATGCATATTATTGTATATTTTACTAAGTATGGAGTGAAAACAGGATGACGCCACATTTGGTATGGTAAGTGGTAATCGGCATTTTATTGACGTGACAACGTCTTATAAATTGGTTTGCCGGGTGACACTTCAAGAAACTGCGTTACGCTCCGCTCACGTTATGCGCTCACAACGAGAGCGAGTGAGAGGCACGCGTCCCTTCCACTCGGCATGGTTAGCCCGCCTAAGAGCGAGAGAGAGAGACATAAAAGTGAAAGGCACGCGTCCTTCCGTAATATTATTTTACCACTCAAAGTCGTTGTCACGTAAAATTTTCGCCCGTATACCGACTTTACAGGCAACCAATTTTTTTAAATATACGAGTAGTCCTAAAACTCTTCGCAAATCCCAGGCCTGTTTCTCTGTAAAGCAGATTCAAATTCAACTGACTCCTACTTTTCGAGGTGTTTTTGTTCCAATTACTGACCATCTCGAGCTTTTGGACGTTATTTTGTCATCTAAACTTAGCTTTTACTTATCGACTGCCAAAAAATTTGGTGTAGTCACAAAGATGCGAAGGTTTTTTGGTTGGACCTTAAACGCCCCACACACGAGTCCTAAAATCAGAGGAAATGACTTAAAAGTGAGGGTGAAGTGTAGGGAGGAGCCTACATCGTACCATATGATTGGTGATTTATAGTGCGATGTAGGGTCCTCCCTGCTAGTTTTACGTAATTTCCTCTGATTTTAGGGCTCGTGTGCAGAGGGTTTTAAATAGAAAATAAGTAAATAGATCAGGTTTTTCCGCACGGTTTCTTTGTAACAATCGTAAGCAGAAGATGTGCATACTTTCTATGGCAACAAAGTGATGTGCTGTGACAAAAGTATGACACTTCCACAAGAACGACAACGAAAAAGCGATCGTACCTGTGCTTTCGGTGTAAAGCGTTTGTTCCCACTCTATACGCAGTACATGCAGACTCTTTGGGTTGAACAGTTGCTCAAGTTTTACCAAGCACAGAATCGTTCTTGTATGAAATACTGTTAGCATCTTTGCTGCATTGCTGCATTTGGGGTGGAACAGATAAGAACTTGCTAGAGGATTTGGTATCCATCGAGAGACATGACTGAAAAGGCTGCTCATAGGCAACGGTACGCTTGTTCGAGAAAAACTTCAGTCTTGAACAGCGCCGCAAAAGATTATCGATTTGATGCACTTCGGAGAATGTACAACTGATCTGCATGATCTTATACCTTGCCCTTTCTATCGGACTACTCGTAGCTCTAAAAAGTTATATCGTTTCATGTTTGATGTACCAAATTACTTTTGTGATAAGAATGTCTAAGCTGCGGAATGCATGAATGGATTTTCTCCGATGCGATGGCTATAACCTTGGGGTCCTCAAATCGAAAGTGAATTGTGTTCTTCTAGGTAATCACGTTCAATTGTAGATCGCATCACTGTATTAAGTTTTTGATATTTCAGCCGATATGGAGATCCAGAGTAAATCTCTAATAGTAAAAAAACAGATAACTCATGACATACATATTTAATTGGATAACGGGACACTCACGTATATACGGTCGGTCAATTTTAAGGGCGTGTGGGCCGAAATTTTGAATTTTCAAAACAACTTTAAGACCTTTAAAATAGTGTATTAAACTATGAAAAAAATATATGTATTAGTTAAGGATCTAATCTAGTGCAATTCGCAGTCAATAACACGATTTAATGAATTTTACTTGATAGAAAAAAAATCCCAAAGTCACCCCTTTTCAAAAGTTGTTTCAAGTTTATGACTAAACTAATGAATTTTTTTACAAAATTTTTGTACTCAACGAAAGCCACTAAAAAGTTATAGATGCATTCGCAGAGTTTGACTTGATAGAAAGTATCAGTTATTCACTATGTTTTAATATCTACCATATATATAGCGCGCCGTTCGGCCAGCCTGATCAGTCGCGTTTCGGCGCTCACGGACGACGGGCCTGTGCTTGATTTTGCAATTTTGACAACCGATAAATTTTAAATATTACGATCATAGTGCCACAGTATAACAATATCAGTAGGTATTACTAGTGAAGCACGCTATGATCTTGAATTTTGATACAGTTTTCATTGGAATTGCAAATAGACGCTGATACTAATTAGTACGCTGTTTACTTTATGTTGTAGACCAAAAGGGGAGTCTCAAAAAACTGACGTCAATGCCACATCAGTAAAAAATTCAATGCGGATGCAATGGAAAATAGATAAGTATCGGTAAAATATTCGTCCGTTAAATCAGAGATCGGGATAAGGAAATAATGAGAGGGG
The DNA here is from genome assembly GCA_017562165.1 of Ectropis grisescens. Classification (NCBI taxonomy): domain Eukaryota; kingdom Metazoa; phylum Arthropoda; class Insecta; order Lepidoptera; family Geometridae; genus Ectropis; species Ectropis grisescens. The sequence continues at coordinate 16,858,337 of CM029794.1, read as the reverse complement.
AGAAATCCCCTGCATAAATCCCCTAATATAAATGCAAGTTAGGTTAGGTTAGGTTATCATTTATGCCATTTAGGTAAATTCTTTGGTAGTAAGGTACTTAGTACTTGGAAGAAAAGTCCTCACATACAGATTTTACCACTTTGGAAGAGACTTTCGCGCAAACTATTCAGTTTAGAAAAAAAATGTTAGGAACTTCAATACAATTTTGAACACCTTTCCATAGATACACGTATGGTTTTGTTAGAATTTTTATTTTTTTATTTCTTTTCCAAGTTTGTGACACCACCAAAATTTTTTGTTTTTTCTTTTTTTTTGTGTGAAAATGTTAATATTGTTCATAGAAATTTAGACACTCGACCAAATTTGATAAGAAGCCTTTTAGGCAGTAAAATTACTCGTAGATTTAACTCTGCACTAAATTTCCGATTCGTATTTTTATATATAAGGTTTAGAATCATTTCCTGAGCATAAAATCACAAAACAATAACAAATCCAGGTGGAGCTTCAAGCGCCAGCTCGAAAAAACGTTTTTGGCTGATATTCTGAAAAGTTATAAAGCCTATTATTATTGTAGAAAATAAAATTTCCCATCTTTTGTTGCCAGTAAACTTTTTTTTTTCGAACTTACCGATTACGATTTATTATGTCAAATTTGATGATAACAATGTAAAAATAATAAGATGTGAATTCTGTTACCAGTAGCATAAACATGACCCTTTTACCGGAATGGAAGAAGGTTATGTTTTCGCGCGTATCTTTATGTTTGTAAATCTTTTATTTCCACATATCTTCCAAACGGCTTTTTGGTAACTAAGATATTCTAAGACTAGTCTGACTCGCCAAAGTGTCCTTTTTACGTGTAGATTTTTTTGTAGTCGGGGTTTTTAAATTAAAATTATTCTATCTCATTGCTCGTTGCTCGAATAAACAGCACCGTTCATCATCATGATTGAAGAGTGGAACGAAGAGTTTGGTCTCCACTTTTGTAATAAGAACAACTAAGCTGTGAAACGCATTGCCAGAGTGGGTTTTTGTCGAAGGTTCGAACCTTGGGGTTACGAGGTACACTGTGCTTGTTTCTATTAGAGAAACAAGTACCATCGTAGACAACATCATTTTTCATCCACTATTATCGGCATCATAGCAATCGTATCATTGAATGGGTTATAAATCGTAAAAGGTAAGTTTTACAAAAAAAGTTTACTAGCAACAAAAGATGCAAAATTTAATTGTTTACAATTATTGTCAAAATATATAGTTTCCAAAATATCGGCTAAAACAGTTTTTTTCAATTCGCGTTTGAAGCTCTACCTGGATCTGTGAGCATTTTGTAATTTTATGCTCATACAAAAAAATTGGATTAGAAATTTAGTGCAAAGTTGACAAAAAAACCTTCTATTTTTACTGGCCTTTCATTACGTTTCAGCACATTTTTTTTAATTTTTGACGAACTTGTGAATTATTAGGAAACATTTTAAAAAGATGCATGAAATTGGAAAAGCCGTTCTCAACTTATAGTGTGACCAAATAGAAAAGGTTGAGTTTTGTATATCTACGAGTATAGATAAATTTAATATTTCTTCGTTCATATATCAAAAAAACTCTTATTACTATTCACAAAATTGTTATCACTAGTATAAACAAATGTTGAACAAAAACTGAGTTTAAATTACATAGTCCAATATTTTAATGTTATTTCTGCACTGTGGCACCGATTCCGCGGTCGGTGACGGTCGCGAGAACAAGACAGCGTTAAATGCCTAATTTGACAGAACTACCTGGCCTTAATACATGACAATATCTACATAAGTCTAAATCAATTTATCAAGTTAAAAGATATTCACAAAATTTACAATTTAAAAAATTGCCAAGATTGTCCAATTTATTATTACTTATTTTATCAACTGGGACACTAATAATTCTCGTTCTGGATGATAAAGTACGTGCTATATTAGCTGTCAAAACCAAAATTCTCTGCATCGGATGATCAAACTTCAATTTAAAGCGGCTCCCGAGGCAATCGATCTTCCGCGAAACAGTTTATTTCTTCGCTATTTACGTTAAGGTCTATGCAGATGATGTGAACATAATGCAACGTTTCGTAAACAAAAGATTTCGAAATTAAGTTTTCTTTGCCAGTAAATATTAAAGTACTTAAAGCTTCTGCAATAGGCATGTTATTTTTTAGGGACTATGCAAAGTCAAGGTGGGTAAATTGAAAGCGCCGTGATACCAGCACACTTCTTCTGATGTGATCTCTACTACATTGCCTCTCCTGCACTGGCGATGCCCATCGTCAAGCATCGCAGCCCATCTCAGGGGCCAGCGCCGTCGAGTAGCAGTTGAGCTGTCATCATATAATACTAGTGTAGTATAGTTTAATACCCCGTGGTTTCACTTACGTAACTCCAGATTCCTCTATTTTCATATGATAAAAAGTAGCCTTTAAGTTATTCGATAGTATTAGGTACTAAGCGAGTGAGACCACGGGGCGCGGCTAGTGCTTTATATGGCAGAACAATGTTTTCATTTCAGCTAGTATTATTATGTAATTCTTTATTTATTGATGTAATTAAAAATGTACCATTAACTTGTTATAGTTGCCGGCAAACAAGTTGACCCAATGAAGTTAGCTGCGCATGGCAGAAACGTTTTAAGGTCTCTTTGGCGGAAGTGCACGTGCACGAACTTTCCCCTTCCACGTTTTTTTGGGGTCAACTTGTTTGCCAGCCACTATACTTAACTTAAAATAATTAAACTTGCAAAATGTTAAAGAAATATAGCCTCAATCTATTACAGTTTGGGTTTAAAATCAACTGGAAGAGGGATACCGGCGGGCCCGTGCCGCAAATTGTTATGCGTCTATTTTCTTGCTTTCGGAACCCTGACAAGCCCGTAAAATTTGGTTTCATTCAACAAAACATGAGAATCGGAGAAACGTCAACATGAAAATTTGAAACAACGGTATTCCAGTGAAAATAAAGGTGTTTTGTTTGCAGTGACCCTAAACCGCAACCAAACCACTGCACAGTAGAAAACAATTACTAGTACCTAAACTTGATTTATTTAGATAAGTATAATCTCCACTCAAATGCAATATAGCGGTAGGACTCTTTGCAGAGTCCGCCTGGGGAAGTACCACACCTTTTTTTCACTATTATAGGTTTACACTTGACCGCTATTTAGCATGTTGCTAAGCACCGATGCGGTCTACGATAGAGCATACTTACCTAGAAAAAAAATCCGATTCACTCTCGATTTATTTTCATTGCATTGAAGACTCCAATAATGTAACCATTGGGAAACTCCACTCAGGCAACCCATTCTACAGCCTAGACGTTTCCCAGTTATTCTACCGCTAAGCACTAAAATAAAAACATTGCTGCGTCCCAATTTAAAGGTCAATGTTTCCAGTGAAATTACAAGGTACTTATAAAATACATGAGACATCTTGTATCTCTGGGTGATGAGCGCGTTGCAGTGTTAGGAAATGCTTTGTACTTTTTATGTTTAAATAGCTACGTGACACTGTGCTGTTATTGACAGGCATGTTGCTTACTATGGTGGCGCGGTGGCTGCCCGTTTGGCACCGTTTGGCAGTGCCAAACGGGCAGCCACCGCGCGTGTGCACTCGCCTTGAAAAAGGCCGCCGGACGCGGCCGAAACTCGAGTCGGATTGACCGACCGTATATACGTGAGTGTCCCGTTATACAATTAAATATGTGTAATAACCACGTTAATTTTAATATTAAAAAGTCCATTCCGAATTAAGTTTCAACCGCATCTGGCAACCTTTTTTAAGGAGAGTGCATTCGTATGACCGTTGTTAGTTTGGGACGCACTAAAGAAATATTGACTTTAAGTGGTGAACAGTCACTTCGACATAAGCTACTGGTTCTAAGTTTACATTCCGTCCACAGTGATAGATGGTTCGCTGTAACTTGTTGGATTTACTTGACGGCCCGTGGACCGGCAGCGGGCTGCTATTTGCGTTTGCATTGCCAGCGGATGCTACAATAGCTGGGTTTTAATCTTGTTCCTGCTTTGTGGGACTTTACAGAGGATTGGAATGATGATTGGATCAAATATGTAGTATTCTTATTAGTCTACCAAGGAGATTGTGAAATATAATGAGACAAGTATTTTTTGTTTTATCAAATCATGTAAAATCTACAAAGAAATTTGCTAAAAATTAACTAAAAATTTGAAATTTGATGGTGACGTTCACTCTATACGTCTAAGTATTGTATCTTCAATATATCTTATTTGTGGAAAAAGAGAAAACATACAAGTACATTTCTTTTTATCTGTAGGACTAAGTCGTTTATTTAGTCAATGTCTATTAGTAAGTTAAATATAGGATTATTTACTTATTTTTATACTTTTTCTAAATTTCAATACTATCATTGTATCAAAACAAGACAAAAATGACAAATCTAAGAAATACATAAACTCTAAAAATAAAATGGAAAAGAAAACTAAAAAACGAATCTCCGAATAACCCCCCTCCCCGTCAACTGCTCCCGGCGCAAAAGTGCCCATGATGCTTCTCGCGTTCCCACGCTGAATGGTCATTGCTAACCTTTGCTTCAGGAACGCAGCGGAGCGGGAGTCTCCCGTATTCTCCCTGAGCCTGCGCCCTAATTCTGATAGGAACCCTTTAGCCTCTGCCCCCAATAATCCAAGGTCTCCACGGCGACAGATGTAAATTCGTACTGCGACGCCAACATCAACATACCATAATTTCGCTTCTTCTTAACACTGGCATCCTCCGCCGCGGCTGATGGTGTGACCTGACGGTGGCTGCGGGTGACAGTGCCGACGCAATGTCGCCCCAAATTAGGCACTTCCTGTTCTTCCAGGGCACCAGAGTCAACATAAGGCAAAGTTAAATTAGTTCGGAAATACTAACTTTTTTTCTAAAAGCATATCACAGCCAATCAATAATAAACATAATTATTTTGCATTTAAAAATCTTTGACAGTATAAATTGAAATTTTAAATTTAATTTTGAGTCTTGCTTGAAACGGATTCTTCTTTGTCAACATATTCCATCGTAGACCGTATCATCACTTAACATCAGGTAAGATGGCATTCAAGTGCAAAACTATCTTAATTTATATTAATAAACTAGCTGCCCGTTCCGGTTTTACTCGGATAATAACTTAGATACCAACTGCAGCGCCATCTGTCGGGCTTATTAGTTTATTATTTGTCGGCTTTAAATTGGTCCAGCCGTTTAGGAGGAGTTCACTTACAACGAAAAGTGGCATTGATTTTTATATATATAGATTATTGGCAGTTCTAGGGACTGCCGATAGAAGTGAAAACTTATGACTTAGAATTTGATAACTCACTTAAAAATGAATGATTTCTGCAAACTAGAGAAATACAGGATGGGCGGTTAATTGCGCCTGTGAGTGTACTTCGATGAATCGAACCAGATGAACTTGCCATCGTGGTTCGACTATGGAGTCACACCACGAGGTCCCAAGAATTAGTAGTTCACGTGGTGCGATTCTAAAATCGAACCATCGGGAAAAAAAGTGCACGTGGTCCGATCGAACATTGATCGAACTACGAAGTCGAACCACGTGGCCTGGAGGACTTAATACCCCGAGCAAATGACCTTGAGTATTTCTTACCTCATCACGCACCACAAGAAAGACCAAGAGAGAAACAGTAGGATTCAAAATTTTTAGAATAAACTCTTTATAAAATCAGATTTTGGTCTTTTGAAAAAAAAAAAAAATAATGTTTGTCTAATTACCTATTCGTTGGTGTAAGTACAAAATCCAAATAATGGCGGGGTTTCAAGTAGATGCATGATAATTACAATTATTTTTATTTTCTATGGTTTCGTTGTGAGGAGTTTATTCAAACAATAAAGTAATTAACTGAAAAAAACTACAATTTAAGAAATTTAATATATTTTTTACCAGTTGATATTTGTTTTGGCTAATGAGTAGCTTTGAAAATTGGACAAAAAACTTGTTTTGCTGGATGACGCTAAAACCGCAGATGTAGATTAATCTAGTCTCTATGTATATCCGAAAGCAGATGTTTGAGTTTTCTAGTATGGCGGATTAACATAATGAGGCATACTCGTCAATTTTAATCGCACAAGGTAATTAAAACCACATCTGAACAAAATATATGGTTGCCAGTGCGTAATGCTAAGTGTCGTAAACGGGCCTGAATTTATAAAATGGTCGAAAGAACGTTTCTGTACGAAATAAGTTTTTTTTTTTCATAATAAGAATGAAAGGTAAGCAAGACACGTGCCTGAAATAAACCAATACCTCTACCAATAAAGAGCAGTACTTTACTACAAGCTCTTTACACAAAAAATCATGCCTAGCAAGCAATACATTGTCCTCAACTCCCTGTGAGTCCTCAATAAGATAATTTATCTTATTCCCAATAACTGAAAATTTTCCGGATATATTGTCGTTAAAACAAGAAAACTGTACTAAAATTAACAAGTGTTGTTCACGCATATACCTGTAGGTCTGTATTAGACCTAAACCCGCCTCTAACTGCTAATTACTAATCTAACTAATTACTAATCGCTTCGACAGAGCAGTTGGTGACGTACGCTGGCCCAGGAAATACCTTGACTTCACTCTGATCTTGAAAAGTTTTGGTCACCTATTATACCTACCTATTTTTAAGAAAATTAGGCATATTCCTCTAATGTTACAAGTGTCAAAGCTTTGATGTTTGCTCAATCACGTCGGAACAAATTATAGAATCTACCGCCTAATTAAAACTGTATAAGCTTTGAAATTGCTCTCATTTTTTCGCTTCAAATATAGTGAGAGCAATAGCAAAGCCAAAGCCGATGTAGTTAGGCGCTAAAAGAGTTGATTGAAAATTATGACACAGATAATAGTGTAATACCTAAAATTGTGACACAGATATCAATGTAACACCTAAAATTGTGACAAAGATAACAGTGTAACACTTAAAATTGTGACACAGATAACAGTGTAACACCTAAAATTGTGATCTAGATATCAATGTAACACCTAAAATTGTGACACAGATAACAGTGTAACACCTAAAATTATGACACAAATAACAGTGTAACACCGAAACTTGTGACACAGATAACAGTGTAACACCGAATATTGTGACACAGATAATAGTCTAACACCTAAAACGAAATTCTTACTGCCGCCGCTACACTACTACGCCGCTATATTTACAGGTTAGTGACTCGCATCTGTAAGAAATTCCCTTCCATTCTTCGTTATGGCTTAAGAAATATTCACCTCAACAATAATAAAATAGTTCGAATTTTATTATTTCCATAACAAAGAAGGCTTTGAAAGTATTCTTTAAAAACTTTGGTTAAGCTTATTAACTAAACATTATTTTAGATATTACTACCATTTATATTCTGTTCTTTTGTCTAAGCAGATTCATAAATATAAATATTGTTGGACAATTTATACACAACACCATCTGACCCCAAACTAAGCAAAACTTGTACTGTGGCGGCCAAATAGCTATTATACTTATATAGTTCACTTATAGTTTACTTATGTAGTTCTAAATACATACTTATTATACATAGAAATACTCAAACACATTGCAAATATTGGGACTCATTACACAAATATTTGCACTGGGTGGGAATCGAACCCATGACCCTCCGCTTCGCAGGCAGAGTTACTACCCACAAAGCCACGAGGCCAGTCAAATCGGCTTGTTTAAATACCTACAATATTTAAAATAAAAGGTTTAACATTTGATTATTATTCACTTTATTTATTTCTTATCTTAATTTTGAAGTTTTCTAGAAAAAATATAAAATTATCAAACATTATAAAAAAAATTAAAAACGAGGGTGCCGCCAGCAGCGGGACAGGACCCAAGCTACCGGTGGTTAGAGGTAATTATTATTATTTGTTTAAGCTTTTGGTAATCCACAGACTCAGGGTATGGACCTTTTTTATTTAGATTATTTTTTTAAAACAAATACAAATATGTAGGTATCTTTGATAAGGAGAAAAATAGTATAACATTCGATGTAAATTCAATTGTAACTGATCCATCTTCAAATATGCTTCGAATTCAAACAGAGGATTCCACAATAGACCCTCAAAACGTTTAAGTGCCATAAACAGTTTCAAATGAGGTCGTTAAGGGCTTTAATATGGTCTAGGTCATAATATGGGTAGCTTCACAATTCGAGCATCTATAATAGCGTGGGACGGTATTTGGGCTCCGCTCTGGTCAATATAAGCAGGATATAAGGAGCGTTTGGCGTAAGGCATAAGATTTGGATAGGTTTTTTTTTTATAAATGAAGATAGATAGATATACTCTTGATTGTTCACACCAAAAGAAAAACAGATTTACAGACAAAGAAAAACAATAACAGCTAGTGCTACAACAGGCGGCCTTATCGCTGAAGAGTGACGAGACGAGTAGAACATGTGCCTGATGGTACGCAACATGCCTGTCACATAACAGCACAGTGACTCGCAGCTATTCGAACACGAAGAGTCCAAATCATTACCTACCTTTTTACTACTACTACCTAGGACTGCACTGCGCTAGTCATTTGGAGATCTAAGATGTTATATCTCTAAGTCCATGCACATTACTGGTTGACGGTAGAATGACTGACAAAGGTGTGGTACTTACACAGACGGACTCTGCTAAGAGTCCTACCACTACTTGCAATGAGGCGTTTTCATTATGTAGTAAATAGATCTGTCAAAGATGGATCTAGATTTCACTGTAGCGCCATTGTTTTATTTTGTTGAAGCTTTCCTTAAGGGTTTGGGTAAAGTTGGAGTAGTTTTCTAATTTGCTCGACCAATGATGAAATTGGTATATTTTGAAAGAACGATATAAAGTAAACCAATGTTATTTAATGTTGTTACCAACACATTTGTCTTAATAATTTTTTTTTTTATCTGGGCAGAGCCATTATTAACAAACCTAAAATACCATGAGAACTACACACACTACACTACAAACCTAACTAACTACTTACACTAAGCACACCTGAATTATCTATAGACCACTGTAGGTCTATAGATAATCAAGATGTTCAAGCCCACTACCAATCGGAAGCGTACCCAGCATGCTGGCCGCATTACCACGCTGAATGGCAATGCTTATGCGTTGGGCCAAATAATTTTGGTCACGCGTCGCGTCGACCAAGCGCTCGGATAGGCTTTTGAAGATGAGGTGAGCTCCCGGCCCCCACGGTTTGAATAATATTGAAATGTACATTAAATATTTGGATTTTCATTTCTTATAGTAAAATAAAACTTTGAAAGACCATAACTCAGCTCGGATATGACTTCCAGCAAATCTGATAGTATAAAAGTAATAAATACCCTTCAAAAGTAAGGCAGAGAGACAAAAAACTTTTGCCGCCACTAAAGTACCCAAACTTATTTCACAAACAGAACCAACCACACACCACATTTGGTGTAATTGAGAATTTTGTTAGGTCTATTTCCATTTCAAAAACACCTCATTATCGTGCCATTCAGCATAAACAGCTGGGAATAGGGGGCTTTTCTCGCAAAGAGTGCGTCAATGCCATAATCCACGACGCTGAGCCAGTGCGGGTTCGTGAATGATACATGACCTAGAAATATTCTAAGTACATTTTGATTTCCTCGCGATGTTTTCCTTCACCGTTTTTATATTAGCGGCATTACGTACACGACTTCCCAAAGACAGTGGCACGCGAGGGATTTGAACCCAGGTGCTCCGGATCGGTAGTCGCCATTCTCCCGACTAGACCAGCTGTAACTTTCCACCAATCGTGGTACTCAGCCCTTCAAAGTTTTTTCAATGTTTTGTTGTCTTATATTATTTGTTAGTGTACCCAAACTTAAGGTTTTAAAAAATACGTTCATAAATGTCTTCGCCTGTGATTTAAGCCACCACAAATCACACAAGGTTATTTTGACGAGCTTGTCCCAAATAGACCAACAAGATGACTTCGATTTATTTTACATCTTACAGAATATCGGCCCCTGTAATATTGCGGTCACAAAGAACCGTCCTAAATTACCCCGATCAGTGGCTTTTGATGTTATGCCTTACTTCGATTTTGTAAGCGAGACTGAATCTTGTAATATTATTTATTTTGTCGATAATTCGTTTTGCGCTTGACGCTTGACCGACATCTCGTCTGATGTTGAAACATGATGTGATGATCTATGTTGGAGTACACTAATATAAAAAATATGGATTCACTTACAATTTGATGATATTTAAATATTGGTGGACAATTCACACACAACACCATCTGATCCCAAACTAAGCAAAGCTTGTACTATGGCGGCCAGATAGCTGATATAATACTTGTATAGTTGTAAACACATTTAAATTTAAATTATAATTCGAGTTTACATCGAGGAATATTCTGGTAACAGACTCCATGGTTCGGGCTATAGAGAAAGAACTCTTACCAGAGTTTGGTTAACTTGGCCAGTTTTTTTTATTATGATTTGAAGTGTGACAGTTACAGATAAATTAAAGAGTCTAGAGATAAACCATCTATATTCCTGGATGACGAGCTTAGTGCAGTGCTAGGTAATGATTTCGAAGTTGCGTGACTTTTTGCTGCTATGGACAGGTTTTGTTGCTTACCATCGTGTAAATGTCCTGTTCGTCCCGTCATGCGTCAATTGCGAGTCTTTGATGTAAAACGATGGCACTTTTTCGAGCTGTGTGTAGTCTGATAGAAATAAAAGCAAAGTGGTATTAGAACATGCAGATCAGGTGCACATTCTCCGAAATCCGTTAAAATCCGGGTAAACTTGTAATTTTGTGGTAACGTTAAACACTATTACTACAATAAAAAAATAAAAATAAAAATGCCCCGGACTACCTCGGATTTGTAAAACCACTCCACTAGTCAAGCCCTTTCATGTGATACCCATATTGAGGGAGTTGTGAAAAAATAATAGTATGTTGCTATTTTGTGGTAGTGATCATCTTGGATTTGAAATATGTCATAATGCACAGCATTCTACTAGTCAAGCCGTATCATTTGATACCCATATTGAGGTAGTAGTGAACAACAATAATAATGTAATTCGCCATTTTCTAATAGCGTCCATCTTGAATTTGAAATTTGTTATAGTGTATAGAATTTGACTAGTCAACCCCTTTCATTTGATACACGTATTGAGGTGGGTTGTGAAGAAATATTTTATCCGCCATTTTGTGGAGGCGGCCATCTTTAATTGATTTTAACCAAACATAACAAAGAACATCTGCACGGAAATTAACCTTCAAATTAAAAAAAAACCCATCGAAATCGACCCATCCGTTTTAGTTCTGCGGTTCCACAGACAGACACAGACAGACAGACATCGACGTCAAACTTATAACACCCCGTTTTTGGTCGGGGGTTGAAAACAATCTTTGTAAAGGCTACCATTTAAGGATTTCGTTTTCGGAATCAAAAATTAATTTCAATTGGAATAATTGGAGTAAAGATCGTGCTATTCCCATCGTTTTTACCAATTTATATTTTTGGGCTGCATTCCATGCGACTTTATAAAACGATGTTGTTTTTGCAAACTACAAACCGATCGATATAAAACGATAATTAAACATGTAGATACAGAATAAAATACCAGTACCTCTCAGTTTTCCCGCTCCTGTAATATTTCTGTGTAAAAAGTACTACCTGCATCCTTCCAAATCACCATCTAATCTTTTTTAAATTTCAATCCTATCTGTTCAAACGATTCCATGTGATTGAGCAAAAACACCCAAAGTATCACATTTACAATATTTTATTGTTTATTATAATAAAAAACAAAACTTCTATTTAATTTTATTGATTGAAAAAGGTGCGATTTTTTTCATTTCCGTTATTTTCTCGGGATAAAAAGTATGCTATTTGTTATAGTACACTGTTATCTATTTATATGTCGAGTTTAAGCAAGATCAAGATTAACCTTTCAGTGTTTATAATAGGTATAAGAGATTTGACTCTACTTTTGTGATAACAACGTCTAGGCTGTGGAACATGTTTCCTGAGTGGGTTTTCCCAGATGGTTACAATCTTTGTGTCTTCAAATCAAGAGTGAATCGGTTTCTTCTAGGTAAACACGCTCCATCGTAAACCGCAATGGCGCTTAACATCAGGCGAGATGGCGGTCAAGTGTGAGCATACAAAAAAGATATAAAAAAAGATATTAGTTTATTAGTGGGATTACATAGATTTCCCGGAGTTGTACACATACAACCGCTCAATTTACAAATTTTTTACCGTATACATAGCCGTTTTTATCAACAAAACCTCAAGGTATTCACACAACATCCCATCCCCGTACTGAATCATCTTGTTGAACCAAAACCCTCCTATCAGGGTCTTCAATCAGACGATAATATCTTAAAGTTAGCCCTGAAAGACCCGAGGATGATTTGGCGATTTCCACGCCACATATTTCGGGTACTGCCCGTAAATTCGTTCGAAGTTTAATTTTATGAAATTCTGGCAATACTTCGCGGTTTCATCCGGGCACTTCCCGTAACCGCTAATTTCTCGCAATAAAAGTAGTTGGATATTTGGATTACATATAGAATAGAATAGAATACAATGTTCTTTATTTCATAGAGATCACAAACATTATATTTTGATTATATGTGAATGTATAAAGGACATATAGACTATCTATAAAGGACATATAGACAAACATTCATTTACATTTAACATGCAGAGAAAAATATTCTATATATATATTAAGACTTTCAATTCACTCTTTGCATTCAGTTTTCTCTGGATTGACGGATTATCGCACCCCCAAAAAATTTTTGAAACTCAACTTTTAAAAGAGTGTGTCGATGATATTGTAATTTCTATTACAGCTAATAAATCCACTGTATTTTAAGGCTTAAGCTATTGAAGCAAGCTTGGAATAATCAAATGTGTTAAATGGAAATGAGTTATTTAGCGAAAACGAATCTTAAGGAACACTTTGCGTCACTCTTTCACTTAAACTATTCATTTTACAAAAACTGTTGTTACAAAATACAAAAATTGTAGGAAAACTAGACTTTTATTACTAGACGTTTTCGTCGTAACGTATATATAAAGACGAGATATTGTCATGAAACTGCTGAAATAAGCCATTTTTTTCAAGATAGGCCGTCAAAACCCAATCAAAAATATATAAAAACACCCAATCTAGAAACATTTAGAAACTTTTTAGGTAAGTAATACCTTTTAACGAAATGACTGGATTATGTATAAAATTCATAATATTAGGAAAAATACAAAAAGATCCGTCTTAAACCTATTTTTAATCATAGATTCCTGCGATTGTTTTTAATGACGATATTAAGACAATATAAAGACTAGATTTAGGCTTAGAACAATATTACGCTAAATAGAATCAAACTGATTTATAGTTTCAACACCTAAATCAATTTAGGTCCATACGCTAGCCTCAGAATAAGCGCATAATTAATTTGATTGGTATTGAAAAGGCTACCTCTATAGGCAGAGTTAGCCAGCCCTTCTACCGCCTAAATAAATCGGCTATGTCTTTTCTACTGCTGTCTCTATCATTTCAAGTGAAAAGAGACAACTAATACTTTTAGTTAGGCGGTAGACCCCAGAGTAAAAACGACTGAGTTTCAACTTTAAAGTTACAGATTTATACTTCGACAACACTTCTGAGTATTTTTGAAGTACAAAGTTCTTTTGGCGCACCACACACAGATTTTTCGTGAAGTGTGAATTGAGCTCAAGCATCGCGCTCGTTCGACTAAACATTTTTTTTCCAACGGTACTCCTCTAACGTGACTTATATTAAATCCACTTCACCAATCCAATTTACGTGAATTGCGTGTGATGTTTAAAAATACGTGTTTGATTCATTTTGCTTACAAACATGAGTTTATAATAAGTTTCTTTAAAGTGATGTTACAAAGATAAGAGAGTTGAGTGAAAAACCATTTTCACTCAACTCCAAGCCAAACCATTTTCATAGTTATTGTTCACTAAGCGTACATTTTTCTATACATCAAGAATATTATCATAGTTTATTTAATTCTACTTCTAAGGTACTCATTTTATTTGTTAGTGAAATTAAGGAAGTTATGTAAAACAATTCATCCACCATGTTGTTGTGGCGGCCATCTTGAACAAATTTTCATCAAACATAGATTCCCGTCTTATTCACCTCTCAACCAAAAAAAATAATATTTATTATTAATTATTAACTTAAAACGCTCTGTCGTTTTATTATCGGTGGTTAAAAAGGAAACACACAAAATTGCTCCAAACGCATAAATATGTTGTTTGTGAATACAAACAAATTGTAACAATATCTCGTTATAAATGTCTCTTTATCCAACGACACGTGACACCTAGACGTAAATTACACCCAACGATCATTTCAAGTGTTTCAACGTGTTTGAAAAAATCCTACAACATTCGGTGTCCTATCTCCAACAAACCAGTTCAGCTTGATCTTAGATTAATAAATGGTAGAACGAAATTTCTACAGCGAAGTAATAGAACGGGGTCGCAGTAAACTGGTCAAATTTTGTCAGTCTGACCCTTGTCTCATATGAAATTACAAGCAGTTCCACTAGTAATGTTATACTAGTACTGTACACAGATGACATGGATATAGACGACGTAACTTTGTCTGAATATAAAATGTTTATGCTATTAGATATTCCAATTTAGATCTAAATAATATATTGCCGTAGGTAAACAAGAGTTTTTGCCATTTGTAGGCTTAAAGCAATGAGCTATTTTGTAGGTGTTAATTTAACCGATAATTAAATTTTATATCATCAGCATGCATATGCTCAATGCTCGATGCTCCAAGCAAGTTTTTTTTCTGACGATTGTTGGTTTACAATTGACCACCATCTCACAATATCTAAAATTTCAAAAGTTTACAATAGAACATGGCTATCTAGAAAACTCTCAGTAGACTTGAAAGCTTCAAGATTATATTGTTCGTGAAAAGCCTACTTAAGTAACGTACCTATTTTACAGCCGGAATGTTTTTTAGATAACCCTTATAGTCGATCTGATGAACATGTTTAAGCCGTAGGAAATTCGTGAAAGGGATAAAAAGAAGCTAAACGTACAGATTATACCTAAAAAAGGTTTAGTTCTTTTAAATACTTAATGAAATGAAATTTTCCACTTATTACTGTAAAAAAAAAACTTCTGGGCATAATGCATACAGACATACATTACATAAAATTCACAAAATAATTTTTTGAAACGTCAATGTTTGGATGTTTGCGGCTCAATCACGTCGTAGTTGTCCACATACAGCGCTCTACATAGCCCTCGAGGATTATCTATATACATATATATGTTGATTGTATCTTCTTACGAGTAATACACACAGATTGCCTTTATTGTGCTCAGATAATAATCAAATCAAAATCTACGAGTAAATCCTAGAATCTATCGAGGTCATGTGTCATCCACCAACCCGCACTGGGCCAGCGTGGTGGGTTCTGGTATTGACTCGCTCCTTGAAAGAGAAGGCCCCGATTTCCAGCAATGAGAACATTTAGTGAGCTGTTTATATGTGATCAGATAAAAAATTTAACTCTGAAAGTAGTCAGCCTACCTAACATTAAATTCGCCATAACAGTCATAATAAGTTGCAGTGGCGTAGTGGGTAAAACATCCAATTCCACAATAGTAAGGTCCTCGTTTCGAATATCGCTTGAACTTTGAGTATTTTTCCAAGTGCAAATGAACGAGTTTGTCCCCCATTTTTAACAGTAAATGAAAATATCATGAGAGACCGTGATAAAGAACATTTTTAGCGGATATGAGTAATCCACCAATCCCTTGTCCAACGTTGAGATCAAGGAATTGGCTCGCTCTTTGTGAGAGAAGGCAAGGCCCAGCAATGGAGGTATAGAGCCGGGATGCTTAAAAAGAGCTTTATCTACAGCTCTGGTGTACCAGTCTTTACCGTGTGATGGTACTTTGTCCCGCCACTTTTGTCTGGGTCGATCCCGAAATTATTAGTTTTATAGATTCAATCATTTTTGAAGGTCTAGAGTCAAACCTAGACTAATAGTAGAGTATAAATAAGACTAATAGTAGATTAAGAATTTTAGTTTATTTATTTGCCTTGGTTTTTATGCACAAAGTACTAATTATTCTTAATCTATTGCGACAAAGCACAGCATGCAAGTTTTCGAAGTAACATCTACCTTCACCCATCTATTTAATGGTTGAACATTATTTTATCCGTAAATTAGAATGTTTAAAACTGTAAAAACTAGCAGTGCTTGTGTTTTTACCCGTTTCCTTTGTTTTTCGAGATAAAAAGGAACCCTATGTGTTTTTCCACGCCGTAATCTTACTGTGTTCCAAATTTTGACCTGGTCTGTTTATATATTACGATGTGTTTGAGCAACAAACATTCAAACATACACAAATTGAAGTTTGTAATATTAATTAGATGGGTTGTCTGAAACAGTCCTGCCCATAATAATTAATAACAATTCAAAAGTAACTTTTATTATCAATTGTCCAATGAGTTTAAAAAAATTACATCAAACGTAAATACAAACCGTATCGAATAGAAAGCAAACTAAAGGCTTGTTCGCATTAGGCTAGTAATTTAGCTTAGTGACGAGTAATTTAGCAACTAAACGTGTAAGAACAGTGAAAATTTAGTCGAGTAGTTTAGGAAGTGATTTAGTCGAGTCAATCCATTTTGTTCTATCCCTTTCGGACCGGCTCTTAAACTGATTCGAAATTATAAGATTTAACTTTAGAATATGGGTAATTTTGGGTCATAGATTATGATTCTGACACTATTTTCCGCATTTTCCGACGCCATCTTGGAAAATCTAGGTACCAACAATTGTATGATACCGGGCCTTTCATTTCGTGCGTACAATTGTGTGTGCTACAATTGTATTGTCTTGGGCCCACCCTGACTTACGTACAGTTGATTTATTCACAATTGTACTAAAAATGGGCCTAAAAATTACTAGTTTTCCGAGTTTTTACAGATAATAAATAAATTGAAAAACTATATATTATGTACGAGTTTATTATTTAGGGTTCAACATTAAAAAATTGAAAACAGGTTACGGTCTTTTGTAAGACATAGATAAATATCACATTTCGTGCAACGACAGCTACAACGGCTTGTGCAGCCAGGTGCACGACAACAACGAGGCTGCTTCAGATTGTCAAACACTGGCTAGTGATTGAAGCCATCATACTGTCGGTCTATCGTGGGTTCACTCTGTGTTTAGAAGAGGTTGGAATTTCCGCGACCTCGAGCTCTTCTCATTGACGTTTCCTCGGAGGGCCATTCAATAGATGGTCACTGATCGACATTCGGAATGAGCGATCAAGGCATGAATTTCAAAACTTATAGGTACATGGAGGTTTCATTTTCATGCCAGTGGTGGCCATATAGTACCTACTGACTGGTGGTCAAAGCAAATTGTTCGAAAATGTCTACAGTATAATAACATTCGAAGTACTCTGCAGGAGTTAGAACGTCTCCTGCTGGATTGACAGTATCTTGTGGAACTGATTTACTATTGAAAGAGTTCTTCTGCCATGTTAGGTGATTCAGAGGTATATTGTTGTCGTCACTATCGATGTCGGAATCTGATGAAGATGAGGAACAGGAATCGTCAAAATTGGGTTCTAAACACCTTGTATCAATCTCATCATCACAGTCGTCATCTCCAGAGTTAGTCAGCAATTGGGCGATGGTTTCGTCATTTAAAATTCTGCCAGACATAATGCCGATGCTCCGAAAATTCGAAAAAAAAAATACAACTTCAACTCTTATTAGGTTGATAAGGGCCCATGTCGATACAATTGTGACGGAAAAGTTCGTTACAGCAATAAGTTCGTAGTTTATACTTACTTTGGCTCGGTTTTATCACTAAACACTTCACTGTTTATCTAGTTAATGAAGTAATAAGACAATACTCCATGAACTGTACAATTTCAATAATTGTGAATATTTTTGGAAAACAAGGGGTGCTTATTTTTCAACCAAATTGAACAGGTTTGCAAATGTCCGCTGAGCCGCTGTGGGCGAAAGGTGAAGGGGAAGGGGAAAGATCACGCCACGCGCAATCGTGCGATGATGGGCCCGTCCACTACAAACGTAAGGCTGATGAAATAAATTCAATCTTCTAACACGCACAATTGTATTGGGCCGTCCCGTAAGGGCTATTTTCAACGGGCGAGTAGCACCCCCCACCACGCGTTCGTTGCGAGCGGTGCGCTCATTGGCTCGCCGATTAAACAGGTTCGAACTTGTCGAATTAGTCTGGAGAGAAAAATAACTTCAAACAATTTTCCAAATACGAAATTGTCTGTGGAATAACTTATTTTATTTATCACACAAATTTCCTAATTCACCTCTTCTAAAATAGCCATTACGATTCGATAAGATTAGCTTATTCATTCATTTATTTTATTGGGTTGTAGGATCTTCATGTCGCGAAACGCTACTCACTTGTGAACTGTACTAAATCACGGTGCGAACGATTTTTGAATAGTAGCGAGTATTTTAGCTACTAAATTACTCTCTACTAGACTAATTTGCTAGCCTAATGCGAACAAGCCTTTAGAGCTGTCTATATTTTTCCTTATTTGGGTTGCCAGCTATATACGCAGGTATTTTGATACTAGATAGCTATTTCATCCACTTGTTTAATCTATAAATTAAACATAAAAACCGGCAAATCTCCAAAACGACTTGACCGATTATGACAGGACTTTTATTACTAGTTAGCTGATCTACTAATGCATGACTTAGGCTACTTCTACTTCAGAAAAATTAACAGGCCTCCGCGAAATACACAAAAAATCCATAAAACGCGCGTGAAACCGCGGGTACAGTTAGTTTATTTGTATCATTCTCAACATCGGTACTACTAAGTTTAACTTACAAAATAATTATTTTCAACATTTGAGCGAAGGCCAAAACTAGTTCGGATCTTAGACCTTGATGTCTGTGGATGTCTAGGTGAGGAGAGAAGAAATTGTTTGAATAGGATTTTTTTGTTCTAATTTCATCAGTGAAATTGTATATATGCGAATCCTTCGTGAACGCGTCTGTTCTATTTCAGGAATGTAGCTGGAACTTGGTCATAAATGTTTTGGGGCTCTAATTAAATTTAATTGCTTTGTAGGTATTTATTATTGCTGGTTGAATTAAGCGTCATAGCTAAAAGTTTTCCGAGGTATTAACGTTTTTTGTATAAATTATAGATGTTGGGTGACTGTTTTTTCAAAGAAAAAAATATAATTTATGGTTATTTTTTT
This sequence comes from Ectropis grisescens, assembly GCA_017562165.1. Classification (NCBI taxonomy): domain Eukaryota; kingdom Metazoa; phylum Arthropoda; class Insecta; order Lepidoptera; family Geometridae; genus Ectropis; species Ectropis grisescens. Next base: position 16,839,032 of record CM029794.1, on the reverse strand, counting down.
AACTAATGTAGATTTACACTTGACCGCTGTCTCACCTGATGTTAAGAGACGATGCGGTTTGCGATGGAACGTGCTCATCTAGAAGAAACTCACTTCTTTTCTACTCGCAATACTCGCAAATACCAAGATTACAATCGTTGAGAAAAACTTACAAAGCTCCGCATTCCACAGCCTAAAACATTCATATCACAAAAAGATATTCAATCACATTCGTTAATGTTTTTGAGACGTCAACCATTAAACAATGTCTTTTTTCGAATGACCAGACCAATAGAAAAAAGAAGTGTGGCACTCGGGGACTGCCGCGGTAAAGCTATTGCATGTTGCATGCATTTTTATCAACATAAGCAATAGGGATGTTAACAATTTTTCGGAATTGCTTTTATTTTAAGGAGTGAAATAAGTTTACCATAAAAAAATGCAGAGAAGTATACAATCTAGTCAGTCTTCGACAGCTTGTTTTACGGTTAGTGACATAATATGTCATATTGGTGTTTCCAGTCACGTGACAACAGTAAATTTATTAAAAATCATTTTTAATAAATTTACTATGTAATATTATTCTAATGCTACAAACTTTCATAAAATTAGCACTAAAACTTAATTTGTGATTAGTGTTAACATCCATATCTTAATATGTTTTTATTTATGCAGGATTTTTGGCATAATGTTGAGTTTGAGTCACATTTGTTTTTATCATAATGCTGGAAAGGTTAAGAATAGGTTAGGAAATGCTATATAATATTATAACACAACATAATTTAAAGGTTTACTAATTTAATCATTTTCTTTTACATGGAGCACATAATTTTTTAGTTTTAATAATATTACACATAATTTACCTAAAAACATTGAAATAATATATAAACAAGACAAAGAGCTTATGAAATAAGATATATGTTGTATCATTACAACATATCTCTTACAGTAAATAATTTACAATATTCATTCAAACAAATATTTTAAATTATTTACTGTAATATGTATTTATAAGTATTAACAATCTTGCCTGTATTGATGATATTCTATTATTAAATGTGACTGACCTCTCAATAATAACATTTCTTGTTGAAATATGTGCATTATTATATTGGTGCTCGGATGGATTATTTGGGTGATCAGCGGTTATCAAGTGCACCTGTTGTCAACTAGATTGGTTGTTTGTGAACCACTTAGGATAGTTAGTTGAATGCTTTTTAAATTTGAAGTGTTCTCTAGCTCACTTTTTTGCGAGGCTATAAACATATAGACTGGCCTCGTGGCTTAGTGGGTAGTAGCTCATTAGCTGCTCAGCTTATTAGCTGCTGTTGGAGCTTTATTTTTTTTCACAGAGTGATAAGGAGCATTATCCATCACTATGATTGAAGGCTCTTTGATGTTGGGGATAAGTTTTTCTGTAACCCATTTAGTAAAATTACTTTGGTTTATTTCAGAATGGTAATCTTCTTGTTTGTTTACACCGCTGAAGACTAAAAGTGCATTAGGCACAAAACCTTTTTCAGTTCCAGCGTGAACTACAATCCATCGGTTCCCTTTCGATATATCCGTTATAACCCCTTGAGTTTCAATGGACTGCCAACATTTTTTAAGCTTGTAGCTTGAGTGAATATAGCTTTCGTCCAAATAAATTATAACTTTTTGAAGCTCTTCCGACAAAATTCTATTTTCATGCTCAAACTGCAGCAGTTGCGCTATAACTTGTGAAGTTTGTTTACTATGTTGTTGTTAATCGTAAGAATATCAATTATCTGCATACATTAGTGGTTCATGCCAGTGTTTTGTACAATTTTGTATAGTCACTTACCAGTAAAATCAGCTGTACATTTGTAAACGTCGTCTAGTCCTGTTAAAAGATTTCCAGCTTGATATTCCGCCATAGGTACACCGCATAAAAACTTTGTAAATTATTGCACGGGCACCGCCACGAATCACTTTTTTCATGATGACATTGTTTTGCTTGGTTTTCACTGTTCGTAAATAACGCAAAATAATTATAGAACACACATTCTACAAACACACGATTGTTTACGATTATTGACAATTGACAATTCGAGTACTTTTTTTTGTGTTGCCAGCAAGATTGAATTTTTAGTTCCCGATTAATTAATTTCTACTCTAAAATGTACTAAATTTATTAAAAAAGATATGCAATAAAATATATATTTTTTTATTTGAAGTACGTAATTTTTAAATACATAATAATAATATAATACATAATTACGCTAATATGCTAATAATAGCCGTTAGAAAGTTATTTTCCCGTTCTCTATGTACTCAAATCCGCTACGTATCACGGGAAATCAGTTAAGTAGGCAACACTGCTAAGAGCATTTAGTCTGTAAAGCTCATACAAATAAGACTCAAATTCGAATGACTGAGTGGGGAGGACGGCGTTACGGTCTTCCATCCCTCTTTCTTGTGAACATAAGAAAGAGATGCACGATCACTAAAATTCGGTTCCAGGCCCGCGATAAAAGCTATACAATAGCTTAAAAGGACAGGGTGGTTTTAGATCATGTTTACCCAGTTGCACACTCTTTGAAAAGTATCATCAGTTCACTCCACTTCAATTCATTCTCCGAAATATAACCGATGAAAATCCGATATGTTAGCAATTTTACGGCGATGTTCTTGCTCGTTGGCCATGGTAGGTACTGTGGGATCCTTGGTCAGTTGGAGGCAAAAAGTTAGCACAAAAAAATTGGGCACAAAATAAGACAAAAATCAGATGACTCCCACTGCGGTTCGTACCTGAATGCAAAGCAATAAATCCACCTGTTGTAGTTCTAGTTTATTTACTGTTTTTCTTTGTCTATGTCTAGTTTTATTTTGGTAAAAACAATAAACAGTATTATATCGATCTATTAAAGGTTCTATTAGTAATCCATCTAATAGCAGAGATACTTTTTTGTAGCGGTAGGACTCTTTGTCGCATCCGCCTGAAGAAGTACCACAGTTTTGCCAGTTAGTCTAACGCCAAGCAGTATTGTGTAAACATGATGTATTTTCCGGATTTAAGGATTATGCTTCCAGAGAAATTACAGAGCATAAAGATAAAATATTTTATAGCTCTAAGTGCCTATGGTAGTACCCAGCACTAGCTGCGTAATGATTTGGGCTCATCATGTTCCAATAGCTGCGTGACTATGTGCTGTTATGGGCAGCCGTGCTCCTTACGATCAGATACATGTCCATCACATTCCGGTCATTAAAAAAAATATGGTAAAGTACCGTAGGGTTACAATCTTGTGCTTTTTAAACTAACGGTACTATAACAATTTGACGGTAATGTACATTTCTTTATTTATATTTATATATCTTAATCAATTAATTGTATAAAAACAACATATATATTAGCCAGCGCGCACGCTGGCATTCCATGCATGCAAATCTCGATTCAGTCGAAACTATTTAGTTAAAAAACAGTATTGATAGTTGAGGTATGTAAAACATTTAATTGTATTTATTTTTTTTCACAAATAGCAATTTGATTTTCAGCTAGATATATTAAGGTAACAATACTTTACCTAAAACCTTTTGAAAAACTATTTACATAAAACTTGATTTAAATATACAGGGTTATTGGTAATCAGCTTGCATCCTTTTAAGGGGATGTTAAGTACATATGATATGTCAAATTTTGTTCTACAGTTTATAAACATTCGTTTATTTTACCACACAAAACGAAAAAATGTATTTGCCCGATCTAAAAGTATCTAAATCATAATAATAAGAGAGCGCGCTCTCTTTAATGCTCGATATAAACATGATGTGCAGTGTGAAGTGATTCATACTTATCATCTGTTAAACTGTGCTAAACAGGACAAAAACTCAATTTTTTTGGGATTTGTATTGAGCTTTAACAAAAGTTGTTTGTTTGAATATACAGTACACGTATATTCCTTAGCTCTTAAACGGATGTGGGCTGAATACCAGTAACCCTGTATAAAGATAAAAACACTAAACTAACATAATAGAACACTCCACTCCACACACTGTTTCGGGTACTATAAAATAACTTGCCTATTTTTGCATGTCTATAAAGCCACAAAATGCACTTGGGGCTTCATAAAAAGAGGTTTATTAAGCGATTTGTCGAGAAACAAAGTGTCAATGTTTTCGCAGGCTAACTCCGAGCACGGCTTGCCACTATTCGCTTATAAAAACTTTACCGTACTTCTGGATTTATAGGTATTAGCCCGCCGACGCTGTTAAATGTTTTGAATGTGGAATCAGCCACAGTGTGAATGTGCAGTGGGACATCTCTAGCAGCTATGCTTACAGTACAATATGCTTGTAGTACAATATTATTCAGATTTTTATTAATGACTCAAAATACAAGTAAAATCAATAATATTGTTCATAAACTTCCAAAAAAAGGAGGAGGTTATCAAGTCGACTATGTTTTTTTAATGTATGTTACTTGATTTCTCGAGAACCCCTGCACCGATTTTAAAATTTATTATTGTGTTCGGATGGGTATGCTTTTCAAATGGTCCCATATTAATCTTATCGAAATCGGTGGAGTGGTTTCTGAAATATGAACGATAAACTAAAATTTGCGTTCAATTTTCTGGATGACGTAGTTGTAGATTTCACAACAGTTGGCACTCGATCCTGTCAATACAACATTGTGTAAATGGATTAATAAAAACTTGTTTTACACAAAAAATGGTAAAATAAACTATTTTCGTACAAAAAATTAAACCGACATCGAAACCACAAATAGGCACTCAAAGGCAAAAAATAAACTAAAATCTTTATTATAAGCGGTACTCACTCATTTATTTGAAGTCGGTCTTAGCCAAATCTAACGGGTAGTGGATAGAAACTACTTGGATAGATACTAATTACCTGTGCCTACTTACCATGTGCCTACATAGCATCAATCTATTACTTTTTTTACCTGTCTGGCGCCGACTTTAAATAGATGAGTGAGTAGCGCTTATAGTAATGATTTTAGTTTATTATTCACTTTTGAGTGCCTATTTGTGGTTTTGAAGTGGGTTTAATTTTTTGTACGAAAATAGTTTACATAAACAGAGATTTGTTACTCTTGTGTTAGTTCAAGTTTACAAATGTGTGAAATATACGTTACCACGCGCCGCGCCAAAAAAATGTGAAAAAGTTTGTTATCAAGCCCAATGTCTTGCGTCCTCTTATGGTTAAATCCTCAAAGCCTAAATGTGGCAAGACGGCCTACTGGCGTAATTCCCTCAGCTCTATGTAACGAGAGAGGTTAAGACCACACTTTTTACGAGCTTGCTGGGCACTCAAAGTGAGCTCGTTTGCAGAATTCCACCGTTCACAGCTTCATATTGAAATGGCTGTAAATGTCGCAAATATTTACGACCCTCTGACAACATAGACAAATAAGACAATAGTTTTGTATATCTTAATAATATGTATAATTAGTATGTATTTACAACTATAAAAGTATTATATCAGCTATCTGGCCGCCATATTACAAGTTTTGCTTAGTTTGGGGTCAGATGGTGTTGTGTGTGAATTGTCCACCAATATTTATTTATTTATTAAGTTACTTTATAGCAGCGCTTCTCGGTGCTACCCACGTAGTTCCCGTTTTCTTCATTTTGCCGGGATAAAAAGTTGTCTATGTGTTCTTCCACTATTCCAAATTTTAGCTTGATCCGTTCATACGTTACGACGTAAATGAGCAACAAACATACATTTAAAATATTAGTATGATTAACGGCCAAGTTACCTGTTTTTTGTTATTTTCATAATATAGAGTAAATAGCTGTTATCAACGACTTACTCCACGTAGTATGCAAAATTTTATTCACGTAAGAATTAACTTTCTGTCAAATTCATGATTATTATATTATATTGTATAATATAAAAACATATTGTTACTTATTATTTTAATATTTTTTCTAATTCTTTCGTCTGACGCCCGATGGTAACGCCCAAAGCCCGACGACACTCGACCTCAGATCGGTTTAGCCGTTCTAACGTGATTGAGTTAATCCAATTGGCAATTGGCTAAAATTAATAAACCGAGCTAATTTAGTAAATAATGATGCACAATTATGCAGCTTACTAAATGTTCCTACTACCAGGTCCTTCTCTCACAAGAAGAGAGTCAAGGCCACATTAATCCACCACTCCACAACACACCACACCAATCCACCAATGGCACAGTGCGGATTGGTTGATGACATATGACTTTGAAAGATTCTATGTTCGTGTCGGTTTGCTCACGATGTTTTCCTTCTCCGAATTTAAGTTGGCGGCAAAACGCAAATAACTTCGAAAAGTCAGTGGTGCACGTGGGATTTGAACTAGGGGTTCTGGATCAGCAATCGCCGTTCTACCAACCAGACATAACTGACCATAGAAGGCCTTCCTCAAAATATGCCATTGCTCCCCATGCGTATGGGGTGACACGTTTCCAACCGTCACTCGTCTTTCATATATCGTCACTTCCTCTTGTCTCAGGGCGTCCTACACTACTGGATTCAATCTTAATTGTCATGATTGCAAAATTGAACATTATTTCCACTTGGCAACAAAATCTTCCTCAGTATATTTATAGAAGATTATACAAATCAGTTTGCTTTCATTTAAACATGAATTACGTACATCAAGTTCCATATTACGATAGAAATTCTAAGAAAAATGGCTGAATTATTGAATTATGATTGGCGACTTCCTCGTATTTTTGTTTATTGTATAACATTATGAGTTCATTATGTACCGTATTTGCCCGGGGCGTTGTCCTAAATACTTTTCTTATGAGGGGAAATTACGTTTGTGCTGGATTCCTTTTTAGTGATGGTAATACTGTTTGTAATCCCTGACGCAAATGTGGATGTTATAATTTGAAGTGTTTGTTTCTCCTTCTCTCTCTCTCTCTCTCTCTATCTCTCTGTACAAGGGTGTATGTGTGTGACTTTTTAGCTCCCAAATGGATAAACCGATTTTTATTTAGCTATGCTTGAGGTCGAAGATGGCCGCAACCAAAAGGCCATTAGTCCGTTAAAAATCCATTAGTCTGTTGCATATACATTTTTTTTTCTTGAATAGTTTTACCGCCATCTCGTTTAGTGACGATGCGGCCTTCGTTAAATCGAGCTTACCTAGAAGAAACCGATTCACTCTCGACTTGAAGAAACCAAGATTATAACTATCGAGGAAAACCCACTCACGTAGCTCATTCCACAGCCTAGACCAAAACACTTCTCAGTGCTAGAAAAGGATTTAAGCAAAGACATCGAATCTACATACAAATTTATGGATTAAAGAGTTTTATGTCAATAAATGCGTTATTTGTTATGGGTAAACAATAAGTTGCTTACCATCAAGCACACGTATTGTTCGTCTCGTCATTTGATTCAAAAACAATCCGTTAATCCAGATGTGGCAACAGAAGATAATCCTTTAATAATTATTACGAATGCACATCCTCATTTGTATATAGCAAAATAAATGTCTATTAAGTTAGTTGTGAGTGTCAGTTACATTTTGATACTAATGTTTCTAGTATTTGTATCCTCATTCTTTTGTTTTTCTATTAACTGACGTTTAAATTGTGCGTTAAATTTATGAATAAAGAACTTCGACCTTCGAAATTCGAAGGCGATTTTTTCCCATTTCAAAAAATTACCAACGAGCCTAATACAAAGTAATTTAATAGAGATGGAGGGTGGCATGTGCCACATGCTTAGAAACCGTGCTTCTTTAGAACTCGACGAATAACTCGTGATATTGGTGAAGGTACAGTAAGTTCAGCGTGCTGTAACATCCCAGACACGAAGCACACCAGTGACAAAGAGTTGAAATCTGCTATATATGTGCAACCCCCACGTAGATAGATATAATAGTCATCATCATCATCATCAGCCGCAAGACATCCACTGCTGAACATAGGCCTCCCCCCTAGATTTCCACAACGAACGGTGCTGCGCAACCTGTGACCAGCGGTTTCCAGCGACCTTTGTGAGGTCATCTGTCCATCTAGTGGGAGGCCGTCCAACACTGCGTCTTTCGGTTCGTGGTCGCCACTCGAGAACCTTTCTTCCCCATCGGTTGTCAGTTCTGCGAGCGATGTGGCCTTCCCATTGCCACTTCGGCTTGCTTACTCTTTGAGCTATGTCGGCGACTTTCGTTCTTTTGTGAATATCCTCATTACGGATTCTGTCGCGCAAAGAGACTCCGAGCATATCTCTCTCCATAGCTCGCTGTGTGACTTTGAGCTTCGTTATGAGGCCCACAGTAAAGTGATATAATAGTATATACACTTAAAGGCGCTTAAAATTTAAAAAAATACAGAAAAACCTCAAAATAAAGTTCCAAATGGCGACTTTATTTTTTTTACACATAGTGACAAGACGAGCTGTACATGTGCCTGATGGTAAGCTACACCACCTGACTAATGGGTCGTAAATATTCTGGTAAGCCTGCTACATAACAGCACAGTGACACGCAGCTATTGGAACATAAAGATTCCAAATCATTACTAACCAATGCACTGCGCTCGTCACCCAGAGACCTAAGATGTTGGATCTCCAAGCCCTGTAATTCCTCAGGAAACATTACGTTTCAAACCGGAACACAGTAATTTTTACACATTACTGCTTTTTTGGCAAGGGAATTTTCTTCCAGGCAACCGTAGTACACGTACAGGGGTAAGCAACCACCACTGAGCTCTGAGCTTGCGCCACGCCGCTGCCCGCAGTGCCAAACGAGCAGCGATCAAGGTCTTAGAAAAAAGTCTAGACTGATCAAATCACACGTAAGTTAACCGTGAATTATTTTTTTTCGGGAAGAACCTATAATAACAAAACTAAAATACAATAAGAACTACACTACACTACCTAACTAACTAATACTTAAACTAAGCACACCTCAATTATCCATAGACCACTGTAGGTCTACAGATAATCAAGATGTTCAAGCCCACTACCAATTGGAAGAGTACCCAGCATGCTGGCGGCATTACCACGCTGAATGGCAATGCTTATGTTTTGGGCCAAATAAACGCCAGCATTTTCGTCACGCGTCGCGTCGACCAAATGCTCGGAAAGGCTTTTGAAGATGAGGTGAGCTCCCGGCCCCCACGGGCCCAATGTGAATTAATTCAACTATGACCCAAAGAAGATATCCATGAATAATACGATTTAATTCATCATAAATATACAAACAAATTTCATAAGAACCTATCGCCATGTCGTCTAAATCCATGGAATATTTTTTTTTGTTTTTTGGTTCATATTTCAAAAACTGTCGCATAGAATTTGATAAAGTTTACATATGTAGGACCACCTTTAAACTATGATCAACCACACAAACAAAATCATCAAAATCTATACATAACTAGCTGTACCCTGCCACGCTTCGCTGTGGCACATTGTGATGCAAAAATTAAATAAAAACAATCCTTGATGCGGATTATATATCATTGTAAAATTTCAGCTCGATCGGTGCAGAACTTTTTGAGTTTTTAAAGCGTACACAAACCAACATATCATTTTTATAAAATACTAGCTGTACCCTGCCACGCTTCGCTGTAGGACATATGTGACTGATGCAAAAATTAGATAAAAACAATCCTTGATGCGGATTATATATCGTTGTAAAATTTCAGATCGATCGGTGCAGAACTTTTTGAGTTTTTGAAGCGTACACAAACCAACATAACATTTTTATACAAAAGACTAGCTGTACCCTGCCACGCTTTGCTATGGCACATTGTGATGCAAAAATGAGATAAAAACAATCCTTGATGCGGAATATATATCATTGTAAAATTTCAGCTCGATCGGTGCAGAACTTTTTGAGTTTTTGAAGCGTACACAAACCAACATAACATTTTTATAAAATACTAGCTGTACCCTGTCACGCTTCGCTGTAGCACATTGTGATCCAAAATTAGATAAAACAATCCTTGATACGCATTATATAACATTGTAAAATTTCAGCTCGATCGGTGCAGAACTTTTTGAGTTTTTGAAGCGTACACAAACCAACATAACATTTTTATATAACACTACACTATCGCCTAACATACATAAAAACCATATAACGAAATTGAGAGCCAGAAGTAAGCTAAAAATATGTCCAAACTACGAGAGCAAAGTATTCACTTTGCTCTCGATCGATCTCTCAACCAAATTCTCAATATCTTAATCAACTCAAACAAAACCCTAAGGATAGCCAATTGGGTCCAAATTCAGATTCTAATTTCGAACTTTCACCTAGCAAACTAGTTCTCTTTCGAATAACATTGGCTTCCATCGTCGATGTCGACAGTTCGTGAGATTAGATTTCAGAGAAAACTCCCTCCGCCCTAACTATCGGTGGCGACCCTTCGAAAACGCGACTTTTGTTTATCCGCGTAGGGTTTGAAGTCGTTTGAAGCGTATAACGAGAAGCGGTTAGATGAAATTGAAAATAAACATTTGCAACTTCAGTCGCATATTAGGAGCGTCGCGAGGCAGTAAGTGAAAGATAACTTGAGTTTTTAAATTGTGTACCTTTTTAGGAAAACACAACAATTAGACTCCCTTGTTCGAAAAAGCCTTGAGTCTTAACATTGCTGCAAAATTAATTGGCTACTAAAGCTCCGTTTTTTAGTTACCATGTTCCGGTTTCAAGGGCAATGTTTCCTTCACGTTCAAATAGATGCGTTTTATTGTGCTGTTATGGTTATATAACTTGCTTGCCATCAGGCACATGTTCTGCTCGTTTCGTCACTCTGTATAATAAAAAAAAAGTTATAATGTATCGGTTTTTTAACTTTAGGTTTTGTCATCTATATGGGTTTTAGAAATGAAGGAAAACAACATGAGGAAAGTAGCAAGATCCTAGAAAAACATTTGTCGAATACACATATGTATTATCTGAACCAGAGTGGTTAATTATAGCTTTGACTCTCTCTTTGGGAATACCAAGTCCCAGCGGTGGGGAAATAGTGTTATAATATGCATAGATGATACACAAACCATGTCAAAAAATTTGTCTAGATCATAAATGTGTTAATATTCTGAACGAACAGAGGAGGACAATGAAACCTGGCTAGTTGGTTGAGTTAAAAGATAGAGAGAGTATCCAAGCTAGCTCCGGTGAACATGAGTAGAAGTAATTATAAGAGTTGTTAATAAAAACCGCAAGTTTAACTAATTAGATTTTATTATCGTACAAAGTTTACAGTTACTACTGGATGGGTGGTCTAAATGTAGTGGTAGTTCTGGGGGTAGTATAAGTTGAAATTAAAGAGAGGGTCGGGGTCGTCTGCAAATCGAGGGGATTATAGTGCAATTCTGGTGGGACACACTGGCCTGTGTAAGCCGCGGAGAGTCGGGTCGCAGTCCTTCTGGGGGTTCAGTGGTGGCAGCTGGACATGGCGATGGTGCTCCTTGTGTCCTACACGGGGTAGCTCTTCTGTTTCACCCGAAGGGAGTGGAGGGCTGCTACCTCAAGATTTGTAGTTCCCTTGGTATATCAGCCGGCCATAAGAGTTGGCCGTTAGGGACTCAACCTGGTGGAAACCCTACGGGGTTTTCGTTGCACTTATAACTTTTAAGCTTTCGGACAGTATTTAGTTTTATTTCACTTTTTATAGTTATTAGATTAGGTGACGTAATTTACTAACAAAACTAGTCTTCAATAAATTTTTTTATAGTTTTGAGTGATACGACGAGCAGGACGTGTGCCTGATGGTAATCAACGTGCCTACCATATAGCGGCAAAGTGATACACAGCTATTGGAACATAAATAAATAAATATTGGCGGACAATTCGCACACATCACCATCTGACCCCATACTAATGTAGTGTAATTTTGTAGTGGTGACTCCTAGCAGAGTCCGCCTGGGGAAGTACCACACCTTTGCCAGTTATTCTACCGCCAAACAGTAATGTGAAAACATTACTGTGTTCCGGTTTGAAGGGCAATGTTTTCAGAGAAATTACAGGGTTTATAGATATAACATCTTAGATCTCTGGATGATGAGCGCAGTGCAGTGCTAGGTAATGATTTGGACTATTCATGTTCCAATAGCTGCGTGTCACTGTGCTGTTATGTGGCAGGCATGTTGCTTACCATCAGGCACATGTACTGCTCGTCTCGTCACTTCTTACTAAAAAAAAAAACTAAGCCAAGCTTGTAATATGGCGGCCAGATAGCTGATAAAAAAAATACTTAACACTTAATACTTACATAACTGATACAACATGAAGAATCCAAATCATGACCGAACACTGCAATGCGCTAGTCACTCAGAGATTAAAGGTGTTTTATCTCCTCGCCTAGTAAGTTTCCTGGAAACAATCCAGAACAAAGTAACATTTCCACACTCCTGCTTGGCGGCATAATTACTGCCAAAGGTGTGGTAGAGATTTACTACGATAACATGGCCCGCCCCTCCAAATTACTGTTTTAATGTATGTAGTCACATCCTTACGAAAGAGTTTGTATGTAGTTGTAATTATTCGTCTGCAGTAGCAGTACGCACACATGCGTGGTGGTGCGTTGTATATACTTTCACAAATACTTTCAAACGTTTTGAATTCTGGAGGGGCGGGTCATGTTATCGTAGTAAATCTCTACTTCCTCAGGCGGACTCTGCAAAAAGCCCTACCACTACAAATTATATCTGCACGAATGTTAGAAAGTGCAATATTTCGCTAAAGTATCACACACAAAAAAGGTCATAAAAGAAAAATCGTATTTTAACACTCGGCAATCACCGAGCGAGAGCTAGAGACAGTCGGCTTACGTAATCTGTTGACGTCATAGAAGTAAATCTGTCAATGGACGTAATAAGGACGGGGGGAAAATCCAATATGAATAATAATAATTTTTCGTTTCTCAACATATTAATTATATTTATGTATTGATCAAATAAATCGTTTTTTTATTCTGTTGAACAGTCACTGGTAGGGGAACATCTTATGAGTTAACGACATGTTACGAATGTAGCGGCGTAGCGTCGGAGTGGTAGAGGAACAGGAAAACAGATCCATTAAATTAAAAGTATGTGGGTGTAGCATGTAGGTAGCTGTATCACGGACACGGACACTTTTGTACGTTAATACGTACACTAACCACTCAAACGTATTTGAGCACTCGCAAAAAAGCACTTTACATAAGTTTATATAGTAGAACCTCGATAAGTTTAGCTCCAAGGGAAACAAAAAATATTTTAACTTATAGAGGTTTTAATTTATCAAGGGTTTTGGTTTTAGGCTCTGATGGGAAGTGAACATATTATTTTTTGATGTTATAGAGGTATTTAAGTTACCGAGGTTTGAGTTATCGAGGTTCAACTGTATTACGCTGAAATCTCGATACACACACATAAACACAAAATGCCTGTTCTTCCTGCAATGCGTCACAATCTGCATTGTATTGAAGTTTTTGATCCTTTAGCTATTAAATGCTGTACACAAAATAATTTATTTTACCAAAATGAAAAACCGGCTTGAAATTAAAATCAAATGCACTTTATCTTTTGAAATTTGGTCAAGGGTCTTGTCTTGAATTCTAGAATAATTTATCACTATGTCGTCTAAATACATGACAGTAAATGTTAGTCTTTTGTTAGTGCTGAATTAGTCAGGAGTGTTTCAGCTCTTTTGTTAGGTGCGGTAATTATGTTATAATAAGTGGTTTTGGCGTACGTGTCATCAATTTTTTTTATTTCATCTTGGTATTTTTTTTATATGTACATTTGCATTGAATTGTCTCCTTATGGAAAACATTTTACAGACGACACATATTCACATCAAAATCCATAATTTGTCCAAGTTCTGAATTACATCCCTGCTTTTTTTTTATTCCTGGCTTAGCATTCATCTACAATTTCGGCGTCTGTCGTGATTACATGTCGCAAAAGGAATTCGTTAAAAATTCGTATTTTACATTTCTATATGCAAGGTTACGCTACATATTTACTAAGCTAAAAGAAACACATCTTAACGTCTAACATAAGTGAATAAGTGATACTTACTACTCATAAATATTAGACAGTTAAAAGTAGCACCCCGCGGTTTTACCTAGTTCCATAGTTCTCGTACCTGTTATTTTCCCTGGATAAAAAGTAACCCAGGTGTTTTACCAGGTGATTATTTTTATTTGTGTTCCAAATTTCAATCCGATTTGTTCATACATTACAAAACAATGAGTTTACATATACTACGTATAGAGTTAGATTTTCCGCACGGTTCCTTTGTGTCAATCGTAAGCAGATGATGTGCATACTTTCTATGGCAACAGAGTGATGTGCGGCGACAAAAGTATGTCACTTCCACAAGAGCGACAAGGCAAGAAAATGCTACCCGTGCTTTTGTTGTAAAGCGATGTGCAAATTCTATATGTATTATATGTAAACTCTTTGTTACGAAGTGATTGAGTAGCAAACTTCCAAATATCTAAACATTCACATTTATAATATTAATAGGATTTTTTACCAGCAAATATTTTATGCAGAACTGTCATACACGATGTAGGACCGATCTTTTGGTGGAATACAGAGTTCACCTAACAACTTGACGGTGACATTTTGATGTGTGATGGCTGATCCCAGCCGGGGAGGAAGCTACTACTCATGCTCTTTGAGCAATGCGTGTAGAAGTTTGGTAAAAGGGCTGGAAGACTTGGGAAGGTTAAGTGGCTGATACTCACTATCAGCCAAATAAAATTCTTAATTCTGCCAGTGCCAGTGCCAGTGCTTTCGGAAGACCTTTGTGGTCTTCCGAAAGCACTCTGACTAGCAGAGTGTTCAGTGGAAGAAAGTGCACCTGTAGGACGCGGCCAAAAAAGGCCTCGATGCTACTAGGCGACCATGACTGGGGAAACATGTGGTTTAAGTCGGTAGGGCCACCACTCTAAGTGGTATAAAGAATCATTCATACTTAGAGATTTACTACGATAACATGACCCGCCCCTCCAGAATTTAAAACGTTTGAAAGTATTTGTGAAAGGATATACAACGCACCACCACGCATGTGTGCGTACTGCTACTGCAGACGAATAATTACAACTACATACAAACTCTTTCGTAAGGATGAGACTACACACATTAAAACAGTAATTTGGAGGGCGGGCCCATGCTATCGTAGTAAATCTCTACTCGTATAAACCGCAGTGAATCTGTATAGTTGAAGAATCGTTAATGCATTATCCACACAAAAAAAACGACATAGCATTACGATTTCCGATCTGCGAAATTAGAACGACACGTAATTGCTACTCTGGCGCACCAATAAAACAAGCTCAATATTGATTTGATTTAGCTAAATCGTGTCAGTTCGCGTCACCTACATTCGTAATAGCAGTGTATATATGTAGATGTATAATAATACATCAAAACAGGTGACGTAACGAGTGTAATTAATTCTGGTTAATCTTAAAATGCTATGAAAGTAATAAGTTTTCAATTCTATCAACAGTCTCTGTGACTGCCATTTTTGTTTTTTGATGTTACGAAACCAAAACATAAACTTTACGTGCTAGATAAATACCACGAATTTGTAATGAAGAGTGACATCGCATCGAAGATTAAATTTATCACTTCGTAAATGATGTATTTGGAGCGAAATTTTATTGACACACCTAAAACCATGACGAGACGCTCATTTTCACTTATCGTCATAATGTAAGGCTCCTCGCCCACGGCGACTTTTTGTCGTGGTGCTGACGCGCGTTTGCATCGATACAGTCGCAATGCGATCGCTAGTGGCCTTGCCCACGCCGCGATTCAGTCGCAACGTAAACGCGATACTGTAGCGCCTCTGTCGCACCGCAAACGCGATTCAGTAACGTTTTATTGCTACTATTGCAAGATGGACTTGAAACTGTAGCACGTTAGTAGCGCGTTGGCGTCGCTTCTGTAACGGGGTGCAAACTAAAGGCTTGTTCGCATTAGGCTAGTAAATTAGTCTAGTAGAGAGTAATTTAGTAGCTAAAATACTCGCTACTATTCAAAAATCGTTCGCACCGTGCTTTAGTACAGTTCACAAGTGAGTAGCGTTTCGCAACATGAAGATCCTACAACGCAATAAAATAAATGAATGAATAAGCTAATCTTATCGAATCGTAATGGCTATTTTAGAAGAGGTGAATGAGGAAATTTGTGTGATCAAGAAAATAAGTTATTCCACAGACAATTTCGTATTTGGAAAATTGTTTGAAGTTATTTTTCTCTCCAGACTAATTCGACAAGTTCGAACCTGTTTAATCGGCGAGCCAATGAGCGCACCGCTCGCAACGAACGCGTGGTGGGAGGTGCTACTCGCCCGTTGAAAATAGAACAAAATGGATTGACTCGACTAAATCACTTCCTAAACTACTCGACTAAATGTTCACTGTTCATACACGTTTAGTTGCTAAATTACTCGCCATAGGCGTCACCCACGTCGACTTTTGCGATGCTGTCGCGCGTTCGCATCGGTACAGTCGCGATGCGGTCACTAGCTACGTCTTCGCCCACGTAACCACGATTCAGTCGCTATGCAAATGTAACTCACTAAGGGCATAAAGATACCCGCGTTTGCTACAGATGCAAGATGGACTTCGTTGAGGCAACATTAGTCACGTTGTCTTTGGTGCTGTTTTCAATTTGTAAGCAGCGTGTATAATGATATAATAGTTTACCAGTTTTTTACACGCGTTAGTTAGCGCGCTTGCGTCGCTTCTGTAGCGTGTAGCAAATGTGACGAAAGCGCGCTAGTAAGTAGCGATGCTGTTTCGCGTTTAGGAAAAGTGCGTTGCTGCTGACGCGACGGCAAGCGACCCTTAGAAGCGATGTTTGCAAAATGCGCGACAGTATCGCTACAAAAATTCGCCGTGAGCGAAGGCCCTTAGCTTCGGTCGGCTTGCGGTGTTAAAGAAATGACTTTACAGACGCATTAAATTTTATCTGGCTCTTGAGGTGTAGACTAAATTTGTGCTGGTTTTATCGTGAAAGCTCTTTTGAGAAGGGATTTTGTGGTAATGTTGATGTCTGATACAGTTTTGCCCGCATTGAATTTTCTTTGTGATAAATCTAATTAAATCTACACTAATTAAGCTGAATAGGTTTTTCGTTTGAACACACTAATCTCAGGAAATACTGGACCGATGACGAAAATTCTTGTTGGATGTGTCCCTGACTTTTAAGGGCTATAATTATTATGTACCACGAGTGAAGCCCGGGCGGACCGCTAGTAAATTAATAAAGTTTTAGACATTCCTCACATTACAACTAACTTTTATATTTTATATATATTTCAAATTTAAATTTAATTGTATGTTTATTAGAGAACTATAATTCATTTTTTATGTATACCACACTACATTTAACTGCTTTGCTTGCTTACCAAAATGTTATCTGTAGAACTATTTATGTTAGTGTTACGGTTTTATATGTTGTATGTAATAAGTTAATGGTATTTAATAGTTTAATAACTTTTCCAATCGCACACAGAAAAATATTTGTTTTCATGCACTCGGGCCTCAAGATACAAGCTATGTGCTTAGTTTGCGGCCCACTGATCATACTTGTACCCACACATACGGACCGTATAAGCATTGTAATGTTGGACTTGAAAAACTACTTATGTATGTGATTTGTTAGTCTGTGTGTTTTAAAATTTTTCCTTTTCATTTTTTTCATTTTCAACTAGTTTTATCGATAAAGCGGTCGGTTTTTATGCTAGTTTTTACTGTTCAAATCAAATCAATTTATTGTGCTTGTGGTCCTGGGTTACAAGGGTGGTACATAAAATAAATATAACAGTTCTCCAGGTCCCGCTTCTAGCATGAAAGCGGGTACATTTTCGTTGTAATGAAACTAGATTTACTTACAAACAGAAGATAAAAAATTGTTCTTTAGTTGAATAATAATAAATTTCCGTTAACACTAAACTTTCAAATGACTGCAACAGAACAGATGTCCATTACATGAAAAAAATAATAAATTTGAAGATTATTTAAAATAAAAACTAAAAAAGTGACAAACAATAAACGTACATATTGGTTAATTTTAAAAGTATAAGAATACAATGAAATAATGTCAGTAAAATAAACCTTACAGCGTCAAAAAATAAAAGTATACATTTATAATATTCACAAGTCAATAACACTTGTAGCAACAATGTCATGCATGGGCATCTAGACATATGCACATTTTTGGCAAGTGAAGATAGACAGTAGAAACTAAATGAATGGTGCGTCTCAAATACGGTAACAAGTCAATTGAACTAATTGCTGTTATTCTTCTCTGTCAAAAAATCATTCAGGGAATTTTTTTTTTTTTTTTTTTTTTTTACCTTTTATAGGCTCACACTTGACCGCCATCTCGCCTGATGTTAAGCGACGATGCGGTCTACGATGGAGCGTGTTTACCTAGAAGAAACCGATTCACTCTCGATTTGAAGGCACAAAGGTTGTAACCATCGGGGAAAACCCACTCAGGCAACGTATTCCACAGCCTAGACGTTCTTATCACAAACGTAGAGTCAAATCTCTTCGTTCGTGTCTTTGGAACATCAACCATGAAACGATGTCGCTTTTTCGAGCTACGAGCATTCCGATAGAAAAAAGGGCAAGGTGGTATTAGATCATGCAGATCAGTTGCACACTCTCCGAAGTGTATCCGATAAAAAACCGATAGGCTAGCAATTTTTCGGCGATGCTCAAGACTTTGAAGTCTTTTTCGCACAAGAGTGTCATTGCCTATGAGCCTTTTGGCACGTTTCTCGATCGATTCCAGGGCCTCCAGCTGATACTTGGCCGATCCATCCCAAAGGTGCGAACAGTACTCCATACAGGAGCGAATCTGTGCTTGATATAATGTGAGCAACTGTTCAGACTTAAAGTACCTTCGCACCTTTGAAAGGACACCCAGTTTTTTGGCAGCTAATTTAGCCTTGGACTCGATATACGAGCCAAAGTTGAGCGTAGATGTCAAAGTGACGCCCAAAAGCTCAAGACGGTCAGAAACCGGCACGGACACACCTCGAAAAGTAGGAGTCAGTTGAAATGGACTCCGTTTTGCGGAGAAAAGACACGCCTGCGTCTTACTCGTTGAACTTGACCAGATTGGCATCGCCCCATTTAGACACCGCCTCAAGGGTCAAGGTCAAACGCTCGATCAAACTCTCTCTCAATACCTGAGTTTGCTGCCCACTGGCTCTCGCGCTAGATATGTAACTCTCTACGACGGTGCTATCATCTGCGTACCCAAAATACCGGGCTTTAACAGATCATTGATATGTAGCAGGAAGAGCGTCGCAGAAAGTACCGACCCCTGAGGGACTCCGGCATTGATAGCCATTTGATCCGACGAGCAGCCATCAATGACGACTCGTATGGACCGATCCCTCAAGAAGTCCGATATCCATGCAATAAACCCAGGAGACAAACCATAACTAGAAAGCTTGCTTATAAGGGCATCATGCCAAACCCTGTCGAAAGCCTTCGAGATATCCAGGGAGACTGCAAGTGCTTCCCCGTGTTTCTCAATAGCTTCACTCCATATGTGAGTGACGTACGCTAGAATATCTCCGGTGGACCGGTTTCGGCGAAATCCGTATTGCCGGTCACTTAGGAGGTCGTTTGATTCTAGGTACGTCAGGAGCCTGTGGTTTAAGACACGTTCCATAGTCTTGCAGAGTATGGACGTGACCGAGATGGGCCTGTAGTTGGCAGGGTCAGCACGACTACCCTTTTTGGGCACTGGTTGCACATTGGCAAGCTTCCAAGACTTCGGTACTAGCCCAGTTTGGAGAGAGAGCTTAAAAGGCGCGTTAGTATCGGAGACAACTCAGGCGCACAAGCCTTCAACAGTAGGGCAGGAATACCATCTGGGCCACTGGCTTTATTCACGTCCAGATTGCGTAGCACTTTGCGAACCTCCATTTGGCGAATATGTATCTCTGACATAAACGACGGACAGCCAGGTGGAATAGGAGGTGTCGCGCTACCAGCATCTAGACGCGAAGATTCCGCAAACTGAGATGCAAACAAGTTTGCCTTCTCCGTTGCAGTGTGAGCCAGTGTCCCATCAGGTTTCAGCAATGGAGGGAGTGAGGGGCGGCAGAAGTTCGATTCGACCGATTTAGCTAGGGACCAAAACGCTTTGCTGCCCGCAGGGTACGAAGCTAGTTTGTTCCCTATTCGACTAATGTGGTCAAAACGAGCCCTCTGAAGGACCTTTTTGCATGCCTTAGCAGCCTTATTAAACGCTTGCTTCTTCCGGTGTATGTCCCTTGCCTTACGCTGTCGAGCATCAACCCAGGCTAGGTAGGACTCATGTTTCAATGCTTCAGCACTTTTACATTGAGAACCAAACCAAGGGCGAGCTTTGCTGGATAATGGGACGTCGGAGTATGGAATGAGATACCCCATAGCCGTTCGTATAACATTAGTCACAGCATCCGCGCAGACTGAGGGATCACCAGAAGAGAAGCACAATGGCTGCCATGGGTAAGATGCAAAGAAAGAACGCATCTCGTCCCAGTCTGCTGACTTGTATCGCCACAACCGCCGGTTGCCTCTAGGGCTGGGGTCAGGCGGATGGTAGACAGATACAGATTTCACCAGACAGTGGTCGGAGCTGCCTAACGGCGAAGAAACCGCCACGGAATAACGGTCTGGATCTGTTGTCAGCAGAAGGTCTAAACAATAAGGTGTATGCGACTCAACGTCAGGTACCCTTGTGGCCTCTTGGACCAGCTGGGTTAGGTCTAACGATAAAGCTAGCTTTCTCGTTTCCTGCCCAGCGTGGTCAGTGTCCCGGTATGGGTACAGCCATTCCTTATGATGGCCGTTGAAATCCCCCAGTAACACTAATTGTGCCGAAGGGTACTTTTGTTGAGCCGCGTCCGCCGCCTCACTTAAATAATCCATGAGCCTAGTCGTCTCCTGGTCTCCGCTGTGCGACCGATACACACAAGCATAGATAATTTGATCTATACCTGTGTCCAGAAGTGCCCAAAGAACAGAAAATCTAGTGTCCTCAAGGTTACGGAGACGCCGACAGCAGATGTCGTCACGGGCGTACATGCACACACCAGCACGAGGCCGGAATTTGTGCTCAAGGGTATAACCTGGATATGTTAGGTACGCCACGTCTGACGGACAACCTATCTGCGTCTCCGTAAGAAACAAGAGTGTCGGCTGCTCAGTCTCAAGGGAATAGTGTTTTTCTTCTACTGTACCGTTTTTGATTTGGTGTGAACACTGAACAATAAAGATTATCTTTTTTTATAGTATAGAGTGACGAAATGAGCAGTACATTGCCTGATAGTAACCAACATGCCTTTTTTTAACTTTAATAGGTTTACACTTGACCGCCATCTCGCCTGATGTTAAGCGACGATGCGGTCTACGATGGAGCGTGTTTACCTAGAAGAAACCGATTCACTCTCGATTTGAAGACACCAAGATTATAACTATCGGGAAAAACCCACTCAGGCAACTCATTCCACAGCCTAGACGTTCTTATCACAAACGTAGAGTCAAACCTCTTTGTCCGTGTCTTTGAAATATCCACCATGAAACGGTGCCGCTTATTCGAGTTACGAGAAGTACGATAGTAAAAAGGGCAAGGTAGTATAAGATTATGCAGATCATTTGCACACTCTCCGAAGTGTATCCGAAAAAAACCCGATAAGCTAGCAATTTTGCGGCGATGTTCAAGACTTTGAAGTCTTTTTCGCACTAGAATGTCTTTGCCTATGAGCCTTTTGGCACGCCTCTCGATCGATTCCAGAGCCTCAAGCTGATACTTAGCCGATCCATTCCAAACAGTACTCCATACAAGAGCGAATCTGTGCTTTGTATAACAAAAGCAATTGTTCAGATTTGAAGTACTTTTGCACCTTTGAGAGGACACCTAGTTTTTTTGCAGCTAATTTTGCCTTGGACTCGATGTACGAGCCAAAGTTGAGCGTAGAAGTCAAGGTAACGCCCAAAAGCTCAAGATGATCAGTAACCGGTACGGATACACCTCGAAAAGTAGGAGTATGTTGAAATTAACTCCTTTTTGCGCAGAACAGACACGCCTGCGTCTTTCCATCGTTAAACTTGGCCAGATTGGTTTCGCCCCATTCAGAGACTTCCTCAAGGGCCAAGTTCAAACGCTCAATCATACTCTCTCTCAGTACCATAGTTTGCTGTCCACTGACTCTCGCGCTAGATATATAACTCTCTACAACGGTGTTATCATCTGCGTACCCAAAGATACCGGGCTTCAACAGATCGTTGATATGTAGCAGAAAAGGCGTCGCAGAGAGTACCGACCCTTGAGGGACTCCGGCATTGATAGCCATTCGATCCGACGAGCAGCAATCAATGACAACTCGTATGGATCGATCCCTCAAGAAGTCCGATATCCACGCAATAAACCCTGAAGACAATCCATAACTAGATAGCTTAATAGAACATACTAGAACTGGGAACGTACACAACATAAACAGTACATCAAATAAATGTTCCCCCTGCTAGGACTCGGGGCCTTCTCTTCGCAAGGAGAGAGTGAACGCCATAATCCACCACGGTGCCCAGTGTGGGTTGGGTGGATGACACATGACCTCGAAACATTCTAAGTAAGTACACGTCATTTTCCTCACAATATTTTCCTTTGCCGTTTTAAGTTAGCGGCATTACGCACACGACTTCGAAAAGACAGTGGTGCGTGTGAGATTTGAACCCGGGAGCTCTGGATCGGCAATCGCCGTTCTTCCGGTTCACTAATGTTTCACAAACATTTTTTGACAAAACATCACTTTAAAACCAACTAATCGTATAATATTCATTACGAAAACTTTACACCACCAAAATGTTTCATTTTAAAAACAACGTTTTGCATAATATTTATTTCAAAAATGTCTTACATCAACAAATGTTTTATTTTACAAACCATCATTTTATAACCATTTATACGGCAAACGTTACATTTAAACAATGCATCGAATGATATTTTGTTATTTGTACATTTTTTGTTTCATATACTATTCATTTTACAAATTTAATATTTTCCAAAAAAATCTTCCGTTGTGAAATTAGGTACAAAATCATAAAAGTACCCATTAAATTGTCCATAGGAGTTAACCGTTCTGATTAGGTTCTGTCACAGAGTTTTGACCTAACCTGTCCGATTAGGATCTATTACTAAGATTTGACTCGGGTGGGCTCCCGCCAGAAGCTCTGCAGTCAGCCCTGAGTGTCGCTTTCTCCATACTCGGCCTGCGATCCACTACGGAGGTCGCCGGCTCGCTTCGCTCGCCACCTCCCCTTCGCTACGCTTGACCTCGCATGGCTCGCTCCACTCAGGACCTCCCTTGAGCTTCTGGCTCCCGCACTTTTATATACACTCTAGGGTAGTAGCGACAAGACTAGGTGAAGTCGGGATGCTCTGAGTCGGATCTGGGTCCTAAGTTACCTAACCGGTCCGATGAATTAAACAACTCTTTTATGTATTTTATTTTCAGAAAAATCCAGAGCAGTGGCATGGCCAAAAAATTTGCTAATGATGTAGAATTTAATTTTAATTTTTGTAAAATGAAATGTTTTTATGTTTAAGTTGTTAAGTAATTAAAATATAATTTGAAATGTTTGTCAAACAACACTCTGTAAAATAAAACTGTGTCAAGTGTTGGTTTTGTTTTTAAACATTTATTAGTTAACTAAAATATTAAACGAATCAATTGTCAAATAATACGTTATGTAATGAAAGTTTGTCAAATAAATATTTTGAGATGTAATCAATTTGTGAAATGTTTTTTTGTGTAATAATCATTTGACGACCCGTGAGTTTGTCGAACGTTGGTTATCAGGTGTAGATTTGTGAAAAAAAGTTTTTCAAATGAACGGATACCCGTTCTTCCAACTAGACAGCGAAATCGAATCCCAGCAGTAAGTACATATTTATTTATACAGTACTAGCTGTTCTCTACCACGCCTCGCTGTATCACATTGTGATACAATAATTAGATAAAAACAATCCTTGATGCGGATTAAATATCATTCTAAAATTTCAGCTCGATCGGTGCAGAACTTTTTGAGTTTTTGAAGCGTACACAAACCAACATAACGTTTTTATAAATAGAGATTTATTTTTGTAGGCGTACACAGATAAATAGTGTTTATCTTAATGCCATTTGTGCGAACAGAACGCATAAAATCCCACCTCACCGTCTTCGACGATTAAATTAAGTATATCGGTAACTAGAGGCCTATTGGTTTTCGCCAATCGTTCTGTAGAGGCCCACCATAGTTTATTGAGGGATAAATTGAGCTAATATTTTAGCTGTGGTGGGAATAAATCGTAAAAGTCGTAAAGTTAATCTTTATGCCTCTTTTGTATTTGGCGGATAGTTTGTATTGGGTTTATTGCTTCCCTATACGTCACGTTGTAACGATCTGTTTTTATATAGCTATTCGACAATTAAATGAATGATTTTAGGATGGCCAATAAAAAGTACATTTCATTTGATATCAATAAAGAAAATATGAAAAAAAAAACATTTTTTTTTTAATTGATATCAAATGAAATGTGATATTAATACTTGTTTTAGCTGTATCTGCAGTTATATAGGTGACTAGCTGAACTGTGCACGCGTTACTACACCACCTATCGGAAATTAGTCGTACCAACTCAGATTTAGAACAAATTTCATAAGATTATGTTATAATAACGCAACCTTAAAATATAGACATGCTATCACCGACTTCAGCGCAAGTCAACGAAAGAGGAATATTTTCCCCGTTTTAGTTGCATTCATCATTGATGCTCCGTTCTTATTGATAATAGCGCAATGTATTTGTATGTATTTATATTTTATTTCTTGTTGCATTTATATTTCAGTTTTGCTTTTGACTATTCATAAGCGTATATTGTGTATGCCTAAATCAACATAAATAAATTTAAGTCTAAAGCCTTTCTCGGTAAATGGACTACCTAACAAAAAAAATCCTTTATAACACAAGTATACAATAGTAAAGTTGCGGCGAACGTCAATAGATGGCGCCACAGTAGAATTAGAACACGCTAACGTTTGTTAACCAGCGATGAACACTCATCCAATCGTCCATTGCGGTACCGATCGTACCGAGCAATCCATTCGTAGACTACTCTAACGCATATAGCGGACAGCTGTCTGGCCCTATACACCGTTTACAGAGTAACTATTACGAGTCACAGTATCGGACAGCTGCCTGGCCATACTCGACGTCGCTTCCCTCATATCTGTGTTGTGTCCGATTTTGTTTGGATACTATTAAAGTACCACACCGTGTGAATTCTCTCTCTTTATTCTCCATCATCACCCACTACATCTTTCAATTCGGAGCAGTAGTTTTCGAGATTCTAACGTTGAGACAAAAAAAAACTTTTCAGCTTTATAATGTTCGTATTAACGAAATCAAAGATCTTCATTACCTACAATTCTGTAATTTCACTAATATTAGTCCCCATTGATTATATTGGTGGTTGGTTATACTTAGACTGCAATTTTCTTTTAATTGTCAATTGCATTCAATTTTGTGATATTAAATAATATCTGTGAGTCTTTCAACGAGAAACACGAAGATAAAATAGCATCTTTGCAAATAGATAGATAGATAGAAACTCTTTATTGCAACACAAACAATTTAAAATATTACAAATAAACACTTATGAACTAGTGCCACAAGTGGCGGCCTTATTGCTAAGAGCAATCTCTTCCAGGCAACCAGCAAAAAGGAAAATAGCCCACATATACTCGTAGGCGGGGGAAGCGACATCAATTCAATAATACTACTACATATGCATCTATAACTATAACTATATAAAATAATAAATATTAACCTATAAACATGAGACTAAAAATTTAACTGATAAATACTAAACATAATAAACACTTACAAACAAAAGTGCGGACAAGATGAACAATAAATCAATAATGTAACAGTGCTACCATCTACAATTTGCTGGTGTCAACAGTTTTGCACTGCGATAAATAAAAATCTTTTAATCTTCCTTTAAAATGCTCAAGGACTGCGATTGTCTTAAAGAGGCCGGCAAAACATTCCATAAACGGACTGCCATGACGGTAAAAGTTTCCATAGAAAGATGTCTTGTGTGATGGTGCAGTGAGGTTGAGTGCTACAGCCGCTCTCAGAGAGCGTGGACGTGAAGTTTCATGACAGAAGTTGAAACGTTCCTTAAGATAAAACGGGAAGGTTGGATTGTACAATACGTTATAAAGAAGTGATAGGATGTGTGCATTTCTGCGGAGACGAATTGGGAGCCACTTGAGCTTTGCGCGAAATTCAGATATGTGGTCATATTTGCGCAAGCCAAATATGAACCTTATGCAGAAATTTTGAAGACGCTCAAGCTTGTTAAGTTGTTCCTCAGTGATATCTAGGTAACAAACGTCGGCATAATCAAGGATGGGTAGCAGTAGTGACTGGACAAGCGAAATTTTGTTGAAGTAGGAAGAAAGTTGCGCAATTTCATCAAAGCTCCAGCCGCTGCGTAAAGCTTCCTGCTAGTTTCTTGAAGTTGCGGACCCCAACTCATACCGCGATCCATAATAATGCCCAGGTTCCTGACAGAGCTGCTGTAAGGTATAACGATACCATCAAACTCAGTGTTAGGGAGCGATTGCCAATCGATATTGGAAAGCTGCCTAGAACTACCAATGATTATGGCCTGTGATTTGCTGGGATTAACATTTAGCCCAAAGCATTTTCCCCACTGACAGACACTAGCTAAATCTACAATATATAATAGATTTGAGATTTACTTGTTGTTTTACGCATTTTATCGTTATACTTGGTCTGCGATCAAGATTATCCCTGGAGGCCTGTGAAATTTGCCACGAACAAAGAAGTTTGACTCCACCGTTGTGATAAGACCGTATAGGCTTTGGAATGAGTTGCTTAAATGAATCTTTCCCAATGGCTATATCTTAGTGTCTTCAAATCGACAGTAAATCTGTTTCTTCTGGGTAAGAGAGTAAATCGGTATCTTGTCAGGCGCAGTGACGATATGTCGTATAATTGAAGTAAGCAAATTTTAGATTTTTGTTGATATTCCAAAAACTATTTCACCGAGATCGAAAACATTTATGTGTGTCCTCTGAAGCTATCTAACAAACAAAAACAGAATCATAAAAAATAATTAGAAGAGCTATCACGTAACATAACATACGTAAAGATAATTTATTGTCTGTGATTTAACAAAACCTTACTTCAATTAAAAATTTAAATCAGGAATGCGACCAAATTTCATGAGAATCCATTACTAATCAAGGTAAATGCAACTGGTAAAGCAACTGTACCAATTTCGAAAAGTATTGGTGGACAATTCATACACGACACCATCTGACCCCAAACTAAGCAAAACTTGTACTATGGCGGCCAGATATCTGAAATAATACATAGTATTATAGATGTAAATACATAGAAACACCCAAACACAGTACAAATATTTGAATTCATCACACAAATTTAATATTTGATGTACTTGAAACTTGAAATACTGAGCGGGAATCGAACCCCCCTCGGCTTCGCAGGCAGATGAAATAATATAGGTACAAGTTCGCGGTGAGACCGCGACGCGAGACCGCGACAGGAGACCGAGACCAGAGACCACAGCAGACATTTAACGTTATGGAATTGAATGGGCGCCAGTTCGCGCCGAGACCGCGACACGTGTCTCGATCTCCTGTCACGGTCTCGGCCCGAACTGGCGCTCATACAGTTCCATAATGTCAAGTGCCTGTCGCGGTCTCCGCGCGAACTTGCACTTTATGTATATTATACCTGTTTGGCATTACTTCTAAATTATGATCTACTAAAAGTAACATCAAATTAAAAAAAATAAAAACAAACCGAACTCAGAGTCTCTTCCTTTTTTTAAGACTTAAAACCCAATCTTAGTAGGTACCTATACCTACTTTAATTCTAGTTACTTCTTAATAAACTTTTGACACAGAAACGGAGACAGAAACGCTTAACAGGAACAAAAAGCAAAAGTAATTAACACAAAAACAAAGTTATCCAATAACTTGTTCGTAGGAATTTTCGAAGGAAAACTCTACCAAATTTTGTTTCTATTACGACATTTCATTACTTAGTCACCTATTTCTACTTACATATGGAATAACCTTTCATAGAGGTGACAGTTAATTAATTTAGTAACAGATAATTAATTTAGTAAGAAAATTAACTGCCTAGTTAATTTTCTTTCACATAAATAAAAATATGTATGTTTTATCCTACTTCTGCCAAATTTTGTTTCTTTAAATTTCGTTGCTTGGTCGCCTATCTTATCTTATCATATACCTTTAAACAAGCGATTCTTGTGTGTAGGTATATATAATATGTTATAGAATCTGAATCTCGGAAACGGCTGTAACGATTTTCATGAAATTACATAGGCATGCAAATACCTACATAAAATTAGTGACAAGTACATGAAATTATGTAGGTTTTGGGGACGATAAATCTAGGTTTCATTTTTAAAAAACGTCATTTCATGCGCGTTTTTAGATGCGACAGTAAATTTTGCAGCATTGCGCGACAGTATAATAAATAGCTCAGGCGGGAGGTTGGCGGTCATCAAATAGTAAGTCCAGACGGCTACTCCTTTTTTTTAAGCTCTTTCTTTTTTTTGTAAAAGTCTATTACTGGGAGCCCTTAAAAGGTTTACCTACACTTAGTGTTTAAACCAAGCAAGTATCATCTTCCAGGTACTAATTATGAGAAACAAGAACAAAATTAAAAATGTTGACTAACCCCCGACTACCTCGGATTGGTTATTTGTGTAACATTCTACTAGTCAATCCCTTTCATTTGACACCCATATTGAAGGAGATGTGAAAAAAATATTTCGCCATTTTGTGGTAGCGGCCATCTTGGCTTAGAAATTTGTCATAGTGCATAGTATTCTACTACTCAAGCCCTTACATTTGATACCCATATTGTGGTAGTAGTGAAAAAAATATGTAATTCGCCATTTTGTGGTGGCGGCCATCTTGGATTCGAAATTTGTCATAGTGTATAGTATTTTACTAGTCAAGCCCTTTCATTTGATACCCATATTGGGGTAGGTTTTGAAGAAATATATTGTCCGCCATTTTGTGGAGGCGGCCATCTTGAATCGATATTTAACAAACATAGCTAAGAACATCCGCACGGTAATTAACATTCAAATAAAAAAACCGCATCGAAATCGGCCCATCCGTTTGAGCTCTACGGTGCCACAGACAGACACACACACAGACAGACAGACAGACATCGACGTCAAACTTATAACACCCCTTTTTTTGGTCGGGGGTTAAAAAAAGATTCAAACTTTTAAATTTATTTAATACTAGCAGGGCCCCACAGTTTTACCCGAGCAGTTACCGTTACTGTTATTTTTTCAAGATAAAATGTAATCTATGTATAAATCCAGGGTGTCAGCCAACTTCATACAATTTTTTATTGATTTTATCATTTCAACCGTTTAGACGTGACGAAGTAACAAACATACACATACACATGCATTTTGGCCTTGCTGTAAGCGCATGCTAGCAATTGATACAGAAAATAAATAAATAAGAAAATAAATAAATAAATATACACACTCTCAAATTTTCCACTTTATAATATTAGTGTTAATTTCCATAAATGTGTCAAAGCATTTTTTCCAGTGACAATAATTTCTGAGCTATTTCCGCATGGATCTAAACCCGATAGGCTTTAACTTAACTTTAACGCTTCCTTGTTATCTACGGAACCCTAAAAGCTAAACAATCAACAACCCTTAACTTTTCAACCCATAAATGACTGTTAAAAAGTAAATTTTCCATGCGAGAGCATTTTGATTGATAAAACGCAAAACTGGAGCAAATTAAACGGGATTAAACGCTTTTTGTTTTTGCTGAAAGGTACTTAAGAATTAAATAGCGAGGGATGTAAAAGGCTCTGATTAATTAATAATACAAGTAGGGTGAAGGAAATTATGATAAAAGGACCGAACATCAAATTAATAAGGTTGTATCAAGCGTTAAGAGGTAGAACTCGGTTTCCAGCCCTTTAGGTTCGGCGCCCATCTACGAGCTAGGATATTATTGGTGCTGCTTATTTGCGCTACAAAGATGCGTAGCTGGGCTACAAAACTGTATACTTGTAGTGGTTGGATGTCATTAGATGGTGTTAATTCCAATGAAAATACGTAATTTCTACTACAACAAATGATTACATTAAATACTAAAGCTATAATACCATAATTATTTAGTGGTAGGACTATTTGCAGAGTCCGCCTAGGGTACCACACATTTTCCAGTTATTCTACCACCAACTAGAAATGTATATACATTACTGTTTCGATTGCTTGGGAAACGTTTCCAGTGAAATTACACGACATGCAGATAATTAATGATGTATTAGATTATTTATTGGATTAGGGAAATTAATTGGAATACTGATGTATAGATTTTGTATAACATGACATTTTACATTCCATTAACTTCCACATTAAATGCCATTAGCCACATTAGTGTCCACTGTCTATATTTTATGAAACTTTAGATTTAACTAATGTTAGATCAGATAATATATTGTAATGGACAGGTTGAATCAGATTACTCTATAATATATTGTGAGAGTTCTTTGAGTAAGTATACAAATATTAAATTTTATACATGTTAACATTCTTTTACACACATTGACATTGTTTTATTTTATACAAATTGAATTATTATTATTATTATTTTTGATTATTATTTTTGATTTTCTATACATAATGACATTCTTTAAAATTGCTCACACGGCTAAACTGCAAGAGCTACTACTGCAAGACCTTGGATTCTACATGAAACCACACACTTGTCAAAGTCCATAACATCATCTTACTGAAGCA
This sequence comes from Ectropis grisescens, assembly GCA_017562165.1. Lineage (NCBI taxonomy): Eukaryota > Metazoa > Arthropoda > Insecta > Lepidoptera > Geometridae > Ectropis > Ectropis grisescens. Next base: position 16,808,184 of record CM029794.1, on the reverse strand, counting down.
CAAGACGTTGGCGTAATTGTACTCATCAAACATATCACACTAACATAACACAACGGAATAGAAGCCAGAAATTAATACATGATGAATCAGATGACATATATGATACAACCGATTAAAAGTTAAAAATGAAAAAAGAAGAAGAAGACTTTATCAGCTGACTATTATTATCATTGTATAAATTCAGACCAATGGAAACTGCGTTGCCAGACATATTGCATGCCTCTAGAAGAAGAGGCCAGTTTGTATGGGTCAATTATTTAAAAGTTTTGTATCATCTTATCTTACCTGCAAACAGCAATACAGATTTTTGTATTTGTATTTATTTGTATTTAATGATATCAGTTTTTAAATAATTACATTTTGTCTAATTGATTAATAATAATTATAAATGTATATATTTTACTATTTAATCTTGTCACAAGTAATATATTTTATGAATAAAAATGATTATGATAAAAACATCGTATATATCTCGGTGACGTGCACAGTGCTATTAAATTATTTAGATTTTCGTGTTCTAAGAGCTGCGTGACTATGCGTTTGTTTATTGTTTTATTATCGCGTATAAGTGGACGCTTGGCTTTTTATCTTTTCTTTCAGAGTCGCCTGGTAACTGGACCTTGAGAGGTATCCTCTTTATCGAGGCGTAGGATCACAGTAGCCATGACCCGCCTTCTAAATCTACCTTCTACCGCCTAACTAAATAGGCTTTCGCTTTGCTATTGCTGTATCTATCACTTCAAGCAGAAAGAAAAGAGAGAGCACTAACAACGACATTTTTCGTTAGGCGGTAGACCCACTGGTCGCCTACGGTGAAGCTATGAGGAGCCCACGGTAAAGCCGCTTGTCTAGGCTTTGCTTTCAAGCTGAAGACCATGGCGATGTAGGTTGCGTGGTCTGTGAGCACCTGAGCACGGCCGTAACTGACGCGGCCCGCAGTTTATTCCAAGATCTGGCAGAACATTTTGGGGTAGGTATTTGAAGCTAAGTTGGCAACTAGCCACATAACTCTTCTCACTCTCTACTCACTAGCTTGGTCTGTATCTCCGTGCGGGGAATAAATTAAATAACAGTCGAACTATGGCAAGTGTTCATATCAAGCACAAATTCGCTCTTGTATGGAGTACCGTTCGCATCTTTGGGATGGTTCCGCTAAGTATCAGCTAGAGACTTTGAAATCAATCGAGAGACGTGCCAAAAGGCTCATAAGAAACAACACTTTTGTGTGAAAAAGATTTTTAAGTCTTGGACATCACCGAAAAATTACTAGCCTATCGGTTTTTTATCGGGTACACTTCGGAGAGTGTGTGACTAATATACATGATGTAATACCACCTTGCCCTTTTCTCTATCGGAATGCTCGTAGCTCGAAAAGCGACATAGTTTCATGGTTGATGTTCCAAAGACACGTACGACGAGATTTGACTCTACTTTTGTGATAAAAACGTCTAGGCTGAGGAATACGTTACCTGAGTGGGATTTCCCTGTTGGTTACAATCTTTGTGTCTTCAAATCGAGAGTGAATCGGTTTCTTCTAGGTAAACGCGCTCGATCGTAGACCGTATCATCGCTTAACATCAGGCGAGATGGCGGTCAAGTGTATACCTATAAAAGTAAAAAAAAATATGTGAATTCAGTTTGCCTCAAACGTCTACTAAAAATTTACTACCAGCTCTCAGAGTAATATGAGCTGTAGGCATTGCATCTGTGCTGTGAAGCCTAAATAATCACTCGCATAATAGTTATAACCTCTTAGATTCAGATTTTTAAATATCAAACAATTACCCACTTAAGTTTCGTGTCAATAATAATATTAAAATAAATAAATATTGGTGAAAAATTCACACACAACACCATCTGACCCCAAACTAAGCAATGCTTGTAATATGGTGGCCAGATAGCTGAAATAATACATGTATAATTTTAAATATATACTTATTATAAATAGAAACACCCAGACACAGTGCAAACATTTGAATTCATCACACAAATTTAATGTACTTACAATAATTTAATGTACTTAAAAAAATCAAACAAGCAAAAAAATAATCTTACGTTATTTATAAATGTCATACACAAAATAGGTTTGAGTCGCAACAACACATGGAGCCCACGATGCTAAACGGGGAGTTACTCGAGCGTCATAGAGACCTATTGGGTTGCAAAATTTAGGTAATCAGAAGAAAAAAATATTGAATATTGTTACCTTTTCCTTTGTAGGGGGCGCGGTTTTCAAAGATATAATAGAATTTCAAATATGAAAAATCAGCTTTATGAGCTAATTAGCGATGAATTTTCGCTACTTTGGCTTGTGAAATTCTTGGATATCATATTTTTCGTTATCTTTGAGTTATTTCCTATAAAACAAATTAACCACGTTCGAGAATGTAGAAATATTTTTTAATAACTTTGTAGCCCTCCCTTTACTTTGTGTCACTCTCGAATTATCTGATTAGTGGAATATACACTTCATAGCATGTAATTAACTTACCCTGTCTTAATCTGACGTACTCGAGAATAACTAATGATCAAAAAAAATTTTTTCCTAATCGATCTTATATATGAGGCTCATATTTGGTTGCGCTACTTTACCGGGTACAAGGTTTCCCACTGTATATTAGTCTGCCGCGCTGGAGTAAATCCCGAAATACCCTCTTGGGTTCCCCTACTTATCGGGAAGTTTACATTTGAGGTCTATAATAGGGATGTTAACACTAATCACACGTTAATGTATAATGTAAATTTTATGATAGTTTGCATTAATAGAATATCGAAAATCACAATATTATAATTTAATATTACGTAGTAAATTCATTATAAATGATTTTAAATGCTATATTTTTAATCTGTTGTCACGTGACTGGAAACACCAATATGAATTATTACGTCACTAGTCGCAAAACAAACTGTCGAAACTGATTAAACTGTTTACTTTTCCGAATTTTTATTATAGTTTGCGAACTTAGCGACGACGATTTTGATTGTTTGTATTCAAGTAATGATAAGAAAACACATACACTGGACATACAGTCATGAATCGCGACCAATGTTTTGCGACTAGTGACGTCATATCAGTCGTAAGTGTTTTAGCGGCAAAATTCAAAATTAGTCTAATATTTTATATTTACTCAGCGATAATACAAATTTTTTGAAATAAAATGTTATTTTTCCGGTAAACAAGGGTCAATATTCAAAATAAAAGCAGTTTCGAAAAATTGTTAACATCCCTATTGTACTTTATTTTTTTTTTAATTCATCGAAGTTATAGAATGCGTGGTCGACAAACCAGTTTTTTACCCTACGCTAATACGACCCTCTTGAGTGTGCCTCTCTGAGCTCGTGGGGAAGACGATTGTATACTACAAGCGCAGTAACGTATACCAACTTGGACGTCTTAGTAAGTCGGTGTGGTACGAGGCTGAGTCGGCTCGGGTGGCGCGGTTATTTAACTTAGATTTTAGATTTTGTTTTACTAAACTTTAGTCTATGACGGTTGGGATTTTCTAAATTCCTTAATGTTAAACAGCCCTAAAGCCCTAAGCTAAACAAAACGAGGATACCAAGGAGTTTACATATAGTATGTATAGAGTTGGAACAAACGTTTTACACCGAATGCACGGGTCTAATCGCTCTTTCATTGTCGCTTTTGTATACTTTTGCCGCGGCACATCATTCGGTTGCCATAGCAAATATGCACGTCATCTGCTTACGATTGGAACAAAGGAACCGTGCGGAAAACCCAGATTTATTTATTTATTCTCTATTTAAGGAGGATACCTTAAAATTTCCTATGAGTACCTACTTATATACTGGATTGATCCATGAAAAGAGCTACCGAGAACTTACAATTAGGTGACAAAAAGCCCCTTCTATTTTCGATCATAATTTTCTCAATAAAAACATGTACACATGTACAAAGACTCTTCAAACTGTACGGGTAACCTTAAACAAAATGAATAAATTAAAACTTCAGCATCAAGTTAAATATTTAATCAGTTTATCATAAACAACATTGCTGTATTTCACCCTTAAGCTTACACAATAAGTTAAATTTAACTTAGTTTTGTACAAAGTTGTCGATCAAGTTATTAATGATGCCAATGTAATCAAAACTAAGTGATATTACAAGTTGATGTTGTGATAATAACTTTATTTAGGACTAACGACACGATTTACTGTCTTTCCGGCACTTCACTTGCCATGGCATGGCATTAGAGTATTTGTCAAATATTTAAGAAGAGAAAACTTTTTTACATGCGTAATACATTATTGAGCTGAAAAAAAAAACGATTGAACTCATAACGCAGCAACCGTTACCGGCATCGCATGATATAAGTTTATACGTATACTGTGCACGCATGTAATGATTGTCAAAGTTTTCACTTCTTTAGGTATTCCCGGTGTGATTATTTTTATTAATAAAGGAACAGGCAAAAAATGCCGGTTTACTTGATGATAAGTAATCCTAGTCGTCAGACATCTGCAACATTACAAACCATACCAAAAACCTGAAACAACGATACATATTCCAAAGGGAACACCGAAGTAGAAAAATCAACATACAGGTCTTAAGTATACCTATGATTTAAACAGTCTTCTTTTTAACACAATCTCTTCTTTCATTTCTTCAAAACTCGGGAAGGATATTGACAAAAAAGTGTTTTAACTAATTCTATGAAGTGATTTATTCCGTGTACGGGTATTCATAATATTTTGACGGGTTTTAGTGAATTACTATAACATGAAATACCCAAGTGAAGTGCCAGCATAAATTATCTCAAAAATTGTGTCGAAAGATAACAATAAATTGATTTATGTATGACATACAAAATCATGTATCATTTTATATTTTTTTAACATTGTTGTTGTTGAATTTTAATAATTATTTACAATACAAAGACAAATTATTATGGAGCAGACGTTAAAATTATCATATACAATATTCTGTAACATTTTTTAAATAAATAGTTTATAGCACAGCATTGACAGTGAATAACGATGTTATTATGTCGATTAGATTGGATTCCAAATCGGAAACAATTTTCTAGGATGACCTAGAAGGAAATGGCGGGACGATTTTGACTCTTGCCGCAAATACTCGAAAAAAATTGTTTAAAACCAAACAAACGGAAGGAATACATCGGAGGCTTAACTTTGCATTAGGATACTTATGACTAAAGTAACAAGAACAAAATTTAAAATTTTGACTTACCCGCGACTATTTGTATGTCAAATTAGTAAATACATAATTCTACTTGTAAAGTCCTTTAATTTAAGACCCATGTTACCTATCGGAGGTTGTTTAAAAATGTTTATGGAAAATAAAACATTTTGTGGAGGTGCATATTAAATCGATATAAACCAAACATAGCTAAGGACCACAGTAAGGAAACTAACATTCAACTGAACAAAAACATATAGAAGTCGGTGGATCTGTTTGAAAATTATGGTGAAATAGAAAGACATCAACGTCAAACTTTTAACACCCCTCTTCTTGGTCGGGGCTTAAAAATAATCGTATCGTACATTGTAGTAAACTCTTATCAAGTTTAGCTTACGCAAAGTTATGTTAGCAACCTAATCAGTGAGGCTGTTAGACAAACTTGAACGGGATCTTATGTTTTATTTAATCAATAAATGAGGATGAAAATAAACAACTTTTAAAACTAATCACAGCCGAATCCGCATAAAGTAGGTCAGAACTGTGGAATGATGAGATATTTTATGAGATTTAGGAAAAAAAATACGGAAATTCTGCAAAAGAAAGAGTTTAATTTGCATTTTGTCATCCGTCCATATGGGGTGTAAGTCATCTCACTGTTGGATGTAAGTCTTTCCTATGCTTCGTCTAGTGCCTTTGTTAATATATGGACTCCATGTTCTCTAAAGTTCATTTATGCCTGTTTATGATGTCCTATCTAGTTACGTACAGTACATTTTACATTTGTCAGACAAGAATAACTTCGAACTTAGCGCTGTTGTTGCTGACAGGAAACTCTGTCTCCAGAAAATTTTCTCCAGAAAATTTTCTCCTGTCACCATTACCGACGTGTTACGATATTTTATTTCATCTAGAAGTTTGATGAGATTCGCTGGCGAAGCAGACACATGAATGAAAGTAATATAAATTACCATCGTAAGATCGTAGATTCAAGTCTTGTATGATAAAAAAACGTATTAAGAAGGCTAGTTCTGAATAAAAACTGAACAAAGTTACGGCTGGTCTAGTCGGGAGAACGACGACTGTCAATCCGGAGTGCCCCAAGTCCCAACAGTAACGTTTAGTGAGCTGATAATGCTGAAAAAAAAACCACGCACAAGAGTAATAATTATTAAAATCGATTTACAATAGATTGATCAATGTTGAAACACGTATATAAAAAAATAACAGTCATAGGAACTGCCGATAGAAGTGAAAACTTATAACTCAGAATTTGATAGCTTACTTTGGAAACTACGCGGGTGAAACTGGATGGCGTGACCATGATCATGGTCATCTAGAAAAGATAGCCTATCAAAAATCTGTGTATGGCGCGCCAAAGGAAGTTTTCACTTCGAAAGAGAATCTCCTCCTTATTTGAAGTCGTTCAATAAAACTAATGTAACCAGGTTAGTTTAACGTTAATGTTTTTATTAAACTTTATCTTAGTAAGCACAAACCGTGTCTGCGGTGTAAGGTACGCACATTATGGAGGACGTTGCTCTTCCAAGACCGCTCCAGGGCTGTCTATAAAAGCATTAGGGCTGACACAGAGACGGAGTTAGGATGAAATGCAGGGGAGCAAGAGCACTAGACGTTAAGATAAGTACATAAGTAGTTAACTTTATGTTTCCACTAATGGGACTCAGGTTCTAGCTCATTGAATTCATTTGTCCGAACCATAAATTCGAAAGACACCTAGTAACGTAATTTACAAAAATGCAAAGAAACTGTGCACATCATATGATAAAATGATGAATTTTTTTAATTTGAATAAAAACGGTTGTAAAAAGACTTTGTCAAAGTCAAAATAGCAAATCATCAAAATGATTAAAATATACTGTAACTGTACAAATTTACACAGGCAAGTATTATTTTTTCATAAAGAGAGAGAGAGAGACAAGGCCCTGGTCAAGTTTGGCCTTGCGAATGACGCATGTTCTTCAAACATGTCTACCTTAGATCATGCTGGTTATTACACTTCACCATTTAAACCTGTGGTAATGACAAACTTGTACATTTTCACATAACAAAATACTCAAAGATGCAGACACGAATCAAAGCAACGATCTTAGGATTGCGAAATTTGACGTTTTAGGCATTGAAGTAAATTACTAACATGACTTCGAAAAGACAGTGGCCCGCGTGGAATTCAAACCAAGAACTCTGAATTGGCATTCGCTGTTCTTCCGTTCAGACCAGCCGTAACTTAGGCATACTATATGGTTTCAGACGTTTTAATAAAATTATTAACTAAAGATGGTTCCTTCAGTTTCCAGCAAAAAAAAAATTATTACTACAGATAAAATAAAGTTGACGTAACTGTCAGTAAACCAAAATATATATTAATATCACTCTTCCCCCCGCCGCGAATCCTTAATACGTTCCCGGACCAAAACCCTTTTAATATAAACAGTTTATTTTGCCCAGTAAATTGTGTAGCAACAACGATAGGTAAACTTACGTGAGAAAATTGGTTTTGTGTGACGTGACTGATAAAAAAGGATGAAATTGAGGTTTCTGTAAAAAAAAAAAAAAATATTGGTGGACGGTCCCTCACACAAACTAAATAGCCAGAAACCCGAAACTAAGCAACTATGAAAGCTAGTTAGTTGAAATAATACGTAAATAACAGAAAATACTCGTACATGCATACTTCTGATACATGTGTGGTAGTGGAAGGACTCTTGGCAGAGTCCCCTTGGGGAAGTACCACACCTTTGCCTGTTATTCTACCGCCAATCAGTAGTGCGGGAACATGACTGTGTTCCGGTTTGAAGAGTAATGTTACCAGAGAATTCACTGGGCTTAGGGATATAATATTTTAGATCTCTGAGTGACGAGCGCAGTGCAGTGTTAGGTAATAATTTGGACTTTTCATGTTCCAATAGCTGCGTGTCACTGTGCTGCTATGTGGCAGGTATGTCTTACGGCACATGTCCTGCTCGTCTCGTCACTCTAAGCTATAAAAAAAAACATAAAAACAAGTGACATGTAAAAAACATATGTATGTATTCATCACACAAATATTTGAATGCAAGAATCCTACCACTCCTACTTTATTAGTTAGAAAAACTGCGAGGTGACGTTTAGTCTCAAATAAATACAATGCTGAGCAACAATTACCAGAGTAACGTTTGTTTTTATGGTGCTAAAAATAACGTAATGGAATATTGTAGTGCAATGTATGCTTTGCTAACGAATGTGCCCGAAATATTATGCTCCACGTAAATGTAGCTTCGTTTAACAAACCCGCGTGAACCAACCGTATTTCGTACTTAGTTTTGACAATTTACAAGGGATAATAAAGTTGTAAGATGGATAACTTTGTAGGAGGCTATCTCCAGAGTCTGTCTGGGGAAGTACCACACTGTTGCTAATAGGCATGTCGATACATTTTTGATTTAATATGTCATCATGAGGCTACTCAAGAACTGAAACATAGGTGAACAAATTACTTTGTTAGCTTAAAAACTTCCTGTGATATCACGATTTTGAAATCAAAATTTTGGACTCTCCCAAAAACCCTAATAATTCAAAGTTCGTTTTTAATTTAATTTCGTTTGATGTTTAATTTTTTAACGTTTTCATTAAAGTTTCACTTCTGTTTATATGATCTGCAATTAATAAAACTTAGTTTAGGATGAAGCTCTAACGTGGTAGGTAAATACGTAGCGAGATGTAATCCCAACTATGCATGCAAGTCGCGGTAAATACTGCGTGTTTTAGGGACAAATGTAGTTGTTTTAGGGTTAAAACGTAATTATCACATGTCCGGAGCTATTTGCGGAGCGTATTTGTAGGAGAATGTCTAATTGTAAATAAGATACCTAAACGTGATATTTTATTTTACTAAATAAATAAATATTGGTGGACAATTCACACAGAACACCATCTGACCCCAAACCAAGAAAAGCTTGTACTATGGCGTCCAAATAGCTGATATAATACATATTTATATAGTTTTAAATACATACTTGTTATAATTACAAACACCCAGACACAGTGCACACATTTTAATTCATCATACAAAGATTTGCACTGCGTGGGAATCGAACCCACAACCCTCGGCTTCGCAGGCAGAGTTACTACCCACTACGCCACGAGGCCAGTCTAAGGCGATATACTTTCGAGTACGTCACTAGTTAAGGCAAGGGTGGCTCCAAAATTGTGTGACGTCACATTTCAAAGTAAAGATTTTTTTATAGCATAGAATGACAAGAGGGGCAGTAACAAATGATAACTGCAACCAAAACTGCTAAGGAATTTTCTATCTCTTTAATTACAATCATAAACAAAGAGAGGGCAACACTAAACCTAAAAGCATTATAGTCGGACGGGACGGTAGAAACTCGGGACTCGTTGCTCACGAACTGTGAAGACTATAAATTAGTCTGAATATTAATCCATTATGCATTAGCATAACTGAATAATTCGACTAAATTGAATTCAGCTACTAAATTATTTAAGATTTTATAAAACGTAATGTTTAATAATCTAACTCAGTATCTGGTACGTGTAAATGACGTACAAGGTATAATAGTATTAATAAATAAATTTTTGTGACTATGTTGAACTTTCGTGCGAACTTCAATGAGGTCATAGGCAATGATACACTTGTGCGAAAAAGATTTCAAAAACCTGAACATCGCCGAAATATTGCTAGCCTTTCTGTTTTTATCGGATAAACTTCGGATAGTGTGTAATATATTTGCATGATCTAATACCACCTTGCCTTTTTTTCTATCGGAATGCTCGTAGCTCGAAAAAGCGACATCGTTTCTTGGTTGATTCTAAAAACACGAACGAAGAGGTTTGACTCTACTTTTATGATAAGAACGTCTAGGCTGTGGAATACGTTGCCTGAGAGGGCTTTCCCCGATGGTTATAATCTTTGTGTCTTCAAGTCAAGAGTGAATCGGTTTCTTTTAGGTAAGCATGCTCCATCGTAGACCGCATCGTCGCTTAACATCAGGCGAGATGGCGGGCAAGTGTCAACCTATAAAAGTAAAAAAAAGTTAGGATTATATTTTTGGTTAATATAACTAGATGTGTCCAACTAGATATGTCTGTTTCACTTGCGTAGTACCCATCCCCGTTATTCTCTCAGGGTAAAAAGCACATTTTTTCTTCCAACTATAATCTAAATATGAGTTCTTAATTTCAGCCCGATCTGTTCAGACGTTTTGACGTGATTGAGAAGCAAACATCTAAACATTGACGTTTATAATATTAGTAGTCATAGACATATAAAGGCGTTACTACACCACTCGTTATTCAGACAGTCTTAGTCTAAGTAGCGTGATATAATAAGCGTCAGACTGTTAGACTCTGAATTCAGACAGCAAGATCGGGTTCGGTGAGTCTTACTGCCTTACAGTCTGAATAACGATTAGTGTAATAAGACAAATACAGTTAGATCGACAAATACATGACACTGACATTGACATCTAGTCTTAAAATATAATTTCATTGGTTCGTGATTGGTTCATTGGTAGTCGCGGTAATTTCTGTTTTTGTGTTTTGGGTATTCGGAGTTCGAATGCCATAATTTTAATTTTGATCTCGCTGCTATTATACCTATCTTAAATCCTTAAAATTCTTTTCATTGATTTAAATCAACATATTATACAATAATAGCGTGCAATAGAGAAAAATAAGTAGGTACTGTTATAAGTTCTTGAGCTGTATCGTGTAAGCGCGAGAGCGCGCGTTTTTCAGACTAGTGTAATAGCGAACTAACAAGTTAGAATCTAAGACAGTCTGAATAACGTGTGCTGAATAACGCGTAGTCTAATAGGCGCTTAAAAAAGTCGGACGTAGTCTCGCTAAAACAAAATTGTGTCACTAGAGTTGGCCACATTCGCACGTGTGCGTTGTCAGGTTGTCACTGATAGGCTGACACGCACACATATACACAAGTAGCACGTTCAATAAGCCACTGATGTGCGTGTGAGCCTGTATATGACAGCGCACACATGCGTATTATGTGGCCGACTCGATGGTTGACACAGTTTTTGTTTTAACATGACTACGTCCGACTTTTTTTATGTGTCCGTGATTAGTAGTATTAATTTATGACTGGTCTAGTCGCGAGTACTCCAATTGTCGATCTGGAGCCACTGGTTCAGATCTCCATGCCACAGCCTTTTCGAAGTCATGTGCGTAGTGTCACTAATGAGATGTTCCCAGAATATTTTTAGGTCATGTATCATCCACCAATCTAATACGCACTGGGGCAACTTGGTGTGTATATATATAGACCATAGTCTTGCGAGAGAAATGGAGCCAAGTTCCAGCAATGGGAACATTTATTGCTACACTACATTAATTATTAATAAGATGAGGGTATGTTTATTATTATTTCCATTAAATTTCAGGCATCATCACATTTCAGAACATATAAACCGTGGTCCATAGAACCTATAGTATAATAGTTATATCTCATGAAGCGGACCGCGGCTTACTTGGGGTGACGTAGTGTAAAAACACGCTAAGTATGTGTGCGTGAAAACAAAAGCATCGCCCGCATGTCGGGTGGTACACTCCGCGAGGCATAAGCTGAGCTTTTCATTTGTGTGAGTGTACATGGATAGTGTAGGTGTGACAACCGGCCTTAGGCGCGGCGCCATTCTGTCTCGGCGCGCTCCTGCCTGATTGGTGATCACTCACACTTATGCAAAGCTCAGCTTATACCTCGCGGAGTGTACTGAGAGCAAACGCGATCACGCACACATTCACATCGTGTTTGTGAATATCCCAAGCAGAAGCACGCTTGCTTCGCTTCGTAAGATAAAAGTGCTACACTAAAAAAATACCAATCATAGGGACTGCCGATAGAAGCGAAAATGTATAACTCAGAATTCGATTACTTTGGAAACTACGCGGGCGCAACCAGAGGGCTCTACTAGTCTGGAGTAAATCTTCAAAGCATTTTCGTCAAAAAAGTCTTCTACGCATGATCATCTAGTCTAGATGGCCATACTGCTACGCATATCTAGATGCTCATAGTGTTGAGTTTACACGAAGGTTTCTTTCACTTACGTGAGTGACGCTTGAGCTCAATTCACAGCCCTATAAAAATCTGTGTGTGGTGCGCCCAAAGAGGTTTTCACTTCAAACTCCCATTATTGACATCTACTCCGTAGTATGGATATATTTTTTCTTATTATAAATTGGCTTATTAAAACCGTATCTACAAAGCTCCATAAAAATTATAAATCACATTTTATTAACGTCCATTCTTGACAAACGAAACAATATCTTAATTCAACAACAACATAGTACATTATACAATAACAATGAATTTTCCTATCTACATTCGTTTATCTATATACAACATTATGTTCCTTACCTATTTATTACGATACTGAACAAAGTCGTTACACAATAAGGGTATGTTATTAGGGTACAACTAATAATTTAAGGGTCGCATTTTACAAAACTGTTTGTCTGTTTCTACTGAAATATAGTGATTGTTTTGTTTTGAAAATTAACTGTTCAAAACCGCCGTTTTGAATAGTTAATTTTCAAAATAGTTATTGCGTTTTGCAAAAATGTGGTCCTTAGAAACTGCCATGTTTTAAAGTTTTGCTTAGATAAGTTCTAAAAAAAAGCGAAGGAAAAACCTCTTAAGTTGTTGAGCAAATTGAAATCGACATTATAACTGGAAATTCGACGTGCCCAAGGCTCAAGTATCTTGAGTGTCCGGTATTATAATCATTGGGTCGTGGGTTTGAAACCCGTCTGCACTTTTGAATAATTATCCAAATTTGGATCAACGCGACTGTCATCACGGATTTAATAGCAAAGGAAAAAATCGAGAGAAAACTGATAGGTCTCTAAAATGTTTTTTGCTCGAAACTGTGCTATTTGCTAGATCTATGTAGGTCTAGGTAGGCTCATTGGATCACCGTGGTGTTATGACGTCTACCTCATACCTAACATCGCTTGAACTTGTTTTATTTTTCCAAAACTTGTTCTATCCATGGCAATTAAGTTAATAAGCATGATGACTAAATAAACTAATTATCTCCTCAGTTATATAAATACAAAATATTGGACACGTATTTTTTTGTTTTGCAGACAAAAAATGTATACTGTCCTTTGAAGATGCAAATAACGTCACTTCATTGTATAATTTTTACAATGACGACGTCAACCCCATATCCCAGAAGTTTGGTATCTATTATCTTTATAAAACAAATTAACAATAAGGTAATTTGATAACACAAAAAAGAGTCTCATATTTAACTTGAAACATAAAACATGATCATCGAAAATTTAAAACAATTTTTTTTTATTGTGGTTTTGAAAATTGAAAAGAAATCGTGACACTAGTTTGAGATGTGTTCCGTACGATAGTTTTCTCTGAGCAATATTTCATTTATTTACTTATCAATTCGTTTTTTTTTTCAATAGTACGGTTTATCGAATAGTTAAAATAACGTTTTTGTTATGAAACAGTATTCAACAACACAGTTAATACGTAAACAATTACTTTACAGGTAAGTTAAAAAGTGATCAAAAATAGTTTTAAATAAACAAAACTCTTTGAATTAGTTAATTTTTATTAAATTTTTTAATAAAATTACAAAGTTGTCAAAAAAAAAACAATGAAATAGGTAAGCAGAACTAGAATAATAAACACTTCAAAAATAATCTTGGAAATAGTCCCGAACAAAAATAATAGTAAAATAAGAAGCATTTCCGTGAAAAAAATATATTTAGGCAATGTGTAAGAAAAATTTCAATAAAACAGGAGTCAACCATTCCTTTCTATTTCAAATTAATTATAGACTAGCGGTTTTTCCACGCGCCTAAATTCGTTATAATAGCGTTCCAAGAGGCTCTTTGGCAACAAATTGGGCGTCTTCAAGAGAATTTTCGACTCTTTTCGAATTTTCGAATTTTTTAAGTGGATACTACCTTAGCCATGTTTGTTTTGTACGCGAAAATTTTATAGTTTTGCGTCATCGTCATGCTTATTGTAACGGCATATCTATGGGTGTAACGTTGGTGCAGCGGCAGAAAACTGTTTGGGTTTTCAAACGAGACGCGCGCATTTTTATACCTCAATTTGCGAGTTCGTGTCACTGACATGCATAATAGCTAAAAGGCATATATTTGTAGCTATAGGTAAGTGACGCATTGTGCAACATAAGTACTGTTTGTTTTTTTATCCCGGAAAATAACTGGAACGAGAATTACACCGGTAAAATCGTAGGAACTGCTATTAATTAAACCACCCTAAGGTTGCCTTGAAGAGATCGCTATTAGCGATAAGGCTGCCAATTGTAGCACTAGCTTTAAGTTGATTAATTATTTCAAGTTGTAAATTATTGATATTTAGTGTGTTCAATAACGTATCTATCAATATATCTAAATAATGTTTAGTGAAGAAAAAACGCTAGTTTGCAGTAGTGTCTGATTAGACCTTCCCTCCGTCATTTCAATTCATAAAGTGCCCGAGCCACGACCGTGACAATGAGGTCCTTCGCGTGGAATGTTTAGAAAAAAACATTAAAAGCCATTCCTTGTCTTTGCCAAATGGCTATGGTAATAATGACGTAATTTCTTTCCCCTGAAGTCTGCAGATGAGGCCCGCTTTTATGGTTTCGAGGGAAAATTAAAAAGCCAATTCATGAAGGTCCAAAAGAGAATGGATATTTTTAAAACGAATCAATTTTTATTTGTATTTCGGAGAAATTATTTTACATGCGCCCTCAGTAACATACTAACTAATATCGTAAACGCGAAAGTTTATAAGAATATCTGGATGTATGTATTATTCTTTCGCCCAAAAACTACTAAAGGGATTTATATGAAATTGGGTAGATAGATACACAACAGTCTAGAATTATACATGGGTTATTTTTATCCGGGGAAATTAACGGAACTTAGCGAGTGAAACCGCGAAACACTTCTAGTTTTAGTCAAATTTTAGTAAAAGATGTTTAAAAAAACGTTCTAATAAAATGTGATGGCATAGTGGCGAGACCATCCGTTATCAAAATCAAAAGGATAGAATTGAAACCTCGCCTGCAAATAAGTAGATATTAAAAGAGCAAACGAAAAAAATCATAGATCTATTTTAATTAAAAAATTGGTTGCCTGTAAAGTCGGTATACGGGCGAAAGTTTTACGTGACAACGACTTTGAGTGGTAAAATAATTTTACGGAAGGGACGCGTGCCTTGCACTTTTTATGTCTGTCTCTCTCGCTCTTAGGCGGGCTAACCATGCCCGAGTGGAAGGGACGCGTGCCTCTCACTCGCTCTCGTTGTGAGCGCATAACGTGAGCGGAGCGTAACGCAGTTTCTTGAAGTGTCACCCGGCAAACCAATTTATAAGACGTTGTCACGTCAAAATGTTAGATTGGTTTGTGTAGACACCTCAAAAACTCAAACTAAATTTCGACACGTTTCGGTACTTGCTTTAACGATTATTTTTGTCTGTTTCGTGCATCAGTCACATCAGGTAACCGCAATAAAACAGCTTTTAAAATGTATGATTTGATTTGTTCCTTATTTCTAATCAATGCAATCATATGTCTCACAAGAAAGTATTTTACAAACAGCTAGTATTTTTATAAAAATAAAAAATAATAATACAGTAGAAGATATGCAAATCATATCTGTGTTCTCGTTATTTGTCACGTAACTTAACAATCAACATTTTTGTACGGAACACTCGAGTGATTTAATGATTGTTTTACTTGACGATATCATTTTCTGTTTCTTTTGATACTGAGCACATCAAGCAGAAAATAATATTCCACTCTCTTTTTTATTTCTTGTTTATTATAATTTGTCACATTTATATTTTGTCGTATTTTTGTTGACGGCTTATCGATATTAATAATGGCATATAAGAAACACTAGTGGTGCCTTTTGGGTGCCTCTTAAAAAGTATTTGACGTTTTGTCTCTCTGACCGGACTCCAGGCTATAAAACAATCAATGTTTTTTTTTATTGCATACTATATAGTATAGTAATACCTCGTGGTTTTACCCGCGTATGTAGTTTCCGTTTCCGTCATTTTTCCGTGATAAATGTAGCCTGTGTTTTTTCTAGATTATACTTTGTATCTGAACCGAATCTTGTAATTACAATAGGTATTTAGTATTTTTGGCGTAAAAAGAAACAATTGTAAATGCAAACTCTTGCAATTTCCATGTAATTTTTCCCAATTATAGTTACCTATTGAGTTTCGTACGGTAGTGATCAGAAGAGAGTATATTTAAAATTATTAGTTTTATTTATTTACTATAATTTATAATTTAGTTTATATTTCTTTCAAAATTGTAAGATATGTAATAAGTTATATCTTTAACACATCATCAAAATTTGATGAAAATAAGTTATAGTGACTGCAATAAGCAAAACCACAAACATTTAGTGCAGAGAAAATCAATCAGAATACATAACTGAAGCTCGTGTATTTACCAAAGTTTTCACATCTTTTAGTTCAAGGCATGATAAAGTTCAAAGAAAGTAATATTATACTTTTCTATATCAAACTTTGCGCAAAATTTTACAACCAGTCAGACCAAACGCAACACAATTAAAACCATTAATCTCAATGAGGACAGTCGCAAACAAAAATGCCATTCGGAAATTCGCAATCATTTCTCCGATCTAATATTGAACGAACGTCGATATGTCAGCATGTCTGATCGAGTAATTTGATTAGATACGATTTATCACCCATATGTCTTGTTATTCGACATCTTGCTAGGCTTGCATAGCAATTGTAATAAAGAAATTGTGGACTTAGCGTAGACACACTGCCAAAATAAAAAAAAATACCATGAGAGTCTCAGAATAAGGTTTTTCTACTTAAAGCTCTTTCTTAATGGTGCGTTATAACCACGTACTCTTGGTACACTCAATTAGTGGTGGTGATGAGGTCACATAGCATTCACCTATGTGGTCTTTCTAATCTTTTAAATGTGCAAAATGCATTTATTTAAAATAAAGTACCTAAAATAATAATTCTTTCGCGTGACATGATAGTTAGATGAAGTACTTACAAGATGTACTTCAATTTGCACCAACTTTCATTTTGCAAACCATGTGTAGTCAAAACAACTTTAATTTTCAGCTTATTAATACCAAAAAATAATAAAGGTCGAGAGATCGATTTTGTTAAGAATTCTCTTAAAACAAAATGATGCAAAAATAAAACAACCAAATTAATTAGATTTTTCCTGCAAAAGACGTGATTTATTGTGTATTATTGATTTTAAATCAGCTATAATGTTTCATATACGAGGGTCAAACTGAAAGTTCTTAGAAAATCAAAAACTGATTACATTAGCCAGTTATTAGTTTTATTATATCTTTTCAAAATATTGCCCATTCATGTCAATACACCGTTGCATGCGATGGAACCACTGGGAAAAGCACTTTGCCCACTCGTCCTTAGGGGTCTCTTCAATGGCATCGCGATACGCAGCCACCGCTTCTTCAGCATTCATAAACCGCTTTCCTTTAAGTTTTTCTTTAATTTTTGAAAATGAATAAAAATCACAAGGCGCGAGGTCGGGGCTATACGGCGGGTGACCCAGTAATTCAACGTTTGATGTCGCCAAATAGTCGATCGTTCGCTTGGCGGTGTGCGATGAGGCGTTGTCGTGGTGAAGGAGGATCCTACTGCGAGGTCGTTTCTCTCTAACTTTTTCCAAGACAAGTGGCAAACAATTGGTAGTGTACCATTCTGCAGAAACTGTTTTTTGATCCTCTAACACAATTGTTGCGAAATGACCTATCCTTCCAAAGAACGAGGCCACCATTTTTTTCCCCGCACTTCGATCTCTCTTCACTTTAGTTGGCAACTCCTCGAAAGGAAACACCCACTGAGCAGATTGTCTTTTGGTCTCAGGATCATAACAGTAAATCCAGCTTTCGTCACCTGTTAGTATGTCGAACACAGCATTTGAGTCACCTCCGTTAAATCTTTCAATCATTTTACGGCACCAATCCACACGATGGAGTTTTGAGCCTCAGTCAAATTATGAGGTATCCACCGGGCGCAAAGCTTCCTGACCGCTAAATCTTCGTGTAGGATTTTGTGCACTTGACTCATACCGATGCCTAAGCTTGTCCAAATCTGCTGATAGGTCACTCTTTTGTCAGTCTCTATCATACGCCGCACAACACAGATGTTATCTTCAGTCGTCGCCGTAGAAGGCCGTCCCTCACGTAAATCATCAGTGAGATTAGTGCGACCACGTTTAAACTCATTAAACCAGTTGTAAACAGTCGCACGAGATGGGGCTTCATCGTGAAAGGCCAATCGTAGTCTATCATAACTTTCTTGTTGACTTAAATGACATCGAAAGTCATAAAAAATCATTGCACGAAATTTTTCTCGTGTTAAATTCATGTTGACGTGACACAGACAATTTTCAATTTGCCGCCAAATCGTAAAACAAATGACAAATGAATGAAGTATATACTCAGTAATATTGGCAAAGAGTTCTATTTTCAAATTATAGAATATTTTTTTTATTATATTGTTTATAAGTGGCCAGTTCTAAGAACTTTCAGTTTGACCCTCGTAGATGTTATATTTCTCAATTGAATTAAACAGTTTTTTCATTTTTTAGGACGAGTTATTAACCAATAAAAGGATTACATTACGCAGCTATTTGTCCAAATCACTACACTGCGTTTAAATTACGAGTTGATGCCTCTTAGATATAACATAATCTATCTTTTAGCGCAGTAATTTATCTAGAAACAGATTGAACGCTCTATACGAAATTGCAATTTCAGCACGAAATAAAATCAGTCTGTGTAGGTTGAGTGATTATCTTTAATTTGAGAATGAATTGATTTCTTTTTTTTCTGTAAGTGAGTGAAATTGTAAATCGCATCGTCACTTAAATTCGTATAATATACCGGTCAAGTGCAGGACTAAAACCGAACATTTAAAAAACCTAAGTGTAGTCTTTAGGGAACACTTATTTAATACACTTATTCAACTAAAAGTAAAATCGTTTTAACTATTTAAAATACACATCATTCTGTATTACTGTACGCTTTATCTGTGGATCAGTTACCAGTATGAGTTTAATCCATGTCATTACTCATTCCGGGATTGTTCCAAATACTCTGAAAATTCAACTAATTAATTACGAATCTATAATCCGTACCCACAGTTCCTTGCGAGCATCTACGCATACGTTCACGTACATAAACACACACGCAGTTATCTTTTATCTTATTTTAGAAAGTGAAGGAAGAGATATTTAAATATCTAGACCGTCTTCCCACGAAATAATGCCTTACGAGGGTTTCCACGTAATACAAGCAGTTTGGTAACAGAAGAGGTTTTTAGTTCGTACTGAATATTTTTCTGAGTTTGATATACCAAGCGAACTTTGAAACGATAAAGAGCTTTTCTGCCCTTGGGTAAAAAAACGCACACACACACCCTTTCACCTGAGCATTCACATTTCTTTACCCGATTTTTTTCAAAACTTAAACATGAAGCGATGTTGCTTTTTCAAGCTACGAGCAGTCCAATATAAAAAGGGCAAGGTGGAATTAGTTATTTGGTAGAACCTAACCAACCTTTGGTAGAACATTCTAAAGAATCCAATTAAAACCCGACGAAATTGCAACTTAGGAAAAGAAATGTATTTTAAGTACCTTATAGAATTTTCACTTTATCATTCATAGGCGAGATGGTGGTTATAAGAAAATCTATCAATGATAAAAGTAACTATTTTTAACCCTGATTTTAAATCTTTACACCTCTTTGGTATGTGAAAAATACGTCAAGAAGGGCTCTACTATTAGAAAAAGCCAAAAATTTGATAAAATAATTTTAAATATTCGTAATGGGCCGTAAAAAACTGGTAATCACGAGTTACCAGTTTTTTTATATTAATTTATTTTCAGCTATTTTATAATAATACTCAAAATATAATAGCCCACAAATGTTCCTTCTGCTGAGAAGCAAACTATTCTCTCACAAAATACACAAACATTCAAAAATGATTTGTTATGCATACACAGAAACTATTACAAAACAATTCTAACAAAAAAAGAGTCAAGGGGATGATACTCCACCAAATTGGCTAAGTGCACCACTATAATATTTACTTAAAGTGTTTTTATTGCAGCACTAAAAGTCACAACTTTAAACTAGAACTAAGAAAGGATGTTATGAAAACAAATTTCAACCACCGTCGTCGGCGATTGTACATAAATTTATTTTTTTCTCTAGGAAACTTTTGCGGTATACTTTTCCAGTTCCTATAAGAAATGCTTAAGTTGCAGTTACTAGAAAATATATTTTATATCTTAAACAATAAAGTATAAATTTGTGTGTAATGTTTTTCTGAGGTATTTTTTTATCATAATTATTACTTTCTGCTGTATCTCGTCATAAAGCGATATCGTTTCATGGTTGATGTTCCAAAAATACGAACAAAGAGATTTGACTCCACGTTTGTGATAAGAACGTCTAGGTTGTGGAATGCGTTGCCTGAGTGGGTTTTCTCCGATAGTTACAACCTTGGTGTCTTGGCATCGAAACTGAATCGGTTTCTTCATAAGCACGCTCCATTGTAGATCGCATCGTCGCTTAACATCAATCGAGATGGTAGTCAAGTGCGAACCTTTAATAGTTAAAACTTGCGCAGTAATATTTTGTACTCGTGATATAAGTTTTTAAGTTTTAGTCTGTGGTATAAATTCTCATGAAGTTTTAGTGTCAATTTTATTGGAATGTTAAATTAAATATTTTAAAATAAATCATTTCAACGAATCATAGGGTTTTTTTTAATTTAGAGTATTGAGTAGTATTTTTTCATTATTTTAGTAAGAAATTAAACCCACGACTTCACGACTGTGTATTCGGACATTCCTATGCCACCAAAGTATATGGTCATTTATTTGGTACTTGGTTATATTATTTCAAGAAAACATTTTTTATGCCAAAAATAACACATTTTTTCTTATTCTATAAAAAAGGACTATTTCAGAAGCTCACAGTAAAAAGTTAAGTTAGAAACGCATAATTTCTCAAGATTCAATATTTAAGTATTCGATAAACTTAGCTTCACTCAAAAAAATCAGCTTGTATTTATTTTTATTTACAGAGCTGACGTGAAGCCTGTACGTGTTTCTGTCAGTTCCTCAATTAATATAAAAAATAAATCTTAAGTACGTAAACCAATTCAGAAAACTGTTGTTTCACATATTCATAAGCCGCATGATCAAGCTAAAAAAATGCAACGCATGTGTGTCGTATTAGTACTGCATCTCCAAGTATCAAACAAAATATTGCTTAGAGAAAAAAAAAAAACCTCTGTTGGCGATTGTACAAACACAAATATTACATTACGCTACGATGCCTTACTTTACATATTTTTATTCTTATGTGCTTTTATGATACAGTTTATACACTAACGTAGTCTTTTTCTTCCTATTTAACGAATACCCTAAAAATCACGAACAATGTTTTCGATAAAACAAATTATTTTAATTAGCACTAGTGATTGTCACGTACCACTAAATCAGTCAATGTAATGTTCACAAGTTTTAAGAAGTGTACCGCGTCCATTGCGCGGTAACTATTTGTCAGCTCACGAACGCTGCCAACACAGCCAGCAATGGTTCCGACAGTCGCGTTGCTGCGCCCGTTGCATGGCGAGAGGATTTTCACCTGAAAGAAAAGATACGTTAGTGAGGGGTATCGAATTTCGATTATCGATAAGAGTGGCGATTATATTGATTGTAATCGACTGAAAACGGTCGTTAGTGCTAACATGGTCGTTGGATTGTACAATTAAATGTATTTCGGCTAATTTTAAAGCTACACGCAGATGGAAAAGCGACGAAATCGTTTTTGATCAAAACTGACACAATAAAGTTTGTTTTATGATTTAAAAGAATTTTCGTTATTTTGGATTGTGTATTTGGAGATCAGTCGAAATGATAAACTGGTTTTGGTTTCATTTAATGACGAAATGAGCTCAAGGAACTCGTGATGTTGAGGTAGCCGACATGTACCTAGAATCTTTCGAGGTCATGTGTCATCCACCAACCCGCACTTGGCCATCGTGGTGAATTATAGCTTTAAACTCTCTCCTTGCGAGAGAAGGCCCCGAGTCCCAGCAGTGGGAACATTTAGCGGGCTGCTTATACTACGTAATAAATATGTTTTAGTACCTAGTGGTAGGGCTCTTAGCAGAGTCTGCCTGAGGAAGTACCACATCTTTGCCAGTTATTCTACCGCCAAGCAGTAACGTGCAAACAGTCCCGTATTCCGGTTTCAAGGGCATTGTTTCCAGAGAAATTACAGGGCTTAGATATATAATATCTTAGATCTCTGGTAGATTAATTCTTGAGACATACCTATTGTTTTCTGAAAACATTTCGCTTCAAACCAGAATATAATTTGATGGGAATATCTAATGTTTGCGCAATACTTCTTAGGTAGATTAACCGATAAAATTCCATAAATGGAATTCCATAATTTCCAGTAATGTAAAAATACTAAATAGTGATTTCAAAAAAATTCTTATTTAATTTCTTTTAATTGAGAAAATACTCGCTGAATGCCAAGGAATGTACGACTCATTATACTACTGCCTAAAAAAACAAAGATAAGTGACAAATAACTTTTATTAATTTCTCCGCTTTGTTTTTGTAATTATGGGACTATTCCTGATATCAGAATCAAAATATGTCTGTCATCCACGGTTGGGACTAGTGAGACCATCGAACTCTTAAAAACGGCAGAAGCGGCAAACGCGCTTCTACTATGGCGACGCAAAATCAGGTGACGTCTCCTGATTTAGTCTCAGTCGCAACAAGGAGTTGTGTACGTTCGCTGACAATTGTGTACGTTCGCTGACAATTCAATTTTCAAAATTTTCAAACAAATTTTCGCCACGTTATGTTGTCTTTAGATTATAGCTTACCTCATCTTCGTTTCTTTAATTATATCGATGGGTGAGACCAAATTTTGCTCCTTGACACTGACAACTGGTCTTTTCTGGATTTCTGGATTGGAACTAGTTTCAAAGACGATTAAAGTATCATTGAGTATCAAAAAAAGTGTTTACTAGGACACTAACCTAGACAGGCTTTTTGAAGTGAAAACATCTTTTTATGTACCACAAACAGATTTTCCGTGGCCTGTGTATTGAGTTTAAGCGTCACGTTCGTAAATGAAAAAAAAAAAAACATCGCATAAACTAGGATGATCTAGATGACCATGATCATGGCCACGCTCTCTGGTTTCACCCGCAAAGTTATCAAATATTCTGAGTTATTAGTTTTCACTTCTATCGGCAGTCCCTATGACTGACATTTTCTTAAAATGTCTGATATATAAATATATGTATAGGTATTATAAGGTTCAGTTTTCTTAACACTGCGTCAAAAGTCACAAAACGGAGTTTGTATTTTGAAATAAAAGTAATTAAAAGTGTTCTTTTTTCCTAATTTATTCTTAAAGAAGAGTTTTAAAACTTTCGTTGTCAAAGTTAATACAAAGTTCGCTTCAGAAAGTCTTGTGGTTTTTAAATAAATAATGAACAAACAGATGTCCATTATATCGTACTTTATCGTGATTTTACACATTGAATTGTTTTTGGAGCGAAGTACGGCGGTCTTGGGGAAGATAGAGATTTTGTTGCGCAACCGAACTGAAAATTAAAGTGGTCAAGTGCGAGTCGGACTCGCCCATGAAGTATTCCGTAGCAGTAAGTAACTATAAAAGTTCTTGTAGTTCGTTGTTACTTTAATCAGTGTTTTAACAATATCAATTTATGATGTATTAAAATAAAACTACTTACTAGATCTCATTCCAACCAATTTTCGTTGATAGCGTTTCTATTTTTTTTTTTATTAAAATTAGCCACTCCACAGACTCCGGGGTCCGTGATCTTTGTCATTACAATTATCGTTTCTCACACATATCTTGGATAAGGAGAAGAAAATGAAAATAGGAGGGAGTTGGGTACATTTAAAATCTATAAATTAAAATCGTTGATAGCGTTTACATGGTAATGGACATCATACACTTTCTTTTATTTTTATTATCTTATTTTAGAAGTTATAGGGGGAGGACACACATTTTACCATTTCGGAAGAGTCTCTCGCGCAAACTATTCAGCTTAGAAAAAAAATTATAATATATACATATAATAAATATATACATATAATAGGAACCTCAATATCATTTTTAAAGACTTATCCATAGATAGCCCACATGTTTGGTTTGTTGAGTTTCAGTTCTAAGTATGGGACACCCCTATAATTTATTGTTTTTTGCGATACACAAAACATCAACTTACCAAGTTTCTATAGTATTATAGCTCTTGTAGTTTCGGAGAAAAGTGGTTGTGACACACGGACGTACAAACAAAAATGACGAATCTATAACGGTCCCGTATTTTGCCATTTGGCTACGGAACCCTAAAAAAGGCAAGAACGAAGAGATTTGACTCTACTTTTGTGATCAGACATCTAGGCTGTGGAATACGTTGCCTGTGTGAGTTTACACCGATAGTTACAATCTTTGTGGCTTCAAATCGAGAATGAATATGTTTTTACGTAAACATCTACTCTCCATCGTAGACCTCATCGTCGCATCGCTTGACATCTGGCGAGATAGTTGTCAAGTAAACCTATAAAAGTTGCGAAAAAAAGTGATATTGCAAACGTAAGAAAAATACAGAACGGAAGCGACGTACGTACCGCGTTAACATTAGTACCTAATACTTATAAAAATTACTACGTAATAAATAATTGCTTCATCATCATCATCAGCCGCAAGACGACCACTGCTGAACATAGGCCTCCCCTAGATTTCCACAACGAACGGTCTTGCGCTCTTGCGCAACCTGCAACCAGCGGTTTCCAGCGACCTTTGTGAGATCATCTGTCCATCTAGTGGGAGGCCGTTCAACACTGCGTCTTCCGGTTCGTGGTCGCCACTCGAGAACCTTTCTTCCCCATCGGTTGTCAGTTCTGTGAGCGATGTGGCTTACCTATTGCCACTTCAGCCTGCTTGCTCTTTGAGCTATGTCGGCCACTTTCGTTCTTTTGCGAATATCCTCATTACAGATTCTGTTGCGCAAAGAGACTCCGACCATAGCTCTCCATAGCTCGCTGTGTGACTTTGAGATTCGTTACGAGGCCCACAGTGAAGGACCACGTCTCAGTTCCATAAGACATCACTAGCTACACGCACTGGTTAAAGACTTTCGTCTAATTCGAATAATTGCTTACGTACGTACAAATACATACTTTTTTATACATAACCACTGTCGCTTAGTAACTATGTAAAGCTATAAATATATACTGCTTACGCAAAATGACAATACAATATTTTTACCGAAGACAAAATATAGCAGGTGAAGACATATAATTATCAGGTGTCTATTATCTGTTCGATCGATAATACGATCCAAAGTGACTCCGGACCGTGGACAGCGAATGTACAAAATTTATTAAAATTTTTGAATAGTCTCCACATCTTACACACCTCTTCAATCATTAAACAAACTTTCAGATATACAGACAACAAAACAAATTTAAAAAGGATTACTAATACTTTGACGTAGCTAAATCATTTCGATTATTTTAAGAATATTTCACATCTTACACCGATTTCAAATAAACATTCAAGAATGTCACAGTTCGATTGATAGAACCAACCGGAAAAAAGTTCACGTGGTCCGATTGATTGATCGATTTACGCAGTCGAACCACGTGGCCAGGAGGAAAATTTTTGAATTAATTCAAATCTTCAAACACATGGAAACTCATAGATTTTCCATGTAATTGAAGTAGTCTTCCAGTTTTTACAGCTCAATCAAAAATTTGAATAAAATTTCCGAAATGTTGAATATCGGTTATTTAAAATCATGCACCATCATGCATCGCACTGAGCCAGGGTGGTTTATTATGCCCTTGGCTCCCTGCTTGCAAGAGAATGCCCCGAGTCCCAGCAAGGGTAGCATTTAGTGAGATGCCCATGCTGGATATTTTAAGTTGTCTTCAACATTTTTACAGCTCAGTCTCGGATTCAGATCCATGAATTAACTCATAAAGGCTTAATGAGAAATGGATTAGGTTTCTCTTATCAGACAACTCAATAATTATTTTTAGAGTTTATCAATTTTAGCCTAATTTTAGAGGAAAACTACAACAGTAAGTATAAAACCAAATAAAGACATTTCTGACGTAAATCGTGCAATGATTAGACAAAATTCTACGCACACATGTTTATTTTTAGTAAATCAAACTGTTTGTGATAAATTCGATAGATATGGCGATAGTTTTTTTGCAATTGTGTTTAAATATGTTGAAATTCCATGTAAGTATAAACAAAACCATAAATATGGAATTGATATAATAGTTTGACTGCAAAAACTTGGGCCCATGGGCGTCGGAAAATAATTTCTTATAATTTATTGGCAATACTTCTTGTAATTTATTGTAATCTTAGAGGTAATCTATCTAGAAGTGTCCATGAAACAGTGTACAATTGTGTCGTCGCTGTATCGTATAATACTTGTAATAAATAATGTTTTTTATGAATAAGCATTTGTAAATAATAAAGATAATTGTAGCGCATTGGTGAAACCTGTAAAGTTGCTTTTATATGAACACAAATAGGTCAATTTAATTTTCAATAACCTTTCCGAGCGCTTGGCAGACGTGATTTATGTCAAACATGATGGCATTTAAGTGACTCCAAGGGGTCTACCGGCAAACTAGAAATTTGGCGGTCTATTTTTTTATTTTCGCTTGTAATAGTTAGAGATACATCGATAGCAAAACCAACGCCAATTTAGTAAGCAATAAATGGGCAGGTGTTGCCATCAAACAAGTAACTGTATGCTGAGCAAGCTCGCAACGGATAAAATGATTCCTGATCATCCCTGGACGTTCATCGATAGATAGTTTTGTAATTTAGTTCTGCTAATAAAAGATCTACCCGTTTTTATTAACTTGACTAGCCGTGACTTTCCTTGTGAAACAAAATGCCAAGTTTTTGCATTAGCAACATCACTAGTACAAGCTTCGTTTTGGGACCTGGTGGTGTTGTATGAATAAGTAACAAAAAATTTTCATTTTAGTTTTTAAATTAAATGTTACGTTACGAAAATTTGCCCCCAACAATATTTTAACAGTCCATTCTAACACTGACGTAGACTTCATCACCCAAGGTCTTTTTCCCCTCAGCACTGTAGATCACGAGATAATTCGAGTCAAAGATTGACGTAAAATTCCTACCAAATCACCAGCTTCAACCCTAACGCATGTGTAGCTGACAAACGACCTTGCCACCGACGCTGCGACGTCGTACAAACATTTGTGCCGAGATCTGGCCATTAGGGGTATGTCAAATAAAATAACAATCAAAAAATAATTATGAAAAAACAAAATGATCTTTCATGTCTAATTTTCACATAAATATTTGATTCAAAACTTCATGTAGATGAACTACTCTAAGTATTATTGCACTTTTCTGCCACACCTTGTATATTATATACAAATATTTAAAATTTAAAAACATATCACAATCGATTACGTGATACTTACGTTTATCAAATGCTGATAAAGTAAGTAATATAAATATTAAAAAAAAATATCGCAAATCCGTAGAATCAAAGTGATAGCATTACTCGTTGCAAAATGTCTGCTCTTACTTTTGACGGCGATTTATCTGAAATAAACGACCAACAGTTAAAATACATCAAAAGTATTTTAGAAAAACGAGGATACTCCGACAACAAAGTCATCGTTAAACCAGTTGGCAAGCCCGGAGATAATTACGTTGCAAATGTTAAAAGAATCATTGTAGAAGATGACAAAAAAGGAAACTTAAAAATGGTCGCGAAAATAGCACCAACAAATGAAATAATGAGAATGATGGCAAACACCGAATACTTTTTCCGTAACGAACATATAATGTATACCAAAGTACTACCAAAGCTAACTCAACTTGAGTTAAAAGCTGAAATACCAGTGGAAGAAAGATTTAGGTACGCCAAATGTTACGGATCGTCAGATGACAAACCAAATGAAGTTATTCTATTGGAAGATTTAAGCGAGTCCAATTTTGCATTGGTAGATAGATTTAAAGGAATAAGTTCCGATTGCGTGAAATCTGTACTAAAGAGTTTTGCACAATTGCATTCATTGTCGTATGTATTAAAGTACCAGGAACCTGAAGTTTTTGAGGAATACAAAAACAGTTTGGTCGACATGTGGTCGATTATGGATAACCGAGAAGAACTGAAGATGTATTTCCAGCAAGTAGAATCAAATGCACACAGAATTGTTGAAAACGATATTCATAAGAACGCAATCAATGGATCCTTGACAGGATCTTTAAAAGATATAGTGAAAATGTCGAGAATTGAAAAAGATAGTAAATATGCAATAATACAGCAAGGAGATGCGTGGACCAACAACATTTTGTTCAAGTTTGATGTAAGTTAAAATACTTATTTTTTTCATCATTTCATTAAAATATAGGTACAAATAAATTTGTTTAATGTCAGACGAGAGTACATTTATACTAGAGTCTGGCTAACGAAAGTTGATACTGACAAAGCGCGGCAAATTTAAAATATATCAGCATGGCATCCCTAAACTGAAAATATCGTCAAAAATAAACACATGCCAGGTACTACGAAACCTCAAAAACACGCCATTTTGTTGCGTCAGAGATAGGGGATACCATACACTGATTGTGATTCTACCAAATCTTTCAGATAATAGCCGAAAATTAATTTCTTAAAAATGAAATTGCACAAGCTTTTCTCTATTAAATAGCGTAATTAATGAATCTATTCATTAGGGCAACTAAAGGCTTAATGTTGCTCTTGAAATAATCGCCAAAACGTACATACGTCGTACTTATTTTTGATGAATACAATTTTAGAACACGTACGAATTGTTACAACTTATTTCTTATAATGTTTAAATCTTTGTTTGTTTGTTTTAAAAATGCATTTTTGGAAAAAAATGTCCCTAAGTATTTTCTGTTTAAAATATCCCAATTCGTAGGGTAAATACCCGTTGGTAGGAACACTTAAGTGTTGTCATGTAAAAAGTTTGCAAAAAAATCCAGTATCTACTTTCGTTGGCCAGACTCTAGTGATCGAACTTCACTTCAAAATTAGTTAAAAATGAATAAATTATACTATAACTAACAGTGCCCTGCGTAGTAGCCCACGTAGTGTTCCAGTTTCCATTATTTGCCTGAAATGAAAAATCAGTTTAAGTACCTTCTACTGTAAACAGTTCCCATTAGTTCGGCCCTAGTAGTTAGCGTTTCTGTTGTCGTGTTCAAAATTTCAAACCGATCAGTGGACAAGATCCGACATGATTGATCAATAAACATATTACAAACTTTCCACGTTATTATATTGCCAGTGTTCTGTTTTATACTACATGTAGATTATCAACTTAACATTAATGTGATATTGTGAGGATAAAATTTTTAAAAATGTTGGATCCATTTTGCTCCGTTTTTATTTTATTTTTCAAACTAGTTTAGGCGTCTTCGAGTAACTCTTGAAGACGGGAGAGATACGAAACAGTGGCACTATCATCGATGATTAGATGATTTTATCAATAGCTGATTACGACATAGCTCTATGTCATTGCGTTGCTATCAGTGGGTTCTGAGCTGTCTTCATAAAGAGACAAATAATAAACTACAGGCCCGTGTACACTACTAACATTTAAACCACGAAGAGACCTATGTAGAAAGATCTCCTCGCAACGTCATCAAAGATCCATTATTCCGCAACGTCATATAAAAATCATGCGACAAGTAGAAAAGATCGAAGGTTGCAACCCCCTATCTTCACCTACACTCAGTTGGAGAGTTTACAAGTGACGGTATTGTGCTGAATGTTATTATTTTATACCCTCTATCATTCTACATAGATCTTCTGGTGCAAATGACCGATCAATTTTGTTCACGGGCCTGTAAGCTATAACATTTGGTGATTAAATGCTCAATAAATGTCTCACTAGCAGCGTATCGTTGTTTTACTCGCATAGTTTCCGTTCCTGCTATTTTCAAATTAATAATACTAACAAACGTAGTGAACACCAAACCGCCGATTAGCTTAAAAGCTTCCCTCTATACCTCTATTCAGTACTTGTTTTTTTTCTAGGGAGAAACTCTTCTGCAGTCCATCATGATTGATTACCAAGCGTCGAAAGCAACCAACCCAGTAGCAGACCTTCTTTACATGATATTTAACTGCACAGATTACGAAACCAGAAAGACAAACTTCTACGAATGGATTGATTATTACCACAATGAACTAGAGAAATGTCTCTCAAATCATGGCTTGAAAGCTAACTTTGTGTATCCAAGAGATCAACTAGATGCCGATATCAAGAGATATGGTAAAGTTAATTTTGGGCTCTCAGTTTTACTTGCTGGTATTCTAACTATGAAATCAGAAGATGCTTCTAAAATAAAGGAAAATGTTGATTTTGTTGAAGATATTGGAAATTTGGCCATTACAAAAGACCCAGAAACTATGGTACTTCTTCGAAAAAAACTCGAAGGCCTTGTGGACAGCTGTCATGAATTAGGACTAATGTGATTATAATATGCCCGTTAGCAATCATTTTTATAAGTCGTATTTTGACTCAGTATGTAATATGCTTGTAGCTATTGATTTGATTGATTTTTATACCTCTTTTTCATTTTATTTTGTATAATTGATACAAACGTCATTCAATGGTATTGTTTGTTTTCTATAATTATGAATAAATATAATATAAAAATTAAGAGCTATTAATCTCTTGTATACTCTCAATATCGACGTGTCTAGTATAAGATTAGTGGTTTTAAACAGAGATATATGTATATAATACTAGCAGGGCTCCGCGGTTTTACCCGCGTAGTTTCCGTTCCCGTTGTTTCCCTGGGATAAAAAGTAGCCTAGATTTTTTTTCCAGACTATAATCAAACCGTGCTCTAAATATCCAAACGTCCAAAAATTTACATGTATTACATTACATATTTGGAAGTAGAATAGGATTACCATCAACTAATCCCAAAAATTAAGGTGTTTTTATTAAATTTACTTGGGAATGCTTATCATACAATGGTATGTTTTAACGGTTATTTTTAGTTTTAGTAAAGTTTTGTTTTCGTGTTCCTTTATTAAAATAATAAATAAATTACAGAGGGTGTCAAATTATTTCATTGTTTTAATTAGTGTGTTTGCAGTGGTAGGATTCTATGCAGAGTCCGTCTCGGGAAGTACCACACCTTTGCCAGCTATTCTACTGCCAAGCAGTAATGTATAAACATTATTGTGTTTTGGTTTGAGGGGAAACGTGTCTAGTTTAATTACAGGGCATGGAGATAAAACATCTTATGTCTCTCGATGACAAGTCAGTGCAGTGTTAGGTAATGATGTAAACTCATCATGTTCCAAAAGCTGCGTGTCACTGTGCAATTATGTGGCAGGCATGTTGCTTAGCATCAGCCACAAGTCCTGCTCGTCTCGTCACACTATACTATAAAAAAGTGAAGTAGAATCACACTGATTAAAGGTTCGATTCCTACTCAGTATATACCGGATTACTGGTAATAAGCCTGCAGTCTTTTAAAGAAATTATCTGTAAATTTAAACAAACAAATTGTGTTCTACAACTTTTGTTACAACTTAATACAATAAAAAACCTAATGTTTGTGGTCCTCTCTAGCACTGTTTAGCGGAAGCTAAGTGTTTATTCACATCACATTATATTGCACATCATTGATCAAGAGCGCGTGCGGTTTTGTTACGAGTCACGAAGAGTTCGATGGTTTTAGACTGGGCAATTTCTATATACCTATTGTGGGAAAAAAATACGAATTTGTATAAACTATATAACAAAAGTTGAGGTAACATTCTCTTTAACATCCATTTTAAAGGATGCAGGCTAATACCAATAACTCTAATTAAATTACAGGGCTTAGAGATATAACATCTTAGATCTCTGGGTGATGAGCGCAGTGCAGTGATAGGTAATGATTTGGACTCTTCATGTTCCAATAGCTGCGAGTTACTGTGCTGTTATGTGGCAGGCATGTTGCTTACCATCAAGCTGTATGTCCTGCTCGTCTCGTCACTTGTAATTAAAAAAAACTCAGTAAATTTATACATCCCCAGGCGGACACTGCAAAGAATCCTACCTCTACAGCTTACATACTATTTATACTCTTACTAATGAGTACAACGTGCTCCTTTTGAATCACGACAGTTGTTACACAACCTTGTATAGGAACTAAAATATGGTTTGAACATTTCTCTAAATCCGATGGGGCTTATGAAGCGCTTATGGGCTTTTACTTGCATCTGCTCCCGGGGTAGCCTTCTCTTATGGCAATATCTTTACGTACTTAATATTATGCTTTTATATCCCGAAATGGGGAACAAATTATATTCAAATGTTTTGAATAAATAAGAACAAACCTACTCACAGAAGTGTAGGTAAGTACTGTAGAGTGATTTTAGCTTTTTTATATGTAAAGAGTGACGAGACGAGTAGGACATGTGCCTGATGGTTAGCAACATGCTTGAAACATAACAACACAGTGACATGATTGCATCGATATAATTAAAGAAACGAATATGAGGTATGCTATAATCTAAAGACAACATAACGTGGCGGAAATTTGTTTGAAAAATTTGAAAATAGAATTGTCAGCGAACGTACACAATTGTCAGCGAACGTACACAACTTCTTGTTGCGACTGAGACTAAATCAGGAGACGTCACCTGATTTTGCATCGCCATAGTAGAAGCGCGTTTGCCGCTTCTGCCGTTTTTAAGAGTTCGATGCATGATTGGATAATTTTGAATTGTTTGTGCTCGATAGAATACTAGGCGTCAACCCCGGCTTCGTCCGTGGTATATAATCCTGGTTACTCAATCCTGGGTACAGCACCTGATTATACTATTTTAATGGACACGTATGAAAAGCACTACAAAATCCCAGAGGATGTGGGTGTTTCGTCATCCAGACCGGACATTTTCCTTTTTCTAGAGCTACGAAACGCATAGTCCTTGTAGAACTTACCGTACCGTGGGAAACTAATATACCTAAAGACCACGCGATGAAACAAAATAAGTATTACGACCTCCTAAACGAATTAACCTTGGCTTATCCAGAAGTGCAGTAAGTTCTATACTAGAACGAGTATCTAAAGCTGCACTAGTAGGCTCATATCAGATTTGGCTGGGCAGGGAGAGAAAACGAGTGGTGAAGGTGAGTGTTGATGTACGTCAGAAAGGGGTCCCTAAACCTACGCCCGAGTCACAAGTCTCGGGAACTACTCGAGTTTTTCTCTCTCTGCCACACGATGGACCCGGCACCCGCACGGTGAATCCATGGAATGCTAAGAAGATCGTCTCTTAGTCTCTCAAATATCACGTACATATCAAAGGGTGAAATAATTTTTCAAATCGGTCTAGTGTTTTCTGAAATTAGCGTGATTAAACAAAAACCCTCTTCAACTTCATAATATTAGTATCATGGACGTATAAAAAAGTCGGACGTAGTCTCGCTAAAACAAAAACAGTATCCATCGAGTCGGCCACATAATATGCACGTGTGCGCTGTCACATACAGGCTGACACGCACACATCAGTGGCTCATTACACGCGCTACTTGTGTACAGGTGCGCGTGTCAGCATATCAGTGACAAACTGACAACTTGCAAATGTGGTCGACTCTAGTGAGACAGTTTTTGTTTAAGCAAGACTACATCCGACTTTTTTATACGTCCATGACTAGTATAGACAGCCGTGTCTCGGGATGTAACCGTAGTCCCCGCATCCGGACTACAATTTACCGTTTAGTTGTTATAATCGAGCCAGAAAGATTCAAATTTTGAGATATAAAATATAAGTAGGATAAAAAAAATACTCAAAAGCCTAACCACATAAATATTGGTGAAATATTCACACTCAACACCGTCTGACCCCAAACTGAGCAAAGTTTCTTATTTATATGGCGGTCAGACAGCTGATATAATCTTATGTAGTTGTAAATACTTACAAATTACACATAGAAACACCAGTGCACAGTGCACACAGTGCAGATATTTCAAATTCATCACACAAATACTTGCATTGGATGGGAATCCACGACCCTCGTCTTTGCAGGCAGAGTTACTACCCACTAAGCGTCGAGGCTAGTCAATTATTCAGTTGTTATGTTTTAGAGTACATATTTAAGAAATTTTGGATGTCTTTTTTTATATTTTTATAGGTTAACACTTAATGGCCATCTCCCCTGATGTTAAGTGATGATGCGGTCTACGATGGAGCCTGTTTGCCAGTTTTAAGCCTATGTCTTCAATATGACGAAATCCTACAAATTTGTATTCCTCTTTTCAACCCCTTACAAACCTATTATCCTATTAGTAGCCTATTATGTCCTTTCTTAGACTGTAAATAAAATGTCCTTGTTTCAAATTTCTTTAAAATCAGTCTAGTAATTTAAGCGTCTAAGCGTAACAGACAGACAGACTTATAATGTTAAGACAGATTTATAATGTTAAGTAGATATTAGGATTAGTATAAATTGTCAGAGTTTATCTGATAAACTATTTATTGTAATGCTTATTTGTCAAAAATTTAATTAAAAATATTACATCAGTCAATTAGACAAAACGTCAACAATAAATTAAACATTCACTTCTTTAAATAAAAATAAATTTAAATTAAATTTATGTAAATAACAAGCAAAGACTGTCCACTATTTATTCCAAATAATGGGACTCGAAAAAAAAAAAAAGCCAAGGTCATAAACTATCACTCGCTTCGCTTGTCAAGTGAGTGTGGCGTCTGACAATACGCAGTTGGCCAGTGAACACATGTTCGCACCCATGGCATCGATCGGCTAAGTATCAGCTGGAGGCTCTGGAATAGATCGAGAGACGTGCCAAAAGACTGCAAAGTCTCGAACATCGCCGAAAATCTGCTAGCTTATTAGCTAGATACACTTGGGAGAGTGTGCGACTGATTTGCACGATCTAATACTACCTTGCCCTTTTTTATCCGACTGCGCGACGCAAAGGAGTGGTAATGTGTTTATCAGTCTATGTATGAATGTATGTATGATTCTTTGAAGCACTATACAGACCAAACGCCTGGGGCGATTTTTATGATTCACACGTCAATCGATTTCTCTTAGTCTCGCAAGTGTCACTAAAGACATAATAAGAATAAGAATATTTATTTGTCATAATAACATGAACACATAGTTAATGAACCCATCAGGTCCGAACTAGTACATAGTACTGTATCTCGGTACCTAATGGCTTCTCCCAAAACAAAAACTTATATAACATCTAAATTTAAATATAAACATACGCAAATTAAACAACAATAAGAATAATAAAAAAACACATGCTATGGCAGCTGGGCAAAAAGTCTTAAAATGAAACTAGTCTGCTAATATATTGTTTCGCAGAATAGGCTATGTAATCGTGGTGTCATTATTATCAAATCTTATTGCCAAGCCGTGCGTGTGACTTTATACATGTAGAAGGGTGCGAGGATGTGTGTTTGTGTGTGTGAGAGAGGGTGTGAGGTGTACTTGATTGGGTGAAAGTGTGTGTGTGTGTGTGTGTGTGTAAGTGTGTCTCTGTGTGTGAGTGTGTGTACATGTGTGCTGATGTGTATGTTATCACAGGTGGGTGTACTTTTTTGTATAGGAATGTGTAATGTATACGTCATGTATTAGTACCTACATATGTATGCTTCCATGGGAAAACAAGTGCATAGATTTGATATTACAGATGGAAATATCAAATACAAGACTTATTATTGGTATATATTCCACACTTCCACATTAGAAATACTAGTAAGCACTCGATTTTGGTCTTTGCAATACCTTGTAAGTATTCAAATTCCATATTTGTGTGTTCCGATAAAGCGATAATATTTAATTTCAGACTGTATTCAAATAATTAAGATTCAATAAACGATCCCACGCCAGATAACAAACGTAGATAATAAACACAATTATAATCTTGTACTACTTCCTACCAGCTTTTTGAGCTAGCTTAATCCAATCTTTATTTTTTAGTTGTATGTACCTACTTCTTAAAACTTATTCAAGCTTATTAACATATTCTCAACATCATCATTGTGGGTGACCCCACTATATTTACTTATTTATGTATAATGTATATATTAATTTATTTAATTATTTCATTTACACTCCACACAACTATTTCAGCGTATTTATAATATTTATATCAGTATGATTAGTTAATATTTATACTTCATATTTACGTATATATCATACAGCATCGCCCTTCTATTGTGCAGTAGGGCGAGCTATTTTTAGAACGGTGGATGCGCGCGCGCCGGGCGATATTACCCCTCGCCGCGACCCGCGCGCTCCACCTTAAAAGTGAAAGGGATTTCCTACCTGCTGCCGGCCCGGCACCGCACCGCTGCCGCGCCGCAGTCGCTACTCCTAATTCCTCCGTGACACTTGTTTTAATCTTTTTATATGTTCCATTGATCTCAAAGTACTTTTATAATAATTATTTCGTGTAACATTGTATCCTCCAATACAATTTAAATAGAGGGAATTCGCTACAAGCTTTCGAGGACTGTAAGAAAAGTCTCTGTGATGCAGCTCTTCTTGCTCATCCCGACTCGCGAGCTAAATTAGGTCTCGTCACCGACGCCTCCGACTCAGCGATAGCCGGCGCACTTCAGCAGCTTGTCGACGAACACTGGCAGCCGCTAGCATTTTTCTCTCGTAAATTAAGCCCATCGCAGACGAAGTATTCTCCGTACGACCGCGAACTTACGATATTACGCTATTTACGAGAGCATTAAATACTTTCGGCATATGCTAGAAGCGACTCATTTCACAGTCTATACTGACCATAAGCCTTTATGTTACGCTTTTCATGAACGGAAAAGTAACTGCTCGCCGCGTCAGTATAGACACCTCGACTTCATCTCGCAGTTTACCACAGATATAGTACATATCGCCGGCAAAGACAATGTCGTCGCCGACACACTGTCACGCGTGGAAGAACTGCAGATGCCTGTCGACCTGGAAGAGATAGCCAGACTCCAAGCTAATGATTCTGATTTAAAAAATCATCTCCAAGGCGACACTTCACTTCGCCTCATCAAGACAAACGTACCCGGGAGTCGTACCGTTTTGTACTGCGACGTCAGTACACCGACGCCCAGGCCTTTCGTCCCACGGCAATTACGTCAGCGAGTTTTCAACTGCCTCCACTCGCTCAGCCACCCCGGTGCTAACACGACAGCCAAGCTCGTCGCACAGCGCTTCGTTTGGCCACTCATGCGCAAAACTGCCGAGTGGGCTAAATCATGTTTAGCGTGTCAGCGTTCGAAGGTCACGAGACACGTAGCTTCACCCATAGGTACGCACGATTTACCTTCGGCGCGTTTCAGGTGCGTGCATTTAGACCTGATCGGCCCACTCCCGCCCGCCGGTGACTATCGGTACTGCCTCACAGCAGTAGACCGCTTCACGCGTTGGCCGGAGGTAGTACCTCTTACTGAAATCTCCGCTGAATCAGTAGCTAAAGCGTTCGTATCTAGTTGGGTAGCTCGATATGGTTGTCCTACCGAGATTGTTACCGATCGAGGAGGACAGTTCCAATCGGCATTATTTCAGCACCTATCCAAATCTATCGGATACGACCATCGTAGAACGACCAGCTACCATCCACAGTGCAACGGCTTGGTCGAGCGTTTCCACCGGCAGCTGAAGGCAGCTATCACTTGCCACGCTGACGCTAATTGGGTTAAGTCACTTCCTCTTGTACTCCTCGGTATAAGGAGCGCCTTTAAAGAAGATCTTCAAACATCTTCAGCTGAGCTGGGGTATGGTGAACCGCTTCGTCTACCCGGCGAATTTTTCGGTCACGATGTCAGTAGCTACACCACTGACATCACAGATTTTTCAGCTCGTATGAAGTCCTTTGCTCAGAAAATACGCCCAGTCCCACCTCAGCACCACTCTAACAAAAAAACCTTCGTATTTAAAGAGCTTGCCACGTGTAGCCACGTATTCCTCAGGGAAGACACGCTACGCGGCTCGCTGCAGCCCGCTTACAACGGCCCATACGAAGTGCTCAAGAGAGGTGCTAAAACATTCAAAATACGCGTGAGGAACAATGACGTCACAGTAACCATCGACCGCCTTAAGCCGGCCTATATACTGTCCGCCGACTCACCTCTCCCGCGTGACCACTGTGTTCCCCCAGATCCACCGGTAGTACTACCACAGACTCCACCTACCATAATCACAAGGTCAGGAAGAAGGGTGCATTTTTCTAAGCGTTATTCGCCCTAACTCGGTCTCTGGAGGGGAGTGATGTGGGTGACCCCACTATATTTACTTATTTATGTATAATGTATATATTAATTTATTTAATTATTTCATTTACACTCCACACAACTATTTCAGCGTATTTATAATATTTATATCAGTATGATTAGTTAATATTTATACTTCATATTTACGTATATATCATACAGCATCGCCCTTCTATTGTGCAGTCGGGCGAGCTATTTTTAGAACAGTGGATGCGCGCGCGCCGGGCGATATTACCCCTCGCCGCGACCCGCGCGCTCCACCTTAAAAGTGATAGGGATTTGCTACCTGCTGCCGGCCCGGCACCGCACCGCTGCCGCGCCGCAGTCGCTACTCCTATTCCTCCGTGACACTTGTTTTAATCTTTTTATATGTTCCATTGATCTCAAAGTACTTTTTATAATAATTATTTCGTGTA
Source organism: Ectropis grisescens (assembly GCA_017562165.1). Classification (NCBI taxonomy): domain Eukaryota; kingdom Metazoa; phylum Arthropoda; class Insecta; order Lepidoptera; family Geometridae; genus Ectropis; species Ectropis grisescens. The sequence goes on along the minus strand of CM029794.1, from coordinate 16,769,169 downwards.
ACATTGTATCGTCCAATACAATTTAAATAGTGGTGGAATTTACGTCTTTCATTCATACTACCAACCACCCATTCCACCACAATCATAATCCATATCATCTAGCCAAGACTTAATAATTGCCCGAATCTTCCTGTTACTAATTCTTTTAATTTTAAGTTCTTTGTCTAGTCTGTTATATAATAATGTGGTAATGTGTTCAGAGCCTATTTTTGCAAATTTAGTTTTTGCACCCATAACAGGACAAAAACGTTCTCTCTTACTTGTTTCTTTTAATAGTTCAGGGGCATTTTTTCTATGAAACCGATATAAACTTTCAAATATGAATAGTTTTCTGACACTGAAAACACCTGCCTTCAGATAAAAATCTGTTGTGGGGTGCCTGTAGGGGCAAATACAGCATTACTTTCAAGACAGCACGTTGAGCCCGCTCTGCAGGCAAGATAGTCGTTTTCGCTGCAGTACCCCAGACACATATACAATATCTTATAATGCAGTCACACAGGGCTTTGTATGTCTGTATTACCAACTTAGTATTTGCCAGGGTTCTTAAAGTTTTAAAAACAAAAATAAGTTTTCTTATTCTAGAAATAAGATGTTTTATGTGACTACTCCAGTTTAGGTTGCTATCAATATAGACCCCTAGATATTTAATATCATCAACTCTCGTTAACTCTGCACATTAACACATTCCTACTCTTGGGTTGCGGTTGCAGGGAAACGTATGGATTTTTAAATTTATGGGACTTTTAGGAGCTCCTCGTGCAGTTATACTGTAGCACATGTATTTTGTTTTATTTGCATTTAACGAGAGGAGGTTATTTTCAAGCCATTGAGTAACTACTGCTAGGCAGTTCACACACAACACCATCTGACCCCAAAAGCTTGTAATATTCAATTCAATTCAATTCAATTCATTTATTCATACCATAAATTCATAAGAACACTTGGTAACGTCATTTACAAAGAGGCAAAGAATCTGTGTACATAACATGATAAAATAACAACGTCAAAAGAATAAAGCAGCTGTAAAGGGGCCTCTCTGAGCCACTCTGGTGGGTGAGCCACTCTGACACGCCACTACACAGAAGACCTGCCTGAGATAAGTCAAGACGAAATTGTGATGGCTCTTGGGCAACTTAAAAATGGAAAAGCCGCGGGTGAGGACGGGATTACAACAGAGCAAAACTTTAAGAAAAGGCTGGTGGAGCCCACTTCTTAAAGAGCTCCAAGAACTGTTTAATGCCGTCCTCTTCACCGGGAGGACTCCACAGGCGTGGCACAGAAGTGTAGTCATCCTTTTCTTTAAAAGGAGATAAGACCCTTTTAAAGAACTATAGGCCAATATCGCTTCTGAGCCACGTCTATAAGTTGTTCTCAAGAGTTATCACAAATCGTCTCGCCCGAAGACTCGACGAGTTCCAACCTTCTGAACAGGCCGGGTTTCGAAGTGGATACAGCACCATAGACCAAATTCACACGGTACGGCAGATTGTACAGAAGACAAAAGAGTACAATCGGCCTCTTTGCTTAGCGTTTGTGGACTATGAAAAGGCGTTTGACTCGGTCGAAACCTGGGCTGTTCTGGAGTCCTTACAGCGATGCCAAGTCGATTGGCGATACATCGAGGTGATGAGATGTTTGTACGACGCCGCTACGATGACGGTCCAAATTCAAGACCAGCAGTCGAAGCATATTCCTCTGCAGCGAGGCGTGAGACAAGGGACGTAATTTCCCCGAAATTGTTCTCAAACGCACTAGAGGATATGTTTAAGACTCTGGATTGGGTTGGACATGGCCTAAACATCAATGGCGAGTACATCTCTCACCTACGATTTGCGGACGACATCGTCATAATGGCAGAGTCGCTGGAGGACTTGCAGTGTATGTTGGACAGCCTGGCTGACGCTTCTCAACGCATCGGCCTCCGGATGAATTTGGATAAAACCAAAGTCATGTGCAACGAGTTCGTTGCTCCGGGACCGATTGCCGTTAGTGGAACCACTCTTGAAATTGTACAGAAATACGTTTACCTAGGGCAGACGCTCGAACTAGGTAGAGGTAATTTTGAGAGTGAGGCTATGAGAAGAATACAGTTGGGCTGGGCAGCATTTGGAAAACTTCGTCGGGTCTTCTCGTCACCCATCCCACAAAGTCTTAAGACAAAAATGTATAACCAGTGCGTCTTACCCGTTATAACCTACGGTGCTGAAACGTGGACACTGACAGTGAAAATGGTCCGTAAGCTCAAAGTCGCTCAGCGAGCTATGGAAAGGGCTATGCTTGGGGTTTCTCTGAGGGATTGCATCCGGAACGAAGTAATTCGTCAGAGAACTAGAGTCACCGACATAGCTCAGCGTATTAGCAAACTGAAGTGGCAGTGGGCCGGTCACATCTGTCGCAGACCCGATAGCCGTTGGGGCAGACGGGTTCTGGGGTGAGACCGCGAATCGGCAAACGTAGTGTAGGACGTCCTGAGACTAGATGGAGTGACGATATTCGAAAGGCAGCTGGTGGCGGTTGGAGAAGTAAGACCGAGGACCGGGCTGAGTGGCGTATCATAGGGGAGGCCTATGTCCAGCAGTGGACGAATACAGGCTGATGATGATGTAAAAAGGCTTTGTCGAAAACAATATAACAAATAATCAATACACACAGTATACAGATACTACATTAGTACAAACAATGTAACATCAAAAGTCTTAAAAATCTATTATTTTACCTTATTACAAGATTCTAATTTCGACACATTTCTCTTCCATACGTTACTATCTTTAACAAAGTCGTCTATATTATAATATGCCTTGCTCAATAGGTAGCTTTTTTTTTCATTTTTAAACTTGGTTTCATTGAGGCCTTCCACTTGTACAGGGATTGCATTATAGAAGCGAATACCATTACATTTGAAAGAGTTATTTGTTTTCTGAAGTCTGCACTTAGGAAATACAATTTTGTGTTTATGGTGCGCTTTTGGATTCAGATCAGTTAATTTCTGCAGACGACTTCGATTTTTTCTTACATACATTATACATTCATAAATATACAATGAAGGGACTGTTAATCTAATATATAAAATTCTCGTGTCACAGTTTTCGTTGCCATACTCCTCCGAAACGGCTTGACCGATTTTGATGAAATTTTTTGTGCTTATCCGGTATCTATGAGAATCGGCCAACATCTATTTTCATCCCCTAAATGTTAGGGGTAGTCCACCCCTAAATTTTTATTTTATTTTTTAGACAACATTTTTAATTTCTATTTTTTTATGATACAACATACAAAAATACATACAATCCTCAATTTTCACCCTTCTACGATCAACCCTTATTTTATTAGGAAATTATTTATATGGCAAAACAACGTTTGCCGGGTCAGCTAGTATGTTAATAGTTTTGAACATCTCCCGTACTGATTCTCTAGGTGATAAATTATATAGACCACGGATTGCTCTTTTTTGCAATATGAAAACAGAGTTTCTGTCCGCAGCCGAACCCCATAATAAGATCCCGTACTCAGATACCAGATAGCTGATGTAATACTTATCTATTTTTAAATACCTAGGTATTATACATAGAAAACACCCAGGTACAGTACAAAATTTGAATTTATCCCACAAACATTTGCGTGGGTGGGGATTGAACCCACGACCCACGGTTTTGCAGGCAGATTTACTACCAACTGAGCCACCAGGTCTGCCAAATATGACATTTCTAAGCTCTGTTAAATCACTCTGGAAACATTTCCCTGCAAACCGGAACAAATGTTTGCTCGTTATAAAATAGAACTTCTGAATAGATCGGACTGAAATTTGGAACACAGATTATAGTCTGGAAAATCACATGCGTAAATTTTTATCCAAAAAATCCGGTAGAATTACTACATAAGTAATACCGCGGGGACTGCTAGTAGTAGTAATAGTAGTAATACGTACGCCTACAAATTTGACGAATGCGCTCGACACGCATTTGATAAAGATAATATGATGACTGATGACTAGTATTAATGTCATCATCAACATAATATTGTGAGTAAATTTAGATAAAAATTTGATTATATCGTGACGTATTCGAGAAAAATTGCAAATTAAATATGATTCATTCAAATTTCGCAATAAACAATAGTAGGCATGACGACCCGTTTTTGATTTAATGTCCCAAAAACAGACTTCTCAATAATTTAAAAACTTCCCTTGATAACACGGTTTTGAAATTTTGGGCTCACCCAAAAACGCTTCATACAAAAACCCTAAAAAGCGTGACGTCACAGTCTCGTATTTTTTATGCGTCGTTTGTATAATAGCTATATAGTCGATTGTATATGTTTGTAATATAGCTAATCCAGTTTCTTAAACGCATTATTTATATTACAAAATAATGCGTTTAAGAAACTGGATTCGTAACAATTGTCACTTGAAATTGAACGAGTTATTCCATGGTAAATACATTTTCTAATAATTTCGTACTGTTAAAATGGACTTGCCCATCCAGCTTTGAATGATCATTAAGTAAATTAAACAAAATAACATCAAAATTAAAGTTGGTGCATATTTTATTCTATTTCAATGCGGTCATTGTATTAATTTTTACATTATTCCAGGATCAGAAGTCATGCCTATTTAACAGCGTGAACTATCCTTAACAACCCTAAATTACTATTTACGCAAAACATACCTGAATCATCTCCATATAATATGTCCCCGTAAAATTGTAAAAACCGTTAACTTATACTCTAACTGCCTACGTCAGATTACAAACTAACTGAAACTACCCTGAGATCTACCTCGTTATATTACAATCTGACGTAGTTGCCAAGTAGGTATACAATATAAAAACGACGCAAATCTATAAATTATTAGCTGTACCCAAAGAGATTACATACACTACGTATAGAGTGAGATTTTCCGCACGGTTCCTTTGTGTCAATCGTAAGCAGATGAGATGACGTGCATACTTTCTATGGCAACAGAGTGATGTACCGACAAAAGTATGACACTTTCACAAGAGCGAAAAGGCAAGAAAAATGCTACCCGTGCTTTCGGTGTAAAACGTTTGTACCAACTCTATGTGTAGTATATTATCTAAACTCTTTGGACTGTGTACTCAACTATAAATAAATATTGCTTACGCAAAATGACAGTACAATATTTTTTGTAAGAGGTAAAATATCAGAAATCTATTATCTACATTGATATAATCCAATTCAAAACAAGGCTGGAGCGTGGACACTATCTGTATAAGTGTTGAAAATTGACAATTTTAAGTTATAAAATAAATATTAAAATTTAAACCAAAATTTCAGATATATTGAAAACTATCAGCGCCTTTTCCGGCCATAAAATAGCTCTTGTGTTATTCCAGATCATTGTAGGAGTGGGGTCACCACTGTAGGTGTTACTGGTACTGGAGATGGAAATGAAACCACCTCACTATATAAACTGCTGGATAAATTGATCTTAACTTACGAGTAAGTGACGCGGGGCGAGAGACTCTCGCTCTCCGCAGCCATTCGCTTATGAAATATTACTTATACATCTGACACGTACACATACGTGCTCCTACACCATTATCTATCTTTGTACAACATTTAATCGAAATCTCTTTAGTAGTTTTTTGTACAAAAAAGTAACAAACCCCTATCCATACCATCCATAGATACATTTTTACAAACTTTCGGGTTTTTAGTATTTTTAATAGTATAAAAGAAAATTATCTAAGATTTACTTGTACCAACAAGGATTACGCAGCTGAATCTAACTTTTAAATCAAAATTTCAAATACAATGTAAACTCTACCTTTATATAAGGACACTCAAGGAAGAGAGTTGTAAATGAAAAGAAGGAAAATCTGTACCTATTAGATAAACAAAAAGACTAAAATTTGAATGCGGACTCCGAACTAGAACTAGCCTGCCTGTATCTTTAACTTGTGGTGGCAAGATTTTATTAAAACAAAATTCTGATCCATGCTTTTCTGATTTAATATAGGTTGTATATTAACACGTTGGTTAATGATATTAAATACATTCTATAATAATAATTGTGCCTTATATTTTTGCAAGACCATACACAATGTTTGATTCAGAAATATGACGAACTATCTGCCACCCGCGACTTCGTCCGCGTAAAATTTTGATATAGTTTGTGTATAAATTTAAAAAATATAAATAATAAAAATATAAATGTAAACATTTTCAGAATTTGAAAAGACTACATTATTAATACAATAATTGCAATAAACTCTACTTAAGCGTTTCGATGTTACATTTAAACTTGATCCCTAAGGAACTGTGCATGATTTCGGGATAAAATGTAGCCAATGAGTACGTGTTATTTCAGACTATAAGCTATCTGTGTTCTAAATTTCAGCTCGATCCGTTTAGCCGTTTTGACGTGATTAAGCAACAAACATCCTAGCACGCTCCATCGTAGATCGCATCATCGCTTAACATCAGGCGAGATGGTGGTCAAGTGCGAACCTATAGTTAAAAAATATAGTTATAAAAATATTATAGTTAAAAAAATACATCCATACATTGATATTTATAATATTACTAGAATATGTGCGAGTCTTTTTAGGACCTGAGAAGGATATTTAGAAGTTTTCTTGTTTTCGAGTTTGACAAATAAAAGCTGATGATGATGAACCTTTTAAGCATATTTTATCAAATAAGTTGACAAGAATAGAAATTTATCAGTATTCGTATATTTATAGAGAAAAGATGATAACAACAGTAACTAAAACACTAAATATAGGTATTGTATGTGTATATAAGACAAAAGTCTACGCATACGTATTTATTTTTAGCTAAATAATCCAATTCTGTTTACGACGAATTCGACAAATATGACGATACCTAACTTATTAGCAATCGTATTAGAAGATGTTGTAACTTCATATTGCTCTTTTAGTAAACACATAAGCATTATGGAAGCGGTTACATAATTATTGTTTTTACCCACGACGGTAACGATCGAGACTTGTGACGTCATCGCGGTGTTGGGACGGCCGCGCGTCATTTATTTTAAAATAGTAAGGAAAAGCTTCATTACTTCATAATTTGTAAAAACACTAGGTTTAATTGTAGCTTTAATGTGTTTTTTTTAAATGAAACTAACAAAATGGTAACTTTTGCGTTTATAGTGAGAAGATGTTTGTGCAAAGCCATTTTGCCATTTTTCTCGAAAAGTGATGCAATTTTCAGTGATTGTATAGTGTTTGATTGGTGCATGTTCTTAAATAAGTATTGGGGACAACTCAACAAGGGTGCTGCAGCAACCATTGTGCGTGCAAATCCATGTTGCCATTTTTCTTCAAAACTACAAGTTTGATTTTGATACAGTTTTCAGTGATGGGCTAAAATTTAATTGATGCAAGCATTTAGATAGATGTCAATGTGATAACTTACCAGGGAGCGTTACAGTAAAAATGATTCCTGCTAAAGCACAAGACGTTGGCGTAATTGCACACCAAACATATCACACTTACATAGCACAACTGGATAGAAGCCAGAAATTAATAGACGATGAATCATTCATTCATAATTTAAGAGCGACGCTCTTGTCGGTGGAGTTCTTTCCATGTACTTCTACACTCCGCCTTCTCCTTGACTTCCTGATACGACACTACGTTTATCATCTCTTTCACTTGGTTCATGTAACTTCTCCTAGGTCTACCTCTCTTCCTCCTCCCTTCTAATTTACCTTCCATTATTGTTCTAATGAAGTTGTCGTGTCGTATCAGATGTCCCAACATCTTCCTTCTTCTGTTTTCTATTATTTCCATTAATGTACTTTTCTCCTCTACCATAGACGATGAATTTGTCGTCATATAATATTATACAATTGATTAAAAGCTAAAAATTAAAAAAGAAGAAGACTTTATCAGCTGACAATTATTATTATTGTATAAATTCAGACCAATGGAAACTGTGTTGCCTGACATATTGCATGCCTCTAGAAGAAGATGCCAGTTTGTATGGGTCAACTTTTAAAATTATTTGTAATACCTTATCTTACCTGCAAATAGCAATAAAGATTGTTCGTATTTGTATTTAAATTAGTTAGTATGTATTTATTTATTTATCAACTACTTGCACACTTACAGTCACGCCAAACGTATTTAAAAATATACGTAAGGATTATATCAGCTATGTGGCTCTCATAGTACGAGCTTTGCTTAGTTTGGGGTTAGATGGTGCTGTTTGTGAAATATCCACAAATACTTATTTGTTTTATTTATATTTAAATTTATTAAACCAAGTTAAAGCCTAACATAGTAGACATTATTTGGAACTTTTAGAATGTATATACTTTAATTAACTGTAAAACAACACACGATTTTCCGTTTCATTCGCTAAAACATTTAATCTCGGTTGTTTGATTTTTGTTTTAAAACATTCATTAATAATACAATTGATTACGCGTGACTTACGTTTATCATAGCTGATAAAGTAAATAATATAAATATAACGAAATACCACGAATTCGTAGAATTAAAGTGATAGCATTACTCGTTGCAACATGTCTGCTCTTACATTTGATGGCGATTTAACTGAAATAAACGATCAACAGTTAAAATACATCAAAAGTGTTTTAGAAAATCGAGGATACACCAACAACAAAGTCATCATTAAACCAGTTGGCAAGCCCGGAGATAATTACGTTGCAAATGTTAAAAGAATCATTGTGGAAGATGACAAAGAAGGAAATTTAAAAATGGTCGCCAAAATAGCACCAACAAATGAAACAATTAGAAGTATGGCAAACACTGACTATCTTTTTCGTAACGAACATATTATGTATACCAAAGTATTTCCAAAGCTAACTCAACTTGAGTTAAAAGCTGAAATACCAGTTGAAGAAAGATTCAGGTATGCCAAATGTTACGGATCGTCAGATGACAAACCAAATGAAGTTATTTTATTGGAAGATTTAAGCGAGTCCAATTTTGCATTGGTAGATAGATTTAAAGGAATAAGTTCCGATTGCGTGAAATCTGTACTAAAGAGTTTTGCACAATTGCATTCATTGTCGTATGTATTGAAGTACCAGGAACCTGAAGTTTTGAGGAATACAAAAACAGTTTGTTCGACTCTTGGGCGGCTATAAATAATCGGGACGAAATGAAACAATACTTTAAGGAAGTAGAATTAAATGCACACCGAATTGTTGAAAACAAAATTCATAAAAACGCAATTAATGGATCCTTAACAGGATGTTTTAAGGACATAGTGAAAATGTCAAAAATTGAAAAGGATAGTAAATATGCAATAATACAACAAGGAGATGCGTGGACTAACAACATTTTGTTCAAGTTTGATGTAAGTTGAAATATTTACTCGTAATATCTTTTCGTCATTTCATTGGTACGCTATAAATTGCCTACTAAATGTTTCCACTGCCAATGGAACTCGGTATCTTCTCTCCCAAAGAGAGAGTCAAGGCCATAATGTAGTGGTAGGACTCCTAGCAGAGTCGGCCTGGGGAAGTACCACACCTTTGCCAGTTAATCTACCGCCAAACAGTAATGTTTTCACATTACTGTGTACCGGTTAGTAGGGCAATGTTTCCAGAGAAATTACAGGGCTTAGAGATCTTGAATCTCTGGGTGATGAGCGCAGTGCAGTGCTAGGTAATGATTTGGACTGTTCATGTTCCAATAGCTTCGTGTCACTGTGCTGTTATGTGGCAGGCATGTTGCTTACCATCAGGCACATGTCTTGCTCGTCTTGTCACTTCTTATTTAAATAAAATCTACTATGCTAGCTTGGTGTGGGTCGGTGGATCAGGCATGACCTCGAAAGAGTCTTGGAATTTCAACTCTATAGTTGCGGCATCATACAAACAACTCAACACCTCAATTTATTGACATCCAACTTAGCATCACTGGATAGATCAGATTTGCTCAGAGTATTATAGAGAGTAGTATCATAGTCTACAAATTCCAAGCACTGGGCTGATTGGACTCATTAGTCTTCTGTACAATATTCCCCAAAGTTTGGATGTCTTCTATGGCTATATTCGCTGCGACACCCTGCCTGTTCCGGTCTATGAAACTCGTTGAGTCTGCGAACAAGACGATTTGTGATGACCCTTATAAACATGGCTTAGAAGATATATTGGTCAATTGTTCTTTTGTAGGGTTGTTCACCCTTTTTGAAGAACATTATGACGATGCTTCTGTGCTACGCCTTAGGCGTTCTCCCGGTAAAAAGATCGAAATCTAACAATTTACGGAGCTTTTTTAGTAGTGGCGTTCCACGAGCTTTCAAGTTCTATCCTACGCCGTTTTTCCATTAGTTCCAGTGTCTCTCTGGAAAGCTTGGATTTTTTGCCCATAAGCCGCGTAGTTTATTCTACCATTCTATCAAGTTTTTGGTCAACGTCACATGTGGCTTATAAAACAGTTAATTGATTATCCAGGTTTAATTAGATTATTTTAGATTTTACTCCGGCTTGGAGACAGTTTGGGGGGATTGTTGATTACACCAAACGATCACGTTCAAGCTTGAAATTGATATTCAAAATACATCGTACTAACTTGTGGTTACTACCGGTTTGAAACCTGCTAACCACTGAGACATTTCTGCATATTCGCTAGTTATCTGTAATGATGAAATGAATCTAATTCTTCATCCGTCTACCAGGGCTTAGCCACGTCCACCTCTTTTGAGACTGCTTCTTGTAAAAAGAATACAAAAGAAACAGTCCTTCTTTCTCAAGGAAGTCAACAAGCATTTAGCCCCTGCCATTTCTTTAGCCCAAACCGTGTGGTCCTACTACCAATTCACTGTTAGTCTGACTAAATTTAGCCTAGTGTAATAAGCCTTCAATCCTTGAAGATGTGAAAATTACGAAGGCAAGACACTATCTTCTTCACTATCACTATCTTCACTCTATATGCTGCTTAGCTATCAATAGCTGATAACAACGTAGTACCGTGCCATTGCTCTATTATCAGTTGACTCTCAACCCTCATCATGGGAGGACATACATTGCATTTTTAAATATAATTTTCTTTATATTGCCAATGTTTATATGTTTGTTGGTTAATCACGTAGTAATGTATGAACGGATCAGGTTGAAATTTAGACGACAAATAGATTATAATTATATATTCTAAACTGAAAGTGAAACTGAAAAGTGAGAACTTATAGTCTAAACGAACGACTTTATTTTATCCCCGGAAAATAACAGGAATGGGAACTTAGTAAAACCGCTTTTCTTTTTTTTCATTTTACTAGCAGCTGTCTACGGTTTTACTTGCACAGGTTCCATTCTCGTTGTTTTCGGGTAATGTAACCCTTCTGTGCTATTTCAGGTTATAATCTGAGTCCCAAATTTCAATCCGATCTGATTAGCCGTTGCTACGTGATTGAGAAAAAAAACATTAAAGCATCTAAACATTTCCGTCCTGGTTTCGTCCGTGAAAAACATATAGCCTGTGCGGACATATCCAACGGTGAAAGAATTTTTGAAATCAGTCTAGTAGTTCCTGAGATTAGTGCGTTCAAACAAACAAGCTCTTCAGCATATGTATTAGTAGAGATTTCAATTAATAAGAATCTCTAATTTAAGAAGTTTAACTCCGCACATAATGTTTGAGGACTGATTTCTAGTAAAAAAAAGCAGTTAACTGAAAAAACATGATTATTTACTGAAAAATTAGCTGCGTATGATATTATCCTACAAATATTATAAATGTCAATGTATGACTGTTTGTTGCTCAATCACCATCACCAACCACCAATCACCAACGGATACAGGTAGACTATAGTCTGAAAAAAACACATAGCTATTTTTATCCCGGCAAAATAACGGGAACGGAAACTTCGCGGGAAAACCGCGGGCGGCTAGTAAATTATAAAAAATAAAGTCACAATAAATTAAAATAAAACCAAACACGTTCAAATCCGAAACAATTTCAAATATATAGATAAATAGATAGATATTCTTTGTTGTCCACAATTCAAAAAACAAAATACAAAATTACATATTCTTAAAATAGGGAAAAAATGGCGACCTTATCGCTAAAAGCGATCTCTTCCAGGCAACCGAAGGATGGAAAAAAAAAAGATGGAATTGAGTTAGATATCTTTTAATTAAAATTAATATTGCTTTATTTGAGATCAGACAGCGTTATGTGTGAATTGTCCACACACACTATCTGACCCTAAATCAAGCAAAGTTTGTACTATGGCGGCCATATAGCTGAAATGATACTCGTACTAATATAGTTTTTTTTACTAAACAGTGACGAGACGAGCAGGACATGTGCCTGATGGTAACCAACATCCCTGCCACATAACAGCACATTGACATGAAGCTATTGGAACACAAAGAGCCCAAATCATTAACTAGCTCTGCACTGCGCTCGTTACCCAGAGATCTGAGATGTTATATCTTTAAGCCCTGTAGGTAATTTCTCTGGAAACATTGCTCTTCAAACCGGAACACAGTCATATTTGCAAATTCTGCTGGGCGGTAGAATTACTGCCAAAGGTGTGGTACTTCCCCAGGCGGACTCTGCTGAGAGTCCCTATCTCTATAAAAAATGTATTTAAGCTTTTACCAAACTAAAAGCTCACCTAAGTCCTTGTATTTTTAACTCCCGACCAAAAAAAGGGGTATTATAAGTTTGACGTCGATGTATGACGACACATGTGTCTGTCTGTCTGTGTGTGTCTGTCTGTAGCACCATAGAGCTCAAACGGATGTTTCAATTTCGATGTGGTTTTTTTATTTGATGGTTAATATCCGTGCGGATGTTTTTAGCTATTGTGTGTTGTGGTGTTAGTTAATATCAATTGAAGATGGCTGCCTCCATAAAATGGCGAACAAAATATTTCTTTACAACCTACCTCAAAATGTATATCAAATGAAAGGGCTTGACAAGTAGAGTACTATACACTATAATAAATTTCAAGTTCAAGATGGCTGCCACCACAAAATGCCGAGTTATATTATTTTTTTCACTACTACCTCAATATGGGTATCAAAAGAAAGGGCTTGACTAGTAGAATACTTTGCACTATGACAAATTTAAATCCTAGATGGCCGCTACCACAAAATGGCGATACACATTTCGTTTTTTACAACTCCTTTAATATCAAATGAAAGTGCTTGACTAGTAGAACGTTATACAGATAATCCGAGATCCGAGGTAGTAGGGGATTAATCAAAATTTTTAATTTTGTTCTTGTTCAATATTATTTTCTCTTCTAGGGAGAAACTCTTCTGAAGTCCATCATGATTGATTACCAAGCGTCGAAAGTAACCAACCCAGTAGCAGATCTTCTTTACATGATCTTTAACTGCACAGATTACGAAACCAGAAAGACGAACTTCTACGAATGGATTGATTATTACCACAATGAACTAGAAATATGTCTTTCAAACCATGGCTTGAAAGCTAACTTTGTATATCCAAGAGATCAACTAGATGCCGATATCAAGAGATATGGTAAAGTTTATTTTGGCCTCTCAGTTTTACTTGCTGGCTTTTTAACCATGAAATCAGAAGAAGCTCCTAAAATGAAGAAAAACATTGAAGTTGCAGAAGATATTGAACATTTAGCTACTACTAAGGACCCAGAAACTATAGGACTTCTTAGAAAAAGACTTGAAGGTCTTGTTGACAGCTGCCATGAATTAGGGCTAATAAAACACTCCACACACGAGTTTTAAAATCAGAAAAAATGACGTAAAAGTAGTGGGGAGGACCCTACATCGCACCATATGATTGGTGATTTATGGTGCGATGTAGGGCCCGCCCCACTAGTTTTACGTAATTTCCTCTGATATTAGGGATCGTGTGTAGCAGGTTTAATGTAAATTTAATTTAACTGTTAGCAATTATTTTTAAAATTTTACTCATAGCTATGTTTGTTTATTCATTTTATTCAATTTGTATTTTTGATTTAATTTAATTTTTTCAATTATTTTTTTTATGTTTGTTTATTCATTTTATTCAATTTTTATTTTTGATTTAATATTATTCGTATTTTTGATTTAAATTTATTTGTATTTTTGGTTTAATTTATTTTTTTTGTATTTTTGAGTTAATTTTATTCACTTGGCATTTTTATTTCATCATCATCATCAGCCACAAGATGTCCACTGCTGAACATAGGCCTCCCCCCTAGATTTCCACAACGAACGGTCCTGCGCAACCTGCAACCAGCGGTTTCCAGCGACCTTTGTGAGGCCATCTGCCCAACTTACATAAATAGGATTACATTTGATGTTCATCTCGCTTGATGTTAAGCGACTACATTGACATCATTTAGTTGCAATTATTTGTTTAGTGCACATTATAATATTATATTTTAATTTCTTACAAACTTGTAGTATTATTGTACTAGTGTAACATAAGTGTTTATAAGGTAATAAATAAAGCAACAATTACAGAATCCTGTATTTTTTAAACCTATTTTGGATTTTTATCATAATGGTTCATTACAATGTTAATTTTAGTTCTAGTTATTTTAAGTTTTTTTAAAATAAAAAGTGACGAGACGAGCAGGACATGTGCCTGATGGTAAACAACATGCCTGCCACATAACAGCACAGTGACACGCAGCTATTGGAACATGAAGAGTCCCAATCATTACCTAACACTGCACTCCGCTCGTCACCCAGATATCTAAGATGTTATATCTCTAAGCCCTGTAATTTCGTCATTATCGATAGGTACTTCTATTATAAAGGTGAAGAGTTTGTTTGTTTGTTTGCTAGTATCTCGGTACCTACTGGTCTGAATTGAAAGAATATTTTTCTGTTAGATAGTCCAATAATCGTGGATTTATATAATACTAGGTGTTACCTGCGACTTCGGCCGCGTAAAATTTTGATATAGTTTGTGTAAATATAAATTCACTGCTTTTAAAAAAAGGTCAAAATTTAGAGTTGTTGTAATGTTTTGTTATGTAAGTAGGATAAAGGCTTCCAGCCAAAAAATATTTGTATTTCAGATTGCAACAAACTCTAGTTAGGCGTTCCAATGTTACGTTTATACTTGATCCCTAAGGAACTAACTGCTTAAAGAGTGCTTAAAGAGGAAGGTTTATCTGTATAATAACATCCATTAAATAGTAGAGAAATGCTATTATTTTTATATTTGTAATGTGATGTCGTTAATAATTACATTTTTTGCCGCTTACATTTCAAACGCAGGCCCTACGAGATTTATCAAAATAATGTACGAAAGTATTGTACACATCGAAAATGTCAACAATAAACTCTCCAATAGTATGTATCTATCTCTTGGGAATAACCTACCATAGCTATTTTATTAGTAGGTACTTAGATTTAGTATCATTACACCCGTGCAAAGCCGAAACGGGTTGCTAGTGTAATATAAATCAAACGATAATTATTAATACCAACAAATAATGAGTCAAAATGTTATAAAACTTAGAAAATTTTAAAGTTTAGATGGAATACATTTAAACCAACTTATGGCTTCAACGTAATATTCTATCAAACCAATAATTATATCCGGTTCACATTTAACAAGAAACATTTTAACACAATTTCATTATTGATATTATCAATTATCTGGATAATTAAACCGATTGTGAGAACTCGCATTATCAAACACTGATAAGTATTATAAAAACTACTGATATTACTCTTGAAACACAGTGGAACAAATTATTTGGATAATGGCAGGACTTAAATTCGAAGGTGATTTGGCTGAAATTAATGAACGCCAATTAGACTACATTAAAAATGTGCTAGAAAAACGAGGATATACAAGCAATAAAGTCATCATTGAACCTGTGGGAAAAGCAGGAGACAATTATGTTGCAAACGTTAAAAGAATTACCGTCGAAGACGACAAAGGAGGCGACTTTAAAATTGTAGCCAAAATAGCACCAGGACATGAAATGCTCAGAAAAATGGCTAACATAGAACACATGTTCCGAAACGAGCATATAATGTACACAAAAGTGCTTCCAAAATTCACTCAGTTAGAAATAGCAGCTGACATTCCAGAAGAAGAAAGATTCAGATACGCTGCATGTTACGGATCCTCTAACGATGTTCCAAATGAAGTGATTTTACTAGAAGATTTAAAAGAGTCAAACTACACCATGCTGGATAGGTTAAAAGCAATTAGCCCTGAATGTGTAAGATCAGTTCTAAAAAATTTTGGTATTCTACATTCTTTGTCGTACGCTTTGAAGTACAAAGACCCAGAAGTATATGAAGAGCTTCAAAGCGGTCTATTTGATGCCTGGACCGCAATGAGTGTAGCACCTGAAGTTAAATTATACTTCCAACAAGTAGAAAATAACGCTTGTAAAATTGTTGAAAGTGACATTCATAAGAAAGCTATAAGTGGAGCGTTACTTGGCTGTTTGAAAGATATCGTTAAGCTAGCAAAATACGACAAAAACAGCAAACATTCTATCATCCAGCAGGGAGATGCATGGACCAACAACATTATGTTCAAGTTTGATGTAAGTTCATTTGTTTCTTGTTCTATTATTATACATATTAAGCAGTACCATGTCATGTTTTTCTGTGGTCAAATGATATTGATTATAAATAAGCAATATCGTAAGGTAGGTAAGCAAGAGATAAAACAATTTTGAAACAATTTTCGAATAAGGAAATAGCAATTTCATACAAATAACAATTACCCACTTTGTATTCGACGAAATTTGTAAAGCAGTTAATACTTTTGTTGAGTCACAGATTAAAGAAAAAACTCATTATCATTATCAACTATGATAATGATAATGAGTTGAACAAGGATTCATTTTTCTCGGTAGTGAAGGGAAACATTGTGAAGAAACTGGCATATCTTTTAAGGCTGTGCGTCATCCGTCGACATGACAAGTATGTTAAAGAGATCGGTGGTGGTTTTATTAATATGAACAAAATAGATTCTTATGAAATTTCGTCGGAACTCTGAATTTAATTTTAAATTGAAGTCAGTAATTTTGGAGAAAATAATTAATTAATTTTTACTTATACAAATGTATACAGATATTTTCGACGTCACACAAACTCGAAACAACAAAATTTTGCTGAGTAACGTTCCGCAACAGATACGTTATCAGAATAATCTCATAGCTATGTATATCCGCATCAATTCAAAACATTGATAAAACCGTATTTATGGCACAACATCGTAATCTTGAAAATTCAGATAACATTAGTCATAATTATTACTATTAATGTTACAAATGCGAAAGTAACTCTGGTTGTTTGTATGTTAGTCTATCATGCATACGGACCCAACTTTAGTTAAATTTTGGCACAAAGTGAATAGTCTATTTACTTGAATGAACTTGGCTAGCCACACTGCCGTGTATCTAGAAAGTCTAAATTATAGATAGATAAACACTATTTTTGTTCACACCAAAAGAAAAACAGATGTACAGACAAAGACATATAGCTTGACAAAGGCCATGGCTTACATTTTGTGCCAAAAAAATTTAAGGTGTTGAAAAGGAAGATTAAAATTTCTATGGAATTGTAGATTTTTTTTGGATTTTGAAACTGAAATCTATTTTATACGCGTTTTACTTTATAATATGAATAATTATTATATTCTGAATTTGTAAAAGTTAGAGATTAAATTCTAAACAAATTTGAACATAAGCTGCAGATTACTAGCGGCCCAGATGGTATTTTTAAACTATGATTGTGATTTTTAGTTCATCATTACTCGTAGCAAGTTTGCATTTGCACATTACTGCTTTGAAGTAGCGTAATCGGCAGAGATGTGTTTTTTCTCCAAACAGACTTCGTAAAGATTCCTACTATTACTTCCAACGAAAATGTATTTAAAATGAATTTCTATTTCGTTTTCAGGGAGAAACTCTCTTGGGATCCATCATGATCGACTACCAAGGATCAAAACCAACCAACCCAGTAACAGACCTTCTCTACATGATCTGCAATTGCACGGACTATCAATCGAGGAAGGAACACTTCACGATTGGATCGACTATTACCACAGCGAATTAGACAAGTCTCTATCAAACTATGGCTTGAAAGCCAATTTTGTCTACCAAGAGACCAGCTGGACGCCGACCTCAAAAGATACGGAAAATTGAGTTTTGGATTATCTATATTATTGGCTGGAATACTATCAGCGAATACCGAAGAAGCATCTGAGATGAAAAAGACCATGGAAACGGGAGATCCTGCAAAATTATTGGAAGATGAAAATTTGGCCATGCCTAAGAATGCAGAAACTATTGCGCTTTTGAAATCAAGACTTGAAGGATTAGTTGATAGCTATCATGAATTGGTTCTTTTGTAATTTATTTTTATCTTAATTTGTTTTAAAACATAAATAAATGAGACGAGCAATGTACTTGAAGAAGTAAAGAATAATATTAACACATTACTGCATTAGTGAATTTTCAATAGATATAAATATAGCAATACCTAAAGATTTAAAAACACCATTTTTATTCTTCAATAAGCATCAACTTTGAATAACAACAATCACAAATAAGGTCTTATCTATTTGTTCGTTGTTTGTAATTGTGAAGTTATTTGAAATGTACTTAAAATATAAAGAAATAAGTAACAAAACCCTTTTAATTCAGCCATACATATTTAGTTTACGAAGTTACATAGTTGATTTAAAAGTAAAATCAACATATAATAATATCAACCTAAAAATATGGTCGATTGTTTTTTAAATATATTCATTAACATCCGAATGAAATCAAAGCAACAAAATAAAAATAAGATGTGAAAATATTTAATTTTTAACTCAAACACACAAAACCCTTTTTGGGGATTCACGCAAAGGATTGATTGCACAACCTGATAAAAGGTTAATATTTTGTAAAAGCTTATGAAACAAGGTTTAAAAAACATTCATCATAATAAAAGAAAATATTGTTTCGAAATGTATTCCTTTCGCTTTTAAATTAATTTAATCATATAATTTATAAAATTATTACGTACCTAACAGAAGAAGGTGGTAATTTTATAGTTGCAGTTTTATGAATTATTTCGAAATATTTGAGATCAAGATATAGCATTTAAAATAAGTAGGTATGTAAAATAAATATATATAAATAAATAAATATTGGTGGACAATTCACAACACCATCTGACCCCAAACTAAGCAAAGTTTGTAATATGGCGGCCAGATAGCTGATAAAATACTTATATAGTTTTAAATACATACTTATTATACATAGAACACACCCAGACACAGT
Source organism: Ectropis grisescens (assembly GCA_017562165.1). Classification (NCBI taxonomy): domain Eukaryota; kingdom Metazoa; phylum Arthropoda; class Insecta; order Lepidoptera; family Geometridae; genus Ectropis; species Ectropis grisescens. Next base: position 16,749,975 of record CM029794.1, on the reverse strand, counting down.
ACAAATATTTGAATTCGAATATAATTAATATGTATTTACTATATACATGGATATATATATATATATACGTGTATTATCTAGATCTCATAATATAAGCTTTACTTTGTATGGGGTCAGACATTTATCGTTGTGTGTAAATTATCCACCAATATTTATTTATTAAATATACTTATGTAAGAATGTTCCATCGTAGCCCACTTAGTCGCATTCACATTAAACGAAATAGTGTCAAGAGTAAACTTATAATATTAACAACCAAAAAGTAGGCTTACAAAAGGAGACGTAATGGTTATTTTTTAAATTTATAGTGTCATTTTGTGTGCCATGTGATTTTCTATTGTTTGAACATGAAGATTCCAAAGTATTGCCTAGCATTCGACTAGCTCAGCACCCAGAGGAGATAATAATAAAAAAAAATATTTGCACATGGATGTATAAAAAAAGTCGGACGGAGGCTCGCTAAAACAAAACTGTGTCCATCGAGTCAGCCACATAATATGCACGTGTGCACTGTCACATGCAGGCTGACACGCACACATCAGTGGGGCATTTCACGCGCTACGCGTGTATACATATGTGTGTGTCGTCAGCCTATCAGCGACAACCTGACAATTCACACGTGCAAATGTGGCCGACTCTAGTGACACACTCGTTGTTTTAGCGAGACTACGTCCGACTTTTTATACGTCCTGATTGCATACTGTAATCCCAAACAGTGTCAGGAATTGTTGAACGAAGTCGATGAGTTCTGTACATGGACGGAGGGAATGAGGACAAAACCAACTAAATGTCATTGTCTTTGTCTGGGTAGACGAAATACTAAATATACTTCTTACGATCCGGGACTCTCCATAAGTGGCCAAGGAGTTGCCACAATTGCAGAGGCAGTGCCTTTCTAATTTCTTGGTAGAAAGATAGATCACAGAGGACCTACACCATCATTAGAGGTGGTTGTTGAAAATTTCATGAGCAACCTCAATAAGGTAGACCAGCAGCCTATCAGCAGTATCAAAAGAGCATGGATATATGACAACTACCTCACATCACGTCTCACTTGGCCTTTCCTAGTATATGACATCGGTGAAGCTAGCTCGGTAAACTCTCCTGGCAAAGCTAGATGCCAATGTCATAAAGATATTAATAATAATAATAATAATAATAAAATCCTGTGTAAATTCTTTACAATTGACTCTGACATAAATACTATACATACATTAATTTATTGCAGTGCGTTAGTAATATGTAAAAGGTTAGGTCATAAAATAGCACACACTAATGTATTGGAGCACAACCGGAAACACAAAACAACTAAACCAGCATGGCAAATTAAGTTGGAAAACGACGTAAGGAAGTTAAGAGCAGATATCGGCAGACTGACTCAATATGTCAACAATAATAGGTCAAAAAAAGTTGTCAACGCAGTTAACGATATATTCAAAAAACACACAGTTCACTCAACACACGAATCTAATAACACTAGACCACAGGAATTTCTTGACACACTTAAACAAAAGTTAGCACTAAAATCACAAAGACTGAATAGATTTATAAAAGCTCTAAAACGTAAAGAAGACAACAAGTTGTTTAACAAAAAATGAAAAGTGTTTTTACAGAAAACTGAAAAATGCTGCTTCATTTAACAATAGTGAATTACCACAAGTAGAAGAACTTAGAAATTACTGGGCAGACATATGGAAAAATCAAGGAGATCACAATGAACAAGCTCCATGGATAAATGATGAAGAAAAAAGATGGGAAAATACAGAAGAGATGAATTTTGAAGAAATTACAATAGATGATATAACACAAGTCACATACAGAATGAAAAACTGGAAAGCTGCAGGAATAGACCATATTCATAATTTCTGGTACAAGAAATTTTTCGCTTTACACAATATCCTCGCAAAAAATATAACAGAATTGATCAAAGGCCAACAAACACTCCCGAAATGTATGACGACGGGCATAACATATATGTTACCTAAAACATCTGATACAGCTAATCCGTCACAATATCGTCCCATAACATGTCTCCCAACAATTTATAAACTTATTACATCTTGCATAACAAACATAATCAATACTCACATAGTATCAAACAACATTTTATCAGAAGAACAAAAAAGGATGTCGGCGAAATCATAAAGGATGTAAAGAGCAGCTTGTTATTGACACAGCACTTCTTAAACACGCCAGCACTCACAAACGCAACCTACACGTTTCATACATAGACTATAAGAAAGCCTTCGATAGTGTGCCACATTCGTGGCTGCTTCGAGTTCTTGAAATTTACAAAATCAATCCCATTATAGTGAATTTCCTGAAAAATGCTATGTGCGACTGGAAAACTACACTTCACCTTTCCAATGACTCTGTCAGTATCAAAACTGACGAAATAAATATCAAAAATGGAATTTTTCAGGGCGATTCTTTTAGTGGTTCTTGGTTCTGTCTTGCATTGAATCCGCTCTCAAGCCTACTAAACAACACAAATAATGGATATAAAATGACACATAATACGGCTCTTACACATTTAATATATATGGACGACATCAAATTGTTTGCAAAATCAAAAAAGACATGCAAAATCTGATAAATATAACTACAACATTCAGTAAAAATATAAATATGAGTTTCGGCTTAGACAAATGCAAAACATTACATATAACAAAAGGTAAAATAGAAACTACAATTGATGAAGATCACAGTGCGGAAGAAAATAACACATTTGGTAAAATGGATCCTACAGAAAGTTACAAATATCTAGGTATACACCAGTCAAATACTATCAATCACACACAGATTAAAAATAACTTAACTATAGAATTCACCCACCGACTAAACAAAATATGCAAATCACAGCTACATTCTAAAAACTTATTCAAAGCCATTAATACATTTGCGATCCCAGTTCTAACATACTCTTTTGGAATTATTAAATGGACAGCCACTGATATAAACAGACTAGAAATTAAAACAAGAACAATTTTAACTAAACACAATCACCTACACCCAAAATCTGCAATTGAACGCATGACACTAAAAAGAGATAGTGGAGTAAACCTCTGCCGGTTTAATAGATTTAACGGTCCTATGGCAAAATCAAACGAAATACTTACGTGAATTTTTCTACAAAAAGTCAGCTACAAGCCACATACATCAAGCAGTTGTTGACATAGACAGCAAGTATACACCCTTAGATTTAAAACAAACAGGCATAAATTATAAATCTGCAAAGACCGAGAAACAGAAAAAATTGCTAAATGGCGAAGTAAAGAACTCCATGGAAGACATATTCACGATTTGGAACAATCGCACGTAGATGCTGAATCTTCAAATAAATGGCTTAAACTAGGGTCATTGTTTCCGGAAACCGAAGGGTTTATGATTGCCATACAGGACCAAGTGATAAATACCAGAAATTACAGAAAATACATCATCAAGGATCCAAACTCACAAAATGATAAATGTAGAAAATGTAATCGATTTCCGGAAACAATTCAACACATCACTAGTGCTTGCCCGACACTCACCCAAACTGATTACACGCATAGACATAACCAGGTTGCACATATAGTTCATCAAAAACTGTCCCTTAAACATAAATTACTAACAGAAAACAATAAACCCTACTACCAATATGCACCAAAACCTGTACTAGAGAGCCCTACGTATAAAATTTACTTTGATAGAGCTATTCTTACAGACAAAACCATACACAACAACAGGCCAGACATCACCTTAATAGATAAAATGAAAAACAGTATTTCTTATAGATATAGCTATACCAAACACACATAATCTACAAAAAACGATAACAGAAAAAATACACAAATACACAGAATTAAAAGAAGAAATCATTAGAATTTGGAAAATGAACAAGGTTTATATTGTACCGTTGGTGCTCTCTAGCACAGGAGTAATACCCAAACACCTACACCACGGGATTAATCTATTAGCACTACCTAAAAATATCTATTTAACAATGCAAAAGGCCGCGATTCTCAACACCTGCCGAATCGTTAGAAAGTTCCTGCAAGATGACTCTTCATCGACAAACATGAACCCAAATCATGATCTCCACTTGGCTTAAGCCCGTGGTTTTCATAAATACCGGAAGTAAGTTCCGAGACTGAGAATATCTCTTAAAACATAATAATAATAATAATAATAAACTTTATTTGAGCCAAAAAAATATAGTAGTTACAGAAATAATGTAGTTAAAATAATGCAGCATAAATATTTGGTTTAATGGAGCCCTGGATTCCACACTAGGGGAAGTCCTGTGTTGTGAAATCCAGTGCCTTTCACAACTGTTATTTTGAGGAAGATGCAACCCGGCTGTTTGAGGCAGCGGGGTTGCATCTCCCTTAACAGGAATCATACATACATCATACATTGTGAAATAATGGAGGATGAGAGAGAAAGAGGATAGGTGTGTGTGTGTGTGTGTGTGTGTGTGTGTGTGTGTGTGCGTGTGTGTGTGTGAGAGAGAGGAGTGTGTGTGTGTGTAGGGCGCTTGTGAGTAAGAGAGTGTGAGTATGCAAACGATCGTGAATGTGTTCTATGCGTTTGAGGCAGAGCGGGCGTTATAGAAAGTGTGCACAGAAAGGCCGCAGTGGACTAAGTGGACGAGCGAGTGTGGATTAGTTGGTATTGTGAAAGAACCTACTTGTGTGTTTATAGATATCAGGGTGTGCATGACAGAGAGAATGCATGCTTTGTAGTATTTTTAGTATTTAGGGGTCTGGTCCCCTTGACGGTTATAATTTTAGCGCTAATAGATTTGGTTTTTGTGGGGAGCAGACCCCTCGGGGTCAGATCATTATTTTTAGTACTTCCTCCGTTTGCGAATAGTTTAGTGAGGATAGCCAACATGAAATTTTTCGCTTACAAACGTATCGGGATGTTTCGAGTAGACTAAGGGACCTATCTAGTTTTTGGTATAAGTAGGGAGCTTTAAATTGGTATGATTTCTGAGCAAATGTAGTTTTGGTACGCGGTAGTTTCCATGTGTTTCGTCGACTGTTTGGTGTGAGAGAGTGCAGAGCCGTTCGGTGGAATCGCAGCGTCACTGCTTGGATATAAAGCTGCCTTACTGTTAGGTATCTCGTATCTTTGTACAGTTGCTCGGTAGGGTACAGCATCGGTTTTTTGTGGGCAATTTTAAGGATAAACCGTTGAGCACGCTCAAGCTTCAGAAATAGTATTTTAGTGGCAGATCCCAACACACTAAACAGTAGTTTAGTATAGATTGGCATAGAGCCTGGTATACTATGTTGAGTGTGTTTGGATCCGCCACTGTACCCATTTTTTGAAGATGTGCGTCATCTTTTAACTCAGTGATTATGTTATTAATTTGGCACTCCCAGGTTAGATGGCTATCTATGATCACTCCTAGATATTTGGTGGCCACTACGTGTTGCAGCTCGGGGCAAGGGCATGGCTGGTTTAATGGTAAGTCACAGGAATGTAATTTAAGGTTTATAGTGCTAGGTTGTGTCCGCTTGGTGATGGAAAAAGTTATATATTGCGATTTTGTTGCGTTTAGTGTCAGCAGGTTGTTTTGCAACCAGTGTGCCACACCGGCTAGACCTTTCTGGGCCACTTCAACGACCTTCGTCCAGCTATTGCCGTGGAATACTATGGCTGTGTCATCAGCGAAGGCATACAGATTGGCCTTATTAATCTTGAGCTGGCAGAGGTCATTGATATACACTAGGAAGAGGGTAGGTCCAAGGACACTACCCTGTGGAATTCCGAAGGATATTGGCGTGTAATCACTGGTGCAATTCGACACTCGAACCCTTTGGTTCCGTTCTGATAGGTAGGAGCGGAACCAGTTTAAAGCTGTACCGCGTACCCCGTGAAGCTCGAGTTTCCGAAGCAGTATAGACCAGCTGACCGTGTCAAAAGCCTTTGCCATATCTAAAAATACAGCAATGCACTTCTGACTACGGTCAAGAACGGTAGTCACGTGATCAACTAGAGCCGCGACAGCATCTTCAGTCGACTTTTTTGCTCGGAAACCAAACTGGTTGTTAGAAAGCAGGTGTTTACTTTCTAGGAAACCCAACAGTCTTTTATTTATAACTTTTCAAGAATTTTGGATATTGAGGACAGAAGAGAGATAGGGCGGTAGTTTGACACTATTGACTTGTCGCCTGACTTGTAAATCGGACAGATATCAGCAGTCTTCAAGCAGTTTGGTACGATTCCCTGGGCCATGCTCAAGTTGCATATGTGAGCGATTGGGAGAGCTAGAACATGACAAGCATTTTTTAGCAGTTCGTTGCTGATTTTATCGCTACCCGGAGTCGATCCAATTTTCAGCCCTGCTATGATCCTGCCGATTTCCAAGCCGTCTACAGGTGTTAAAAATAGAGAATCAGAAGGGCATTTTCAATGAAGGTGTTATTTGTGAGGTGGCTTTCAGTTGTGTTTAGTTTACATAGGGTTTTTGTGCGAGGTCTTTACCAATTGATGCGAAAAATTTGTTAGTAAAATTAAGGGACTCTGAAGGGCTTGACTTAGTTTTAAGAAGTTCGTTTGGGACAGATTTTGGTAGTTTTATGCCGCATATAGTTTTAACTGTTTCCCATAATTTTTTGGTATTTGTTTTATTGGCAGCGACCAGGTCAGATTCAAATTTACTTTTTTCAGATTTTAGCAATAGGTTACAGTGATTCCGGGATTTAATATATTTTTCATGTAATGCTTGGTCGTTGGGACATTTTTTGGATTTTGATGCAGGAATCTCTTTTTCTAATTTTTTGTATTAGGTTGCTTGTCATCCAGGGTTTCTTGATTATTTCGGAATTTTTTATTTTTGTACGTGTTGTGTTATTGTCTACAGCAAGGCAAATATTTTTAATAAGAAATTCAGTCGCCAATGTGACATCTGTTTCTTTGTAAAAACTATTCCAGTCAAGGTTTTGTAAGCTAGCAATGACGTGAGGGTAATTGGTTTTTATTCTGAGTTTGGATTCAGGTTGGCGTTTATCACTAAGTCTGTCGATTCCTATTAGTACCGTATCATGGTCAGTCACGCCTGAGTTGCAAATCACAACGCAGGCTGATTTTTTGGACCGAATGAGCGCGTGATCTAGACAATTTCGATACCTTGTCGGACGTACGTGTCCTGGAATAAAACCATAATATGCGGTAAGCTCCAGGTAGTCTACTGATTTCGGATCATTACTGTTAGGTTTTATGTCGATATTTATGTCGCCGGTTATGATACAAGTTTCAGCAGATACGGTTGACATGACACTTTCCAGTAACGACAGAAACCCATTTGTATTGTCCTTAGATGGGGACCGATATAACGCCATTACAGCCAGTTCCGAGCCCACTTTTATTGTTAGACAGCTGGCGTCATTAAACGGAGGTTCTTTTATTTCCACGTTTAGTCCAGATTTGTAAAAAATCATAAGCCCATCGTTTTGGTTTCTGAATTCTTTTGAAGAATGGCATTCGTAATTTGGTATTTTGAATTGTTGGGTAACATCCCTGCCCCAGCACTCTGTGAGCACTATGATTTTCGGTAGAAACCGAAGTCTCGTTAGGTATATCACGAATTGATCGAAATTACGCCGAACACTTCTTATATTTTGTGTAAGTATCGTAGTTTGGTTTATGTATTTAGAAAGTATTTGTTTGCATTCCTCCGCGCAGTTAGCACCGTAGCTGTCCACCAGTATTGCGTCATCGATACTATCTAATAAATCTTTATTAAGACTCATGATATGGGTTTATAGTAGTTATGTTGGATTACATCACAGGAACCCCTGTGAGTAATAGTTAAATGATGTTTAAGGCATCGATGACACACTACAAGCAGACAACCACAATAATAAGAAACGCGCGCGTCGTAATTTTTACTAATGAGTTTTAAACAGTAATAGGCCACGAGTGCCACTACGATAATATTATATTTATTTTCGTTAACATACAAGTTACGTAAGCATCTAGGCATGACCGTAGCCAACCGGTTCGTAGTCACCTTTACCGTAGCAAGCGCATCGGTGGGGACCATAGTCGCGTCAGTGCAGCCGACGCGCTCACATGCGCTACTGAATGTTATGAACGAATAACGTAAGTCGCGCGATGTATTTAATTTGGAATATTTCTCGAATGCTGGACGAATGAGAGACTGTGCGGACGGATAGAAGTGTGTTGTTAGCGTTGTATGGATGGTGGTAATGAGTGGAATAATCAGTAGGTGTGGTGGGACCCTCGCGGTACTTGTAGCATAATATACTGGTTTGATTAACGTTTCCGTGTGGTATTTTAGCATAGGTATAACAAGCGTCACTTGGTCCTTTTGATTAAAACGGGCAGTGTTTGTTTTGGTAGTACAATGTTTGTACGAATAAATGTGTGATAGTGTGTTTGTCATAGTAGTTGTGGGAGTATAATGTTGTGAGCGCAGTATGCTGAGAGTGTAAATTGTTATGTTGTGATTTGGATGTGTGTGTAAATTGAATATTATTATGGAATTGTTTAAAGAGTATTTCTTTCTCAAAAGTTTTAACATAAAAATATAAACCGTGATAATAGTAGTACATAGTAGCGTAAAAGAAAAGTATTGGCTTGTTTTAACATTAAAGAATAAAAACACTTTGATTAACAACTCAAATATGCTGACATATGTTAGTTCGAGTTTGATAACGAATACGATAGGAACAATAAGAACATAAGATAAAACATTTATTGGGTTTTTAAATTCTAGACAGGGTAGGCCGGGCGCGGCGCGGCGCTGCGAGCGGGGCAGGGCTAGTCACTGTGCTGTGATGTTACTCAGGTCGCTTTCAGATGATATGCGGATATGAGGTGACTTGTCTTCCTTGCGCAGGTATACGCGGCCGAAAGATGTCCAGCAATACCGATAGTCATTCCGCTTAGCAAACTCACGAGTCAGGTAGAATAAGTTACGTTCACTCGGAGTTAGGTTTTCGGAAATGTATAGCGGTTTCTTTTCGCCGTCGAGTTGGAGACAAGAAGTATTAAACTTGTCCCGTGGGTTTTGTTTATTGAACTTTTTATAGGCGTTAAGAAATAGGTCCCTCATACAGACCGACATAAAATCAGCGATGATCGGTCTTGTGGCGGCTTTGCTATTTATACGGAATACGTCTTTTATGTCGGAAAGCTCCATAGGAATGTTCAGGGTATTTGCCATTTGTGTGATGTATTGTTTGAGAACTACCCTCGATTCATTAGCGCATTGCGGGATATTTCGCAGCTCGATACTAGAACCCCGGACATGGTGCTGTAGTGATTCCACTTGCTTTTGGAGATCTTGTATTTCTATTTTGTGACATTTTCTTTCCGCTTCCAACAGGTCTATCTTTGTAAGGGCATCATTGTACTTCGCAGAAATTGCGTCAACGGAAGTTTTGATCTCGTTGATTGAGCATAAAATAAGTTCGAATTTCTCGTCTTGACGTTTGTTTAGCGCGGTAAACATATCCAAAAGTTCTGATTTGCTAATATCGTCGCTGCGCTTACGCTTGGGCCGGTGACTCACGTTGCTGTACGAGGACGCCGCGCTGAGCGCGGGCCCTCGCTCACGTCGGAAATGTTGGAGTCAGACGGATAGTTCTTCAGGAGCTGCATGGGTGTTGCGAAGGCAGCTGTAGGGACGGGAGACATTAGGACCGATGGTGGGGTTCGCTGCACCGACATGATTTTGCAACACGGAGACGATACCGATCGATCAGAATGGCAAGGTAGTATTAGATTTTGTTTTGTCTGACTTCGGGTACCTGGAGAAATTCCAGCGCAGCGGGCGGCAAGTATGTGCAGTATTGTGTTCTAGACACAGGCGACGCAGGGGTGCGCAGGGGTGAGCGGGGGCTGCCTGGCGCGTAGATCCACTTCGTAGACTTACGTAGGTTACCGTAGCGTTCCTAGTAGTTGCAGCGTAGTCGATGCGCTTGTAATTTTAAGTCTGATGCTAGCAGTTAAAATTCAATAATCTTACTCAATCTTTGTACCGGTTTATATCTTGTGCACTGGCTATATGGCTTATTTTTCGTTGGCCGTTTTCAGTAATTTTGTTTTAAATTATTTGAGCACTGATCCAACACACGTCCACTCTCTTCGCAGGTCAGTGATAAAAAAAAAATATTGATGTCATGGTTCGGATTGGCACATCCGGCTGATCCCTCTACTCTTTTTAGGAATCACAATACTTTTGGGTTGAAATGCATGTTCTGGGAAAGTCGCAAGACGAATTAATTACATCTCCGCCAAAAGACAAAAGTGCTTCAGACCTGGAATCTAGACTTCAATTCCATAAACAATTTATGGCAGGTGCACAAGTAAATACTGCTGGGTTGGGTGCGAGAAAGAAAAGGGAAGACCGAGACATGGCAAAAAACCTTTCTACAATAAGTTGAAAATGACGGTTACAAAGTGCACGCTATGAATTTAGAAATGCAAAGTGGTTACCCATAGGTGAGTTCTGTATCCCATTAGCTCTAAAGTCGCGCACCTTCATCTAAGACTGGTCTCCCGCCTTATTAAAATTTTATCTAAATGCATTCCAAATGACCCTCCCTGACCAGAGTAACTTGGTAAGGTGGGGAAAAGCCTGTAAAAAATGTTGCTATACTTGTGGAGAGGCGATATGTACAGCAAGGCACATATTGATGGGATGCAAGGTGCTCCTTAATAGGGGTCATTACTCACGGCGCCATGACAGAGTACTTGAAATCATACGTGAAGCCATGAGCCTTTCAGTAGCTAGAGCCCAAAAGGGATTGACAACAAACAAAAGACAAATTAACTTTGTCAAAGAAGGCTCAACTTCAAAATCCAGGAACAAGCCTTACTCAATCCTGGGTACAGCACCTGATTGGACTACTTTAATGGACACGTATGAAAAGCACTACAAATCCCAGAGGAAGTGAGTGTTTCGTCATCCAGACTGGACATTTTCCTTTTTTCTAGAGCTACGAAACTCATAGTCCTTGTAGAACTTACCGTACCATGAGAAACTAATATACCTAAAGACCACGCGATGAAACAAAATAAGTATTACGACCTCCTAAACGAATTAACAAAAAACGGCTATGTAGTTAGTTTATACGCTGTAGAAGTGGGAGCCAAAACAACACCAAATCATTATCAAGAACCGCACTTCGCTCGTTACCCGGTGATGTAAGGTATTTTAAATCTTCTAGTAGTTTTATATCTTAACCCAGATATTTCTCTGAAAACATTTCTCTTTAAACTGGATTTAAAAAAATTGTTGGTTGCTTTAGCTACAAGACTTTACTAGGTAAAGACACCACTATAAACCAAAATTGACATCCGGACATACATCTCCACTTCGTAAAACTTCCACTTCGGACCTTTTTAGCCTAGCAAAGATGTTTTGTTTAGGTCTGTGGAACAAAACACCCAAATTTCAGGCCCTGAATAAATTTAAATTATTCCAGTCTAATTTCCCAACCAACGTTTTAGCATTAAAACTTTATCTCGTGGACCTTCTGGGAAATATTTAATTAACGAGAGAACTTGGGTATTAAATTGAAACCTTTTTAAATACAGTAGAGTGACGAGACGAGCAGGACATGTGCCTGATGGTAAGCAACATGCCTGTCATATAATAGCATAGTGACATGCAGCCATTGGAACATAAAGTATCCAAATCATTACCTAGCACTGCACTGCCCTCGTTACCCAGAGATCGGAGATATCATACCTTTAAGCTCTGTAATTTCTCTGGAAACATTGCCCTTCAAACCGGAACACACTTGCACTTTAGCTTGGTGGTAGAATAACTGGCAAATGTATGGTACCAGGCGGACTCTGCTAGGAGTCCCACCATTGATGCCTTTATGAATGCGAATTGCAGTATATAGTCAAGTTGAACGATTTGAAAGATTTATTTGCCACTAGCAATAGCCCGCGGTTTCCCCGCGTATTTTCCGATCCCGTTCTTTTCCCGGGTTAAAAAATAGCTTATGTTATTCCAGACCACTATATTTCCATGTACCAATTCTCCCCCAAATCCTTTTAGTAGTTAGTAGTTTTTGCGTGAAACACAAATATTCTTACAAATTTTCGCTTTTATAATATAAGTAGATGTCAAATACCACAAAAATATTACAAGAACAATGATTAAACATAGCATCAAAACATTTTGGGCACAAAAAGCGATCTTATCGCTAATAGCGATCTCTTCCAGATAACCTTTTGTTAGATAGGACAAGGTTACAGATAAGGGTAGTGGTGTTACATAAAGTTTCATATATCTTTAAGTACCTACTGCAAATTCGTGATTGTAATTAATTACGTCGTCACTGCCACAACTTGCGAACAAGCTCGTGGCTTCAAGTAGGTAGCTACAGGAACACGGATAGATTAATTAAACTTTGAATATGCTTCGCACAACATCATAATATGTCTTATAATGAACTTCGTCATATATTCCAAGCGTATGAAGATGGCACGAAATAATTTAACTCTTGATACTGGTGGTCACAGACAAGATACTCAATGGATAACGCACATGTTGAGTTCCAATGTAGCTATTATTTTGTAAATAATTATACAATTTTGTTTGATAGTTCAAATTGTAACGATACTCCCACATTCTACTATCCTAATAATATATGCGAAATATTATATGCAAAAATGCGAAAGTTATAATGTTCAGATATTTGTTGCTCAATCGCGTCGCAAACATCGATATAAACTATTAGATGTACCCTGAGCATCTTCAAATTGGTAATAAATTGTTTCCAGAGAAGTTACAGGGCTTAGAGATATAACACCTTAGATCTCTGGGTGACGAGCGCAGTGCAGTGCTAAGTAATAATTTGGTATCTTCATGTTCCTATAGCTGCGTGTCACTGTGCTGATATGTGCCTGATGGTAAGGACCATGCTTGCCACATAACAGCAAAGTGACACGCAGCTATTAGAACATGAAGAACCCAAATCAATACCTAGCACGGCTTTGCGCTCTGTTACAACCTTAAAACTGCTGATCCTGCAGGAAGTCAATTCCTCGATGTCGATATTGGCGATTCTGCAGTATTTTGCTATATAAAGTCGAATTGTCGAATAAATCTTCCAGTCAGTTCTCGAAAGGTTACTCTGCCTCTCAGCCTACGGACCTGGTTCATGCCCGCCGGACCTGAGACCTCAGATACCCCTAGAGAAGTGCCGCGCGCGTCTGTTTCTATTTCGGTTGGTCTAGGAAAGGCCCTCACTAAATCCAAAAACTTGTGAAGTGTTTGTTTAAACTCAAATAAAAAGTGAATAAGTACAAATTGTTTTTTTTTATAGAATCAGTGATTTCCAGTCTAACATTATTGGTGTCAGAAGTGGGATCTATTATCCCTGGTCGCCTATTCCTATCACGCAACGCGCCGCGCCACTTCGGGTCTCTCAGTGACTCAACTGTTGGCTTGCTCCGCTCTGAGCTAGAGCCAGCCGCCAACCAGCCACTACTGTCTCCATCGCCGTAGAAGTACCGAGCCGTCAGCCGCTGTGCCGTATGTACACCGCACCGCCCTTCTGTTGACCACAGCTCGCCTCAAGGTAGAGAACCTTTGTGCAGCTCCACTGTGCCCTGGAACCCAGTGCACCGAGCCGCCCTGAACTGACTCCGGCCAGCTCCAGCTCCGAAACGGGCTTTCTGTCCGTTTCTTCCCGAGCTGCCTCGCCGTAACCTCACCAGCTCCACCTGCGACGCGGGCTTTCTGTCCGTCTGTTGCCGAGCTACCCTTTCACCGATACCTGCTTAACTGCGCAACCTCACTTGCGTATTGCACAACACGACAGCTGCCCGACTACGGAGAACCGCAACCCGACACCGCGCCGAATTCCAATGACAAGTGTCTTAATAATCGCCGCTCTGTAAGTTATTTAATAATTTAATTTTGTTTCTCTGTTTTGCTTTTCTTGTATTTGAATTTTTATAACAAAAGAAAATGGCTAAAGATATTAAAACCGACAAAAAAACAACTTCCACTAGCTCTCTATTGACGGTAGAGGAAGTAAACTTTACTGTTCTCACGAAATTTATAAAACCATTCGATGGTGATAAAATAAATTATCCTCATTTTTGCGCAATTGCGAGAATGCGCTATCTTTAGCTACAAACAATCAACAAGACCTTTTGTTCAAATATATTTTATCACAACTAGAAGGCAAAGCTGATTCAGCATGCTCTCTAAAGGTATTTGATAACTGGCTAGAACTGAAACCGTTTTTAAGAGTTACCTTCGGGGAATCTAAGCACAGAGACCATCTATTTATAGATTTACAGCAGTGTAGGCAAAAATATAACGAAAGCGTGACCCAATACAGTCTACGTTTGGAAACTTGCCTCACTCGCCTACAAACTGATATTACGCATTCTACTAAAGATCCTTCCGAATTAAAAGGTAGAATTGCCAACACGGAGGATCTCGCTCTCCATACATTTATATTAGGATTGCCAGGCCATATTTCCAATATTATAAGATGTCGGAATCCTTCCAATTTAAATGAAGCGGTCAACCTTGCTATACAAGAGGAAAAATTGTACAATTATGTTACACAAGCTAGAAAACATCCTGAGGAGAGACCAAAGTGTAAAACTGTGGCAAAATCGGTCACTCTGAACGTAACTGCTACAACCGTACCCCTCCTAACTACCGCGAGCGCTCAATAAATACAATAAACCCGTCACTATCTCCACCGCGACCCCCTACGGTATCTCAAAACATTATAAAGACCTGTCGCTATTGTAAAAATATAGGTCATGAAATTCACGAATGTCGTAAAAGACAATATAACAACTCTCGCCGCCAGCTTCCTAATTCTTCTAACCTAAACAAATGCATCATCTTTCCCAAGATGAGGATGACAACACCATCCAGGAAGATGATTTTTATGATCAGTCGCATTTAAACTAAAATTGGTTCCGGTCCCGCGTCGTACGGAATCATCAACACAAACCGACGCCTTTGACATAAGTTTCTATTTCAATAACGACCTGCCGGTTAAGTCTAATAGGTCTCGTTCTAATCTGACTCAATCGTCTCAATCGTCTCAATCGTCTCAATCGTCTCAATCGTCTCAATCGTCTCAATCGTCTCAATCGTCTCAATCGTCTCAATCGTCTCAATCGTCTCAATCGTCTCAATCGTCTCAATCGTCTCAATCGTCTCAATCGTCTCAATCGTCTCAATCGTCTCAATCGTCTCAATCGTCTCAATCGTCTCAATCTCAATCTCAATCGTCTCAATCGTCTCAATCGTCTCAATCGTCTCAATCGTCTCAATCATCTGTCTCAATCGTCTCAATCGTCTCAATCGTCTCAATCTCAATCTCTCAATCGTCTCAATCGTCTCAATCGTCTCAATCGCCTCAATCGTCTCAATCGTCTCAAGCGACCCAATCGTCTCAATCGCCTCAATCGTCTCAATCTACCAAACCGACTCTCTACTAAGTCCAAACCTAATAAGAGTAAAATTGTTACATTTTCTAAATCTCTCAACTCTTCAGATCAATGCGAGGTAACTTATGAGATAAAATAAATAATAAAACTCATCTGCCTCACATTTATGTTAAAAGCCAATACTCAGATAAAATTCTAGTATTTTTGGTCGACTCTGGCTCCTCTGTGTCTCTTATCAAAAAATCATCTCTCCAAACGCTACCTCTCGTAGACCCTGAGGTAATTAAATTCAAGGGTATCGACAATGACTCTGAATATTCAACTAGCTTGGGATATTGTCAACTAGATCTCCAAATTTCCAAGAAAGAAACACTATATGCCAAATTTCATCTAATATCAGACTCAGTCTTCATTAAATTTGATGGCATAATAGGTAATGACTTATTGAAACTCTATAACTGCAACATAGACTATAGAAAAGATCTCCTCACAGTTGGTAACTACAACATCAAACTTAATTTTACTAAGCCTCAGTATACCATTCCTGCACGCTCAGAAATGATGATCGAATGCGGTATACTTAACCCTGAAATTTCATGCGGACTAATAGAAAAACAGGAAGTCCAAAGAGGTGTTTTTTTGTCCAACTGCCTAGTCGAAGTCAAACCTAATAAACATGCCAATGTCTCTATTCTTAATACTACTAATGAAGATGTTATCATTCAAGCTCTATCTGTAGAAATTCACCCTTGCGATACCCTACATGACCTCCAAAAAATGTGCAACCGATTCACACTGTCTCTTCTAACCCTTCTATTTCCAATTCATCTGTCCCAAGGAATCGTATTGATGAGGTAAAGGTCAAATTAGAACCTCACATCTCAACACTGAAGAGTCCTGTAAGCTTCTAGATCTATGCACCGAATACTCTGATCTGTTCCATCTCGAAGGTGACACTCTCACCTGTACTAACACCCTAAAACATGAAATAAAACTACTTCCTCGCAACCAATTCAAACTAAAACCTATCGATATCCTGAAATTCATAAATTAGAAGTCAACAAACAAATCCAGAAAATGCTAGATCAACAGATAATAAAGCCTCTGATTCTCCATGGTCATCCCCTATATGGGTAGTCCCTAAAAACAGGATGCATCAGGCCAGAAAAATGGCGCATCGTTGTAGACTATAGAAAGCTCAATGATGTTACGATTGGTGATGCTTATCCTATTCCAAACATTGCTGATATTCTAGACCAACTAGGTCATAGTAAATACTTCTCAACTCTTGACTTGGCGTCTGGTTTCCACCAAATAAAGATGTGTGAAGCAGACGGACCCAAGACAGCTTTCTCTGTCCCTAATGGACATTTTGAATACACAAGAATGCCATTCGGTCTTAAAATGCTCCTGCAACCTTTCAAAGATTAATGAACACTGTCCTTTCAGGCTTACAAGGCTTACACTGTTTTATCTATCTCGATGACGTCATCATATATTCCCATAATTTACCAGATCATATCCAAAAACTTAGTCTAGTATTCGATGCTCTCAGACGTCATAATCTTAAATTACAGCCTGATAAATGCGAGTTTTTAAAGAAAGAAGTCGCCTATCTTGGCCATGTCATCACTGACAAAGGCGTGTCTCCTAATCCCGAGAAGGTCAAAGCAGTACTTGCTTACCCTGCTCCTAAGAATCCAAAACAAATCAAGAGTTTTCTTGGTTTAGTTGGATACTACCGAAAGTTTATCAAAGATTTTGCCAAGGTTACCAAACCTCTAACTTCTCTTCTCAGAAAAGATGCTGATTTCATATGGGAGAATCACAAGAAAACTCATTCAACTCACTCAAAAGTTTGCTTACTAATTCACCGATCCTACAATATCCAGATTTCTCTAAAGAATTTACACTCACTACCGATGCCTCTAATTACGCTATAGGTGCTGTTCTTTCTCAAGGCGAACCAAACAAAGATCTACCTATTGCTTATGCCTCTAGAACGCTTAATAGCGCAGAAGGTAATTATAGTACCACAGAAAAGAACTCTTAGCCATTATCTTTGGAACAAAAACTTTTAGGCCTTATTTGTATGGCAGAACATTTAAAATAGTCACTGACCATCGCCCCTTAACTTGGCTCTTCAACTGTAAAGATCCCAGTAGTAAACTAGTACGCTGGAGACTAAAACTTGAAGAGTATGATTACAAAATTGAGTACAAGCCCGGCAGAATAAATTCAAACGCCGACGGTTTGTCACGTCCTCCTATTCACAATATTACAGACAACATCGAAACCGACACACTCACATACCAACAATTTATGAAATCTCGCTCTAGCCCAATTTTGAATGATACAATTATTCTAGAACATAACAAAAGTCTCCTAGATTCACATTGTTCAATTATCGCATACCCTACTTCCATCGATTTAGATTCTTCTAGCCCTTTTTCTGAAAACATTCTTAATCTTCTTCAAGATAAAATGAATTCGAAATGTCTGAAAAGGAACTCTATACCGTCAGAGCATCTCAAGTCAACAATAAAACATACTTCCACATGTTTACCAAAGTTCACCATTTTGAATCCGTCACATACCAAGAAATTTTCAAAGTCCTCAAAGATCTACGGAATAACCTTATTGTACTATATCCCGAAGTAAAATCGATTGCCATGTCTGACTTTACCAATCCTTCGACAAACTCAATTTCATTCTAATCCATGAAATGCTTTCTTTTCTATTTCATAACACTGGCATTCAAATTCACATTCATCATAACTTAATAATGAAGTATCCAAAACCAAATGAAGTGCCAACTATACTTCTCGAAAACCACGACTGTCCCACAGGTGGTCATATTGGCGCATCCAAATGTATAACAAACTTAAGGACATATACTATTGGAAAGGAATGAAAGGTGAAATTGAGAGATATGTCCAGAATTGTTCCTCTTGTCAAAGAACAAAGCTCTACGAGGAATCAACAAAGCTCCTATGGAGATTACCACTACATCCTCTGAACCCTTTCAAAAAAATTTATACTGATATTGTTGGTCCTCTCCCAGACTCTGGTAGTGAAAATTTCAAATACATAGTCACATTCCAGGACGACTTAACGAAATATTCCATGGCTTATCCTATCACTGAATCTACAGCCGAAAAAACGACCCAATGTCTAATAAAATTTATAAGTCACTTTGGCATCCCAAAAAGTATCCTATCAGACCAAGGAGTACATTTCATTGCCGATGTATATAAACAAGTTGCTCAACTTTTTAAAATTAAACATCTTTTTCAACTCCTTATCACCCACAAACAAACGGTGCTCTAGAAAGGAGTCATGCCACTCTCAAAGAATATTTGAAATCCTATGTCAATGAGAATCAAGATAACTGGCATAAGTTCCTCCCACTGCCATTATATCGTATAATTCTTGTGTACACTCTTCCACTAATTTTTCGCCACACGAACTTCTTTTTGGCTGCAAGCCTCATATACCTAGCTCTATTTATGATACTAACCCTACTGCAACTTATCCTGACTATATAAAAACTCTCAAACAAAAGTTAATAAACACCAGAAATCTAGCTCGTGACAATATCCTCCGTAGCAAGGAAAGATCTAAAACCTATTATGACAAAAATACAAAGGACCAGTCTTATAATGTAGGAGATATGGTTTACCTTAAGCAACATCATAGATTGCGTAAGGCATTATCTTCAATATGGAAAGGTCCATATCGCGTCATCAAAGTTCATGGTAATAGCAATGTCACTCTTCAAGTTAATCGTAGATTTAAAAGGTACCATTTCAACGAAATCAAACATGCTCATGAACACCCTATTTCAGGGCCATCGCGCCAGGAGCCGTCTCAGCCTTCAACCTAACGACGCCGATTACTAATAGTCCCGGCGTTTACTACGATCCCTTAGGAACTCGTAAGAACATTCCCAATTCCGTAAATCTTAACAACATCCACACTCTACTGGATGTGTCAGATGTCTCATCGTTTATTTCAGATAACAAATTAGTATTTGTAGTAAAATTTCCATTAGCTATTCTGACAGAATACAATCTCTACCATATTTATGCTCTACCAACTCCTCATAATATCCAAGAGCCAAATTCTTTTGCCCTAATTAATCCATCTGCAAGATATCTAGCAATAACAGAGGACAAATTAACTTATTCCGTGATAAACGATTTAAGTGAGTGCAAATCGATATCTAGATACAACAAACTGTGTCAATTGAAAAGTGTTCAATCCAGTGTGTCAAACCCAATCTGTGA